>CM032878.1:34317500-34917500 GCA_019176425.1 Megalops atlanticus | reverse complement strand
TTATTTTAATTTGTTTAGTGCAATGTGATTCTAAAATGATGACTCTAATCTCTGTAAGTAATCTCTGAATAAAAGAATGACAAATTCCTTCTTCAAGTTGTCTTACTTTATCTTTACAGATAAAGCGCAGACTGAATTTCCCAATGATGAAAACAATACTCCCAAAAGACCTACAATGAAATGTAATAACAACCAACAGCTGACATCAGCACGTTTCTCACTAGGTTTTTAAAAACTCAATATGTAGGACAGCCTTGGTCATCTGTTGGTCACACCAAGAAAGTTTCTCAAAGTGGTTATACACCTTAGCCTCTGGTACAGCATATCCCAACATGGGCTACAGTGCTTATCATCTACCACTGTTTACAAAGTGCGTATGTCCATATCAGGGTTCTCTTTCCAGAGAACTTTCCAGAAAGCCCTCCTCTCCTTTAAATTCATCATTCTAACACACACGATCCACATGCCACCACATTCAAACTTCTAGATCCTCTACAAACCTCCTCAGTGCTCCTCAGCCCCATCGACAGAGCCTCCTGCAAGCTCCGGTTTGGCTGAAAATGTACATGCCACATATTTGCAGCAACCACTGCGACCGTTTGACCAGGCAGGCGTTTTTGCTGTTTGCGTTCTCTTCTGCAGGTTCGCAATGATCGGAGAGAGTGCCTTTCAACAGCAGAGCTGGGCTGTATCACGGCAGCCGCTGTTATCTTTCTCACCCTGCGGGTCAAGTTACAGACCTGATTGGCGCTGAGAAAAGCCCTCTGCTTGCGTTTTTGAACAGGCACCGCAAACGCACACTCAACTACGCAGGTTTTGGATTTCATGTCCACAACAAAGTGGCTAGCTTTAAAAGCCATGTAGTCAAAAAGACGTCTCATAACCTGATAAGTGAGGAAGTCAGAGGCCCTTTCCCACAATGCACTGAGCACAAAGGATGTTACAGTTCTGCGGGCGCTTGGCGTGCTCAGTTTCAGCTGGCGGTGACACAGGTGAGTCGGAGAATGCCGACTCCTCACTTTTTGTTTGCGCTGTCAAGTGCACATTAAATAGAGAGGTGCACAGCCAAAAATGACAATTATCAACCTGAGTGCGGTCAGCGTCCTTAAATGTGCATCTGTTCCTGATTCCATCTACGACAAGAAACAACTCAATCCACACAACGAAACTGCAGTTCCTACATTCAGACCATTTCAAAGACAACTCACTCTGAATCATCGAAACTGGGAAGGACGTGAAATTCAACAGAATCAGTCTGAAGTCTGCGTGTAAAAGGATTCATCTGATGGGAATTTTCAGACTTTCAAGCAACCTTAAGTTGTGCATCTTCTGATTAAGCAAACTGTAGAGGTGGTCTACTACATACAGCAAGCCTAAATACCACACATCTTCTGGAATACAAGTTTTGGCTTATTTCCATGTTTAAAAAAGTCCCGACAAGTGACTTAGGACGTCTACAGCATCGATAAGATAAACAACGGTGACTACAGCACTATTTCCAAGAATCTTTCTGACTTCCTGATACTATCGTGTGAGGGGTGAACGAGGAGTGCGACCAGCGCTGATGTGTTTGTTGTTTGAGAACCCTCTATGCTCCATTTACTGGAAGATACCAGTGAATAACAACAGTGACTGTTTGCCCTGTACACACACACGCGCATGTATGTACACACACACCTCTACGGTTTCCTAGGTTCTTATCCTGAAGGCCTGAGTTTTGGGGGTTGATGCAAATTCATCAGCAACAGTCACTCCCGCCAGCAGAGCTGCTTTCAGTAGAAAATCCTGTCTATCCGCATGTCAGTCATTGGAAAAGCAAGCCTGCCAGTTCTCTTTGTGACTATACTTGCTGACACACTCTGGACTTGCCACTTTAATGAGCCTGAGGGGTATTTCAGGGGGAACACTTCTTGAGTTCTTGCAAAAGGAACATCTTTTACTTCCCTCAATTGTGAAATGTTCGCTGGGCAATGTCAACCAAAACTCCCCGGCGAACAACCCAAGGGAAATCGTGAAACCCCTAGCCCTGCTCTGTTGTTGTCATTCAGAAACCTTTTTTTGCCGGGGAAATTCCAACAACAAAAGCACCAGGTCACACAATTAACCAGAGGACAGCCACTGCACTGCTCATTAGTGCACAAGCAACAATTTTGAGGTTACTGGCTGTGATGAGGCGCACGTTACGCGTACGCACGCTCCGTGACAACCCCAGCCAGGAAGGACAAACAGTTGGGGCTTATTCTTCTGTAACGTGGCCGGTAGCTGACGTGAAGACAAAAAAAGAAACAAAGCCGAAGGAAAAAAAACTGCCTTCAGCCCAGATGTATCCTGTGATGTGATCTACGGGCCTGTTTTTGCATCCTCCTCTGAAGGGGTGCCTGACTTCATTAAAAGGCGTGAAGGGAAATGAATGAGTTCCTGCGGCAGAAGGTACCTTTACAATTGCTGTTCTGGGCCGGCTAAGAACAATGAATAAATGAATGGCTTCAAAGTGTAAAAGTCTCTGTAAAAAACAAAAAAGGAAGCTGCTTATGTCAATCAAATCAATCTGTGACTTGACTTTCACCCTGGGAGAAAAGCCTGCTTGTGGAATGCCACGTCCCTGCTGGCCTTTCCTCCGTGCGCGGCTCTCAGAGGACCCCGCCGTTTCCATTAAACAAGCAGTTCTGGCGGCAGTGCGTTTTAAAGAGCCCGTCCTGTCCTTCCCCGCGAGCGAGGCGTCCCGCAACGCACAAAGGCACTGTATACAGCGCAAAGTCGCGCAGCATAAATGACAGTCCCTGCGAGGCCGCGAGACCTCTGTTACGCTGCTGCATACCAATGAGCACCTCTGTCCTTGCCGCTAAAGGCGCGGCAATGCCGGGGGGGGGGGGGGCGCCGGAATATGCTCAGCTGCAAAAAAAAAAAAGAACGGGACAGGCGCGAGGGGGATCGGCGTTCTCGTTAGCATTTGAGGAATTACCCCGACGCACAAGCGACGCACACAATCAGACTCTGCCCGATTACAGGGAAGGTCAGGAGTCAGTGTCATGCTTATCTAGCCGGGACATGCCTGCCTGGGCCTCCACAGACACAGGGCTTTTATCTGGGAGGAAGACAGCGAGAAACAATACAGTGAATTGCATGACAAAGCCGGTGTCACATGGGGCAATGAGACTGCTCAAAAACTTGTTTAACATGTTTTAAAGTGAAAATATGCAAAATGGGACAATGAATATCAAATCCGCTGTCTTAAAACACAACAGGGAAATACGTGTGTCATCATCTTATCCAGACTGCTTTTTTTTTTCCTTTAAACAGATACGACAGACTTGAAATACACTAGATGGAAACACCAGAACTGTTACTCCTTTCACTCTTTCCCCCAGACAGCCTTATCCAAGGGTGACAGACCACTGGTAACCGGAAACAGAATAAGGAACAAAATACCACTTACAAAACAGAAACTTACAAAGTACAGCACAGCACTCATTACTAAAATTAATGTCTAATGGAGTACATTTACAAGCATATTTCACTGTGACTGAAACCGTTCGACTAATAAGCAAACACTAAAAGCCAGACCATTCAGTGGGTGGTTCGTAGAAATGTGCTGATCAAGATAAAGTTGCAACACAGAGTTGCAGAGTAATCATACCGCTTAAGGACAGATCTGTGTTAGCAAAAGGTTCAGTCAGATAGCAAGGGTCTCCGCCATGCAGACGAAGCTGGTGAGCGACTCCTCTCCTGAAGGTGGGGGGAGAATCAGCTCATTTCATCCACTGGGGAGTCACACAGGTGAAAATGACATGGCCCGTGCCAAAGGGCATCCAAGCGCAGTGAAGCTGACCGTAGAGGGAGGAGTGTGCACAAGTACAGTAAGGAGCCATAGACATCATACTTGGGCGTCACGGTCTTGAAGCTAACGGAATCTGTTCAAGGAAAGATGAACAGGGGAGCCAGAAGAACGGGCGGGGAGGGAGGACACCCATCTAGCAGCAGGGCATGGTGACTGAATTCTGGATAATTTGGGAGGAGGGGGGTCTGACAGTATTATCAGGAGAATTAGTTAGGGGGGACTCATAGTAGCCAGAACAAAAAAATGCAAGTGTCTTGGTCAGCAGCTTGGTGGAGTAAATACAGTACATGTGGATGGTGAAGGAGTAAGATTCCCCAGGTGTTCCAACTGATCCTCGATAGCGCACTCACCATTAGCAAAACTGAGGCCCAAAAGCCCTTGTAGCACACAACGCTCCCACTTCCTCTTTATTGGAAAACCAGTTTTGAAACTGCACACGACGGGTAAGAGAAAACATGTGCGAAGGCACAGGCCTGACGCGGGATGCATGGGAAGTTGTAATCTGTTGCGGTGGGCCTCTTCGCTCCAGCTGGGTCAGACACATCTCTGCCACCCTCAAACCACTGCCAAAACACTCCAGCACCTTTCCCCCTTATCTGCAGCATGTAGGTCACGCCCCATCTATAACACTAGTGCGGTATACCAGGGCACAGGGGTAGACAGTAAAAAGCAAATGTGCGAACACTCAGTAGCCAGAGCACTTAAGGAGGCAGTAATCTGACAGGCATGCCACCTTTACCTGAGAGGCTTGACTGTACTGCATATGTCTGTATATTGGTGTGTAAGTTAAACTTCAGTAGCCATGAAAGTGAATGGAAGCAATTACTACGGAGTGACATGACTGGAGCATAGTGAAATGGTTATAGCTGGTATGTCTTTGATCAATAAGATTCCCTGGGAAACGAACCCACTCATAATGCCATGGGGAGATCTGTTAAGGCACCAACAATTGTCAATGTACACTGTAAAACATATGACTGCAAAGTTCGCCAGCTAATTGGTTGTTATAATACTTCTCTGACAACGTTTTCCACTCTTAGCACAACACCTTATTTAAAGTTACTATCTAGACAGAGTAAGTATCCTGGCAAATTAGTGAACTTTTTACAGATTCTTCTAGAAGCTGTGTAGCTCAAGGAATTCCATGAATTGTTCGTAGAAACAGTCGGATTTTAATTTTAATCAATTATTATAGAGCATGAGTAATGTACTTAGTATTAAATGCACGTTAAAGAACCGTACCTTCTGCAATCAGTTCTTCTATGGTGACCTGGTATCGGCCGACGCTGAACACTTTCCCGATGTAGTTGCCGACTCCAGAACCAGAACCCGATCCAGACCCTCCTCCGAGTCCACCGCTCTCGGACTTTGGCATTCGTGAAAACTTCTTCATTCTTCTTGACGACAAATATCTGCCTTCCAAGACAAGTCCTTTAGGCAACCACTAAAAAATCCCAACAGGAATTCTGAATGCAACTTTCCCTATCTATTCATCCCAACCCTATTTTTCGCCTGCATAGCTATTCAATAGCCAGCTAGCTAACTAGCTGACTGGGTAGCTAGCCAGCTAGCTAATTTAGTTCGACAAGTGTGCTAGCTTAGTAAACTAGCTTGCCAGCGATCACTTGAATGACAGTGCACAGAGAACAGGGCGTAATGAAACATACGCTCACATGCAAGGCATTACAATAGTGCGCTGGATTTCAATTTACTGTCTTATTAAAATGGTCGTAAGATATTTCAGATGCAGATTTGAATAGGATCAGAGAGCTATCCTGCCAGCGCCTCAGAAAACGGCACCAGTCGCATCAAAACACGTCAACAATACGCGCTCGTTTGTGTAAAATCAACAACGTTAGCTATTCTGATTAAACAGCTGGCTAGCAAGCTAACACGGTGGGATCTGGTGGTGTGTGATACAGCTACGCTAGATAGCTAGCTAACACTGCTAGCCAGCTAGGTACCTCTCAAACACCACCTCCCCTCTGCTCCACACGACTTCCCTACTTCCCCCTTTGTAGCCAGCTAGCTAACTACACTGCCCGTGTATCAGAGCACACAAATGCAGGCGGATTGCTGCTACACTGAATGTCACAAACACAACATCACCGATCCTTCCCGCGAACAAATCTCGCACGGAATCGCGAAGAATCAGTGCGTATCATGCGACCTCATGTCTTCTTCCACCCCGTTAAACTTCGAACTCTCGTGACTCTCAGCACAAATAAGTGGGTGGTTTGTTATTACCCAATACGCCTGACTGACAACCTAACACAGATTTGTCCGACCCTTCCCATTGTAGCCAGCTAATGATTGGTGCAACAAACGTAGGCGCAGACAATGCTTTACTGTGATGGGGCAGATAAAGTGACAGTCTGCGCGTCTCTTCTCTTTCCTCGTTCGGTTGAGACAGCATGAAGAAGAGGCGGTGACAGCTATCAAAGCGCTGAGCCAGTGGGAGTACTGAAATGTTCAGTGATTTCCTTATTGTAATTTCAAAACAGCCCACGTTAGTTGAACAAAGAAAACAAACAGATGAAAGCAGCCGTTGCGTTTTGTACCCCGCTGAATTAAATCTAGTGTTTGGTTTGGTTTCTAGTGAAAATGGATGATAGGATATGTTATGAGTAAGACCTTATGTAGCTCTGTAGTTAACTACATCTCCTTATTTATCAGAAATAAGTTGAAGTAAGCCATGTACATAGGCCTATTCTGCATTTAAGTCAGCAGGTATTTTTGTTTTCTTTTTATACGCTTTCTTGTGTTTTTGCTGGCAGTATGAAACCAGTGTAAGCCACAGTATGTGGAAATAAGAGTTTGCTCAGTCTTGCAAAGTTTGTTCTCACTTAAATGAGGAAGTGGATGAGGAACAATTGAGCAGTTGCTTGATCGTCTGTGTGCAAGCGGATGATGTTGCCGATGACTTGGTCTGGCCTTTCGGATACTCATTAGAGCCTCCTGAAAATAATTCTTTCTGAAACCCCTCACTGCCAAAAGTCACCAATAACATCATGATGTGGCTCAAATCCCTTTTCACAGTGAAGTCACCGGCAGTCCAACACTCAGTCACTTGCCATTTCAGGAGCAGATGATACGATTTTTTTCACTGTTGAGGCGTTTAGAATCAAGGCCATGGTGCGGTGACCTGTGGTGTCACACTCATCATGTGACAAACAGCATGCATGTCCTCTTTCCAGTATTTCTACTTGTACTACTATCTAAAAATGTATCTCAAAATGTACTAAATGTAACAAAAACATTTTTTAAATGATTAGTTGCAAAGTCAACTAAATTCCTAGGTATTGTTCTACTTTTATTTCTAGATCATTGTGCCTTCATAATAGGGTCACTGGTTCCGCACATGGGAATGACTGAGCTTACATAACTGTTGGCATGGTCACGTGACCAACACTATGACTAAATAGACCCCCACTTCAACCCCTCCACAGATACAATTGTTAGATTTGATTTTTGGAGGACATGCTGCCACCTGTTGGTGGAATGATGTTGTCCTAATTTGTTCAATTAACCAATAAACCTTGTCGTTGTCAACTTAAGAAAACACTTCAGAGGTAGGTGCACATAGTTTTTACAGGCGTGTTTTGCTTGTCCTGCTGCAGAACATCTTACACTGTTGCTTTTAGTCTTCTAGTTTTATAACATGAATGCATTTTAAAGTAACATCAATGTCCACATTCCCAAGCTTGCCATAGAACAACAGCATTTTTAGGTCAGCTCAGTCTGCATTGAAATTAAATAATGTGACAACATTTGCATATTATGTACATGTGTATTCCCTGCTTTACTGTCAGTTTAAAAAACAAAAAAAATCCATTGATTGAAATAGAAGAAACCAAACACTGCAGTTGTATTCTGCTTTTGAATGTGTTACATTATGTTTTTCTCTGTATCATTTACTTACAAAATATCAGAGCTTTCTCTTTCATTCCTGTAAGCTGTGGACACGTGTTCTCTTAATCATGATTTTCAACAGAGGGAAAAGAAGCCTGATGCAAGCAAAGAGGTTTAAGTAGACTCCCTTTAACAGAAGATGCTCTGCAAGTCTTGGTTGTGTTAGGCAATGATTGATATAATTCCTACAATTAGTAGTAAAAAAGTACCGTCATACAGCAACCTGTAATTATTGACCTGGAGTTCAGAAAGAAAATAATTGTTTTTATGCATCTTTCACATTACTACAACATGTTTGTACTGAGAAACAGGTAAAGTCCAATTTCACTAGGGATAGATTACTGAAGTGTCACCTGTCCAGTCTCAATAATATGCTTTAAATATTGGCCAATACTGAATTATTTAACTCTCTGGGTCAATGAACCCTAGCTGTCTGTTCATCTATTAATCTACAGAGTTTCAGAAGTGTATGAACTCTTGTAATAGTGATAATGATGCCAACAATCATTCTTGCTCGAGAGGCTACATGAATGTGACAACGGTTTTCAGAGGATAACTACTGGGCTTGACAGACTTTCCTCTATTTCAGGAGGAGAGAAAGGAACGCTGGTGAGTACATTGTTTTAATGACGATCTGTTTCTGCCTTCAGGCGACCCTCCGCCTCAGCAAGCAATAACTGCACCGATGTTGGGTCTTATCAATAATGGCTTTGCACAACAGTATCCTGACTTCCTTTACTTTTGCTCAAGTGTCTTGTGTGATCATCATAGGGTGCTGAGGGAGCCGTTTTACAGAGAGTATAATATGAAGAAAAAATGTACAGCATTTTAAAAGGCTTGTAAGTTAATATGGGAGCAGAATGTTGTAATTACATTTAGGTTAATTTATCTGTCTTATATGACACACAAACTGGTACCTCTTTTCATGCAAGAGATATCAGGCCTGGAGTCAGGCTATGCCCATCATTTCAGGAACTTAATCATTTATTTTGTAACTATATCCAGCAAGGTAGGTTAAGTATGTCCTGAATTATTGTTCTTTCTGAGGTTGATCTGAGACTAAGGCTAAAAACCATTTCAGCAACTAACTTATTTTATTTTCGCTTGTTATTAAAACAGGAGATTGTTTTGTTTAAATTGGTTTTACATCTTCAAACACTGAAATTATTGACTCATGTTTTCCATACAAATCCGAAAAGTGAAATATCACTCTATTGATATTTAATGATTATTAAGTAATAATGCAAATATAGCAAGTCACAGTCAAAGACCAGCATGACCCTATAAGAGATATTATTCTCTCCCTTACCTTCTCACTAATTACAAACATGGTAAAACTTTTAAAATGTTTACATAAATGTAATAATTGAACTACAGCAGCGGCAGACACCTTATATGAAATCCTGTCACAATTGATGCTAAGAAAGAATTAGATATATGTTCAAAACTTTGCATACAGTATGTTTGGACATGTGAAGTCATGATGAAATACAAATGTCTACAGATTAAACAAATTACATGGACAAACATATTAAACCAGATATCCTTCTGATACTGATATGCACTGATAAAAATATATATTACAAATGAATATTTTATTGGTTGCCCACAATATCTTAACAAGTATGAGCATTTTAAAGTATGAGCATGTTACATGCTGTACATGTAACTGTACAGATATCCCTGTACATAGTCTTTACAAGGTCAGTTGTGAGGATGTGAAACACAGTGGAGAAGAGAGCAGCTGTCTAAGGGGAATGAAACATTTTGCAGTTGCATAAATATGTTGGAAAATAGACTTTTAAACTTTGTATGATACTGCCAGCTACTTTTCCTGATCATGTGTTTCCTGTATGTGACTTCCTGCTGAAGGCTGTTTCAGTACTGGCTGATTGGGGGTCACTAAGAGAATAAAGAGGGTTATATATGACCATTTATGAATACAGTATAAATGACATAAAATTTCTGTCCCACACTTCGCAGTGGATATTACTGAATTATAAACCAATGTAAACTTAACACGTGAATGAAAACAATCAAGGCACAACACACAAAAATGGTAGCTACATTTTGGGATTATCAACCTATCCACCACCCCTTCTCCTTCCCTGACACATACTCCTATCCCCCCTTAACCCTTTGATCAGATGCTGTTGTCAAATCCCTTGGTTACCTTGTGAGACGACGTAAACAAAGCTCCCCCTCCCATCAAGTGCTGACACTGCATGCAAAGACTCAGCAAATGGGCTGTATCGATCCCCCTGCTCCGTAACATTTTCCTAATTGCAGAGGTACTGTGCACTCAAAGTCTCTGTGTCACTCGCTGTTTAACGCTGAACTAAAAATAACTGCATTATGTAATGTTGACTGCTGGGTCCACAGGGTCGCAGGGTAGGCCAGGTGCTCTACAGGTGCTCCCTTCCTGCCTTTGCATTTCAGTTCCAACTCCAAGGGGCTCAGGAACATCTCACATGAAACGTGAAAATCTCTTCCAGTTTAAGCAGACTGCACGTTAGTCACAGAGTTAACCCACAGCCCGTAGTTATTCATTACTTTAAGGTCTAGGATTTGAGCATGTTTTAAAATATTTTGTATGAATGAAAGACATAACGAGACTCATGATACTAGGTAAACAAAACTAAACAGTTTAAAACAATATGATTGTAAACATTCACTCAAGTTCTGTGAAAGATCAGTTTTTAGGGTGAATAGGGTACTTAATAAAACATCTCCCCTTAGGCCTTCTCCTGATTAATTTATTAATAAATATACTTAGAATATCTTTTTAGCTCCTATCTGGAAAGTGTTGGATTGACAACCAGGGCACCTTCCTTTCTCTCAGTCGGACACAGAGGGTGCTTTATCGCCATCTGCTGGACACAACCATCAGCATCTCCAAAGTTGTGTTCACAATGCCATATATGAATCATTTTCAATGAAAATACAGAGTTATGCAGTATGCATTATACTGACTTATTTCATACATGCAGTATAATGCAATACTGTAACTAATATATTTGTGTCAGTTCTCTGGTTTAGTTTGAGCTTACCCCCCCGTTACTTTGCATTAAAACATTAAAGTAAAATCTGCATTTGAATTGACATGAATGGCGCAGAGAGTTAAGAGTAAGTGTGCTTGCTCTTAACAGTCATCTCCTCCACAGATCTTCAGCAGCGTCTTTCGATAATTCCCATGAGTCTCAGACTGGAAACAGAAACACAGTATCTTTGACTCATCAGTTATTGGTCAGGACAATCCTCTGATCCCATCCTAACAGATATTAGAACACACAGGTGGAAATTTGGCTTGGTTGTTCAGTAAAGTTTCTCTGTTTGTGCCAACAGTATTTAATACATTTTTGGATGTTTCTGTAAAGTAAAAAATCAAAAACGTTTGCTTGTGTGATAAAGTACATGTTGTTCTCAGTCCAAATCATTCAAGCTTTCTCAGGAAACAGGCGCAAGCTACTGTCTGAAGTTTTGAGACCGTTCAGTTTATTTTCTACTTTTAAACATCAAAGGACCCACAAAGCAGCAAAGGAAGGACAGTTTTCTTGGTCACAACAAAATAATGGCCACCATCCACAATCGGAACAGAACCACAATAATCAAGAACATCATCTGAGTTGTCAAGTGGATTATAGGCATGGCAGTAGAATTTGGGATATGGGACAGAGTTGGGATTGTTCTGGCAGCAATGACACATGACAAGTTTGATCTCAGAACTTGTCATGTGCTCTCAGAAAATGCATTAAGTACCAAAGGATTACTAATGTGGTCTTGATCTTATGCATGAGGCCATGATTTACAATGTGTGACCAATAAAATCTCTTTGAAATGGAGAGACACATTGTCAAGTGGTTTTAAGGCGAAAGGCAACAAGGCTGTCCGGGGCTCCTATTGATTTGGGTTAGTCATCGCCGCCACAAATAATCTTCAGACAGTCCCCATAGCTCCCAGATACATCCGACTGGAATCAAGCACGACAACATAGGCCACCGTTACAGATAAGAATGATCCCTTCAAAGAGAGATGTCTACCCCCCACCCCACCTCCCCCCTGCCAATTGCTCATATATATGCTATAGCAATTCATTTTTATTTTTATGTTTTTGCTGTTGCCCCATGGCACACAGAACACATGCTGCAACTTTTCTATGTATTAGTGTAGTGTTTTGGTAATAACTTTTCATCAGACCATGAAAGAGCAAACAATGACACACACAACAGGTGGAGGACGACCTATCAGATTTGTTCTCGTCTGTCATGTGACTATGTAAGCTACATATTATTATTGGCTCTTTAATGCTCTGAAAAAGGTAATAAACCAAAATGCGAGCACTTGTAAATGGGAAATTTATTAGTATTTGCAAGTGTGCAGAGTTTGTCATTTATGACACTAACTGGTTATCTTCTCTTGAGAAGGTCGGCAAAACTACTTTTTAATGAAATATTATGTGCTCATAGTAATGACCTGCCAATTCAACTTTGTATCCTCTAACATACATATTTGTTTGTCATACAGTTATATACCAAAGAACTTCATCACAGACAGGAAAAAAGTTAACGAGTCCTGAAACATGGAACACCAAATCCAAAGTCATATTTGAAGGAAACAAGGTCAAAGGTTAGCAGCAGTGAGCAGTTAGGTAAGCTCAGAAATGCCTCAAGATCCTTGTCTAATATCTATCAATGGATATATACTGTCACAATGGCAATGCCAGAGAAAGTTTAAGCATTTCATCCACAGGAACATAAGCCTATACTGCACAGACTTTGGTTCTTCAACTTAATGTTCAATTGTGTGACATTTCAGACATACAGGCAATTTAATGAAACAGAAGAAGACATTTTTAAACAAATTACACTGAAAAAACCTGTAGCTACTTCATATATATTACTAAATACTACACACATGTAGCTAGTCACTTTCAAAGTGAGGCTTACTCTTGATTAAATAATTCAGTATGTGTTAAAGGAGCATTTGCTAAATTATGCACTAAATTTCGATAGGAAAACCTGTCATATCTAAAGTATACAATACACTGCATAAGGCCAGTAATTGCTGTACTATTCTTGGGAAGGTGGAGTGAAGGTCTGAGACAGAGGGTTCGGTGCAAGGGGACACTCACCTCGATAGCAGAGTAGAGTGAGTAGCCGAACAGCTTTTTGAATTCGGCCCTGATGTCCAGCAGATCAATCTCAGAGCGACTGACCATTATCCTGTTGAGAGTGTCCTCATCTGTTCCCCCGCCCTGGAGGAAACCACAGATGCTGGAGGATTAGCACTGCAGTGCTTTACTATCCTCCTCCCTCATCTCTCAGTAACAAGGATGTCTCTTACTCTCCTACAGCACTGATTCTCAATCCTGCTCCTGGGGGCCCCCTGCTCTGCATGTTTTCCATCTTCCCTTGCTCTGCCAACCTGACTGAACTCATCTGTGGCACTTTTGATTAGCTGAGCACACCTGATTTAATCAAGAGCATGTTAATCACACTAATCAGCTGTGTTTGGAGCAAGGATAGATAGAAGATATGCAGGACAGTGGGCGTCCAGGAGTAGGATTGAGAAACACTGACAGCAATCCTCACAACCACATTTAACATCACAACTCCATATATTTGTCTATGGTGATAAGAATTTCACAGACTGGCTGCAGGGTGATCCACCCACATGCTCACCTTCATGCTCTTGAAGAGCCTTTCGGCCAGGTAGGCTGGGACATTCTTCACACATTTCACTAAAAAAGGGGAGATTCTCAATGTTATCAGAACAAAATCTGAGAGACGGCGATGGCAACAGAAAGCCTGGCTGCAACCAATTTAGCAAAGGTCTGTTTAGTCAAACCAACCCTGTCCTACCAGCATTATATAGTGAGTGATTTACAAAATCAGTACAAACTTTATGTCACTTCATCATCAACTGAAACAAAATGATGATGTAACAACTTTAACAGATCTATAAATAAATCTTTGGCAGTAGTTAAAAAAGAAAAGAAAAGAAAAAAATGTAGGATTTGAATGCAGCCACCACAGTCCACCTACAACATAAAAGAAACATATCAGTCAATAATACCAATTGCCACCAGAAGCTCCTCAAGCAAGCCAGACATCTCCCCCTCGATGCTCTCCTGGAGGGTCTTCCCGCTTATGTTCTTATACTCCACTAGAGCTGGGGGAGAGAAGAGAGGATTGTATCAGTGGGTTTGGACTTGGTTAAAAGCAATGCTGCATCACTGACACCGGGAAGTGCTTTGTGCTTTACTTTTCCTCAGCTGCGGTACGCTCCTGTGGCACAGGATGTCGATGAACTTGCTTTCGTCCGTGCCCCACTTCTTCTCACCGGCGTCATACAGGGTCTGTATCACAGAGTTAAAGAAAAAACAACAGGATCTTACACACACAGAGGAAAATCTCTCATAGAGATGTTGCTAAAAAGAGGGTTGCTGTGTGCTTAGGACACACTGTGACATATCCACTTATTGGTGCCAAATCACAGCTAAGTAACTTCAGCTATTTATATGGAGCTACTTTACTTCTAGCGTGTTGCCACCTAGTGGAAATGACATAGTCTCCCTTAAGCCTATTTCAATAACAAGGGCCACAACCATTAAACTGGGATGGTAAGCACTGGCACAATTTTAAGCAAAACAAGATAAAACACTTGTTCAGTACAACAATTGTCAATTGCCCAGACGAAAAAAGAGAAGTTCAAAGAGACGTGTGTGAAACTAGCGTGTTGCACCACAGGAACCGTGTTGCTGATGTGAAACCAGGTGCACCGCACCTTAGCATCCTCTTTGGCTTTTTCCTCATCCACATTCGTGCTCTCATCCCTGTTCCCCTGTCGTTAAGAGAAAGAACAGATAAGCAGAAGAGGCAACACACGTCACACATTCATCACATGGACAAAGGGTTTTAAGTAACACAGGATCCTAATGTGATATTCACTTTATACTGCAGACATTCAACACAAGATACTTACCTCAGCCAAGATAAGAAGGGCGGTAGCATATTGACCTGATATTTCAGTCTTGAGGTCATGCGTCAACTTCCTCTCTATTTCTGTAGAAGCAAAAAACACAACACCCCTTCAAGATACTAATCGCATGTCCCTGTTTATCAATGAATTATGGCTTAACTAATCTGTGAAGTTCAAAGACATAAATGATTACCAGCCAAGTAGGCTTCACAAAGGTCTTTAATTTGTTTGTTGGATCTTGAGGCAAATATTTCTATTAAAGTACTGTCTGTTGTTCCGACTCCCTGTAACAGAGGAAACTGGTTTTTATAGTCAGTTCACAAGAACTTTAAGGGCATTATTTATTGAATACATTTGCTTAAAAGATTCAAGGACAAGTGAATCATTCAATGCAGCAGTAATTATAATAAAGGCTTGATTGTGAATTGACTGGGAATAAATTGGACAAAATTGACTTGTGTATCTCAGCTGTCGCAGTTTATTAGTGTCTTGGGGCCATTTTACAGTGACACTGTGAGGGAAATTTGATAATGTATACAGCTTAGATCAGCTAAGATCAGCTTAGAGATCACTTACTTTCATTGCACGCACAACCTCATGACTATCATAGATCGCTGGAGGTGTGGCCAGTGCAACTAGGAGATCTTCAAAATGACCATGGGTGTCACCCTTCAGGTCATCAACGAGAGTCTACATCAAAAATAATAGGACAAAATTCATTTCCCACAATGCATCGCCATCCAATAAAGCTATGCTTTCAGGCTTTAATCAGTGTTTTACCCTCCCGGTTGCTTCTAGGTAAGCCTGACAGATGAGCTGACGCTGGGCACTGCTCCTGTGGGTTAAAATGTCAATCAGAGTCTTCTCAGTCGTGCCTGAAAGGAAATCAGAGCAACTGCACTTAGAGAAATAAGGATGTGAAACAACTCTTCATATTGAGCTACAAGTTATGCACATTTATATTTAACAAGTAGACTTCAAATCAGGCTTAATACAATCTTAAACTGCAGAGCCATTTTCTTCTGTCCACATAAAAACACCAGAGAGAACCAGTTATCGACTGCCACAGTTTTAGGAGTATAACGTTCGTCAATTAACAATTGGAGTATCTTTTAAAATACGCTTCCTCACTATCAAACCACTTCAACATTCAGTTCTATAAAGAAATAAAACACAGTAAAATGTACACTTTGTAAGTATATCTGGATACGGGTCTCTGCTACGAAATGAATGATAATAGCTTCAGCTTCTTCTTTAATGAAGCAATGTGAGCAGTGAAAAGACTCATACCAATGCCTTCTATGGCTTTCCGCAGAGCGACAGCATCTTCGCCTGCATTGAAACCGGCTTTGTCTTTGATGGTCCCTCTCTCCCCAGGCTGGTATAGGACAAAACATGCTGAAAATACCCATACTAGACTGGTACAGCATTCACCAGAGCAAGTCCTGAACCCAGACATTAAGACTCCCTGCTAATCTAACAGCAATACACTCTGACCTTTACTTATTTGCCCAAAAATTGGAGATAGAAGGGTTTTATTCCCCATTATCTGTACAACATTATACATTCATTTGAGGAACTTCCAAACAAAAAATCATCTAAAGTCAACTAAGAAATGAAAATATGCAACAGCTTAAACACATTACTTGATGGAGGATTGCAGTTAGAGGCCTCAGAGGCCTTAGTTATTGAGAAAATTTACCTTTGCTGTAAAAGAAGATGGGGAATCAACTAGAAGCTCCAAATCAGCCTGAAATGAAGAGGAAAAGATTTTCCCTATGAGAATTCTGGAACACAACTTAGCTCAGGAAACATAAACAGAGGTGCCAATTTGACTATCCACTGTAAGTAATACAAGCAAGATTACACTGACAGTTACATATTAAGTAAAAAAAAAGTTAATTCCATACCAACGAGCATTACGTGATTCAGTTCATTTGCCTTAATTTAATTCTGAGCAGCGATGCAAATTATGGACCAAGCTTACCCACATAGATGTCATTTCAACAGTCCGGTGTTGCCTCTAATCAAATTATGCTGGGAATAAAGAGGAGAAAAACCAATATGAAACCCATGTTTTTTTGTTTTTTTTAGTGTTTCACTATACTATATACTATAATATATGTATATATACACACACACACACACACACACACACACACACACACACATATATATATATATATATATATATATATATATATATATATATATATATATATATATATAGTAATTAATAGTTTTTACAGCCCATCGTCGTATGCCTAGCCTAGCTTATAGTGTATTTGGGGAAGATGCTGTCTTGTACATGTACCAGTGTATGTTTTCACTTGTTTGTGTTCGTCTCTGCATAGGTATATAACGTTCTTTTAACAGTAGACCTAGGACTTCCAGAAGCCTCTGCATGTCCAGGGCAAGTATGAAGGATGTTCACAGTCTGGTTCAAATTACTAAGCGAAGGATGGAATGTTAACCAACAGCCAAGTTGCAATGGGAAATCTTTCCTCTTTTCTCACCGGTGGCAAGTTCCCCTGGACCCAGAACGTAAAGTAAGCAATTGATAAATTAACAACTGGAATAGAGTTTAAATTGTGTTAAATTAAAATCAGACAGGTGTGTTTGCAATTCTCCACGTCTGCGATTTCGTACCTATCTCTTCGAACTCCGCATCACCTAGTACTATTGCATGACTACAACCTTGACGAAACAACACTGCATGGATACCGGAAAAGTACGTGCAAGGGTAACACTTCCCGAAGTTATTCCAATGGCAAAATTCGATATGAAACTCATTTAACGTAATTATTTGAAAAACTGCAGAGACTCTTACCCGCAATGGAGCTCTCAGGAGAATTTCCACCTTGTGCCACGCCTTTTGCGAGTACAAGGAAATGATGTCAGTAACTGAAGGCAAAAGGTAGTTTACCTGCACTACTCTCTAATGGTCATCTGGTGAAACTAACCGACAAATATGTAATGATGACATGAACTAAAAAAAAAAACTTTCAGCACTTAGAACGTTATAATCATATTTTAAAAACAGTCTCAATTGTGGGGATTGAAATTGCATTCCACTGTATACATGATTTTTTTTTTTACACTCGTATTTTAGTGGAACTGTTTGCAGTTAAATTGATTATACGGGATATGAAATGAATGCATTACACAGAAGTTCGGTAAAATGGCAATAAAGCAATGCTAAAATAAGTTAGCCAATATGTGAGGTGAACCCCGTGGTATTACATTACAGATCTGCCTGGGAGATATGACTCAGTGATAGTGTGCTCAAGTGGGTCATTGCGTCCGTGTTCAGAGCGTTTATGTTACCAGTCTGTTCTGTGCCAGTGTTGTAGATAAGCGGCACTCGATTTGCCAAAACTTGCCTATAAATTCTCTCAACGGCTCCAGTCTGAAATGGGTGAAAGTTGAGTGCAGCCGAGGCTGATTAGTCTGAGTTACCTCTGATGGGACAGATGTATTATGCACAAGTGGTAACATGTCAGCGATGGAAACCACTTACAAGCTTAGTAATGTTATAAGCCAGCCCTCAGCAACCAATGCAATGCTCTCAAAAGTAAATACCTTCCAGAAAATAGCATTCTGTTTGTGATAGAACTGGCTCTTGTACAAACAGAGATCAAAGTATCAGATCCTTTGGAAAATATTGGATGATTTTCAACATTTATTGAAACATTCCAAACTTTATTTCTCCACCCCCCAATCTCCCCCAGGAGCTATACATTTCAGACTGGCTGCTGGTTTCAATGAATGGAAAGTGAGGTGAAGCATGGCAAGTACTTTTCTGTAAATGGCACAACTTTTGATGAGTTCACCTTAACCGTGACATGATAGCCCTTTTCTGGCAAAACCCCTCTTAAACTTGTAGAACCTGTTTGACTACTACATGAACATGTGCTGTGAATGGTCCATTGTTATTTCTCCAATAAAGACACAACACAACAAAATAGTAAGTTATGGGTTTCAAGTTTTTATTACTAAAAAGGCACAGAATACAGCCATCGTATTTATAGCATTGTACACTTTAATGAATGATAGCACCAAAAAAATATACTGGTATCTCCCAAAACTTCCACTGTGTTGGTGATAGGTTACACCCTAGGGTGACTTACAAAATATATAGCGCCGATTGTAGTCACACACAAATCCAACTGTGTATAATACTCAGTACTGCTGTACATTCAGTGCTGTGGAAACATTGAGTTGAAGTGATTTCAAGGTACAGTAATCAAAATACAGCATTGCTCTCTCACTCAGCACCATAATACTTCCTGCACGGATACTCTGAAAAAAATATATAAACATACCACCTTAATACATGATATGAGAGTAATATAATAATACAATAACACAAAGTGGAGGATGTCTCAGAAGCATGATATTGTTGCTAACGGATATTGAGTGAACTCATATGTACAATTAAGAAAAAAAAAAACAAACAAAAAAACTTTTGAGGCTATTTGAGTTGTTTTGGCAGAACGTAGGCATATCACTGAGACACACCATAGTATAAAACACTGACGTTAATATGTAAAAAAAAACTACCTATGCCGTTACAGTGGTTAAAGGACACAGGCTAAAGCATTTGTAAGAGGTGGCAAACTCACCCATACAATCTACAGTAGTCTTCAAAGTGCACAGTCAATCGAAAACACCTTGTTTTACTTGTCGTGTGACGAATATTCCTTACACTCAATCTCAAGGTTTCCTTTTTATGCTCTGTACTTTTTTTGCAAAGAAAGAAACTACTTTGGACAATTCATTTGCATTTGAATTTGGAAATGTGTGTAATAAATACTGCAGGATTTCCTCTTCTGCGCAGTCGTGTTCAATGCAACAGCGAAATGGTGAGGAAAGGCTTAATCCTGGCTGCAGAGCGTCAGCTTGTGATGGATGACCGTATCATCAAGTAATTGCACTTTATTAGATATTTACACAGCTCATCCAACCACAAGTGTGCGCACACACACACACAGACACACTGTGCTTAATACTTGCATAAATCATAGTGGTTACACTGCAGCTTAAACAGTTTGAAATGAAATTAGCAACTGGATAACTGAAAATATCGTCTATGCAAAAAAAAAGAAGTTAAAGTGCCTGAGCTACCACAGATCATTGCAATGTTCCTGTAGGCTTAGAAAGCAATTTGCAGAAGTCATGAGTCTGTATTCTTTGTGACCTCAGATTATAGGTCTGAAATGATTTTTTTTTTTAGCAAAGACACCAGATCCGATGCCACAATCAGGTTTGAGTGGTGTGATAGGCCTTAGCTCTGATGAGGTAGCTCAGTTGTGAAATGATTTACGCTGCATAGCCGGCCAGCACGTTTTTCCCTTTTTCTCGTGGTCGTATAAAAATACTATAACAATATCTTTTTTCTTTTTTTTAATTACAAACAACGATAGAAAATACGGTTTTCGAAAAAAAAAAAAACTCCTGTCTATGATCAGACCTCTGTGCCGTCGTTCAAGTTGTTGTGGAGCTTGACCTCCAGGTTGACCTGCTTGACCTTGACGCCGTTGACCTTGCAGGCCTCCAGGTTCTTGTCGAGGATGTTGACGTTCCTGACGGTGCAGTGCTTGCTGCTGAAGTTCTTCTCCAGGCGCTCCACGTTCCTCAGGCACACCTCCACCTTGGTGTTGAGGGGGTACTCCTCCGCCGCGCCCTTGGGCGGCGGCTTCTTCCCTTTCCGGCGGCACTTCTTGAACAGGAAGCAGGAGGCCAGGAGGCAGAGGACGAGCAGGGTGACGGCCGCCACCCCCCCGCCGATGGGGCCGCTCGTCTGCGGGCCGAAGGCTGCCGAGGCCTCCACCTCCAGGCGGAGCGTCTTCATGTTGGTGCCGTTCTTCACCTGGTCGCCCTCGTTGTCGTAGATCAGGGACTCGTCCAGGGTGAGGCGGCCGCTCCGGTCCACCAGGTCCCTCCGGCCGCGCCTCAGCTGGTAGGTGAGGGAGCGCTGGATCCTGGGGCTGGAGACGGACTCCGGCCCGATGACATAGATCACCTGCAGGTACCACTGGTGCCCCGCCTCCACCTGCCAGTCAGGAAATCGAGACAAGAACGTTTTCATTCCTTGTTGCCTGGCCTTCAGGGGCACGACCTCACTCTGAGTTTCTGTCAGATTGGCTTTTCAGATTAAAACAGGGAAGAGGCGTTCACCAACCTTGTAGAGGGCATCAACCTTCATGGTGAACCCATCGACGCCAGGCATCGCCGTCATGGACTGCAGATCCAGGATGTCAGAGGCAAACTTGGCTTCGAAGGGCACATCATGGAAATACCTGTCACAGACCTCTGGCTGTTTTCGATCCTTTAAGAAACAAGACAAAACAAGCCATGAAGCCATTTGTTTTCAGCTCTCTTAAATGTGAGTCCTATACGTAGTTACAGTTGCCTATGTTTGCAGGCTAACTTAATGGTGAGGACAAGGTAAATTCTTCAATGAGAAATTGTAAATGTCCTCCATACTTAAAAGGACAGCACAGATTACACAAGTAACATAAACATTTCTGTATGGCACATTTTAACACGTACTCCCTGCACATTTCACAATCCTCAGATGTCTGCTGTAGTAAATTACCACATAGTTGTGAAAAGTGGCCAAACCAGTATTGGTGGCGGCAGTGGAAATTTTCCACCCGTTGCTGTTTGTGTGGTTAGCAGCAGCGGTGGGGGTGGGGGTGGGGGTGGGACACTCACCAGCAGCAGGAACCTGTGCTTGAGGTGCTTGTTGGGCTGGATGCAGCCGTACTGTGGGCCCTCGTTATACAGGGTGCCCGTGGGGTCAAAGAACGGCACGTAGCCGTCCCTGCCGGTGCACAGGTACACCTTCTCTAGCTGGAGCCTGTAGGCCGCGTTCAGGTTCTGTTCCGGGTTCCAGAGGACTCGACCGTAAAGCGTCTGGCCTGTAGGAGAGCAGGAAGAACAACCTCACTCAAATGTGAAATAAATAAATGTGACATAAATAAGGATGTTGATGAACTCTACACCACTAACTAAACTCCATCAATGTGATAGGAAAGACTTCCATCCTGACACGGCACTCAGCATTAGGGAGCTAGATTGCAGTAATTGCCTTGCATTGTCAACTGACTCCTTCCGTCAATATGCAGGGGGCATCTGGCTGCTATGTATGGATGACTCATGCCATAGATATTGGGATGAACTCCAACAAGACTCAGACACAGAAAAAACAGTAGTCAGTCCCATTGTTTAATAACTTGATTGCTCATTTCAGTCAGACACGCTACTTGAAATGGAGAAAGTGTTGGACTACTATAAAAAAAGGGTAGGATGCAGCCAGTTACCCATAGAGAAGGCTCCTTTGTAGTCCATCTCAGCCATAGACATGTCTGATGAGGCGGGGTCCATCAAGAAGACCTTCTCATTGTTGCACAGTTGGAACTCCGTGTTTAAGGAGTAGACAACCGGGACTGGGCGGTTTGTCTGCTGGAAAGCTATGGGAACTAGGAACCTTCAGGAGAATCAGTAAATCAATCAATCAGTCAATCAGCTTTTCACAGGATGAAAGAGATAATTATCATGATGTAATTAAAAAAGTGGAAAAAATCCTCAAGTGAATCTAAATGCAGAGCAGATATGGTAAAATCAATAAAATATTCAGTAGCTGAAAAAGTAATATAAAGATCCAACTCCTTTTCCCTGGAGTTCTCCCCAGCCGAATACATGTAAGAGCTGCAGGGTGCCGTACTTCTCTGGGGCGTGAGCCGTGCAGGAGAGCGGCTTGTCGCCGGGGTCGATCCAGGGCTGGGTGGGCTGCACGGTGCAGGGGATGAGGAAGACGGTGTACTCCCCGGAGTAGTCCTTCCTGAAACACACAACACGGACAACGGCGCTACAGTGAGAGAAGCAGTCTTAGGACAGAGACAACGGTGCAGTGCTGTCCACTCCCAGACCTGCAGAAACAAGGTTCTGATGCTTTTATAGGTGCCTTCATACCAGCAGCACACTAGCAGCGAGAGCAGCAGGTTATTTCAATTCCTATCCAATACATGGTCAAATTTTATGTATCGCACTGTTTACTTATTGTATTGTCAAAAGGTGCCAGACAGAGTACATTTTCCAGAGGGAAGTGGAAATCTATAAACCTCCAGCCAATTAAGGAATGTGTCACAGACCTCTGGCTGTTTTCGATCCTTTATGAAACAATATGAAACAAACCATTAAGCCATTTCTTTTTAGCTCTCTTAAACCTGAGACCTATACGCATTTACAGTTGTTATGTTTGCAGACTAACTTAATACTGACTGGAATTGGAAAACCATAAAACTGCAGCCAATTAGGAAACAACTGGAAAGGAATTCCCTGACTCCAGTAAAGGTGGTTGAGAGAAGAAATCCAGGAAAACAGTGGCAAGAAAAGCTAAAATCAATGGTTTCAGCAATGGAATTGAGAACCAGGTTGGAACACAGTCCAGAGAGCTGTGGCTCTCCCATTTGACACTGCTTGGATCCGGGTGTAATCCCACGAGTTTTGGGACCTCCGGGGGGTCACCACTCACCTGCTGTAAGAGCTGGTGGCTCTCCACAGCTGGTAGGGCGAGTCGAAGGTCTGGGCGCTCCACAGCAGCTGCAGGTCGAAGCTGATGCCCCCCAGGTGGTCTGGAGCCATGAGGTGGGACTTATGGCCTGGGAGGGTGTGGTGCTCTGGGACAAACTGACCTGGAGCCCACAGACGGAACAACCACGCTCAGTCTGAGGGACAACATTGTACTAGCAGCCCAAAGGGTATGTTTACAGTAAATAAAATACACAGTTATATAAAGCAGTGACCGTTTATAGCTGATTAGCAAGGTCAGGACCATATCTGCTAATGTACAACACTAGTGCCTTACCTCTGAATTTGGCATGCGTTTTGAATTCAATCACCAGCCGTCCATCCTCCCTGATGTAGATTCTGATGATCTGAAGTCTGGCAGACAGAACGCTGTCGGTCTGAATACCTGCACACAGGAAGTGAGAGAGTGTAGTAAGATTAGAGAGATCAAAGAGATGTTCATCTGATCACCTGTGTGGTGAGTGTTCTACTGACAATGGCTGCTATGCATCAATAGGGTGGGTGGTATGTATTGGTGGTGGTTGGGGTGATCCACCCCTCTTTAATATGAGGCCTTTGAATCTATTATTATTATTAGTAGTAGTTGTAGTAGTACTAGTAATAGTATTATCTGCAGTCTGCCATTGGTATGTATGTTATAATAAATAACACGAATAAACGGACAACACTGAACAGAAAAACAAATATTGTTTAAGGTACAGTGAGTGTTATCTGAAAGATTATTAGCAGGTCAAAATTTTCAATTAAGTTCAACCGACTGCCTGGAGCTGGAAATTAATTCAAAGTCTTCTCAAACAAAATCGGTAAGCATCAGAAAATGAATCCCCCTAATTTATGCCACAGGTCGTGTCTGTAACGAGTTCCTGTCCCTGCGTGTGCCTCTTCACCTGTCCTCCAGAGCACGGTGTCGTAGAAGAAGGAGAACTCCATCTCGGTGTGGTGCTCCAGCGAGGCCCAGCCCCGGGGCGCCGTCACGTAGATGTAGGACACGTACAGGGGCACCTGCACCGTGAGGAAGGACTGCGCCGAGTCCCGGACCTGTCACAGAGGGGGGGGGGGACAGCCACCGTCAGGAGACCCGCGCGCCGCTGCAGGGGCCTGTCGCAGGTGCGCGATCAGCACTGCGTCGGCTTCCCTCCGCTTTGCTGCGCTGCAGCCAAAATCAATGCAAACTCCCCGGAGCACCGGGCGTGCTCTGGAACACCTCAACAGGAGGGCGAGCTGCTGACACGGGTCCACGGGGACACACCGAGTTTCCAGATACATAAAAGTTTGCTTCTCATCTGCCTGAGATAACCAAAAATTGCTACGCCTGTTTTTTGCTTGGGTTGAAAGTATTTCTCTGAAAAAATAAGAAAAGCTAGAATAACTACAGAACAGAATGGAACAAACTATAGAATAGAATAAAAATAGAACAAAAGTAGAACAACAATTAACTTAAAGATATCCAAAGGAAGTTGATCAGTGGTTGGATGTATCAGGCATGTAGATTTATAAATGGCTGGCACGTCCAAACTAACTGCTTCCCAGGGTGTAATTCTATAGGTGCATTATAGTCAGCTTTCTTTGAGTTTGTCGGCCAGAGAACGCATTGAGCGGAAGGGTGGGGACTGTACCTGGAAGTCGGCCGTGACAGACCCCCCGCAGACGTCGATGAGCTCGGTCATGTCATAGTAGGCGTCAAAGGTCCAGATGCAGCTCTTCAGGTTGAGGTGCTTGTAGAGCTGGATGGTCTTCGGCTCCCTGATGTTGGGGTTGAACTGGTAGGGCCGGTCGTAGCCGGGGCCCAGGGAGATTCTGTCATAGGACACATCGTCCAGGAAGCCCGTCTCTGAAGCAGAAGCAGAGGACCATGGGATTGTTTCGCAACCACATTAGCAATACCATATTCTGAGCCCTTTCAAAAAAAGTTGTTGACACAAGCCCAGAAAAGCACTGGATGTACTCTGTGCTGCTCTGAATATAACCTTAGCCCAAAGGAGTTGGCTTTACAAAGCAGTTAATGCTGAGTCAGCAGGGCTCCATCACAGGCATGTGATTAACCACTCTTTCAAGGCCTGATAATGGTAATTAAAGGCAGCCACAGAAAGTTCTGACTGACGGTGCTGAATGAGTGATCTTCATCGGGGCAGCCCTGATGATTGCTCACCCGAGATGCCCTGCAGGTCTTTGCTGGTGACCAGGTTTGAGCAGATGTGCTGATGGCGGTAGATGGATTCGGAGAGCAGGAAGTGCAGGTTGTGCAGGGGCATGGTGGACACCAGGGGGAGCATGCCGTCCTGGTGAGGGATCTGCACTGAGATGTGGATCCTGCAAGGCAAGCCATGGTACACAGTCCATCACACTGTATAATTCAGGAGCATGAAATTACTCAGTGATATACATCGCCTATGTGTTATGTTTTCTTACCATTCTAAGAATTTATAGATGTATCTGAGAGCACTGAGGAAAAAAAACAAGGATGGTGCTTGTATGTCTTTTCTGCAAGCCCACTATTATATAGTGTGCAGGGGTGAACACCTAAACAGTTCCTCTTGGGTTCATTAAACACATTAACTTTTTCCTGAAGCTCCAATTAGACATAGATAATAATTGAATAATAGCTGTAAAGTGCAGATATATTTTCCAGAGAATGATCACAGGTAGACTTCAGTTCCCTGCTCACAGCTGAACCTGCAGTGTCAAACAGGTGTGCTGATGCAGAAACCCGACCCTCTGCTGTAGGCTTTAAACCAAGGCTGTGGGTGAAACTCGAAGGGCCACAGCGGTCACGCGTTGCCGCTCACCTGTTGGGGTGCTCCTTGTGCTTGACATCCAGGTACTTGAGGGTGGCGATGAAGGACTGGGCCTGGAAGCCCCGGGCGGTTCCCGTGGTGACAGGCGTGTGGCAGATGGAGCCCTCGGTGCCGATGGTGACGATGTTGCTCCTCAGAGGCGTCCCCAGGTGGCCGGCCTTGTCCAGGGCCTGGGCCACGCAGCGCACGTGGAAACGCCGGCTGAAGTAGATGCTGTCCAGGACCTGCGAGACACACACACACACACACACACACACACACACACGCAAACACAATTACACATCCATACATAAACATGAATCACACTGAAGTACTCGCTGAACCCTCCCCCAGGTCAGATCATTAGAATTTTGACTCGCCATGTGGTTGACCCCTGTGTACGGGGTGTTGTCCGTCACAGTCTCGAAGGGTGACCTCGCCCCGCTGGTGTCCGTCGGGGCTGCCACCTCCCAGCTGAAGCGAACGGAGGTCTGGTTGATGCCCGCCTCCTCACAGCGCTCCCTCATCACCGAGTACTTGGGGTAGTGGGGGTCACACGGGGTCACGCAGATGAGCGGGTAGCCTGGAGAGGGCAACTTCTTACTGCCCTCTTTTGACACCTCTTGCACGTAGTCATAGTCAGACAGGGACACCACCTGCATAGAACAGTGCCCAATTGATCTGAAATGCCCTTCTATGAAAACAGTTTGTATTTAAGGAGACATGGGGATATATGGTTTGTATGCCACCCTAAGTCAAACAAAGCTCTTACAATGGGCGGGGCAGGGAGGATAAGACTTCCAGCAGCCTCCTGGTCCAGGATGGTCACTGTTGCCATGGTGATCTCCCCGAGCACTGCCTCCACTGGGTCATCGGGGCCAAGGACCAATGAGAAAGACTCGTGCCATTCACGGTCTTCGTTGGACAGAATCTCAACTTTGAACAGAATGTGGTCCATGCCTGCAGAACATAGAGAGACAAAAATCCTTAGGTGGGATGCAGAGAATAAATTATCTTTGGAGATACACATCCAAAGGCACAAAATTGCTTTTTTATCAATATTATGCAGAGGTACTGAGGAATGGTGTTCTGATACTCCCTAATGGCACGTAACATATACTATAGGGAGAACCAAAGAGTTCAACAAATATAAACAATAATCAAGATGGTATATATTCTACACATTGATCGGATATTTAACTTTCACATTGAAAGTTCTCTCTCAGTGATTTGATTTGCTGGCTGGTAATGAACATTCTTGAAAGGGTGAGGCCTAAAACAGAATATCCATAGCTAGTGTAGTAACACACACAGCAGAACTTCCTGTTAAAACCCAAAAGCTTCTAGATGAAACACTGAATGAATAAATGAGCTGAATATTTGGTTATACAATATAACCATGTGATAGACCGTTTATCAATACAGTACAATAGACAGTATATCTGAGTGCCATCTTTTCAAGCTGTACTTCTAGTCTGCATCCCTCTCGATCTATCTGTATCTATCCTATATATCCCTATTCTCTATTAAAAAACACTCTAAACTAGTTTAGCACCTAACGCAGTATCTTACTGACATCTTGTAAGACTTCTCGATAACTACTCTTAGCATAGTGATGCACTTATTTGGAAGTCGCTCTGGGTAAGAGCATCTGCTAAATGATGTAATGTAATGTGTGATAACAGGCAGCTGACTGTCAGGAAGCAGGCTGAAGACTGACCGGGGCTGAACTTGAGCACTCGGCTCTTGGGGTTGTAGTCCACGCCGGACTGGGCAGAGCCGTCCCTGGTGCTGCAGCGGATCTTTGAGGTCCGGTCCAGGTCTCCTCTCCGGATGACTTTAATGTTCAGAACCTCAATGCCGTCTGGGCCCGGGGGCTCTCTCACTTGATATGTGGCTTGCTCGAACTCAATCGTAGGTGCTGTGACACATGACACGGTGTTCTCAAGACAATATCCAGATAAATTCAAACATTCGAGAGGACTGCCTTACTGCTTAAAGGACTACTTTATGAATTATAACTGACTATGAACTGGGAACAGAGAATATCTTAATAGTGTTAGACATGATGATGGCATTGTTCTTATTAGTGAGTCAGGACAGGAGCTGCAGGAAATGATTGAGAAACTAAATAGACATTGAAAGCTGATTTAAAGTAGAACATGAAGAAAATTAAAGTTATGTTTAATGACCTGTGCCCAGCAGCAAGAGATTAAAGTAGGAGATGAGGCACTTGAAACTGTTGATGAATGTTTACACTTAGCACAGGCAGTCAAGGCAAACCCCCTTGTTCTCTAATGGCAGCTTCATTTCCCTAAATATCCCTCTCTATATTTTTCTTAATGCACTTTATGGCTGTGACTGGAGGAATCAGCACCAGAAACGTTCCAGGATATGTATCTCTCTCAATCACTCACAGTGTGAAACCGCACCAAAGTAACTGCAGTAGCAATGCCCAACCACTAGAGGCCAGCAAAGCACTCAGCTGTTAGAAATTGTAAATCTGGCTGAAGAACGCTGCCTACCGTCCTCGTCATTGGTGATGGTGACGGTGGCGATGTCATTAACGCCCACCATGGCCCCGCTCCAGTGGTCCCCCAGCGGGGTCCCCAGGTGCACCTGGAACTCCTCCTCGGGCTCGAACACCGAGTCGTCATTGATGTGAACAGTGCAGTTCTTTACCTGCAACGCAAAAAAGCACTCACTTGATATGTGGCTTGCTCGATGTGAGAATGACTAGCGTCAAAGATCTGTTCCCGTAACATTTGCTGGACTGATGGCAGTGGGCCTCAGCAGTGTACTTCAGCATTTCATATATGAGTGTGTAAGCAGCACCTTCTCCCCCTTGAGGAAGGTGATGAGCGAGTCGTCCGAGTTCCTCCGCTCCTCGAAGTCGTCCATCACCATGGCGGACATGGTGCGGGTGTAACACCTGACCGAGGACTTGAAGGTCAGGTCGCCCGTGCGGATGATGGGAATGTGCAGCACACCGTCCTTCTCCTTCACCGAGTACACCACCTTCTCGAACTGCATGCTGGGAACTGGAAAGAAATGAACACCATGGATCAGCATGGATCATACACTGGGCATCTGTGTGGAGGGGACCACGGCGTCCTGCTCTGGTAAGACAACAGTTTTTTGGAGGCTGGCATTGGTACTTACTGTCCTGGAAGGTGTCTGTGATGATAACAGATGCCTCGAACGGTTCTGTGAGCACCGCCCCCTGAGCTGAGCTGAGGAAGACCACGAAGGACTCCGCCCCTTCGATGGTCGGGTTCTGAATGTCATCCATTATCGTCAGGCTACAGGTCTGCAGGAAGCAGAGAATGCAGAAATGACACCATTTTTAAAGAACTCACCCACACCCTTTTCAGCTTTGAAGCACAGAAAGTGCTCCATTTGAGAGATCCCTGAGTGCTGTTAAGCGGGGCCTCTTAGTTTGAGTCAGTTGCAGATGGGTGGGGTTAAAGAGATGCCGCACCTCCTCTGTCTTCCCAGGCTTGAACTCCACCTTCTTGGAGCTGGGGATGTAGTCCACGCCGGGCGTGGCCGAGGGGGGGTCGGAGGGTCTCGTGGCACACCACACCGTGGTCACAGAGGAGAGGTCACTGCCATGCCGTATGACCGGGATCTCAATGGTACCTGTGGGAGTTTGGAATCAAGTTACAGACATCAGAATTCCAATCACGCCGGTTATCAGAATGGCAAGATCAAAAGTACAGTACCAGTCAAAAGTTGGACACACCTGATTAAGATGACGGGAAACATGCATTCCAAGACATTTTGATCTGAAGACTTATTAGACAAAGATTAATAGTGACACTGATGCTTATGTATGAATTTCTTTCCAAAAGTCTTTAATTTTAAAAAATATTTTTTGGCTAGAATCTAGAATATTGACTAGAATCTAAAATAAAAGATAGTTAGGGAGGAAGATAGATTTATAATACTTTTTTGGTCACTGCATAATTCCATTTGTGATATTTCAGAGTTTTGATGGCTTTACTATTATTCTAAAATGTGGATAACAGTATGAAAATAAATAAAGAAAAGTCTGCTCAAACTTTTGACTGGTACTGTATATACAGTAACTAGAAGAAACATCAGCATTTCCATCCCGCCGTTTACCCGCGTCCTCGCTGAACGTGAAGGTGGCGTTGCCAAGGAAGACGGTGGACGCGTCGTTGGGCCCGTCGATCACCACCTTGGCCACGGTGATGCCGCCGATGCGGGCGTTGTCGGAGGCGTCCGACAGCACCAGCTCGAACTCCTCAGAGAGCTCGTACTCGCTGTCATCGATGAGCTTGACGTCGCAGGTGGACATGCTGACGCCCGGGCCGAAGATGACGCGGTTCTCGCTTCCCATGCCGCGTGACTTGTAGTCGGAGCCCGACTCCAGCGCGTGCAGGCTGCTGCCCTGCGCCGACTTGGGCACGGTGTAGCAGAGGGCCGACACCGTGCTGCTGGTGTCACCTGAGGGGAGTCGGTTTAACAAATGAGCGGTGCTGGACGCAGCTTCAAATTCGAACAAATCACAGGTATTGTGATGCCAAATAGACAGTATACCCATTTTCACACTTGAAGTGCAGCAGAGCTGAAATTAGCACCTTGTGTGAGACCTGTCTGTAGGGTAGCAGGTAGCAGAGCACTTTCAGCAGTGACATCACTCTCTGAATGTCTCGCCATTGTTTATGGAGCTAGGGGAAAACTGCCTTTAGCTCAGCTGGTCAAAATGGTGATTAGAGTGGATTGTTCCATGAGGACAGGGGTTTGGATCTCACCTGAAGACCTCCTTCACGCTCATTAGAGAAGCTTGCCTAAATATCCATGTCACAAGCACATAGTTTGAGGAAAGTGTTTGAGTATTGACTGAATATATTCCTCACAACCATACAGTGCAGGTATCTGAGGCAGGGGGGCTTACCCTTCCTCTCGATGGGGGCGAAGATGAAGCCCGTGCTCTCGTTGACGTGGTAGGTCTTCTTGTCGAACTGCAGTGTGGGCTCGTCCTCCGTGTCGTTGATGTAGACCTTGGCGCGGGTCACCTTGCCCAGCAGGGCGTAGACGGGCATGCTGAGCTCCACGTTGAAGCTCTCGATGTTCTCGAACACCTGGTCGTCGTTGATCACGATGGTGCACACCTTGGTATCCTCCCGCTCGTCAAACTGCACCTGGAGCACAAATGAAAGGGATTTTCAGTTGATCGATATTTACCAGTAATAACACATTAGTTTTCTTTGAGGAACACTTGGATGTATCAAGCATTTTGTCATATAATAACAGAAAGTGGTTCATATCACATGACCCCTCTCTTCTGATCAGAAAAGCAGAGGAGAGTGGGGCTGTATGTGTGTTTCAGTGGAGTCATGTCATGACAATAGATTATAAATGACATTAACCCTTTTGCACATAGAGTCACAAGGGTGTGATTAGCCTTTTCGCGCATACGGTCAAACTGGTGTGATTAGAACACTATATTGGAAAAATTCTAGCTAATGTTAGCTTTGAGGAAACAGTGATTTAACATTACAAAGTATAGCAAATGTGGCTTAATAACACTAATGAAAACATAACAAACCATGTAACGTAACACGTGCGCTACATAGCATAAAATAAGTCACGTATGAAAGGGTTAACCACAAGGTGACCCCATAATCAAATTAAGTCCATGCAAAAGAAAACAATTTAGGCAGTCTCTATACCTTTTGACAGAGGTATAATTCAAAGCATTTCTAACAGGTTATTTTAACAGGTGGGCGTAGGTTGTGGGTGGAGGCCTCCTACCTGCCCTGCGTACTCCACATAGTCCTGCTGCCCCGGCCTGGAGCCCACGTTGGAGGTGGAGGTGGCGGAGCCCTGCTCGGTGCGGCACAGCACGATGGCGTACTGGTTCAGGTTGCCCGTCCTCTTCACCGTCACCGCAACGGTGCCCGCCTTCTCGCTCACGTTGTAGCTGCAGGCACACAGTCCATCAAAATTCAGAGCACGATCATGCTGCTAGGTGGAGCTCGGTTGCTTAGTTTTCCCACAATGCATTGAAAACAACAAGTTGAGTCAGGCAAGTGAAGGACAGAAGTTTAAGTTTTGGGATCATAACAAATTCAGGACCCGTTTAATGAGACAAAATTCCCATCTTGCGAGTATTGTAGCTTAATTTCTGCAAACACTCCGCAAAGCATGCATCATATATCATTTATTAACATGAAAAGAGAAACCCTGGAGCGCTGGACCACTAACCTTGTGTGTTCAAAGCTGATGAGAGACCACTGGATGTGAAACACATTGTCGCTGACCACATTGGGCTTGCTGTCCTTCACTAGAAACTTGAAGTTGTCCATGGTCTCCTGGATTCTGTCCTCATTGAGCACATAGCGAATCAGCCCCAGGTTAATGTCGGCTGCAGGACAAAAAAGCAACATTAGCCTGACATTCATTTGTTCTTTACATGTAAGCAGAATGGTTAATACTACTAATACTGTAATGGAGTCAACTGAAAGAGAGCCCTTGAGAAAGTGATTGTGCGCTTTCATTATGGACAGTGGCTTTGCCCTTTAAGAGACTCCAGCTTTGGAGGTACCTTGTGTGAAAGTGGTGATGGGAGTGCCAGGTTTGAGTTTAGTTTCCAGGTAGCCGTGCTTTGGCTCGACCGTAACCTCGTACACCAGCTGTCCATCATCTGTGTCCGGGTCCATGGTGAGTAGCTCCTTCTTAGAGATCAGGTTTGTGGCCTGGGAACAAAGGCTTCGGTCAGTGAGGTGCATATTCATCCTTTTCAATCCTGCATTTTCATTAGTAACATACTCTGTCCACTAGAGGGAGCCTTTGTAACACTACAAAGTTACAAAGTTGGATTCACAGCAAGATGACCACCAAATCAAGGTCACATAGGACTGGTGATTTGGGGTGGGTCTGTACCTTCAGTCAAAGTGGAATGTATTCCTGACATTTTCTTAGCACTGATATTCAATGGTGTCACATTTTAGAAAAGACTAATTTATTTCACTAATTACAGATATTTAAATATAAAGGAGGAAACGGTGCTTTCTTATAAAATATAATAATATAGATACTAGATTTTATTAGATAAAGGAGGAAACAGTATGAAGTCATGTCACCTTATTGTCCATGTACTCCAGCCACTGCAGGCCGAGGTTGGTGACGATGCGGGGGGTGCCGTCGTCGACCGGAAGGATGTCGATTTTAAACTTCTGTGGCGCTGCGGTCACGATCTGCAGCACAATACAGGGGACAGGTGTTAAACACCCGTCCTTTCATCCTACTGTAACTTTAGAACTGACCGCACTTCCTCCCAGCCTCCCGTTACAGGACCGGGGGGGATTGCCGCTAATCGCTAAAGCGCTAACTGCCGTCACGGAACGCCAATGCCTCCGACTGTCAGAAAATGTCATCCGTCGGGTGACATGACAGCGTGCTGTCCGTCCGAGCGAGGGGTAGAATGCGGGGCTGAATAATGTGGGACCGCAGTGAGACAGCCGGTCCCCACGCGTCTCCTGTGCTCTTCATTTGAAGTGAAAAGGCAGACACCCGAGACTGATGTCTGGCCGACAGCCCTCGAAAACTCATCCATTATGAAGCGTGCTCGCACCCGGGCACCCTGTGCATCGCAGACACAAAGACAGGGGCTAGGAGCTGAACCGAACCCCAGCAGACCTGCACAAGACTAATTACGAGGGCACGCGGGCTTCACTTGAACGTAGGGCTAAAAGCTGTGATTAATTACAGAAGCCATACGTGCTTCATTTTAAGTTGCTCTAACAGGCAAGCTGGAGAGAGCAGCTTCTGTTCAACGGAACGGAAAACTCCAAATTCAGGATCTTGTCTAATCCCCTGGGTCTGTGAGAGGATATATGATTAGTTACAGTAGGTCAACCTTTTAATCAAATCCTGCCTCATTTAAGGTGGAAATAATAAGGTCCCTGCTGGTATATTACACAGGGCAAGATTATTCATACATAATTAAGGAACCTAGGCTTAAAGCAGGATTTGTAAACTGTATAACTATAATACGTCAGCATTTTTGTCCAATCAAGCCTGTATTTACCATAAAAGGGTAAACATTTATGTAAAGGATAATACTTTCCTAAAAAAATTCAGCAATCCTCTAGTGTGGTATGGTAACGGTCAAGTTAATAAAATAATAAATAATTTAATATAATAATAAATGGTAAAATAATTGGCTAAACACATAAAGGGTCAGCTTACAGTGCTGGGAATTAGGACCTGCCCCTCTATGAGGTCCGTCCTCCTCTCTGTTGACTCCACCCACCTCCTTCCCGCCCTCCTCCACCACGAAGAACGGGTTGGTTCCGTCGGACACAGTGAAGGTGAAGCGGTCCTTGAGCGAGTTGCTGCCGTCGTGGTTGTAGCTGATGCGGTTCTGGTAGATGTCGTCCATGGTGAAGGTGTTGGTCTGCCGGTAGTGCTGGCCGTTGTTGGTCCGCTCGATGGTGCCGTGTCGCGGAGCCTGCACCACGGTGAAGGTGATGGAGTCCTCCTGCAAGGGGAGAGGGCAAGAAGGAGAGAAGGAGTGAGGGAAAGGGGAGAGGTAGGGAAGTAGAGAGGGGGGGGAGAGGGAGGGACAGAAATAAGGAGAGCGGGAGGAAAGAGAGAAGGAAGGAGTGAGGGAAAGAGTGGGGAGAAAGAGGGAGGGAGAGAAGGAGAAAAGAGTGAGGGAAGGAGGGAAGGAGGGATAGAAAGTGGGAGAGAGGGAGGGAGGGAAAGAGGGGGAGTGACAGAGGCAGGGAAGGATGGAAAGAAGGGCAGAGTGAAAGAAGGAGAGAGGGTGGAGGGAGAGGGGAAGGGAGGGAAGGAATAAGAGAGCAAGGAGGTCATCAGGTGCACCACACATTCAATTGTCCTTTCTAATCCTGAGATAAACCATGACCCTATTTTCTCACACACCCTTATTTTTGGACAGATTTTTTTATGGTGCCACAAGCAATTTATCTTTCTTGGAAAGTTACAGCACTATTCAGTTTTAATACTTTAAAGACAAAAGGGTTTTAAATGCAGCAGTTTGAGGAAGTCACTCTAAGGTAGTGCAAGAGGAGAGGAAAACCCCAGCAAAATCTCCATAGAATACTTTGGCCTTATCTACTCCAAACTACATTAAATAATAATATGTTCTAATGCATTTGTTGCAGAACTGACTTATTGATTAATACAGCATTATAAATGCAGCCAAAGGGCCCAGTGGAGAGCTCCGCTTGGTTCCGGAAGCGCCCACCTCCGTGTCCGCGTCAGTCGCCTTCAGCTCGAACTCCGTGATGGTCTTCCTCACGCCCTCCTGCACCCTCATCCCGGGGATCTGGAGCAGGGGCAGGGAGTCGTCCACGGGCCGGATGGTGATGTAGAAAGTCTGGGAGATCTACGCAACACAGGGAGGGGAGCGCTGCTTAACCCCACTTTCACAGAACAGCTGAGAAAGGGTTAATCCTGCTGGGCCCTCTGATTGGGCAGCGGGGGGATGGGACGGACGTGATCGCTCAGGCACTTCTCCCTCTCATTACCGCGCCTGTGAAAGGGGAACGCGCCCGCGGATGCCCTACCTCATTAGCGCCGTCCGACACGGTGAAGGTGAAGTCGTCCGCGTGCTTCTCCTCCTCGCTGGTGTGCACGTACTGGATGCTGCGGGACGCCAGGTCCGCCTGCGTGAAGGAGCTGATGCGCATCCCTGCAACAGAAGCACAACAATGCGAGTCACGCCACAAGTCCCTTACAGGGCCGCGCTCAAACGAATCTTTGTTCGATTCGTTCGTTTGAACACTCAAATGAATCATCGTTTTGAACGAGCTTTGTTCTCAACTTCAAGCGGCAAAATTTCAGCTGTTGTTGTTTCTTTGGTAATTAAACATTGCGACAAGTTTGGCGATCGCTGAGATTAAACGCTCTTGTCTGAGAATGGGAAAAGTATCAGTCACTTAAGCTTTTTTCTCAAAGTTAAGAACAAAGCACCACAGAGGGTAAACTGAATGGCACCCTAAGGCGTGGCTCACTACAGCCCTGATTCGGCACGTTTGGAACTGACACAGGCTTTTGTGTAATCTGAAGGCAGCATGATTTGTCCTTTGCTTTGAGCATTGAATTTAAGCAAGCGCATTTAACTAAGCAAACATTACCACTTTTTAAACATATTTTCCTTCATTCCAGTGACTGAAAAAAGTTGCATAAGTAAACAAAAAGTTCACGCATGCTTAGATAAATATGTTACTCAAAGCCTAGGCTCAAAGTACATTCTGCTTTGATTAATCAGGGCCCTGAGTGGCTCAAAAACATAATTAGACCATTGTGAATTTTGCATAGACGTCATTCTCAAAGTTCTGAAGCTATGGAGTGAAGGGGGAAGGGGGTTTTGCATATTCATATTCAGAGGATATGAGAGGAATCACGCTTCCCCACACTGAGTTTGGTCACAGTGGTCTCTGATCGACGGAGAGCCGCTGCCGGCGTCCTCTCTTTGGGCATATTTCAACAAGTGCTTATTTCAACAACATCACCGCACCATCGGGCCTCCTTTCCTTTTTTTGTGCCGGAAAGACTGAAGCTCGAGCGAGAGGGTGTATGCTGGGAAATTATGCAAATGTCCACAGTAAAACACCCTCAGAGACTGATCCACCTCTATTTTAATTACATTGGTGCATGTGAGGGATTGTGGTGGAGATCTATATCGTATCCGTAAAACATTTCACCTTGAGAGTTAAAAATTGATTCTACATTTTCTACTGGGCTGTTTTTCTGTCCACAGAGAATACTGCTGTGAACTCAATTAAAGTGATGTAGCCATATCTTTGAAAATAAGATCATTACAATGAATTTTGTTTGCAGCGAGTTGTTTAGGGACTTTTTAGGCAACACTTCATATTGGAAGAAGCTGTCAGGCGAGGTGTTCAGTATGCATCTGTTTTACCATAACAGCTGTGAGAGCCTAAGCCTTTGGCTCATGATCAGGTAACAAGCAACCGTAGTGGAACACATCAACATCACTCAGAGGCATACATAGGTCTATCTGCTGTGTGTGTTTTTGCGTTTGAGTGTGCGTGCTCGTGCGTGTGTGCTGTGTCTCCGTGGGAACGGCGGCGTACCGGGAGAGGTGCTGTGCTCCAGGTGACCCAGCTGGGTCTGCTTGGTGATGCGGTACACCAGCTCGCCGGGCTCGCTGTCCTGGTCGGTGGCGGACAGCTGCAGGGTGGTGATCTTCTTCACCGTGTTCTCGTCCAGCACCAGGCCCTTGTTCATGACCACCGACGGGGGCAGTTTGTCCTCTGGGGGCAGGGGTGGGAGACGGGTTAAAGGTCAGCGGTGAGTTTCCCGTCCCTCTGTCGGGATCGGTTCTATCTGAAGCTACAGTGCACGAACACACTGAAACGCACCGAGTACGCTGATGAAGAAGGACTGGTCGATCACTTTGTTTCCCTCGGGGTCGACGAGGTTGAACTTAAACGGGAAGCTTCCCCCCTTCTCTCCCTTCTCGTGCCGGTATTCCACAAATCCTAAAAAAACAACAAACATCCCTCCTTCAGAATACTCATGAGGTTACTGAATCCAGGGCCACACACTTATTCCATACTGTTAGTCCTGTTAATGATAATTGCACAGCTTAATGAGGTCGTGAACTATTCAATCAAGTTTATCTACATTTCCCACAAAGGACCCAGCCTGATTCAAACGCATAAAAGGCAAGCATGCCTCTGAAAACTCCATGACAATCAGTGTAGCTGCAGTGCTCTGAGTGTATCCTCCTATTCAGATCAAACTGAAAGATTAATGAGCGGGAATAAATATTTGAAACCTTTGTTGATGTCCTCTTGCGTAAAGCTCTTGACTGGTCCTTTCACAGAGATCTGGACCAAGTCTCTGCCCTTGGAAAGCTGAAGTCTCCCCACCGCCGGGTCCTTGGTCATGACGTATCTCAGTTTCAGGTTGTCCGAGTCTACGTCCGTCGATTTAAGATGCTGATCTGTGATTTTGGACACGGACCCTAAAAGAGAACATGGCAACCGTGTTAAATGGAACACAGAATCTGCAGGAGAAACTGCACTCCCACTGCATAGTGATTTGAGCCATTCTTGGTTTTACAAGAGGCAGGTACAATCCTGTTAGTGGGACGCACACAATATACCGACTTGCTTCTAGAAAGACCTGGAATGGCTCATATTGGTATTCAGCAGGTTTGCTTTTTCCATCCCTGTAACACTTCCACAGGAATGTGACATTGTAGTCTGCACAGGTACCGTGCATAGATTTAGCCAATGCACACTTCCAGCTGGATGGTGCTTGGGTGCAGATGATGAGGTCATTATTCTCTCTGACCCGATTTTTGTAAGACATGGAAAGTCTCAAAATGCTATGCACTGGCATTGACATTTCCACCAGTAGCCTTGTCTATCACCAATGTATCATTTCACCATACAGAATAAAAACCTCAGCTAAATAGGCTGCAGGTGGTGAGGTCGTCCGCCTCTCTGACCTGCGGCGAGCTGCAGGCCTCGGTTAATGGTGACCCGCGGGCCCTCGCTCTTCCTGGCGTCCATGGTGAACTCCAGCCGCCCCGTCTCCGTGTGCACCCCGTCGGTGACGGAGAAGCGCACCTCGTCCGTCCCCACACTCAGGCTGTCGGGGGTGTACACCAGGAGCTCGTCCAGCACGTCCTGGTAGGTGAAGGTGGAGCCCTGGGACAGGACGCGCCCGTTCTCCAGCGGCTGCGAGTAGAACTGGCGCCTGCGCAGCTTTCCTGAAGGTAACCATGGAAACATGGTCTTTAAAAACTCCATAGCGGTGGTTAAGGAGTCAAGTTTGTAGTCAGGGCTGCTAGCTCAATTCCCAGATGGGGCACTGCTGTTATACCATTGAGCCAGGTGCTTCACCTTACCTGTTTCTGGAAATATCCATCAATATAAATCGATAATATGAAAAAAATATGAAAAAGTTGCTCTGGTTAAAGATGTCTGCTAGGTGAATATGTAATCTCATATAGCTTACAGACATGAACAGAAGTGCTTTCAACTGAAATCACCAGACTCCTATGTAAAATTCCTGTGCATTTTGTTTTTTTCTAGTCTTCATCTATCCAGTCCCCCAGTAAACCTGCATTGCAACATCATAAAACTACAGCTACTGCAGCTCGCCAGCCTCTTTAAGCCCTCCAGGATGACCTTAGAGGTACTGTTCAGGTGGATAGCAGGGCTACGTTTGACATGTGCATCCATCAGCTACAGTCAGAGCGGGACTGGAGGCCTCGTAAAAGCAGGAGACAGGTGGGACAGTGACACGTCGGCGAGACGCACCGTACGACGGCTTCTTGGTGATGGTCAGGACAATCTCGTTTTCGGGCGTGTCGGGGTCCAGAATGGCCAGCGAGGAGTTGGTGATGACCACGCCCGAGTTCTCCTCCACGACAATGTTGTTCACCGAGATCACTGGGAATTTCTCCTGTTTGCCCTGCTTAAAAAAGTTGGCGGCTTCAGACATGCTCGCTAGCATTATGACAAAACAATAAGGGACTATCCAATCATCCCACTCTGCCAATTATGCTTGACTAGCATGCATTCCATGCATTACTATGGAATTTGTGACACTATGAAAAAAAAACATTACTCAGAGAAAGTGCTATTCCATCAAAAAAAGTTACAGGGAGAAAGAGAGGTATTCAATCAATACAAAAATATGTCCCACATTAATCAAACACCATATTACAATAAAGTGACCCTCAAATTCAATTAAAAAGCAGCCAACCATATTAAGGGAAAAATCGCTCTCAATCACAAATTGCAATATGGTGCTGGATTAAACCAGAGGGGCTTTTTTGATGAGTGGCATTTTCCCTTGCAGTGACTTGGCATTTTCAAATACCCATGGGAGTGTGTTCTTTACTATGTTCATTGTGCAATGGCCCAGTTATACCAAGTGTATAGCTGATGACAGGAGTGAACGAGGAGCAGGTAAAGCCACTCCACCTGGATGTCGATGTTGACACTGAACGCCTCGGTTTGGCTGGATCCGTCGCTGATGTAGAAGCTGAACTCATCCTGGTGGTGGCCCGCCCGGCGGGCGTCCTGGACGTAGAAGATGTGGTCGGACGTGAGGTCCTCCACAGAGAAGGGGACGTCGGTGCTGATGACCCGAGGGCCGCCAGATGTCCCAGCTACGGGCATCAAGGAGACAAGGATGTTAGCACTCAGGTGAGTGATAACCGAAAGAACCACAGTCTAAGGGTCGGACGTTAAACATAATGGGTTTCTCAAATGCCAGCAGTGAATAATCTGTGGTAATGCCAGTGTGAGCGTACCATTTTAGGTGAACTTTAGATGTGTCAGACTGTCCAATGATATGTGACAGAAGGCGAACCCCGCCCCCCTCACTAACCTGGCTTTGTGTTCTCAATGAAGCCGTACTTGGGTGGGCTGATAAGCCACACCAGAAGGTCCTTCATGGGGGTGTCCGGGTCAGTCGCTATGATGTGATTTGCTGACAGCTGCACTCTGCCCCCCTCTTGCACCTGGAAACACAACACAGAGAGGGGGGAACCCTGGATATGTTAGGAATTTTCCCTGTAAGATTTATACCGACTACTTCAATGACAAGCGTTAAAACCTACTATGTTTCACTTCCATGATAATGTATTCATCTTGTGTCAGGGCTTTAGCTGGATTTACTGTTATGGCTCCTTTCAGCACAGCGGTGCTTCTTCAGTTATATATCATCCCTTTTACTGGCACGCTGATGGAACACCCACACCATCAGCTGCCTAGCACTCACTACAAATCGTGTGTCAAGCCTGACAACATATCTGGTAACAACCACACTGTAAACTGAGATAATGTACGCGCTAACTCCAACTAATCAAAAGCAGCAGGTCATCAATCCGGTCAATCAGCATGCAGTAGGCATTTCTCATCACATACTGTAATACGGTAGCAATTAAGGGTCCACCCTACATACAGGGGAAGTCCATGTATACTAGGCCATATATGCTATAAATGGTCTCCAGACCGGGTGAATAAGACAGGCTTAATGCAAACAAGGCGATCAGCTGCCAAGCTGTAGACTATGAGTGATATCTGAGGTTGAACTTGTCATTCATATACCAGAACCTAATACAGCATAATAATCTACACAGCAGTAACAGCTGTGATGCTGTGACAGCTCTGCGCTTGCTGCGGTTACTCAGATTACTCCTGACTCTACAACAGGGTTCCAAATATCCCAGCAGCCATTTCACCAGCCGTCAGGCTGGCACACAGACCCTGGGGGGTCGGAGAGAGACGGGGACGCCCCGCGGCGGCCCACCTTGATTCCGCTGCGGACCGTCACCACGGGGGGCTGTCTCTGCGCAGATGTGATCGTGATGGTGCACATCTGGTTGTCAAGGCGATTGTTCTCCCCGTCGTAGACGATGAAATGGAAGATGTCGGTGACGGGCTGGTTCCTGGTCTCGAATGAAGTAATGTACCTGCAACCGCAGACAAGGGAGCGACCCTCCAGTAACGCTTCTGTGACCGGAACATAAATACTCCAATAGGCCTGTTAACATTAAACTGATGAACTGTTTGCACCCCGTGGCCTCCTGTTAACCAGCATGTGATAATACAATCCCACGGGGCAATAGAAGCACTTAATACCATGGCAGTCAGTAAGGCCGGAGGAAGTCTGGAAAGTACTCCCCTTAAAAAACAGCTTAGTAAGTCTTATTGATGAGCCAATGCTCCATTAAGCCTGCTGGGAGAATTGTACCAGGATCTGTGCGTTGCCATGGACATGTTTTCATTTCTTAATTATCTTAAATTGAGCTCCAGCACATAATTAAGCAAATGAATGGAACATTAAGGAAATGTAACACGTTCATGTTTGAGGCTATTATATCGCTGGCTTGGAATACTTACAATAAATAGAGCCCAGGCTATTAATTCATTGATGGTGAAAACGACAAGTCTGTTTCACAACTCAATTTATCATTTTAATTATGTATAGAAATGCATATAACAGAACCATTTGGTAAAATCTTCGCTTTTCTTAAACATTTTGTGAGTGTCATTGTTTGTTTTCCAGTCAAAGACTGAAAACCTCTGAGACAAACAGAAATCCCTCTTTCTAAAACACTTTAACTGATAAGAAAGACACGCAGCCTCAGACAACAGCGGAGACCCAGCAGAACCAATTTCAGGAGAAGAAGAGCAATTACTTCTGCTTGTAGTGGCTGGATTGCCACAACAGTACTGATTAAATAAAAACAATCTTCCAGACTGAACGTGTGTGTCTTCTCCCATGTTCATGTTGCAAAACCGTGACAGACAGAGCAGTTTTGAGCGCAGGGTCCTCCAGTGTGAGACGTGAGGCTGACGACAGCCGTACCGTATCCTCTGTTGGTTGATATCCTCCATGGTGAAGGAGGAGTACTCCATCAGCTCCTCGTGGTCTGACTTGGAGTTGGTCCGGGTCAGGATGCCGTACATGGGCACCGACACCAGCTGGATACGAATCTTCTCATCCGGGGAGTCATTATCCTGTGTGAGTCCGGAGCACAAAACACGAGTTTAACATAACCTGTAAAACAGCACTGTAATATACATCAACCTCCTGAATTCTCAACTTCGTCGTTGTGTTGCATTATTGATTTGCTTAGTGGATGCCCTCTTTCCAGCCAACAGAAGTTTACCTATTATATATTTATATAGAGATGCATTATTTACTGATGTGATTCAGGTTAAATGCCATGTTCAAAGGCACGACAGCTGTGTCTCCCCAAGGACTCATACCTGCAACCCTCTGGTGTTGCATTCCCTAAACACCACTCTGCACTGTTCCCCCCATGGCCTGTAGGGGGCGCACAAGTCTGCTCACCACATATGCCAGGTGCGTGCGTCTGATGATGGTGCTGCTTTTTTCGGACACCTCCATGGACAGCAGGGCGTTGGGGTCCCGCCTGGGGCTGTCGCCCCCCGTCCCCGCCACCAGGACCTGCACCGTGGCCGTCGTCATGGAGGTTCCGTCTGTCACGGAGAATGTCATGGAGTCCTCCTCCGTCGTCAGCCCGGCGTGCTCGTACTGCAGGATGTTCCGGGTGACGTCGCTGAAGGTGAAGGTGTCGCCTGTGGGCCGAGGGAACAGTGGTGTTTGAACTGTAGAGTTCAGTAACTCTGTGTGTCTTGTTCACACTTCAGTGTTGTCTGCTCCTTTTTTATCATGTGCAGCAGTGTAGCATAGTCGGTAAGGAGCAGGACTCATAACTGAAAGGTTGCTGGCTCAATTCCCAGCCAGGGCATTGCCTTTGTACCTTTAGGCAAGATACTTAACCCACAACTGCCTCTGTAAATTCATATAAATACATAACATGTTAAGAACTGTAACCTATATATATATGTATATATATATATGTATAGTGTGATGCGATGTAATCAGCATGTTGTTTGTGGACTCTGGTAAATACACATTCTCTGAGCAACCATGTAGTCTGTGAGAGGTTTCCGCTGTGGAGTCCAATCCTCTCGAGAGCTGTCTGAGCCAACAAGCTGCTTACCATTGACCATTTCTGTCTGGACGCCAAAGTCCACTTTCAGGAGGGTTCCGTGGATGGGAGCTTCCACCAGCTCAAACTCCAGCTCGTCAGGGGCCGTGTCTGCATCACTGACAGCCAGCTGCTGACCACCTACACGACAGATACATTGTTTATCACGACCGTCACATCATCCTGCTTTAACCAATCGGGGGGCAAAGAAATGGTTGCTCAACTTTAAGGAGATGACATCACAGAAGGGGGTGTGTCTTACCGACAGGAGCTCTGCCACCCAGGCTGACCTCCAGCACCGGGTCCAGGATCTGGAAGACCGGGGGCTGCTGGTGATTGGCCAGCAGGTGGATCGCAAAGTCCATGTCTGGAGTGGTGTGTTCCCCATCTGACACTGTAACACAGACACTGTGGAGTCAGTACACACACACACACACACACACACACACATACACATATGTGTGTGCGTGGGCAAACATACAGGTGCACACACTCATCTACACACACACAACCTGTGTTATGGTCATTTCCACTCTTCAGGAAAATGAAAAGATGCAACCTAAATTGAGCAGTAAACTACATTTTACAGTCCATTTAAGAGAGTAAATAGCTATTGTCTCCTCATTAAACAGGAATGGGCTAGATTAAAGTGACTCTTCAGTATTCATGTGGCTATACATTATTAACAACTGCTGATACTGAACCTTAAGCTGTATCCTTGAACAAATACCATCCAGGATCTAAAAGCAGCAAATGTCGCAACTCATTTTCTTCAAACAGATAACAATTTACTCATTTTCATAAGAAGCCCACAATTCCCACTTTATTTTCAGCCGAACATCACATAAAATTATTAACCAGGCAAAGCACTCCAGCACAGAAGTTTGAAAGTGAGTGGATATGAATTAATAAAGACCCTCTTCGACCCGTCGTAATTGCGGTGTTAATTTCAGGGGAGACACAGACAGAACTTCCCTGCAGCGGGGGGCAGCCGTAAAGCAGGGAACGGCCGATAAAGTCAACGGAAGGAGGGAGCTAACGGGAGGGGTTGAGTGAGAGACTCTGACACCGCCGCTCCTCTGGGGAGGGACAGAAGTCTCGGCGCGGCCCCCGCTTAGCACACCACGGCGGAGGGGGCCGAGCCCGCGGGTCTCGCCGTCCGTCTAAACGCGGCCCGGTCCCGCTTCGCAGGGCGGGCTGTTCTGTGTAAATCATTGATGAGCGCGAGCGAGAAGAATGTGCCGCCAAGTGCTGCCGGAGAAGAACCACTCTAGCTGCCGTCCGGCTGACAGCCCAGCTCCCACTTAGTCAAGCACGGCGGGCCGCTTTAAAGCCTGCTTTTTATCTCAGTGACTGGTACGGAGATAACTATCGAACCTGACTCACAGCTGGGAGGTTGTGGCTCAAGGTTTTAGTTCAAATCCCAGATAAATTGTTTCTGTCATGCCCTACATCAAGTAAATTAACCCACCTTGCTTCAGCGCATGTCCTTCTGCATAAACGGATAATACAAAGAATGAGTCACTATGGATACAGAAGTAAAAAAAATTGTAGTGACTATATATTGCATGTTTAATTGTGCAGAATGCTGAAGTAAGACTAAATATACATGTGCCCCCCAAAATATCTGCACGGCAAAGATAGCTACCCAATCCACAATTGAATACCATACCAAGAGCCATGGCTGTCATAGTCCATTACCAGAAAAGGGTCGAAAGAAGAGCGATTTATTTCACGATTCAATCTTTGGTAATTGCTTCTAGTAACTGGGTAGATACAGCCGGGGCGGTCCCCTCGGCGCGTCTGTGAGTATCTCTGGCAGAGTTTTGATTCATGCTGCACCAGCCTTGTCATCCATTACTTCATCCTCCCCTGGAACAATACGGAGTGTGCTATTACAGTGGACAGAGGCAGAGAGGAGAGGGAAATCACGTAGCGCCAGACAGACCCATAAATAACGCCACAGAGCATGTAATACAGGAGGTGAAAGTGAGCTCGAGGGGGGGTTGGTTTGTGTGGTGAGAAAATGAACTGAGGTCTGAGAGGGGGAACGCGATTGGGGCGGACTGGAGGGCAGGGTGGTGGGGCTATGGGGTTGGACCGCAGCCCCGGGGGTGGGGGGGTGGGGTGACGTACCTGTGAAATAGAAGCTCAGTGTTTCTGGAAGGCCTGGAAGAAAAAAAAACAACAGAATGTCACTGAAACTTTCTGAGTCGGCACAAACTCAAGGCTGACAGAGCCTTACAAGTGTCACGCTTAAGTGTTCCAGTAGGCGATCGCATTAAGCCCCGACGAATCCAGCCATTTTGTCTGAGAATGTCTCTGGTGCTGCAGCTGCCAGGGTCTGCCTTAACGGACACCGGGGTCCTGTGCATTTCAAAACAGATGCAGCAAATGGAGCAGAATAGGCTTACGCTGACAGACAGGCCCCTTTCAGAAACAAAGCAGCTGACGGCTGTGAGATGCTGGGCCCAGTACAATTGGATGGCTGATAAAAAATGTAGGATGTTATTTCACAAAATACACAGCCAGAATTGGCAGAACTCTGCTTGGCAGTTCGAGCAGGAATTGATCACAGCATGTGTTTATTTGTGATACTGCTTCTCTAAGTCGCACAGATAAATGCCCAGATATCTTGGAAAATTGACAAACAGGTAGACATATGTCTTTCACAGCATTAGAGTTGTTAAAATTTAAAAAGGGAATGCTGTTAAACCGACGTCCTTGGCAGCTCGAGTGCCAGAGCAGCAGAACGCTGACGCATTCACCTAAATAAATCCATTCACATAAAATGGATAAATACTCAACCTGCGTGCGTTTCACCCTTAAGTGCCTCGTTTGTTCAAGCAGGTGATTCGCACAGCGAGCGCTGGACTGAGATCAGTCCCTGTGCACGATCCCCATTAACGCCTATGCAAGATAAAAAGCAATGCAGTGCCATGCGATACCGTGGGTTACCCAAACAATGCAGTGTGGGGGAGTACTCACCAGTAAAGGAGTACTGGTACAGCTCCTGCAGGTGGGCGGGGGCAGAGGGCGGCCGATAGACGATCTTGCCGTTGTCGATGTCCAGCTGGGTGAAGAACCCGACAGGGACATAGGGCCGGTCCCGGTGCTCGAGGATCCCTGAGGCACACAGGGCAATGAGTCATCTTTACTTCATCATTCACCTCAGCGTTTGCTATAATGAACTTGAAATACATCACAAGCAAGAGGTGCATCTCAATGTGTAAACAGATGGCTCCATGTGTTGCGTGTTGATGCTTGCCATGCATAAATCCAACGAGTCCTTTGAAGAGTTTAAAAACAATTTGAAGATAAAGGGGTAGAGATAATTTGCTCATATCAGTTGTTTGCATAGTTTTCCTTATCTGGGTTTCAAAATGCTTTTCTTCCAACACATATCTAAAGCAGAGAGAAGAGAGAGGTTTATTTAACCTTGTCCCTGGCCCAGAGGTCTGGTGATGTTGTAGACAAGCTTCTCGGCAGGCGTCTCCGAGTCCTCAAAGGAGAGTGCGGTGGGCGTTATCGTCGTAACACGATCTTCCAAAGCCTGTGTCACGGAGCACAAACAACTGTGAGCTCGACGGGCCGACTGTAACCATGGCAGGTCGCGCAGGGGGTCAAAGGGGCACACGGACACCCGTGAGGGCGCGTCCGACCCTTACCGTGATCTGCAGGTCGGCGCCCGGGGACGGCTGGGGAACCCGGGGGTCTGGGGCATCACCCCGATCATGAAGGTCTGAGTGTCGCTGAGCGTGTCCACCAACCCCTCGCTGGACATCTGAGGTGACCAAACATGCAACCGTTAAGCCCGTGACCATCATGGCGTTCGGCCAGCCTTTACACCTGACCAGACAGGTAGGACAGTGGAGGCCAATCCACATCCTCAGGGGCTGCAACCCAACATCTGTTCCAGATCTTTAAAGTGGCCAAAAGCAGCAGAGTTGTTATATCGGCTCTATTAAGGGTGTAATCAGCTGAATAAAGTTAAATTCCTGGGGAGGAAAACCGCCAAGACTAAGAACCAGCATAAGGCAGCCCTGACAGAGGTTAGCGACCGAGTAAAAAATCAAGAACGCACACTAGCTGGCTGCATCTCCACACAGGCTCCCCTTTTCTTTTCCTGAAGCTAATATTTCAACGCATGTTTTGACACCACTGTCGTGATACACAGCAATAAATCACCTGGCAGCAGCTCAGCACAAAACCCGGTAAATCACTTCTACCAAAGTGCCACGCAGCGGTGCTCATTTCTGATTAGTCATAACGTAGAAATTGCACACATTGCATAAAGATGAAAAAAGTCAGATAATAAGTCAGCTCATGCTAGCTTGGACAAGATATGAATTTATTAGAACACTGCAGCGGTAATGTTAAGACAATGAGGTGATACTTTAGCACCGAGCCGTAACAAAGGCTCAGTGCAATTTTCCTGCATACAACTTATGTGACTAAGCCAAAATCCTCCACAGTGATATAATGTGGTTTAGCAAAACATGCAATTGACTGTGAGCATTGATTCTCTGGCTGTAGATTGTCACTGCTCTGCCAAGAATAATTAGAGGTGGGTTAATGATGCCTGGAATAAAACCATTTGTCAAGAAGTGAATGACAGTTTTATTCCATGCAGATAATCCTGGCTTTAAGACTAATTATTTGATCCATTTGTACAAATGAAATACCGTGATGGGATCGACAAAGCCATCAAGGAAGTCATTTGCACAGACCTGGACGCATTCCACAATGATGCAGCCTTTAAAAAAATGGCCCCTGGCGATAAATTCTGCCAAAGTCTCAGAGCACGTCAGGTTAAGTACGGCCGCACCTTGCCAGGCCCAGACTTCTTTGGCTTTGTGTCTGGGTGTCCCACAGCAAAAGCTCTCCAGTCACAGGACAAAAGATGCAGGACAAAAGTGTCCCAACAGAAGGGGTTTTGGAGGGAGAGGAGGGCTGTGGTATCAAGCTTCATTAGCATGAGCCTGTAGGGGGAGGGAGTGGGGGGGGCATTGCAATTTGGGACGCACCCAGCGGCAGGGATTATTGAAGCCGTCCGCTCACCTGGAACTGGAAGGTGTCCTGCAGCGCCCCCGCGCCGGAGTGCCGGTACCACACGATGCCCTCGTTGACGTCCTGCTGGGTGAAGGAGGTGGTGGGCGTGGCCGGGCGGCCGTCGGGCAGGCGCTGCCACCCGTCAGCAGGCCCGTCAGCTGGCATGGGCACGAGCAGCACCACCTCACCTGTGCCAGACAGAGAGAGAGAGAGAGAGAGACAGAGAGAGAGAGAGAGAGAGACAGAGAGAGAGAGAGAGAGACAGAGAGAGAGACAGAGAGAGAGACAGACAGAGAGAGAGAGAGAGAGAAAGACAGAGAGAGAGAGAGACAGAGAGAGAGAGAGACAGAGAGAGAGACAGAGAGAGAGACAGACAGAGAGAGAGAGACAGAGAGAGAGACAGAGACAGAGAGAGAGAGAGACAGAGAGAGAGAGAAACGGGGGGGAGAGGGACAGAGAAAAAGGGAGGGAGAGGCAGAGACAGAGATAGAAAGAGAAAGAGAGTGTAGAGAGTAGGAGAGAGAGGGAGAGAGAGGTGGGGGAGAATAGGAAAGAGGGTGTGTGAGAGAGAGATGATTACATAGGCATGGGTAGGCATGTTTTATACATCAGTCAACCAGTCTATTAGATTAAATTTAGTGTAACACCCATAATAATAGGATTGCCACAGAGAGGTGACAAATACAGTTATACCCACTAATACCTGTGTCATACCTGTGTATTGGTGGAAAATAATAACTAAAAACACTACGACTCGATAAAAATGTTTAAGCAAATCCACCTTATGTGTGTCAACAAACAGGGAGAGAGAATGTACGCTGCACATGGGGAGGGGGACTTTGGCACACCCTCGACAGAGAGCACAAGCTCGTACCGTATTTGGGGTGCTCCTTGGAGGGGAGGATGCTGTAGTGGAGCTGGGAGTCGCCGGTGCCCCTGTACTCGGCCCTCAGGTACTTCTTATTGATCTGCACCATGCCGCCCTCTCTCACCCAGGCGACGGGCCGGGACAGCAAGTGCGGGGACTTTCCGTCCTGCAGAAACACAGTGCATGCAGCATTCAGGACAGGACAACGACAGAGAGGAACCACACAGAATACAAAGCCCGATACAGTGATATAAGTTTCACTGCTTCCCCGTGGGCCGAGAAGGTCAGGCTTTGCTTTCCCCGGTGGGCACTTTGAGGGATTCGCTGGTTCCCCATGGACAGCGGGGTGCTGCAGCAGGGCTTCATGACAACGCGGCCTACGAAACCCGACCGCTGCACCGCTGCCGCAGCAGCTGAGAAGCACACAGTCAGCAGAGCCACTGCGCAGGGGGGAGTATAAAGCACGTATTCCCAGCCGAGCCGAGGCAACAAGGACTCGCAAGGTTGCGCGCGGATCAAACTGGGACTGCCCGCTGGGGGAACACCGGGGTATATCACATCATACACAGCCCTAGCCTTCAGCAATATTACCCGATAGGCTGCCTGTAGAGCTCAGTACTGATCAGCACCTGCCACGCAACTGTACAAAGAGACAGCAAAGTCACAGCCTGGTTCCAAAAACGCACCGCGCGCGCACGTGTGAAAACAGATCTCGCTTTTAAAAAATAAAATAAAAGATGAAAAAAACATCACACGCGCGTGTTCTCACGCCGGACCGAGCGGCGAGACGCCGCCGAGCCTCCTTGATCATCCTTGCCGTTTGGTGATCAAATCAACATCTCTCGCTGATTACGAAGCCGGCGGCTACCGGCAGATAAATTATTACCCTTCAGCTGAAGAGTGGACAGCTCGATGACGCAAGTGCCTTGACGCCAACAGCACAACCAGAACACCATTTGCTATATATGGCGCTGATAGACACGAAGCAAGTTGTTATGAACAGCTATAAAAGGCTACCGAATACAGGACTGCAAAGGAAACAGAGAGAAGAGAAAAGAGTATGTTACTGATGTGAAGCATAAACAAGACAGGCCAGCCCTTGAAATGCTACACTGCCCAGCATGTGGGCTGTGAGGCTCTCTCACACTGCATGGCTGCTTTCAATAGCTCTGGTGTGTGCTGTAATCCTGCATAAAAGAACAAAGACCTGGTAGGTACTTCAGATTTAAAGAATGTACGGCCAGTTGCCACAGCGTTTTGATTTTTTTCCCGCCTCCACATCAAAGTGAAGTAACAGGTGAATGGGTTATTCAGCCTAGAAGGTAGAGTGTGGGGGGGCATGAGGGCAATCAAACCCTTGAATTAATCATCCCTGCCAAGAAATAAGAGCACGGACGAGTGTTCAAAAGCTAAAGCTAAAAAAAAACATTCAAAGATTTTATGCAAACATTGACTGGAAGCCGGGGTCTTTTTTTCCTCACAGGGCAACAATGGACGACCGAAAGATTTCCCAGGACCTGACTGAGACAGGGGGGTTTTGCTCTCTGGGAAGGGTGAAAAAAATCAATCCCTGCATCATTAAACCCTAGTTACTGTACAGCTCACTCAGTAATCCACCCATGCGGGCTGCTTTCATCTGGAGCAGGGCCTGGCACAGGCTGAGTGCTCTGAGGTAAGTGGTGAGCAGCTGCCGCTCTGATGAGTACCTTACGCAGGGGCTCACGCACAAAGGGCAGCGCTCCGCATGACTGCCAACCCCCAGGTCCGCTCGGCTTTCACGCCCAGCGCCGGTGTGTAGCGGAGCGTACGGGCAGGAAACCTCGCCACAGGCGCTTATCAGCAAGGCCGAGGAAAAGGCCCGCCGTCCGTATCGGGTAACGGACGGGGGAAAGGGTATTTGAGAGCGACCTTGATTAAAAAGCTCTGCGGCGGCTGTCCTGAGGTATTCAAAAACACAACTGAAGATGCTAGTAATTTGATCACAGCTTATAGAAATTCATAGAACAGGTGTGGTATGGTGCGTGTGTGTGTGTCTGTGTGTGTGGTGCATATGTGCATGCTTGTGTGTGCACATATGTGCATGTGTCTATGTGTGCACTTGTGTGCATCTGTGTATATGTAGTGCATGGTATGTGTGTGCCTTTGCGTGTGCGTGTATATTTGTGCGTGTGTTTTGTGTGTGGGGGGTGTGTCTGGAACCAAGCTGAGTCCATAGGGAGTACTGCATAGGAATCAATGGATGAATCTGGAGCGAGCCCAACAGACTTCTGCTATCTGTCTAGACATCACCTCTGTGGAGGCAGGCCCTGCCTTGTTTCGGATCCCCTGGCTCTCAGAAAAGGTGATAATTAGGAGAGAAGCCACCCTGGAGACCCGCCAGCGCTGCACCGTGTCAGGTATTGGGCTTCGCCGTGCAGCCAAGAGGGTGACGTTCCCTTCCTCCCCGTCTCAGTCTCACTCCCACCTCATTAAAGCGAGACCTCCCCCAGGAGAATGCTGTTTGCTTTCCGTAATTAGCGCGACGCTGTTGGCGTCCTCCGGTACCTTCAGAGCCACGTCGATGTGGAAAAGCAGGTTGAGGTAGCTGTGGCCGTCGTTGATCTGAAGCAGGGCCTGGTCTTGGGGCTCGCCGGAGCCGCTGTGGACGTAGCGCAGCTGCTCCTGGACCAGCTCCTCCAGCTTGAACTGCGGCACGGGCCCATCGCCCTGGAGACGAGCCAGGCGGCCATGCCGGGGTGGGTCCAGCACCATGACCAGCACGTCCTGGGGGTTGTCGTCGTCCTCGATCTGCAGCGCCGACCTCGTGATGACCGCCGCCTCGCCCTTGTTGACCAGCAGGGGCTTGTTGCTCAGGACGTATGGGGGCTGCAGGACAGAGAGGGTCACGTTAGCCTGCGTTCTCTCGGTTTCTCACTTTCTGTCTCTTTCATTCTCTCTTTGTGTCTTTCTCTGTCTCTCACTCATTCTTTTTCTGTCTCTCACTCACTCTCTTTTATTCTGTCTTTCTGTGTCTCCCTATTACTCTCTCAATCTCTGTCCCTCACTCACTCTCTTTCTGTCTCTTTGTCTTTTTCATTCTGTCTGTTTCTACCTCTCTCTTTGTCTCTTACTCTTTTTGTCTCTCACTTACTCTCTTTTATTGTTTCTGTATCTCTGTCTTTCTCTCTTTCAATTTCTCTGTCCCCCAGTCTCTTTCTGTCCTCTCTTTCTCTGTCTCTCTGTTTCTTTCTCACTCTCACTCTCTCTCTTTCTCTCTCTCTCCCAGGGGCCCCCTACCGCCTGGGAGTAAATATTTGCGCTCTGTGAAATATGCTCTATCATCTCCCACTGTAAGCTTAATGTGGCCACAGATAAAAAGCAGTGAGCTGTTAAGGCATGTTTCCGTTAGCCTCAGTCAGCTCACTGTACCTGAACTGCATCACGCCAGCCAGGGTTCACAGAGACTACCCAATTATGGAGAGAAGCTGAGCTCCTGTCCTGCCGAGATCTAAAGCTGCGGAGGACCACCTACCGCAGGGACTCTTTTTTAATACCGCTCAAACGTTCACATCAGACAAGTGCAGACACACGACGAGGGGCCCTCTTAAATATATTAAACAGATTCGATTACCCTCTGCAAATATGTACTGTGCATACACACAGCGGGAGAGCCAGCGATACAACTGTTCTCTCCACAGCGGTACGCCGACTGCAGTGGATACAGACACCGTGTTATCCTCAGCCACGGGTTCAAGGCCTTTCGCTGACAGAGCTGCATCCCAGAAGCTAACAGAATGTAAACTCCACAGGGCCTCGCATTTTGGGAGAGGAATTTTCCACGTGGGTGACAAACACCTGCGGCGCCGCCAGGCCGTGTGAAACGGGCCCTTATCGCACACCTGGAGCGGAACCGGAACCCCGCGGGCCACCCTCGGGTCTGGGGAGAGACTGTCTGCCGCGCGCGCCCATCCTGTTGTGACTGGGAAGCTACGCTGCCGCTGCGGTTTGGGAAACAATGAGAGCCTGCCTGCTGCGTGCCGCGACACGAACGCCGCTCCGCAAAGGCCCCCCGAGCGCCTGCAGCCCTTCCTCAGACCTTTCCGTGCTCACGCGAGTGTCTTTGCATTTTGAGGCGTCTGTCATCACCAAGGCCCCAGTGGCTCCGCTGTATTTGCGAAGATGGTTCCTTCCGTGCTCCTTTTTATTTTGGGTTAGCTGCAAAATCAGAGCGACAGAATTTGCAGCTTCTGAACTAGATTCCTTTCACTTTCCTCCTCTGGCGACGATCCCCTGCGCTGCGCTCCGCAGATGATGCTCCCCTCACCAATCCGAATCCCCAGAACACGGACATTAATAAAATATCACTGTGAAATGCCACATACATAATCGCAGTCTTATGCGCATGCAAACGCAAATGCGCTGGAGCCTGGGGACATGGATTTCATGAGGACATTCAATGTAGCATTTTATTTGTTTTACTTACTTAACAGCATTAGGGTACATGTATGGTGGTATTTTCAAGGGATGCGTCGCTTTCGATTATCAAACCTGTCTAAGGCCACTGAGATGTAGCACGCTTTGCTATCCGCAGCTAAAGCACCTTAAGTTACGGCGCAAGACAGCTGAGGTCACAGACAAACGCAGGTCCTCTGAGACTGCGGACACTACTGGTAATATTTCAAGCCGCATGATGACGTACGGGGGAGGAAGAGCGGAGGGGAAGCGGCGTGTCGACAATTTGTACGACGGGATGTCCCCCGACAGCTTTTCAGCTCCAACACACGATCTACATCTGGGTCAGCTGTGGAAGCACGCGATTTGCATCTCGCGTCCCTGCGAGTCTCCACACACCCGTGCAGACCGGAGAATTCCCCCCGCAGTCCCCGGCTCCGAGGCTGCGTAACGGCCCAGCACGGAGAGGAAAGGGGGCTGCAGACGATCGGAGCTCTAGGCGCGCTGCACTCCATCACTGTCTGGAGCGGTGCGGGGAGCCGCCATTAGTTATCGGGGGCCTGGTGGCTGGGCATCAGGAGTGGGAGGAAGGTGACGGCGGGAGGTGCTGTTGCCGGTACCTGCAGGGACACGGCCTGGATGTTAATGGTCTCTGGCTGGGAGGAGAGCTGTTGATCGGAGACCCGCAGGGTGAAACGCCCGGTCCTGCAACAACAGGGAGACAACGTGTGCATTAGCATTGCGTCTAAGAGGAAGGGGACAGGGGAAGAAAAGTCATACAGCCAGCAAGAGAGGGAAGGAGAGTGACAGAGAGGAGAGAGAAGTATGAGAGAGAGAGACAGAGATAAAGGGATAAGAATAAGAGAGAGGGGCAGAAAGAGAGAGGGACAGAGGGAAAGAAAAACAGAAAGATAGACAGATAAAGAGTGAAAGTAACAGAGATAGCAAAAAAGAGGGTCAGAAACAGAGAAAGCAGCACAAAGTGGACAGGAAAAAGAAGACAGAGGGAGAGAGAGAAAGAAAGTGATAAACAGTGACGCCAAAAGAGGGGCAGAAGCAGAGAGAAAGCAGGACAGAAACGGAAGGACAGAAGAGAGAGAAATAGAGAGACAGAAAGAGAAACAGAGTGACACAGCAAAAGAGAGAGAGACAAGGACATTCCTACATAAGGCTTTTTCTTTTTTTGCATAGGACGGATTGTGCAGGCCAGTCCGTGGGGAACACAGAGGGTTTCAGTTCAGAGGGGTACAGGGAGTCAGAGAGACGGGCCGAGCGGATGAACCCTAAGTGAGGTCATTACTTTTAATTACCACTGCGGAGCCGATGGAGCGTTTGACAGGGGATCTGATCCCCGTACCTCTCATGCTGGCATCAAAGGCATTATCTCAGCTCTGTGGCTCCCTGGTAACTCCGTGCACAACTCGCACCACAGAGGGTTTGCAACTCATGACACAGCAAAAGCTGCTTCAGTCTGAAAGAGCCCCTCAAAGGCATGTGGATCTAAAACCTTACACCTCTGAGCAGTACAAACAGATGACACTGTGAATTCAAGATGGATAGCTAAAGAAGTATGCTGCTGCAGCATAGCTGGTAGCAATTCTTGAAGTTCTTGAGGTAAGTATTCCTATAAATCAGGCTGAAGAATTCTGCCATAGAGAATGCTCAGCACAACTTCTAAAAAGTTCTCCTGATACTTCATAAAATGAAATATTTATGAATGCTATTTTTATATATGCAGAAAAGCTATGGACCATGTTCGCTTTTGATGACTGATCTACATGGACATTTCTTTGAAAGTCCATCTTTAATCGAATTTGAATTCTGTAACAGAAAGAAAAGACAGGCCCTCACACTTAGCGGAGGGACAATCCCGTCTTTTGTGGCGCGCGGTGACCGTCGCCAGCAGATTAAAAACAGAGATCATCAGCAGAAAATCCTCCCAGAATCGGAGCGGCTCCCCCGGGGGGGTCAGATTAGCCGCGGCACTCACTTTGATTTGTCTTTGGCGTGGGCGAAGCGGACGGCTTTGCCCCGCAGCTCGGTGAAGGTGAAGGTGTCCTCGCGGCTCAGGGCCGTCTCCCTCCCGCCCGCCAGCCGCGTCAGCCTGCCGTTGCCCGGCGGCTGCACCAGCTGGAAAACCAGGCTCTCCGCGGGGCCGTCCGGGTCCTGCGCCGTCATGAAGGACAGGTCCAGGGGGCCGGTCCCGCCGATGGGCACCAGCAGGGACCCGTTGACGTGCAGGGCCGGGGCGTGGCTGTTCGCTGCAAGAGGGGCGACATCCTTAGAGGTCCACTCTCGCGCCAAAACCCCGCCCGTGGGGTTTTCAGCGCTCTGAGCTGACAGCGTTGCGCATTCATACAAAAAAAAAGTTACAAAAATCCATTCCCGACTTTGAGTGATAAGAGCCGGGTCTATGTAGTTTGAAATGAAAATTGACAAATGGTGTCTTTTGGTCTTTTTTGTGAACTTTTTTTAATGGTTTTGTCATACTGTAAGAAAAATACAGCTGTATATATATATCATTTTAACAATTTACAAATTGGCTGGGAGTTATACAGTGATAAAAACATAATGAAATGAGAAAGGAGATACCCTTAATCTATACATGTACATACATACATGCACGTATACATTCATGTGTACACAAACAGCAAATTTCATGTGTTTCAGAACATCTCTCACATCCTCCACCAGTGAAGATCATAGAACAATAAGCAGATGGAGGCATTCTGATTTTGTTGTTCAAAGACTGTCAACAATAATGAAGTGCTCTACAAAAACTTCCACTTATGCTGGATGCAGCCACACAATGCATTGGCACCATGCTTTATGTGAAAACAGACCTCACTGATAAATTCTTATCTTTCTATTCTTATTTCTGGCACACATACTGTAAACTTTCATTAACGGCATGCCTGAGGTAAGCACGCCTGCCGAATACCTTCATTACAGCGATAGCGCATGTTATTTACCCTCAAGCGGATTGAGGGCACGGGCGATCGTTTACCTTGGCAGGCTCTGCCCCTGGTGTCGGCGTAGAACCCGGCTCCGCAGTCCGCCGTGCAGAGCCCGTTCTTAAGGAAGGTGTTCTCACCACACACTCTGCACTGCTGGGGCCCCTCGCACTGCACACAGTGAGCAGGGCATGCTGGGAAAAGAGAAACAAACCTGAGCATGTTCCTGTGGCGTTTTTACTGTTCACCGTGCTATTAGGAAGCCTTCAAATGCTCTCATTGCATTTTACTGTGTGTCGAACTCTGCGTCTCATTTTTACCACGTGGATTGATAACCCTTTAGTAAGTGTGATCTACCAGAGGTTTGTTAGTGAAGATTTTTAACAAAGCAACATCTCCCCTTCTATGCTTCTGCTGGAAGGTATGTCTGTTGACTGTCAGTTATTAGTTGGATTCCATTTTTAAAATGTTCATATTCGACATCACTTTGTCATTAATTTATGATATGTAATATGAGTGTTATAGACACTTTACTCTGTCTTGTTCTCTTACTGTTGGTGTTACCAATCTTTCTGTCTAGCATATATCCTCCAGTTCTGTTGTGGCAACAGTGGAGTAGTAGTTGCTCACGCAATCTAACTTGTTGAAATCATGTCTCTGCTTTGCAGGTGCTGGGTAACAGTCATGCTGCGAAAGCTGCCGCTGAGAAATGAACCTGATTGGCTGACAAAAGCGAAAAGCGGGGGCGTCTCACCGGCACACTGCTGCGTGGAGACGTCCAGGAAGTGGCGCTGCCCGCAGTCCTGGACACACTGGCCCCGCAGCAGGGCGAAGGGCGCCTGGCACCTCCTGCAGCGGCCGGGGCCCTGGCACTCCCCGCAGTGGGCATCGCAGCCTGGCACGGAGAGGGGACACACGACAGGCCCGCCTTCAGCACGCACCCGCCGCACGAGAGCCTGAGAGCCGCGCCAAGAGCGCTCCCGCCAGCGAGCCTTTACAGCGGCTCAGACTCACACAGCCCGCAGTTCACACATATTACCCATTCATACGGCCGGATATTTACTGAGGAAAATCAGGATAAGTACCTTGCCCGATGGTACAACAGCACTGCTCCACTGGGAAATTGAACCAGCAACTTTTTGGTTACAAGCCTTGTTCTTTATCACTATACAATCTAGGGAATTCAGATTAAGTGCTTTGCCTAATAGTACAACTGCACTGGTCCATTTGGGAGTTGAACCAGCAGCCTTTGGGTTACAAGCCCTGTTCCTTATCCCTATACCAAGCTGCTTCCCACACTACTCACTACAAGCATGGGTGAGATTTAACCAGCTGGATGTGGATTCATAAGAGGGGAAGCAGGTGTGAAATCTGACCAGACAACAGAGGGAGGAAGAACTTAAAATGCGAATGTGTGCATTAATCACATAATAAGCAAGTCATTACCAAATGCCATGTTCATAAATTGCAGAGCAAATTGGTGTTTTGACCACTTTGGGATTACCAGGTTTGAAAACACCAAATAAGCTTGCTTTTGAACTTGGCGCATACTGGTACCTTGTTGGTGTTGATGGGTTTTAACTCACAGGATTGTTCTAATTACGCAATTAAGAGTCGGACACTAAACTGGGGCTAACAATGAGTCTTTCTGAGACACAATTTGGATGTATGCAACAAAACTCAGGCACTGACTCAGACAGTTGTCTCCATCCCGGAAGGACCCCACGAAGCAGTCCTGGACGCAGATCCCGTCCTGGAAGACGTATCCCTCCATGCACTGCAGGCAATCGGTGCGCAGTGGGCCCCGGCAGGCGTTACAGCTCCAGTCACACTCTGGTGGTGAGAGAGGGACATGAAACGGTCACACGCAAGAGCATCACAGAGTCAGGTCTGTCACTCTTTAAATTTGTGACCTTTCACTCATGAACCACACAAAAGCATCTGCCTTGGGGGGGCAAAAACTGGAGGTGTACAGGTGGAACCGCTGCAGAAGTCTGAATACCTGATCAACATAACACACACTTTAACCTGGATTCACTCAATGCTGCCAAGCAAATCAGAATCATTTGCTGAGAGATCTGGTTTCCTGCAACTCTCTACAGCTCTGTCCTTAAACTGTCTGTTACTCTGATACCATGCCAGATTACTGTGGAACACTTAACTACCCTCTCCCTAAAGATGACTCACCGGTTTTGACTGAATCCAGTTCTTTGTCACTGCTCTATAATCTATTTCTGCCACCAGTGTCCTGCTGATATGAGCCACTTCCCTTTATGCGGCCATTCAGCCTCAGTTGTCAGTCAATGAAAGACCTCAGTACAGACTCGGTAGCATCAGATGTTTCTCACCTCAAATGCAGCATGACTGCTACTGGCGTGAAGTGCAAACACCTCATTTCTCACACTGCAGCCGAAACTGTAATATCCTGTTACCTGTGCCAGACGCAACAGCAGCCCCCGCAGTGCGTTCAAGCTCATTTACAGAGCGCTTTCCCAGCAGCCACTGCTGCTGGGGGCGTAAACAGCGGGGCTGAAATGTCCCGCTGAAAGTGCGCTCCGGCTGCTGCAGACTCTCTCCGGAAATGAAACTTCCCCCCTTTCCCCACTTCTCAGTTAACTTTTTTTTTTATTATCGAGATGAAGGTATTGTGTTTTTGATTCTCCGGTTGCCATGGCGCTCTGTGCCGCCCAGGCCGACCAGATCTCATTAAACCTGTTTCTGCGCAGAAGCAGGAGAAATGCAGCTCACTGATGAGGGCTTAACTTTCCCATAAATAACAGGGAAGTGTTAATCTGTGTAATGAAAAAGGGCTCTTTTTTATCCATAACCACATGAAATGGTAAAGGATTACGCAGGCTACATGTACTCCGAGGTGTATCTGGCATGGGAAAAAAGCATGAAAAGGGTGACTGACTACACTAGTCCTACTCTGATGAGGAATGTTGGTCTTAAAGGGTACCGAGTGGAGAGTTCATGTGCCGTACCTCTGCAGGCCCGGGTGCTGGCGTTCAGGTAGTACTGTTGGGCACAGCTCTCGTACTGGCATTCCCCGAAGAGCAGAACCTTGGCAGGGTCTCTACAGGAGGTGCACACTCCAGCCATGTCACACGTCAGGCACTGGCTGTCACAGGCTGCAAATGACACACGCAGATACACATAAACACACAGACGCACACATACACACACATTACACACACACATACACACACACAAACACACACATACACACACATTACACACACACACATACACACACAAACACACAGACACACACAAACGCACACACAAGGCACATTTTACAGTCCTGCAATAATTACCATGAATTACCAGAATTGATTTGTCACAGACTAGTTCACTTAAAACAGCAATGAAAACAATCACATTAACAGCTATGACTGGCCTTGGGATACAGTTACGCTTATCTATGCTTCTGTGGAAAGCACTCAGGCAAACGGCCGCTCCAGCACCTACCCCGACACACCCTGTGCTCATCTGCATAGTGTCCCAGGGGACACCGAGGAGCACACAGGCCCGAGGGGGACAGGACATTGGGGACAGGACAGGAAGTACAGGACAGAGGTCCCTCCCCACTGCAGCTCTCACAGGCAAAGTGGCACTCTAAGGAGGGTGACAAAACCCCATGAGCTGACACCCAGACACCATCTTAAACACATGTTTTATACACAGGCCTATACATGTATGGGCAGAAAAAATATTAACTTTAATAGTAAGTAGTAGTTAGGAGTAAGTAATATATTTTGCAATTGAAAAGAAATCTGTTTCCCCTGGTCAAGTCAATAAAGTATTGCCCCACCATGTTCTGTAAATACATATTTTTCTGACTCCTTGGAGTTTGAAACAATGGATAACTGCAGACTCAGATTTGACCCAAATAATGAGAGTGTCTGCTTAGTTTTCAAGCATTAACACATTTCAACTCGCATTTCATCTTCTCATGCATTCCAATTAGGACCTTTGAGTCAAAACACATTACCAGATGAGAAGTAAACAAAATAATGCCAAGGGCCTTGACTGTGAGAGATTGTGTTTCTCCTTAGACATGAGTTTAGTTAGTTAAGCTCATACCTCTGTTACACTAGATGAGGACTATGATTTACGAACTCCCCCTGACTCCTTAGACCGTCAGAGCATTTACATCAAATACTTGGGCATGACAGTTTCCCACCTCCCACATGTAGAGTCTGACAGCGGTCATGGCGGTAACGTATTATAGCCCAAAGAACAAGCAGAAATGGAGAATGGATGTCTTTTGAAACCTGGCTCATTTCACAGTGCTTGATATCGCCTTGGCAGAAAATCAATAGATCATATAAGAGCATTTAATCTGACTTTGAAGTTTGAGTTAGCCTAGTGCTATTTTAAGGCATGTGAATCTAGTTCTGTAAACTGCACAGCACATTAAACAGGCCCATGAATTGTTAACACATGCTCCCAATAGCAGCCTGATGTTAGACATATAAAATCAACACTACTGTTTTAGGGACAGTATTAATCAGATAAAATATAACCAATTAAACTAAGCAATGCATTTTAATGACTGATTAAGGTGAGTGTTGCACTGTCAGAATTTAAATAAGAAGGTTGCCAAATGACTGCATAAGTTGATTGCATCAGGCAGTACAATCAATGGCGGATTTAATGAATGATTATATATACTGTACCTAGGTCTATGAAAAGAGTGAAAAGCAACAGAACAAATTGTAATATACAGTATGGCTACATATGTTGGGATCTGATGTTACAAAATCTCTATGGGATACCTCACAGTAGATAGTTTTTAATAGAATATCTGGGGATTGTTATGGGCAAATATTGAGGTTTATCCACCATATGCCGGGAGTGAGCTATTTTGATTTAAGTTATTGTAGTATGATGAAGTTGTAGTATTATTAGGTAGAGTCAGGCATATAACATGACATGAAATGACATACTGTAGAATGGCATAGCCTAGCACAGCATAAGTTAACATAAGAGTCAAATATTGGTTTGCGATACAAGGGTGAGACTTACTCTTGCAGGCCCCATATTGGGTATAATATCCAACGGGACAGTTAGGGACACAGTGGTCACCGAGCAGCAGGTCCCTAGGGCTCTTGCACCACAGACAGACACTTCCACTGTCCTGAGGGTCCGCCACGCACCGCTGACAGTCCCCATGGCATTCTGAGAGACAAGGAAAGAGACAGACCGATGAACAGAAAGAGAGAGGGTGAGAGAGAAGGAGAGAAGGGGAGAGAGACAGACAGACACACAGAGTGAGACACAGACAGAGACCGGTGAATCAATGGACAGACAGAGGGAGGGTTATAGAGAAGGAGAGAGGATTAGAGAGACAAACACAGAGTGAGACAAAGAGAAAGGGAGAGAGAGGGAGAGACAGACAAACAGTGAGAGAGAGAGAGAGAGAGAGAGAGAGAGAGAGAGACAGAGACAGAGACAAAGCCAGGTAGAGAGAAATGAGTGAGGAATCACAGTACGCCCTGACACCCCCATCACGGCCATGCTCACTGATGTGAAGAAACACGGCTTTCATCTCGGCCTATCTCTGTCAGACTGTGCAGGATGTGCTCCTGATACTGTACAGAAACCGAGGGTGAGTCCGAGGTGTTAAGATATACATCTGCAGACGGCAACAAGCGATACGTCGAAAACAAGAAAAACGCTCGACATGGAACCAGCCGTGCGAGCAGAGGACACAAGGTGTGTTTAGGAGGTATTGAAGAATTAAGCGATAACGGTAGTATATGAAATCTGTCTCAACATACGAAACACAGCAAGAGGGTTACGCTGGGTCTGAGCTTAAAAACAAAAAGGTAACATGAAACCAAGCCTTGCTGATATTAATCCTATCCCTGGACCTATTCCTGATCCGCTTAGCATAAAAATGCGCAAGGCATTAGGAGGCTCAGGTATTTGGAAGCCACATTTAATGAACTAAAAATGCCCAAATGTCACATTTCATGTCTGATAATTCCTTAATAACACATAAATAAAATGGCAAAGTTGGCAATCAAATGTAATCTTTTTTAAAAAAACGTGGGGTCATTAGATTCCAGCATCAAAGGTGGCTGTGTACTGTAAGCTTCTGTGAACTGGTGGGGGGATGCATCCGGGAGGTCTTGATTTCCTTGATGAGTGCAAGGCTTTGCTACTGAAAGCAACACCTGCATGGCTGGAACGCTGCCTCGCCTTGTACCGGGGCCAAAAACAGCACCGCTAAAATCAACGCTCCCCCACCAAAAAAAAGCATACACACAGGAAGCCCTGTCTGGGCCCTAAATCTGCATTTACATCACATTATTGTCATTTTGCAAACCCATTTATACAGCTGGATAGTAACTGAGGCAATTCTGGGGTGAGTACCTTGCCCGAGGGTAAAGCAGGAATCGAACCTGCAACCTTTCAGTTAGGAGCTCTGCTCCTTACCACACCTTACCTCCTTTCCACGCTGCTGCTCTATAGACAGGAATAGACTTCCCATAGACAGGAACCCAGGCAGCTACTGTGTATGTAAGCCACAGATGAAATTGGATAGACAAAGTTTATTGTCATCACAGTTGCAGTGTGCTGTCTCTTAATTCAGGAAACTGCCGTGGATCTTTCTCATAGAGATGTGGGATGTCACTGCTGTATATTCTGTAATGATGAAGGCAGAGCAAGGATAACGTCTGAACAATATCAAATCAAACAAACTTTTGATTGCCCGAGGCGAACAATGGATAAACACAGAAATGCATGTGCGGTAAAACAGATATGCTCATGCTGTGAGCATAATCATGTGGGAGTCATATAATTATGCCTTGTGCTGCTCCACGTACAGCTTGTCACTAGCAGACATGAGGATATGAACTGCAATTAATATCAGATCAGAAACAACTAGAAACATGCTGTGTCAAGCTGGCATCAGTTCACAGGAACCCACTGGGGAATGGCAGATCATTACCTACAGTACCATCGCATAACAGTACAAAACAAGCTTCCAATATGGTCCTGAAAACATCATGGTACTGTGGATCCCTCCCATTTTTAGCATTTGTATTTTACCAAACTAAGCACAGTGTGGTTAATCTAGTATGTTACAGTAAGAGATGGTTATTGGAATGTACAGCAGCTGAGGTTAATAGCATGCACAGCAGTGCTCACTGCCACTCCAGTGGCAGAGTATGCTGATTAAAGTTTCAAAGAGTGGTACCCGGGGGGGCAGGTCGCAGCTTAAGAGCCAACAGAGGGACCTGCATGCAGATAGATCCATCCGGCTCCATCCTTTAAACATTTAACAGCCTCCTCCGTTGAAGAGCTGTCTGCCACAATTCAGCCGTTGTGCAGGTCACCTTGTAACAGATGATAAATTGGCTGATTAGCCTTGTGTAGTCTGGCTGCTCGACCCACTGAAGATGGCCATCATTTAGTTTTGCTGCTACTCTTTGGAAGCGCATCAACAGATCAGGATTTGGTCAAACTCCAGGACACAAGATTGACATGAAATTTTGGCACTAGGTGTCAGTGCTCCGCCCCCCTGGCTGTGTGTTTGTGTCCTTCCCTGTCCATGTGCTTTTGTTTTTCCTTGTGTTCCGGCCCTGCCCCGCTCTCCGCCCTGTCTCCGCCTACCTGATCATCTCCACCTGCCTGCCTGCACACCTGCTTCCCATCACCTCATCAGCCCTACCCTATATTTGCCCTGCTTTTCTCTGTCTTGTTGCCAGTTTGTCTCAGCATTCTGCTTCGTCCTTGCCATTTGTTTTCCAGTTTTCTCAGCGGTCTTCTTTCTCCCGCCCTGGGTCTCTGTATTGTCACGTAAGTTCTGTCAGTCTGTTTTCTGTTTCGTCCTGTCTTTGTCTTTCCCTGTCTGTGTTGGTCTGCTCCTGTCTCCGTGGCACCCGCCTGCCTTTCCTCTCCGGCAGCCTGGGCCGCCTGCTGTTCTGCCTCCGCTCCCTGTTGCCGGCCTGCCCGGTTCTGCCCCTGTCCAGACCCTGCTTCCCGCCTGTTCAGCCCCGGTCCAGCCTGCCGTTCTGCTTCGGCTGCCTGGGTTGCCCGTGGTTCTGCCCCAGCTCCCTGTTGCCGGTCTCCTGGTTCTGCCCCTTCCCAGACTTCACTCCCCGCTTCTCGTCTGCCCTGCTCCGGACCTGCCTGCCCAGTTTGTGACCCCTGCCTGGCCTTCGGATCTCGTCTCTGCCTGCCGCTCTGTTCTGGCTGCCCCGCTGCCTGCCTGCCCGTTGCCGACCCTCGCCTGTCCAGACCACGTGCTTGCTCTCTGTTTGTTTTTGGACTGACTTCCCTGGTTTTGACCCCGCCTGTCTTTGACCCTGTCCTCGTCTGCTCCTGTTTTGGGGCTTTATTAAAGTCACTCTGCCATTCACCTCCGGGTCTGCGTGTGAGTCCTCACCCCGCATCCCTGACACTAGGAGCCTTTTACTCCTGTGACATAGGTTGTTGGCCATTCTCACAGTTAGTCATTCCAGACAACCCCCCTCTTCGCCCTCATTAAGAGACACATCTGTACAGTTATATGTATTTTTTTCCCTTTCATATTTCATTTTCCCCTATCACATACACACTTAAATGGGCTCTCTGATGTAAAGCTTCCTGTTTCACATTAACAGCTGTGTGGACACTTGCTCCCTGCCATTCCTGAGTGCTGGGAACGATTCTTTTTGGCATGGCGCAGCTGTGCGTGTCATCGCACATGCAATTACATGTGAGGACATCAGACGCGTCGCTCCAAACCACACAAAGCAAGAGCCATTAAGGCCCATAGTGTCACTCAAGCTTATGCCCATCTAACTATAATCTGAAAGTTCCTCGCTGTTAAGCGCATAAATGGGTCTCTGTGCAGTAGCATAGAGGCAATTCATCAGATGCGAGACCCTGAACAGGAGAGCCTGGATCAAGACGCTCGCTCTGGGGGAACATTCATGCCAAGAGCAGACTCGGTGGGACGAGCCAGACTCTGGGTATTTTTGGCGAAGTGGACAGAATTGATTAGTAATTAATGGAGGGGGTTGGTATAAGCACAGTATATCATCTCAAGTACTTCTGCTGCTTAGAGGGAGCCCCAGCTGGGTCATGGGAAAACATCAAATAGAGACTAGGGGCCTCAGTCAGAGTGGAAGTTTGAATGGCTGTGAACCTAATGAGACAGTACAGTCCGTGACGGGATCTTATGTGGCGAGGGCCGAGCAGAGACCTCAGCAAAGGCAACATGTCAAGGCAGAGCAAGGTTATCTGGGGGTAGGACTCAGCAAACGTAACATGCCAGGGGAGAGCAAGGTTATCTGGGGGTAGGACGAGTGGCGCAAATGTGTGCTCATGCGGACGGGATGAATCCCGAAATCATGCTTTTCGGGTTTCCCGGGCGGTATGGCAGGGCATCTTTTATTCAAGGAGTTTGACTGGGGACAATCAGTCAAGAACACAGGCACATACAAGCACTGTCACGCAATCTTCCACAGAAATTCAAAAACGTAATTAAAATCAAGATGTTGTGACTCATCTGTTCACCACCCCCTCCCCCTTTACCAATGGGGCATGTTTTCCCTGCTTGATAGCGGTTTATCTTAGGCGAAGGGGAAATTAATTACTCGCCACGGTTTTAATTACAAGAAAATGTGACAGAGCACTTAAAACACAATGCATTCAATTTCATACTTTTAAGTCACAGGAGAGCTGCTGTTCATCACCGTCCTTGCAGAAAGCTTATTTGTCATTTGAAAGGCAAGAATAAGTTTAGTCTGCCACTCTAATTAGACTACGGAGGTTTCATTTGAAATGTCCTCAGACTCTTTCATGGCATAGACAAAGCCCTAAATTTTAGAGGCTCAATACATTTTACCATGTCATGGTATTAGCATTTCACTCAATGAAGGGTTGAAAAAAGGATATTTATATCCTTTGTTTTATTGAATAAAGGATATAAAAACACTTAAAACTAATGTTTGAACAATACAGCTCAGGACACTTCTCAGTTCATTAGGAGAAAAACTTTTTGTTTAAGCCATTTAAACCCTTCATTCGGGACTGAAGGAGTCAAATGTTCATAAGAGCCAAATCATCCTGGATTCCTATAAGTGGAGTACACCGAATCAGATTTGTTCCACAAGCGATAGATCAGACTTCCCGTCACTGCTTTTTACCTTCAACCTTTGTTGATGGTAAAAGTGCAGCATATCATTTTACTGATCCTTGTGCCAGCGCGGGGGACGTCTTAAAAGCCTTCACCCCTCTCATTTTAAATTTCAAAAGAGAGCCATCTGTGTTTTCAAAACACAAGGAAAAAAGGGTTTCAAAACACACAGAAAAAGCGGTTCAGAGCACAAGAAAAAAGACAAAGTGATGAAAGTAAAAAAATATGAGCACTCAGACACAAACTCTCTCTCTCATGCTCTCCGCTCTAATTTTCACTGCCCATCCTCACCTTGAGTCCCTTCTTCACAGCGGGCAAAGGTTCGCCCAGACTATACAGATACTGCACACGCCCCCACGATTACAGCGTCAAGGCAAATCAAACAGCTGGAGAGGAATGCGCGACCAAACAATTTGGGAAAGGTCTGGTAAGGTAAACCGAAGCGGCCAACATCAAATCCCTGGACCTTCGTGCCATTCTTTGGCATATATCCAAGACTTTCGTTGCTGACGGATCAATTTTAATTCCAAAGATGATTCCCCTGTGCTGAATCCCCCAACCCCATGCCTATTGGAGTTACAGTTAGCGTACAGTTAGCAATTACACACGAGAGATGCAGAGTTAAATCAGTTTAATAAGGGAGAGTCAATGGCTCCCCCCCGGTGTGCCTTTGTGGGGTCTCTACGTGACCTGGCCCCATCCACAACACCACCAAAGTGCAAAGGCTGAAATGGAGGGACCCCTTCAAAGAGATTTTGACACATTATTGAGCAAAAGCCACTGGCAAGGTCAGAAAATATGGAACTACATTCTACACCAATTCAGTCCCCACTAGGAACCCCACTGCGCTCAACAGCTAACAGTGCTGATGGGAGTTGAAATCTAAAGGCAGATGCTGCGTAACACAATAAAAACTCACTCTGGACTTCACTTCCTATAATCAACTGTGTAAAGCTTTGCATCATGTTCTGCCTAACCAAAACGACTAGGATGCAAAGCTAATGTACTTTGGTTAAAGCTGCTTGTGATGGGAGAGCAAGACCTAGCAAACCCCAGAATGTGTGGATCCGTCACAAGCAATCATCTGATTTGAAACATCACAGCGCTTTGCAATGTCTTACAATTGGTTCAGTCCAGTGAGTGAGTTTGATATCACATGGTTGCTGCGCCCATTATGAGGTTGATGAAGCCACAGTCTCCCATCCCTATCTAGCTCCCACCAAGCAGCCGCCAGCCACTTACCGACGCAATATCCCGCAGCGCTGAGGTACTGTCCCTCCGGGCAGCTGGTCCTGCAGTAGCCGTCATGCAGGGTGACGTGGGGCGGGCAGGCCGAGCAGTCGGCCTCCGAGGGACCCGAGCACTCCCTACAGGAGGGGTGGCAGGCTGGGAGAGGGGAGACAGTCACAAGATTGTATCACTCAACTCCCAACCACAGCAGAGTGGCACAGACAGTTCAACAGACCAAAGATTACACTGCATGAAATTCTGCTATCGATCTGCATTAAAGTGTTTAATAATGCAGCTGTTGTGGTTAATGCATTCTGTGGAACAACTGTGGAAAAACCAGGCATGTGTTTGTCAGTGTTTGATTTCCAGTGTCTTACAAAGGCCAGGCCTCGATTGAAATACATGTGCGCAGGAAATCTTTGGCAAATAAAACATGTCCTATTGTCAACAGTCTCAACTCAGTGAGCATCAAAATGCTCTCTCTACTTTCGGTAAATCAATCCTTGCTGATGTAGCCTCTGGGAATTGTGCCATGAACCACTTTCTGAAACATGGATCAAATTAACAACTAACAAAGCAGACCCACAGTAATAAACTATGAATTATTCCAAAAAGTGCCAAAAGTTATTCCAAAAGTGTCATTTTGCCTGTGATGTCTCAATCTCATTTTAACTCCATAAAAGTAAAATATTACTACCAGCATCTGCAGCAGATGGGAAATTACTGTGACTCCTGTGCAACAAAGGCTGCAATGTTGACAATGCAACATTCAAAGTCCCATCTACGGAATGGTACTTCATCACTGATACCCAAGGGCCCAACTGCCCGTTCCATAGAGCTGCAGCAAATGTGCTTTTGCCCGACAATGAGACGTGACTGTGTTCTCACCATTACAGACGCCGTCCTGACTGTGGAAGCCCTGGGGACACCTCTGCAGACACTGTCCCTGGAACAGGACATCCGGGTGGGCGCAGGACGTGCAGTTGTGAGCGCTGCCTCCGTTGCACTGCGAACACGAGGCGTGGCACTCTGAAAGGCAGAGGGCGTGAGGTGAGAGAGGATAAAGGGGGAAAAGGGAACAGCTTATCGGTGCTGCGTGTGGAATCAATTTTCGTGTTCCCTCTGAAAAGAACCTCCTCCCACCCAGGCCTGAAAGAGAGGCCACCCACCTCCAGTCCTGTGTGCCTGAAGGGAGAAAAATAATTTCAATACATCCATCCGGTACCTTGTCTAATCGATTGGTGAACTCCACACCCGTGCTTAAGGACAGGAGTCACGGACACAACACAAAATGACTCCAATATTGCTGCTGACAGATCTTCTGCTGACATTCTCACAGCTGTTAGAGCTAGGCTGAAGGTAGAGTCTCGCTCCCTCCCACCCCCTGGCCCCCTTTGTCCTCACCTTCTCCTATCCCACACCTGACAATATGTCACGAATCTCTGGCTTGAAAGCAGCTCCAAGGCACGTATTTAAACTACAAACATTTGACTGCCGGCCAAACACAAACTTGCTCTAGGTTTTGCTCATCTGCCCGCTCATTGCGATGACACGAGCCATCCCTCAGTGCAGCCACAGGGGGGACAGGCCTTCACGTCTTTTCTAGGTTTGTCTATTTTGGCTGCTTAAGTTGTCAGTGAAGAGGAATGGCTATCTATTTCAGTAATTGAGTTTTTTTCCCTAACCCCTCCGTGCTGGAGGCATATTAAACACCACCGCTGTCTGCCTGCGCTCTGCTGCTGGAAAAAAGACTGATGAACAAAGTCTGCTCGTTTCTTGTAGTTCATTTCAGACATCTATTCTTATACGAGGGCTGGGAGGAGGGGTGCATATTGATTTCCAACCTTTTCAAAGATGCTTTTTTTTCCTCTTCCCTCAGTTGATATTTTCTGAAAAGACAACAAAGGCCCGAGGTATGGAAAGTACATCACGCTGTATCACCGTGAACTTCGTCTTCATGTTACAGAAGCGCATTTTCTCCTAGGCTGTTCCCCGACTCCTCCGTCTGTCGGCTCCGCGCCGTGACTCCCCCCACGGTGGCGGCCAGCATTCCTGCGTCACTCAGGTGGTCGCGGCGCCCCGGCGTAAGGTTGGCACAAGGACCCAGGCGCGCAGTAAGCCCCTCCGCTGAGGAGCGCTCTGTCCTCGCCAGCGGGTAGAGCAGGGATTTGTGTCCTGGAATTTCCCCCGGCCGATATCCAATCCGTCAGCGAGCGGAGGTTATCCTCCCGACCCCCTAAAGCCCCCCCCTGCACCCCCCACCACCCACCGACACCATATATGAAATCCATCAGTGAGCGGTGTCTGCCCCCCGCCCCCACAGACAGTAGCCTTGAGGAAGCTCTGCATGTGTCTGAGCACGCTTGCTCCACACAATGAACCCTATTGATGTCTCTGGGGCATATCACTGCTGCAGACTGCACCTTGACAGGGACCCCTTTGACATGTGCCGTCGCCTCCGGCTCTAATTCTGTCCATTGTAATGACTGTCAGCATATCAATTCGACAAAGTGTATTAAAAGTGCGCACATGTGCCAACAGACTTACTGTGATGCAAATGTATTTTTCATTTCGAAAAGTTAAAAAAAAAAAGGGGAGCTCCGATCACATAACTAATTTGTGTAGCTAAAAAGCCTTGCTTTTCAGCTGCAGTATTTATATCGTATTTAAGGCTGGAATTAAGGACGTTTAAGATGATGCCAAGCCAAGATATGCGCTAGGATGTGCTCCAATCACCCAAATGTTCTCTGCGGGGTTTTGTGTTACTTGCTTTGCAATGTATGCATCAGAAACAAAGGTTACATTCAGCACAATGCATCATGGGAAGGAATCTGCCGAGTGCCGGACCGTAAATGAATTCATCTCGGTAAACAAATCAGTCGGATGGTTTACTTTTCATGAGCACAATGGAGCCTCAGTCCGCCGTTGAGTATTGCTGATAGCCATTCGCGTCAGTTTGTTCTGAAGCGCTCCCTCCCGACGACCGCGGCTGCTGAGTGATTGTACACAGGCAGTAAAGTGTGACTGGCATTTATCTAACGTGGGAATGAGGCTGTGTGGAATGCTGGAGATTTGCTTATTTTAAAGGGGTCAGTGCTTTCCTCTCTCGGAGCTTGAACCATGTGTAGGTAGTACATTATAAATGAGTGCGTCATACATCATGCAGTGAATTCTGCAGTGTTTTTTTTTCCCGGTAAGCCCATGAGTGATAAAACCCTTTTGTGATCAGCGCTAGCCTTCTGCAGTAATCACTGCCACACGAGCAATTCTCCACTCCCAGCAAACAGAGTAATAGCAAGTAGCAGACTTCAACAGCACTGGCAGTCAGGAGAGAAAAAAAGAGGTAGCAGACCATGGAGACCACTATCAGCAATCACTAACTGCAATGCTAATCATTTCAACTGGGTTAACAACTATGCAGGCTTTTAGTATTCATTAACGTCAAGTATTAGCACCGGGTTAAGGCCCTCTCTTAAAGGGATGCTGTGTGAGTCTATGGAAGTTCACTTTGAGTAACACAGTCCCTTAATAGTGGGCTATCACGATTTTGTTATAATTTGTGACTGAACAATGTATTTTATGTTTGTAATTTTTTATTATGGATGATTACTCATCTGTAATTGTAATATATGTGCGTCGTGTGTCAGTCTTATATGGTACAAGTGACCTGCAAGATGCAAGGGACGGCTTCTGTTGAATCATCATCATAATATCTGTGATAGACTTCATCATCACCATCATCACCATCACCATTGTCATCATCATCATCATCATCTTCCTTGTCATCACCATCACCATCACTATCGTCATCATTGCCATCTTCATTGTCATCATCATCATCACCATCATCCACATTGCCACCACCATCCCCAGGTACTTGCCTCGGCAGGTCCGGTCCGAGTCCAGGTAGAACTGCGCCTTGCAGCCGGAGGCGCAGACGCCGTGGGTGGGCGACGCGGCCGCTCTGGGGGTGCAGCACCTCCTCGGGCTTCAGGCAGCGCAGGCAGTCCGAGTGTTTGGGCCCGACGCAGGAGCGGCAGGACCGGTGGCAGCCTGAGGGGACGGGAACTCATTACCTCCCCATCCAAACGCGCCGCTCTAACGGCCATTTGTCTTCAGCGGAGCAGACAGGCAGACTCGTTTACATTCAGCACCGACGGGCACTCTCCCGCAAAGCAATCCTGACTGATGCTTGAAGACAACCCAAAACACTGCACCCTGAGGTACAATTCTGACTTTAAGGGGCACTTAGTTTGTCAGCAGCCGCTCCTGCTGCACAGAAAATGTCCTAATTCCCCTAAGACAATCTTTCCCAGGGTACCTTGGATTGCTCTCTGAAGCATTAGCAGTCTACCTGACAATTATAGTAGAACCTGCTTATCTAATTGGAACTGGGAAGCAATTCTAAGCTTACTGGAAAAAGTTAATAGGCATTCTGCTGGACATAGTGAGCACACCAGCGTACACCAAGTCAAGGGCCTTTACAAGGCCACTTCATCAACACCTGCTACAGCCAACAGCACTTTCCTGCGATTTTATTTTCTTATAATAGCTCCACTTGGTTCCTTTTAAATATCACTGTTTCTCTCCAGTTAGTTGCCAAGTTTTGCTCCAGCTGTGCAGCAGAGGTTTGCATGTCGTTGCTAAAATAAATCAGGCAGACATAAAATGGCGGCTAAACGGCGCAGACAGGGCAGGGGGGTCTTACTTCTGCAGACCCCGTCCTGGGAGAACAGGCCCTCTCCGCAGCTGTCCACGCACTGCCCGAGGTGCAGAGCGAGCATTCCCGAACAGAGGGTGCACTGGGACACCGAGGGGCCGGAGCAGGCCGCGCAGGAGCTGTGACAGGCTGAGAAGAAGGGCAAAGGTCACGCACACTTCCAACAGCCAATCTGACCGCAGCTGCGCAACTCATGAATTACTTACAATGTCCTGTCGAAAGCATTTTCTACATCTTTTATATGAAGTCACAGACACATAACCATAAGGCTTTCAGCATGTTTTCACTATACAGCTGTGGAGAAAGAATTACATGGCCCATAAAGTCGATACACATCAATAATGCATACCGGTACATTATGTTACACAGGAGAAGATGTTTTATGCCCTGGGCCTTTTATACCATATTCCATCAGTCTTTAAATACATTTCCCAAGTACGGAAATGAGAATAAGATGATACCATGCTAGGACAGATAAACAATGCACTGTCTGGTTACAGTAAGCTGAAACTCCAATTAAAACGTGAGCGGAGACACCCACTCCTGCATCTGCCGTGGCTGTCTCTGTAATGTTGCTCCGGGCAACGGGAGACACATTTCCCATGATGCAGAGCGGCGTCCGAAGGGCAGCTCATGCAGCTGGGATTGTCAGGGTAGCAGGTCAAGCAGGATTCATCGCACGCTGGAGGAATGAAAACAAAACAACTGTTTTGAACTGAGTTCATTTGTGTTCAATCCATACAGAAGTTACGCTATGCCCACTGAAGGTCTTCTAACATAATTACAGTTAAGCTAATAATAACAGTATGCTTAAAGAAGCCATGCGAATCTCCCATAACTCCAGGGCACTGAAAATACCAACACACGTTAAAACAGGAACATGACTTCATCTTTGAACAACAGAAGATTTGCATGAGAAATTCCACAGGCTAGAGGGGACAACGAAAAATAAAACTCTCCTCAACTCTGACAATAGAAAGTTGAGGGTCTGGCATGGTATTTTGACATCCGTGTGGGGTTTTGACACGTATACAGGATTTTATCCGGTTCACTTGATTCGGGATTAATCTGCATCTGATTTGTGAAGTGGTGGGTCTGACCACGGCAGACAATGCTTCATTATGTTTTCTGCACCTACTTAATTATAGACATTTGAGAGCGAGGCCCCCGGGACACGCTTGGCTGAAAATAACTTCCCCATGCTGTGTGCAGCCTAAAGGGGATTTGTTCTAGCTGCTCGCTACCACTCCTTATGAATTTAGGAGCAATCCATATTCATACGGCTTTGTTTACGAGAAAGCGACTCATTAATATGAAAAAAAAAAATCCAATGTGAAATTTTCTCTGCTTTATTTACCTGCTGTGGAGTGAGAAAACTAGTGACATACGGCCTGCTTGTCGCCTTGATTCATGGTGTGAAATGGAAGACCCTCCCCAGGCACTCACCGCGGCAGGTGCCCTGGCTGACGTAGAAGCCCGGGCCGCAGTCCGGCAAGCAGAGGCCGTCTTTGAGCAGGTGAGACGGGTCAGAACAGGACAGGCAGTCCTGCTGTCCCAGCCCGCGGCACGCGGAGCAGGAACCATGGCAACCTGAGGGGAGAGAGGAGAGGGCTACCAATCAGGGCCTAGCGCCCGGAAACAGGGCTGTGCCTTGGCGACCGGCGGAGAGGTGAAACATCTGAAGCGGCTTTTCCAGGGTCACTTCCAACCCCGGCCTTGATTCCCAATTTATTTTCACCGCGGGACACCCCCCCACCCCCACCACCCCATTGCTCTTTTGCTCTAAAGATGAAATGCCACCATGAAAGGGAACAAAAGGCCACCTTTTACAGCCTCCAGTACAGCGGAGTTCTCCAAAGCAGTGTAATAAAGGCAGCTGCCGGGAGGGCGGAGCTTTCAGAACCCCAGCCCTCAGAGTGAAAGCAAGGACTTCTGACAGAGTCCACAACAAACCCATGTGAATAGCAGAGCTCTTCAGGGGCTCTAATTACCACGCCAGCCTTTAATGCCTGTCATAATTAAACAGCACAGTAAGGGCGCTGGAGGGGTACAGGATCTGATGAAGATCCACTGGCTCCCACTAAAAACTCCCTGAATACTGCTTTCAAGGAACGATGACCAGGGGAGGCCAAAGGCTTACCAGTGTTCCGCAAAGGGAGTGATCCGCAGAAATGAATGTCTAATGCGATTCTGTTTTTATGTCTGCATTTCCATTTTGATATAGTGCTAAGCCTTCATCTGGCTCACAATCACAAGCTGGCATGGCATGCACGTTTGAATGTGTTTGGCTTTGACTGTGGAAGATGATGCTTGCCATCTTGTGATGTGCTCACAGTGCACTAACTGACATTTCTCAAAATGCACACAAACTCGTTGTGCTTGCTGTCTTAATGTGGAAAGACAGCCATGTGCCTGAATGTAGCTCCAGGGAAAGTTCAATTAATTTAGGAAGAATGGGAGTTTCCCTGGGTTATTCCTAGACCTCCAACCATGCTCTTCTTTTATTATATCTAGATATCCCATGATTCCACTGCTCATCCTCCATACCTCTATAAATAGACAGTTAAACCCAGAGAGGGATGACAGCCAGAGTATCAGAGAAAGCAAATAAATTAAGCCTATTTAATGAGATCATTTCAGCTATGTAAGGAAATGCACCTAGACCAAGTTTTGCTTGACTTACAGTTAATGTAGTGTCAGTGTATGCCACATATTGCACTGGAATTCAAGAGTTCAACATAGTTTCAGCTGGTAAAATAATTCTCTAATTGCCCTATGTAATATATTTACCTTTTCTATTTTCTCACTGAGCTGTTTATGTGTTTTAGAGAAAGAAGAAACCAATGACCTGACATGTGAAGTCCTCTACCCCTGGTAGGACAAAATCAATAGTTCCAAAAGCATTACATAAATACACACAAAAACACACTGATTAAATTAACTGATATATGTGTACATGTGACCATTTAACCAGCATACATTTTATCACTACATGCCCATTAGTAAACATTATATGGCATTTTTCCTTTGATGCTTTCCCCTTTATTGAAGTGGAGGAATAGTTTCTCTGTGTATATTTAAATACTTGTAAGTAACACACTGCAGCACCATCATTTTTCATGTTCACCACTTAAAAACTCATTCATGTTCACCATTGCGAATGCAATGACACAAATTAGTGACACAAGTGAACACTACAAGTAGATGACATTACAACTAATAATAATGATAACAAAAATGAAAAATATTGCTGACTCCTTACATGACTATTTGCTTGTGTTGTACTCAACCTCACTTGTAAGTTACTTTGGATAAAAGCGCAGGGGCACGGTGTAGACGGGAGGTTGAGGCGAAGCCACACGTGTGCCTCGTTCTTGGGGAATTGGCCACGGATCGCCATGCGTTCCGACTCAATAACTCAAAGCCTAACAGAGACACCGCCAGCAAGAGCCATGGTGAGTGATGGCACAAGGATAAGGCCCATAAGGGTGCTATTGGTCCAGCACAGCCACAGCTGTGTGCTCCTTTCCTTTCTTCACCTCACTACAATACATACAAATTACTGTATCGGCCCCACATACTGCATTATTGGCCCTTCCCATTTTAACGTGATGTATCTGGGTTTGGGCAAAATCGTCTCAGATAGAGTCAATTAAATTGCAGGGTGTATGCCGTTTTTCATGAGCGCCCGCTCAAAGTTTCTCCACAAGGGACGACAAATGGGGTAAACTGTGCTAAAGCCGCTCTAACGGGCTCGACAAAAGCGACAGATTTATAAGCCGTTTGGGCTGCATTAACAGATTGAATTCCAATCTCTTGACAATGTTCATTACAGTGTGAAATTGAGCAACTGTATGAATCATGTAATTACTTGGAACAGACCGGTGGCTTTGGCCTGAGCCCTGGAGATGAACTGTTATTGCTACGGCCTTCGTTATTTCATTATATTCCGGGATCTATACTGTGCTGCGCCGTGCCAGAAACATCCTACGGCCGAGCCTGGATTACCTCCAAGCCCGGTCTTTCCCATTTCCTTTGGGTTTTCCATGCAACTGAATCACCACTTCATCCACCCTTTTTATTTAAAGCTGAGGCTGAGGTCAGGACATGGGGCCTTTACATTTGACAGGCCTTTTTAGATTCCAACACAACATTAAGAGTTTCAGCAGTTGCTGAATGTCAGGCACTAAAAAATGAAGACTGAAAATGCTGAAAAAAAAAAATCTTAAATTGTTCAGATGTCTTACGTAAAGAAAATTCCTACTCAGCTTTGTCCAAAACAAAGCACTTCAATGAGCAGATTGCTGCCTTTACAAATGACTCAAAGTGGCACTGACTATAGATCTTTATTATAACAGCCCAATTTTGTTACAGAGGCGGGGGTAATACTCACGGGTGCACTGCTTGTGATCCTGGAAGAAGCCCCTCTCGCAGGTGGCCACGCACTGCCTGTTGCTCGCCAGGAGGGACTGTGCACAGGAGGTGCACTCAAAGCCATTGTCACAGGCGGAGCAGGAGTCCAGGCAGGCTGCAGAGGGGGGAGCAGGAGGGAGGGGAGGGTCAGGACAGGCGGCACGGCTTCCACTCTCACACAATAACCATACATCACCGGTGATGGTGCACAGCTATCCTGGCAGCCCATTCGCTGCTGTCCACAACTGGCCGCATGCCCTGAAAGGCAAGTGAGTGGCAAGAGCTCAGCTTGCAGTAATGTGCTTCGCTTTGAACACAGCGGGGAGGGAGAAAGGGCCTTTCGGATAGGCACTCTGGTAAGATAAAATCCGACCGTTTTTGGAGGCAGCTGATAAGAAAGCAAGGTCAGGACGACCATCCTGGGGAGAACCGATTAGAAGCCAAGACAACTGACCGAAACTTTGAAACTCACCTGTATGCTCTCATCACCTTTCCACAAACAGAGGAAAACATACGGCGAAAAGGAACGGAAAAAATGAACGCGGGGAAAAAAAAGAGAGAACACAGATCTGTGTCAGGAGCAATTACATTACTCAAAACATTCGGCTCCTCCAGGCTGGATTAGGTATTCGACAAGTGATGCCTTAATCCTCTGACAACAAGAAGAGCCTGTCCTCTACATTTAAATTCCAGTGACGGTCCCGTGCCCTGCCCTGACTTGTTATCTCCAAGTGTGGCACGGAGGCGGATCCGACTCAAACAATACGCTCTGCGTGCGAGACTTTGCGGATTACGAGCCATTAAAAAGGGGCAGCGCTACAACTCGACCCACTTCCCAGTCAGCAACATTCTCACCGCACTCAGTCTCGACTCCTCTGCGCTGATAAGCATTACGGCCCGTTTCCAAAACCAACATGCTTATCTGTCGCACGTGATGTTACTGCACGGGAGTAGATTCAGCCCTGTTCACATAGACATTAAGCACCTGAGGATAACGAAGGCCATACCCATACAAAACAAATAATCTATTGACAATATATTTTAGAGACTACATTTTTATCTCAATCAATATTTACAATATGTGAATTACTGCCATTTTGGTGTATTGCAATGTATTTATGCTTTGATGTAATATATTTAAAATGTATTTGTATTATACTCTTGGACTGAACAACATGTTTCTCAGTATATTATAATCCGTTTCCGTATGGGTAGACGGTAATGGTGGTAACAGGACAGCAGACACCAGGAGGTCTTCTGCTTGGAATAGCTGAGCACAGGGGACAGTGACTGGATGAATGGGGGTGCTTTGGGGCGCCAGCCTCGTACCTGCACACGTTCTGCCTTTGGGGTAGAACCCCTGGGGGCACGTCTGCAGGCAGCGGCCCTCCAGCAGCAAGGCACGGGGGTCCTTGCAGCTGTCACAGTGGTCCGGGGTCCGGGAGCACGTCAGACAGTCGGGGTGACACTGAGCTGTAACACAGACACACACGCACACACACTCACAAAAATGCGCGGGAGGAAACACTCAGCACAAATATCACCAGGCAACACCCTGTGAAAACCCATCATCCCGTTAGACGCCACCCTCATTTGCATGCACACACCACGTCTGTGGTCTTGCGCTGTAAACGAGACTGAAATCTACAGTGGTTTCGGGTTTGCTCGACCGCGAAATGAGCGGTCACAAACCAATTTGGAACCGTTTATGGGGAATACTTCAAGACGCCTAAACATAAAATCTTAACTAAAAGCAGTGATATTTATTGGCTGAGAATATTTCAAATAATGTTTTGCTTCTGGATTACGGTGGTTATAGCAGATTAATTAGTGGGGAACAGTTTTGCTTGGATATTTACAAATTCTTTCTTGCATGCTGTAAGCAAGCCTCTCTGTGATGGGAGCTGAGAAATTGCTTCTTGGCAGTGAGTCCCAGTGTGGAACTTGAAGACAGAGAGAGGGGTGAATTGAGATGCTGGGAATGTTCTCTGCTATTGAAAGCCTAATTGGATTCCAGTTGCAGCCTGATTATCTGTGAAGTATTCATTACCTATGGAGAAAGGGACAGTTTTCAGCTGGGCTCTTTTCTACAAACAATGAAAGAGAACTGAACACATCTGTTATAAAAAAGTCTGGTATAAAAAGAGTCCATATCCCTAATTATGCTGGGGCTGACTCATGAATTCCATAATTAATCCATAAAAGATTGCTCATTTGTGTACTTTGACATACAAGGTGCTGACAAGGTAAGAGGAGACAATTGGCATCAACCTGTCTCTCACAACAGCCATTTAACCAGTATGGCCCCAAGTATTAACTGACCACCATGCCTGAACTGATCGATCTGGATCCAGCCTCCAACAGGATGTGGGATGTAACGTTGTAATTGAAACAGTTCAGAGATTGATGTAAAACGCTAGCCTTTTCTCCAGTGGAAAGCTTGAAGGAGTCGAGAGACACACACACACACACACACACACACACACACACACACACACACACACACACACACACACACACAAACACAGTGACAAAGGCTTTAAATTGTCCATTTTTTCTCCATTTTGAGGCCTTTGTGGTCTTCTCCTTTCATATGACATTACGTTTCAGAGCTGTCACAGTGACCAGAGCAAGGACTGCATCGTCTGTGCTTTTCCTCAATCCCAGAAAAGGTCACGGCCAGAGGCAGAAAAGCCTCTGGCCTCAGGGAGCGAGGGAACTAAGTAGCCGCGTTATTTAACCAGAAAGAAATCGAACCCCACGGTTTCAGCTCTGTCAGAAGAAAGGGGATTAAAAATGTGCACAGTCTTTTAAGCCATTCCCAGAATTATCCATTTGTGAATTGAAGAAACCGAACAGAATTTATAAATATGTAAACGCGTTGAAAATTCAGCATCACCTGGAAACAAACATAGGAGATAAAATGAAAATATCTCAGGATAAGGAAAAACAACTGAGTCTGAGGCTCTGGTTTATCCACAAACTGAAAGCTCACGCACCCAAACTGCCATCATTGCCTCGGCCAGACTCGCTCTGGATATGGATCTGACAGCTTTAATTACAGCACTGTCACTTATGTAGACATGAAATGATCGCACAACATGATTTGGTTTTTATGCACACGCTTCAGAAATGTGGCTCAGCAGATCTTCGATACGCGGTGAGCGTGTCATACTCACCCTCCCGACACTGGGGACAGCACGTCCCCTCCACGGGCACTGCCAGGGTGCCCACGGGGCAGGTCGGGCACGAGCGCTGGTAGCAGGTCACCCGGGAGTCCCGGCACTCACACTCCCTGCACGGGCCCTCCTGCCACTTCTCCAAATTCTGAAAGAGGGAGACAGACAGTGAAGCTAAGGCACACCACCTCGCTGTGACATGTACACAGAAAAGGAGGGATTGTGGGGGTTTCACTCACAGCAAGGTGCTTCTCCTCCTTTAGATCCGTCTGGCGCCCCTAGGAAGGCAAACACAGTCACGCATTCAGCACTATATGTATGCTAGTCTGCTTTAAGTTTGAATAGCTCTTAAGGCTGCTCCTATTTGACTCCTGTGGTTGCTGTTATAGTTCTTTGTTATGCATTTTTTATGCCATTAGGAAAACATTTACTCATGACTGTTTAAACTCCACATAAAGACTTGGTTGAACGCTTATCTTGCCACATTTTTATAAGCATGATAATGCTTTATGATGCTTTATCGCTGACACATTACCTGCCCATCTGAACCCCTGCCCTTGTTCTTACACCTATTACAATACACACTATTTGTGTCACCTCTACAGCTTTGTACATCCTTCCATTAAGTCACCAAATAAATAAATAAAGCCAATAATGAATGGAAAGCACCGGCTTCCCTGAAAGATTGGCCAGTGTTGAAGCTTCATTAAGAGGGAACTTGAGAAGCTTTGCACAGTCTGATTACTTCACTGGGAGGACAAATGTCCCCAAGGCCTGTGTGGACAAGATGCAGCTGGTATACGAACTTGAAAAAGATCCCCTTTTGCTTGCCGGAGGTATATATCTGAGCCCACTTTGAAGGTAGGATATAAGCGAGCCTGTGAAGTCAGAGATTTATGGTGCTCTATCAAAGGGACTGGTGGTAGCGGTTCCCTAAATTTTCTGGAAACAACATTAAACTAATGTGCAAGAGATATGAGGATAATCTTTCACGCGCCTTGTATTCAAACATGTGTGCGCTGGACACAGTTTTCAAATTACACCTGAGTGTTATGACGCAGTATTTCATACAAATCAGAAAGGATGTAAATTTGTGCGATTTAGATTGGCATCTGTGCAAGTCACAGAGAGTGGCTGGTAATTAATGATCTGCAAACCTAACGACATCAAACAGACGAGCAGTGTTAAATGGAAGGAAACTGTAAGCTCTTTACCACTTTGGCCTGCTCCTTGTAAACGCAGTAGCTGGTCACAGGCATGCATTCAGGGCAGCACTTTCCCGGGAGGTGAACCAATTCTTCTCCCTGTTGAATGAATGTGGTAGTATTTACTCACTTTCTCTCTGTTAGTCAGGTTAAACAACTGATTCAACGCGCACAATCTCCCACGGAGCTCAAATACGTCAAACTCAATTTATTTATGGCCAACTTCTGAGCTTCCCATCAACGGCCTAGTTGGCATTCATGGGAAAATCATTGTTTTTTTTACAGAGTGACCTTAGTTGATTATTCTGGCTGTGGTGTGTTGGTAGACTGACTCCAGGATATTAATAGAACTCAGATCTGAAATTACTAGAACATTTAGAGTGGGAAAAAAAACAGAGATAACTGGTCAATAACTACACCAGACTAGGCTTTCCAGTCCTGTTGACTTTTAGTGTTCACTGCAGTCTACTGTGGTTTTCATTTGTTTCTTTTTTCCAGTTCCACAGGACCAAAAAGACATCTCTCCTTCTCTAAAAAAAAGCCAGATAAATCCTAATCCTGTCAATGGTGAGACAGCCAGTGACATTGTGACTTCTTAAACTACACTGAACAAAAATCCAACATAGCTTGTGAGGGAAGACTTGAGATCCTTTTTCTCTCAGTAAGTAAAGATAAGAATAATGCCATTCCCTAAGTTCATGCAATGAAGACCACACCACTGAACATTAAGCAACAGTAAACAAAGCAAATAAATAAAAAGCATTGATTTCTGCAAAATGCATATCCTCACGTGAGCAGATAGGCCAAGGAAGCAATAAACAAGGTACCATTCAGAGAGCCAATACTGTGTTCAATATTATTTCATTTAGTTGAGATAAAGTGTTATCACAAACAAAATACGAAATAAGCTCCTTCAGGCTCGGCTTTGTGTACTGCGACCTCTGCAAGATTGCACTGGAAGCCGGCCAAAAATGCATTTTATCATAAATGAAAACACAGGCAGCGCTGCACTTCTGAAGGCACACTGATTTATGGCAGGTTACTGAATTCATTTTTCAAAACAGACAACAACAAAGGTAAAGGTGAAAGTGAGATCGCACACAATAGGTGTTCATGAATATGTGATTTTTATTTCAGATCGGCTGAAGAAAAAAAAAAGCCTTTATCACCCTATTCCATAATGGTACGCGGGTAAATCTTACGAGCATAATCCTTGCATTTCAAATTTCAAATTCAAACGACGGTACGTTGGTGAGGCCTCCAGCTGTGATTACAGATGAGGGGTTTTTAATGCTGTGAACAGAGCAGATACATGATGGGAAACGCTTCCCGTTCGGGCTCGCTTACCCATGAGCACTCCACTCTGCCGCACTCGGCCTTCTGGCACAGAACCTGCCCCCGCTCGCACATGCAGAACTCGCAGCCTGTGCCGTTCCACATGTCGCCATGGTAGCGCACGGCGTTCTCGAAGACGCAGCTCCCCTTGGAGGAGGCGCACTCCTCGCAGCACTGCCCCGCCCTCTTCACCTTGCTCTGGCCCTGCAAGGAGACACAGGAGGCTGGGGTTCAGCGAGGCACCGCCGCCACCAGGGGGCGCTACAGGTGATAAAACTTAAAAATTGGGAAGACAGCCGTAACATGTAAGAAAAAGGGGCTTTCAGTAGTCAAAGGTGACCAAGAGGAGGGGGGATAAGGACAGGAAGTAAGGACTACTTCATCTGAAACAGAAGCTCGTCAGTTGGCGGGTACTGACCCTCTCGCAGACGAGTGGCGGGCAGGTCTGAGTGTGACAGCGCGCCTGTCCCTGGTCACACAGGCAGGTGGTGCAGCTGTTCTTCTGCCACTGTTCGCCGTGCTGAGGGCAAAACACAACACCAACGGAATCAATCACTCACTCACGCCCACGCGGAGTGCTCATCAATCTTCACATCATAGCTTCATTACAAAAGAATGAGCGTGTAATCAGTGATTAAGAAACAGAGCCGCAGTTGCCAGGAAGGCAGCAAGAGCCCAGGGGCATCTTCTTCGGGATGACGGAGAGGGAAGACAAAGTAACGAGTCCCTCAACGCATTCATACTTAGCTTCCCCATGACGGAGAACATGGGGAATCTTTTTGATTAATTGCTTCTTTGGTTAATTAGACGAGGTTGTCTTAGGCGTGTAAATAAAGTGCCTTGCATATATGCATGTAGTGTGTATGGTGGTAAAGAACAAAGTGGAATCTGTGGAACCATACATCCACACAGACAGAGCGGCTGCTCGGACGATCAAAAGAGGCAGGCCGCATCGTTATCAGTGCGCCGCTCCGGCTCTGCGGGGGGTGGGTGGATGGGGGGAGCGGGGCGATGACGGGCTGCAGCCGGCTGGCAGTGGAGAGGGAGGGAGAGCGGGGGCTTATCAGGGATGCCCGGCATGCTGCCAGCGAGGGCTGCCGAGCCGAGGGATCCACCGAGGCTCCGTCTCGCACCTTCAAAGCTCGCCGAGCCCCGTTATCTGGCCGCGGCCCCCGCGCCAGGGGAAAGGGAGCGGCCCCTTTGTTCCCGCTACAGAGGAGCGCTCGTTGTGGAGAGATCCCTCCGAATGCGCTTCAGCCAAGGTTACCTTGTACTCCTGCCCAGCCGCCAGGCAGGGGTTCGGGACGCACTGAGGGCAGCAGGTCCCGGGGGAGAGCACCAGGTTCTCATGCTGCGGGAAAGTGCGGGAAAGTGCGGGAATGTTAGCGATGCAGGACAACGCTAAACACACATTCAGTCACAAACGGGCAGGCACGGACTGGGCCAATGCGAATTCTCACTGTTTTTGAGCAGCCAAAAAAACTTAATGTCCATTTCTTACAAATTATGTAAGCTGCATCTCCAAATTAGATTGGAAATGTACACTCCTTCATGTGGGCACCGAGTTCAAGACTTGAACCTACAAGTGGTTAAAATTGTGGCTCCACTGCCACTTCACTACATTGCTGATGGTATCTTTGACTTGTTTGTGTGTATGCCGGGGCTTAAATCTATAACTGTCTAGTTACAATTCTGGATACCTATTAACGCACAACATTATTGCTGGTCTTAAGTGTGTGTGTGTGTGTGAGTGAGTGTGTGTGTGTGTGTGTGTGGGAAAGAGGGGTAGATGATGTTTTTGCCAGTGGATATGCTCCCTAGTGAATATGAGGGTGGAATATGAATATGGATTGAATGCACGTCAGGCAGCACTGACCGGTTTGCAGACGACCGGCTGGCACTCGGCTGCAGAGCACTGGACCTCCCCGGCGCTGCACACGCACTTGGTGCAGGGCGTCGGGCGCCACTCCTCCCCGTCCCTGTACTCCTGGCCCTCCGAGGAGCAGGACGCTGCAGAGGGCAAGGCCGTGGATAAGATAAAACATTGCCATCATCACAGAAGGTGGCGCTCTCACGCCAAGGGGTCCGCGCTGCTGGCGGAACCTCAGCCTGGAGCTCTGCTCCCAGCGACAGCGCGAGAGGGCAAAACAACTTCTCATGATCGGCTGTTAAAAGAAACGTCAGGACGTGTCAGCCGCAGGAGGGTGGAACAAGGTGATCATGGTGTCTGTGCGCCATGCTGAGCAGAACACCTGTGTCCTGAGCAGACATGAGCTAACCTGAGAAAACCTCTGTTCTCGCTCGCTGCAACTCAGACTGATTCCACTATCCGAGCAGAGAGGCATTCGGTTTCTCTACATGTAAGAATATGACACCAAGCCCCAAACATTACTAAGAATTTCCCCCTTGTAGTTTCAAAACAAGCCCTTCTCTAAATGACAAGATAGGAAATGGCAATCAAAGCTGCCTCACCGCTAAAAGAATCTCAACCCTGAGGGTAACTTAAGAAAGTGAATGCTGTGTCTTCAAATTGTCAAAGCTCTACAAGGATTAGTACATAGCTAGCCATTTATCACTGTGTCCTCTGTAAGCTAAGCAGGTTAAAAGCTTACCATAATACTGTAATAAACAGGTCCCCTTTCTCTCAACAAATGTATTAAATAACTGATTAATTTGAAAGCCTAATTTAAGATAATGTCAGGATTTAGGCTAACAGCCATTTTATACAGAACAGCTAGCCTAGCTGTTCAGAAACCTGAGCAAGACTTTGCTTAGGTTTCTAAACAAAAGTTGCTTTCAAACACCTGTACACAAGATGTAATCAAAGATGACTATTAATGAGAGTCCAAGACCTCTCTGTACAGCACTCTTCTGACCATCCAAAAAAAAACCTCTCATACATTTTCCTGCCTTTATTTTATTTTGCAATACAAGTGCAGGAAACGTGCTGATGTAGATTCCACCACAAAATTCCGACATAATGACAAAAACTGCAGAGAGGGTCTTCAAGAATGCAGTAAAATGTGTTAAAGGTCCTAGTTAAAATCTCTCCATGTCCATTCCACATTGTTAGCCATTGCTGAAGGCAATGCACTTCAAGGTAATGTTCTCCTTATGTGCAATAATGTCAGGTTGATATTCAACACATTTAACCCTATTTTGACAAACAACTGGAATTTCAAAAACCGTGGTCCTGGCCTGGTGGCTCACCTCCGTTCCGCACGCACTTGGGACAGCACTCCCCGGGGGCAGTGAAGCTGCTCTCGTCCCTCCCGCAGCGGAGAGGGGGGCAGGGCCGGGGGGCGCAGTTCACTTTTCCATGAGAACAGGTGCAGACGGAGCACTCCGAGATGCTCCACTGGCTGTCGTGCTGCGAAAAACAGTCAGAGAGGGGGCGGCCACTTTTACCTTCACTCAGACACAGCATTTTCACTGCCTAATCCACTGCCTTTTTGCCCCTATTAGGTCTTCACTGTGGGGGTGGGGGGGCGTGCCTCGTTATCTCAGAATCTCTAAAGTCACACAAATCTATTTTAAGTGTTTTTTCTAGGTCTTTGGCTATTATTTTATTAATGCGTGTGAAGTTTCTTCAAGAAGCGCGCACTCTCACACAGCGGGGCAATTCTTTCGGCATAAGACACTTGAGTCAGGAGGTACGCCGGCAGAATCTTAAGCAGAGCCAAAAGTGGCTCCACAGTGGCTGGGCATAACAAACAAGGGGCTCACTTCATGAGGAAAAGTGGGAGTTATCGAGAAAAAAAATGGCCGCACGTCCGTAAAGGCAATCAGCGGAACAATCACAGAGTACAGGCCGAAGAGCTTGTTGAACGGCAGCGCTCTGTTCTTTTCTCTCCTCGGCGACGCTGGTGGGAATGTGTGTGTCACTCACCCCGTAGATGGCTCCTTCGTGCTGACAAGAGCCCTGGGACTGTGGGAGACACTCCGGACAGCATTTATTGGGCGGTATTCTCAACCGCTCTCCCTGGGAACAACATTCACAAGTGCATTAGCGCATTCAGAGTGCTATATGGACAACCGAGGATAATTAGTGTGCTTTTCATACTCATTTGAAATGCATTTGTTGAGCCGACTCTTTTTTTGGGCAATCAAGTACCAGCAACAACCAACTAACAACCAGAGTTTTCAACAGAAAGGGGAAGTGAGACAGGGAGGGCATTCTCTGGAGCGCATGATGGACAACATTTAATTACGATTCAGTTGCGGTTAACTCAGCGGGGCCAGGACACAGGAGGCATTGACTGCTGGTCTTTATGTTTTACTGAACTGGATGTCAGGAACAGGTTCAGGGGCAGCCTGATTAGGACTGACTCCTTGTTGCTACATGGGTCAAGAGCCGGAGAGGAAACCGGGAGGGACAGGAAATGAAATTTCATTTCACTTCGTCCAGTTCAACATTACCTTCTGGAAATCACACTGGGGGTTTTGGCAGTGGGAGGTCTTGCAGATTACAATGTCACTGAGGCAGGTGCAGTCTTGGCAAGAGTCGGGCCTCCATGATGTATTATTCTGCAAAGAAATAAGAAAGAGTTAGAGTTCAATATACAATGGCTGGAACAGCAATTTCCGCTACTGGACTGTCTCTAACCACCACAATTTAAACTCGCGTAACTGTTCCCATAAAAACCAGAGCAAAGGTTTGGAAAATGACTTGGAAGCCATAATTCAAGTGGAAAAAAGTAGTCATTAACCATAGGTGTGTTTTTGTGAATTAATGAAATCTGTAAATTGATTAAGAGTTACAGAAATTATTATGATATTTCAGTGTCATAATTTTCAGTTACAAAATTAAACACATTCAGAGGGGCAGTCATGTCTGTGCCAAACACTGTGTCTCCTGCAGCCCTAACGTGGCGTGACTGCAGACCTTTTCTCAAGGTTATATGGCTTTTTCCAAGGTTTTACACAGACTAAAACCAACAGGAGCCTGTTTCACATAAATATTTTAACTGACGCTACAATATTTATCTAAACAGGTCATAAATAGTGCCATTTGCTGTTGAACTGATATTATAATCACATGTACTTCAGTTATTAATATTATTCAAACACCAACAACAAAGAAGCAGGAATACTGTGGTGCAAAGTAATTTTTTACCCCTCATGAAATGTTTCAAAACACTCATCTGTGTGGTTCTACTTTGTAGAGGTGAAATCAAAAGCTAACTTCTCTCATGCTTCATAACTAACCTTGGGAACAGTGTATAACACTGACATGGATTGTACACTGCTGTGAAATTGAATTAACCAGGAAGGTTCTAGAACACAGCCACATGAATATCAACAAGGTATTTACTGGCATTGTTATAACTTTTAAGATTAACTCTCCTCTAGTAGACGGGAGTAAAAATGTTGGTGTATTTTTTAATGGCATTTCAGGGTATTTCAGGGTATATATGACTGGTATGTACTGATGAGAGGAGATAGAAAAAAAAAAACAAACAAGCGATAGACAGCTTGCATGAGAAGACAGAAGAGAGGACAAAAGCCAGCTTTAATGGCTGTTTACTGGCTGCATGGGCATGTGCTCCACCTCGCATATATGCATCAGATAAATGGGCCTGTGAAAGGAGCAGGCCCTTTGGGGTGCAGATGGCCTTTTCAACCTCCAGACCCTCCCAGGAACCATTCAGCAAGCAGCCCTCAGGCAAGCAGACGCGTCTGTCAGACACCGAGCTATCAGAGGGATTCACACAGGCCAGAGCTGCTCACACCACTGACAGTAACAGCTAATTAGAGTTGCACAATCTCACACCAGACAGAACAACTGGGCTCCTAAGTTGCATGTTCCTTTCAGTCTATTGTGATTTTAAATACAGCATTGCAGGCTTGTAGAATTAATACAACAGGGAAATGCTCAAGGTATGAAGGATGTTAAGAAAAAATACAGCCAGATGATATGACCGAAAAATGCAGAAAAAATTATGTCACATGCATAACCAATCTGCTGTATGTAGTTTAAACGTTGGCCCTGAACTGCAGGTAAAAGCATTTAGACAATTTAGACATTGTAGAAAATACATATTATCTTACTGACTATACCTCTTACCTAGTATTGCAACACATCACACTTCCACAACAGTGATCAGAGCACAGCTGTGCTGCTAAACAGAAACTCAGAGCGGGTGGCGACATCTGCGCGCTGCATTAGCAGAGCCACCATCTGAGGCCCCTTCACCAGCGACGTCTTGACGAGCGCGGGCAAAGCAGGCACCGGGCTCTAATGAATGAGGAGGCCCTCTGCGTTCTGCTAGGCCGCTGCAAGCATCCATTTGGAACCCAGCTCCGCGAGCTTGGAATATTCTAGCTGGAATGATGAGATGATACGTGGTGATACTGGATATCTAGGACATAAATACACTAAAACACGGATGTGCTACTCTTGCCATCTTCCAAAATTAATTTTCCCAGAGTGTCTCAGAAAAAGCCTGTAAAATGTGTGCTAGCTATACCAACTATTCCAGGAATTCTAAGAAAACATCACGAGAAAGGTTTTCCACAAATAAATAAACAAACAAACAAACAAACAAACAAACAAACAGGTGCTGGGAGGTTTAAGCTACCTTGTCATTGGAGTTCCTTCAATTCTCCATTCCAAAACAAACAATTTTTCTAAGATTCCAATTACAGCAAGAGGTTTGAATAACAGTATTTTAACTTTAATTTTTTCACCCTTCTGGTTCACACACCAAATGAAGACCTATTGACATTGTACTGAAGTAGTTGCACACAGTTACATCATCTGTTCCCAATATAAACATGCCTCACATGAAATGTCAGAGAGCATTACTGTACTTTTATGTCAGCTGTTTGACTCTGAATTGTCTGTAATAAATACCCCGCGCGAGGTCATCACAAATAAAACTTTAATCGCACAGCGTTTCGGGGACAACAAAAACAGCACATTCCCCCAGCTGCCTCTGTGGTTTGAACAGAGAACACACTGGCAAATGGAATTTTGCTCAGCTGAGCATTTCACACAACTGATAGCTTCTAGTAAAAAAATCTCTTCTCAAAAAGAGGTGAACTTGACAGAAACACAGCAGCTCATGGGAAATGAAAGGGGTCACAGAATGAGCAAGCTGGAGAGACAACTCTTGGTTAGAAACACTAAAGAAGAAACCTGCATAATGCAGTAGTAGTGCAAGTGTTATTTCTTTATCATTCTGTTGGCATCCCAGACCCTGTTCCATAAATCTGGGAATCTGGAGAAAGACTTGTGAATTGTCATTTGGTCAGGTCGTGCATCTTACACGGCGCTAATGGTTGGCCTCCTATCCTGAAATATTGGAGCAATCACAAAATAATCTGCAATAGGTGATGAAGCACCATTATGTCTGATACTGACCAGCAACACTGATTTTGTGTTCAAACAATGTTCTAGTCACTTAACACCCTTACATGTCAAAGAAGATATTAAATGTGAATACTAAATAGAGTAAAGTTTTATACACGCACACAAACACACACATTGTAGACATACATACAACAGATACATATCTGCTCCACACATATATTTGCAAAACTGTACATTTGAACTTTGCCATGACAACAGAGGCACAGTCAGTTCAGAACTCCAGTAATACCTCAAAGGAAGAAAAAAAATCTAATCCACACTTTTCATTTCCCGTTCTGAGCCATCTTCAAAAGCTCGGCAAATAGCTGACATGCTTGCCCTCTGTACAGACATTATGGGGAAAAAAGGCATGTAATAACTAGGAAATGTACATACGCATACATGCCCTCACATACATACACGCACCCACATGCATGCATATGCACACATTTGTCATGGCACTAAATCTTCGCTTGCGCTCTTTAACAGTTTGGTGACACCTCCCCTAATGCGTTTAAAACAATAACTCAAACAATAACTCCAGCGTACTCCCAGACTCCCTGGTCTGAGAGTAACAAGTACCGATTTAGATAAGCATGCTGCTCGTGCTTTTGGAGACAGAAAAATGAGACGAGCTGCTAAAGATACTCAACGGCTCTTAATTTAATCCTCACACCATCGACCTGGTTTTAGATTTGTCTGCAGCTCTCCCCTCCAGCCTTGTTGAGGAACCGTGGTGGAACGGCAGCGTTTGGGGCACGCTTTTCGGAACACCGTCCTAACAGAAGGCCTCCTCACAGAACCACAGCTGCGTGGTAAATATTTTATATCAGGACCTGGAGTCAGTTTAACAGCCGTATGTGACAGGATCTAGGCCTGTGAGAAACTGTCGCTGGCTTCTATGTTTTTGGAAAAGCAGCTGCGCACCAGTCACATGCTGAAACTGTTGCTAAAACACTAACTCCCCAATTCAGAATACCTACTCTTTGACAGTGTTATTAGCACGGCACAGGAAAAGCTTAGATTTTCCATGAAACTCCAGCTGGACATAACTTGCCCGCTTCTGGTTTTGACACATTTGAGGCAAGGGACCAATACTGAAAGCAATGGGACGTTGCAAACCTACATGCCCTCAAATCTCTACAGAGAATTTGCTGTCAGCTAAAAAACAATGGTCTGCTATGCACGATTTACTAAAACCTAGTTTGGTCCTATTGATCATAAAAGTCTGGATTTATTACTGTTTTTATTTTCTTTCTTAAGGTTTTACTGCTTTGAGGTACAGTATTATAACTGTCTTTCTCCTGCTTTACAAGACAGTGCAGTACAGATTAGTCCCATTTAATGGAATCTGTCTCTTACTCTTACTCTTGGAGTGAAGGTAACAATGCGTCTGCACACTGCAGGTGTCTCAGTGCATGTCAACAGAATTGACAATCGGCCTTTCTGAGAGGGTACGGACATCATTCCCAGAGGCTTAATCAATCAGAGACTGGCGGGAGCGTCAAAATGAATTCTGTCTCCGGGGTTCTGTGATTTGTTGTACAGTCACCTGAACTGCAGGCATTCACATTTTTTTTTCCGCTTCTGGTAGTCTTATTATTAAAACTGCCAGAGAAGGAATGACTGCCAAGTCTGCAGACTGTAATTGACCTAAAATGGAGCTGACCTGAACCGAGGCACCACCTAGAGCAGCTGTAGCCTTATTCATTAGCTGGGTCTTTTCTCTGATGAGACTCAATAAATCACTGTCCTCGCCGCCCTGCCGGTGTGGAACAGTAGCTGACGGATACAGTCATAACCACTGTAACTTACAGAATGAGAGGCACAGCCGACACTAAAAATCAGTCTAGGCAAGCACATCTTAAATCCATGCACCGGAATGCATTAGAACGATCAGAGGCAGAAACACCAGGTTAGACTAAAAGAGGCACGCTCTTTAAAACGTACCATTTTAATCAGTGGTACAGCATGAATCACTGCGAACTAAGTGACACCATAAGTGAAGCTATACAGGGTTTCAACTGTTTATCTACAATGGAAAGAGTACCAGTTTGGAGCCTCTGATGCCATAGCTCACCCATAAGTCTGATCACTTAGCATAACTGAAACAGCAGGGAGGAAGAGAGTAACAGTCTTATTTATCTGTTTGTTCCTTCCCTCTGTCTCTTGACTGCTAATGCGAATCAATGGAAATAAATTGTCGGAGGCCGTCGTCATCTTATTAGAATTTTATTGCAATTTCGTTCAGCTGAGGCAACAGCTGTGCACACACTTTGTTGTGAATAAATCCCGGGTTAAGCACATTCAAATGTATTCCGTCTTGCGGTTTAATTGCTTTCCCCACAACTTCTTTGAATGTCACACGTTCATGATTAAATGCAAATTTCTTGCAAGGCAAGCTGTGCAAATGAAGAGGGCCCACAAAGGTGAAGGACATCTACATATCTGTCACAGTGTTTGCTTAGGGAGCCGGATTTATTCTGACAAAATAAAATGTCAGCAAATTTTCACAATATTTCAATCACTTATCCTCGCTCATACTATTCATTTACCATATCACACTCTCAAATCTCCTCTTATTTTGGGCAGTTAATGCCTTAAGCTTGACCTTATCAGATGGATTTGTGTGTAATGATTCTTCACTTGTCATTACGTTCCCTCATCCAGTGTTGTTCTGCTTAGCTGTTGACAGGTGGACAGATGACTGCATGTCCTGTATATGGCATTAACCTGTATTCACAATTTTGTTCTAGGCAAGAACAGCTAATTGTTGATTCATCGTCCCTTGTTATCATCAACTGCATGGAGGGCATTTGATATAGATAGATCTATTTCATGTACGTCCAAATTCCTCACAAACTCACTTGGGCAGTGAACTTCACATAGTAACTTCATATAATGAAGTGAATTCTTGACCAGTCCACAGATGGGCAACAATGTAGAGCAGATATTGTAAACCTCCTAACCTCCTAAAACTACAGATAGATGTACATATTTTAGTGTCCAAAAGTTGCATCTGATATTATGTTGTTTTTACTGCCCTCATTAATCACATAGTATTTAATCACAGATTTGAAAACATGTCAATTATTTTTTAAACAAATGTATACACATATTTCAGAAACGGTGACTTATTACCAAAACATGACTTGGAGGGCAACGTTCAGAAATACTTGACCATACTTAAACACAGTGCCTTGTAGAATGTTGACTCTTTTCCATGTTGATGAATGACCACATATAACCTCTGACCCAAACTGTGCCATATTGCCGCACTGTGTCCACCCACGCAGGGACCCTTGAGTCTCTAGCGCCACCCTCTGCTGGCTGATTTACAACGTTCGGGCACATGGGAAGAAGGCGGCCACTTCTTGGCCAACTGACTTACAAGAAATTTGCACTGAATTACTTTTTTGTTTCAATTAAATTATAATCTAAAGGTCTTGAACTCCAAATTCAACATCACTGACTGCATACGTGCATGTAACTCTTGCATTTTTGTTTCTTACACACAATCGCAGCTAACTAAAATAAACATCGTATGAAAATTTTTTTTAAAAATTGCATTACTAAAGTTAGGGACAATGTGCCACACCAGACAGATAAACCAACTCATTTACTGAACTCCATATTTGGTTAACCATCCTGAGATTTCACAAATCCCAAAAACTCACCGCACATTCTGTTTAACACCTAAATGCCTTCCCTGCAATGTAAAAGCATTAAAGCCAAGACATTTCATCAAGAAACTCTGAGCTTCTGCTGCCAGATGCAACACAGAGGGAATTTCACCCGCATATCCCAGAGGTGTGAGTGCAAAGCTCATTGAACCCAATCCATTTTACTGTAGCACAGGTCACGGTCTGAAGGCTTCTCAGTTAATAGGAAATACCTCAGATGGCCGAAAACTTTAATTACTGCTCTGCTCTGTAACTGACGCGCTTTCATGTTTAACAGAGCCGTGAATAGAAGTGTCTGACCTTTTAAAACAGACAGTAAGTCTGTAAAATGAAAAAAAAACCTTGGAAAATGGAGCAAAAATGCCATCATTTCCACGAAAGGTTTCAGAGTTTCATCAGACAGACAACCACAGCAATTTAACAAAGCAAACCATAATGGCCGAGGGACGCCTCTTCCCCCAAACACCTGCCACACAAACAGAGCCAGATTGTTCAATAATTTCCCTTTCTGTTTCACTGCTCCTCAGCATGAACAAATAAAATGGAAAAAAAGAGATCGCACTTCATGCATAAAATATAAAGAGCTGAACACATATTGGAGGATGATTCACAAGGCATTTCGGTTCAAACTCTCACTGCTTGTTGCAGCACTGAAATGTCATTAGTTCATTTCATTGACCGCAGATCGGAATCTCAGCTGAATTAAATATGTTGCCAGTCAGTGTGGAAAAATATGGCTGTTATGAAAAATATATGAACAATATTTTAATATCACAACAAATTTCCACCTAAAATAATGTTAGAGTTTAAATTATCACTATAAATTCAACTTGATGTTTTCATTAGCTGGACTACAGTCGCATGCAACTCCAAGTAACTCACTTCAGACCTTAATGCAGTGCACTCTGTCAATAATTCTCTAGCAAGAAGACTCTCAGCCAGGCATGCAGAATACAATATGGATGACTGGCTCTTAAAGTTGAGTTTTCTGCATGACAAAGAAAGGTTAATACAGACCTATAAAAACTGCGGCTGAAGCCTCACCTTGTTAGACAACAAGCAGTGGGATGAAAAATTTATATTAAAAAAAGAATAGTGGGGAATAAAGTCTTTGATGATGCAGTTTCTTTCACTTGCTCTACCTTATGGTGCACTCAAGATAGGTCAACATTTGCAACCAAGCAATGCTTTTCAATGTTTTAACCTTGCATCCATGTGGACATAAAAGCAGTATTAAATTATTCATTAACAACCACCCGAGACCACAAGGTCATGTTAAGTGTCAGTTCTGATTTTCCAACTTTTTTCCTGTGACAATATGACAAATAAATATAATTCCAACCTATTTACCATGTGGTTTCTGTCAAGAATTATGAAAAGCATACAGTTTAAGGGTTTGCATTTGGAAATCTCACCCCCATTAATGCACTTGTGAAATAACTAAAAAAAATATGTAAATGAAACAAATTTATTATATTAAGCTAATAAGCTGTCCCATGTTACTTCTCCTTGTTGATTCACTGTCACTTCACAAACCCACACTTAGCATCTTGTAACAAACTGAAGAGATTCTAATTTGGGCTGGTTAAAATGATGACAGAAAGTCTGGACACTCATTAAAGGTCAAGGGTCAGGGTCAGCCACCCTCCCCATTGTAGAGTAAAGGGGTATTGGGAAGCTGCATTTCTCAGAGGCATTCTGTACACTGCTTCATGGTGTAACATTATTCCAAACACAGGCAGACAGCACACAGAGTAATCACTACAGGTAATCCCCCTCCTCCCCCAACAAATCAGCTATCTATCATATTTTCAGGATAAAAGCGTGCATAATGCAAGTGTCACACATTGCATGACAGGGGATGAAATGTAGCTGGAGAAAATCCAATGTTGCCATTCCCCTGAGCTGTTGGCATAAGTCACGATGGAGGATATTCCCTATAAACCTCCAATTCCCCCAACAACCCCCCCACACACACACACACGTAGCCCGGATGTATGGTTGACGAGTGCCCCTCCACTCTTTGACAGCTTTAAGAGCCTGCAGGAACCTGACACAGGAAATGGCTGCCACAGTGTGAGAACTGCAGCAGGTGGAAGACCAGAGCTAATTCCGCACTTGAGGAGCTCCAGCACATGGTGGGCGGAGCCACGCGGCGATCGAAAAGGCCAGCCTGTCTCGCAAGGCGGGACTGGAGACTGGAAACATATGGGGCCGTCTGCTCCTGGAAGGCCCCTCCGGAGCCCCTGTTTACCCGAAAAACACAGCCCTAAACAACTACACAGCAAAAATATTTTCAAGGTTTTGACTCACTTCAGCATTAGTGATGCTCTCCAGTCCAGTCAGGTAAGGCTCTGAAGAGACTATTACAGTGGAACTGCTTGGAGGATTGCACACACACATGTTCAGAATTACAAGGGGGGGACTTGAGGTCACCTAGGCCACACTTTCCATTCTTCATTCTATAAAATCCCTTTCCTCAAAATGTCACTGAGGAGAGCCATTAAGTCTTTCGCATGTCAAGTTTTCTGCCCTCCTCGACCACAGGGATGCTACCCAAAACCCCAGACTGGCAATGAACTACTCTATGGCAAGAGAAAGTAGCAATGAGCTGCGGGATGGCAGAGGGAAACCTTAATGCACCTATTAACTGATATGCACCGGAGATGATCTGGGCTTCTTTGTATTTATTGCTCAAGGCAGCCTCATTGCAAAGAAAGTGACATCACTGATTTCCACAACAGTTCTCGCGGCGTGGAGGTTAATTGCGGTTTTCTCATTTCAGAAGCATTTAGCACAGCCTCTACACGGACTGCCCTGACATTACAAGTGTCAAAGCCGTGTATTGTTGTCAGCAAGAAAACACCCCTCCAGTGATGGAGAACCTTTACAGTACGACTTCACCTCAGCAGCTGCCTAACCCTTGCTGTGCCCCGGGGTGGCTGGGAATCCAGGTACGCTGAGGAACTTTTACATTTTCGACGTGCGCTCCCAGGGAAAGAGCCGTAAATCTGTCGCCGCAGTCAGGTATGAATCCGTGGTGATTAGCAGGAGGAATCCGAGGTGAGGTGCCCTTCCAGTGAGGCCGTGCGCTGCACGGCGCTCCCGCTTCACGCTAACAGGCCGAGACAGCGGGGGAAAAGTCTCCGTATCCAACTGTGAAATTCATTCTGATCCGAGCCTGTGCTTTCCTGAGTGTAGACTATTTTCAATCTGATAATTCTTTAACTGCATTCAGTCCCAAGCCAAGCGTAACAAAAGTACAGACAAGAGGGACGCATTTTTAAAAAATGATTTGATAGTCAAATTCAGCTCCTGAGATGAATATCAAAAAAACTGAATCCCTCTTTTTCCCTAAAAAAATTGCTGCATGAATCTCCAGTTGTTCAAATAAAGACTGCAAAAAATCAGTCTTAAGCACTCTTTCATAAATGTTAATGAGAAAGACTACAATCCTGGATTTTCCTTCATTTTTTTGTTAATCACCAAGCATGTCAATGGTCCAAATAAATAATTGCATCATATAATGGTGGAATATTCAGTAAGTATTGATTATGTGTCATATCTATATGTGCTAAAATGTCAAGCATAGATTAGGTTGAAATATGTACTGTAATGTAATGTACTGTAGCACCTAAAATAGAAATAATTGTTTAAAAATCTAAAAATACCATGTATTGTACATGTGCTGTAAATAATGGAACATCCTTTAAATAATTGATGACCGTGTCCTGGATTTGAGTGAAATCTGGTCACTAAAGAAATTTAACAACACAGAAAAAGCTTGCATGACTGACTTTCATGGTCATTAATTCTTAAAGAGTAAAACGATATACCCGTTGTAAATTCTGTTTATTTACAAATCAGAAAGCCTCCTACTTTATCTCAGCAAAACATTTTTACTGGCTTAACTATAACTCCACTGGCGCATGCAAAAATGAAAACAATTGTGGTTAAAATTCATTCCTGCATAAAATAATTACAATAAACTATCACTGAAAAGTCTGTGGGAATAATTTATTTACTCCCATGTGAAACAGGTTCTTCAACATGAGCTCCCATGTCCTGTGGTACTGAACTGATTGACAAGTAGTTAAATGGGCTGAATATTAAATGACCGATCATCTGCACCCTTCAGCAAAGTTCTGTATCAATGTCACTTTTCAAGAGAACTAAATTACATTCAACAACAACAAGCAGAGAACAACATGAGGGCGACTGCAGGTTCTGTGTGTTTTCCCATCCCACACAATACCTGCTTATGTCCTGCATAATTACCGGGTGAGAGACAACCGAAACAGATCTGACAGCCTCAATTACATTGGAGGCAAGACCCGGCTGGCACGGCAGAAGCTTAATTTCTGCCCCGATACAGACCGGCATTTTCTACCCTGCGTTTTTGCTGGGATGTGTGGCTAGTTTTGTCTTGATCGATTTGTCCGGCTGAAGATCTGGAGAACATGGATGCCGTCCAGCTACTTTCCAGAGTGTTGGTTTAGTCAAACAGTGGCAAATGCCTGCTCCCTCCCGCTGACGTCCTGCATAAATCTGTGCAGGGAAGGTAATGCCCTGTCATGCTGTGCTCTTGGGTCGGCTCTTTAGGATGGGAACTGACATTCCAGGGCGCCCAGCCTTCTTAGCTGTAAGGGTGGGTGCATGCGAAACATATGATGACCCAGATAGCATTTCTTCTTTGCGTTCTATTTTCCCACCTCACAAAGTACATTTAGCCTCCCATATATTTTGCAAAAGACAGCTACGCTTCACATCTCATTCATGCAAAAACACCAAGCTTTTAAAGAGGTCTGCAGGATTAAATCAATAAAACTAAAAGCCTGTACTGCAAGGATGAAGCAATCAAATGGCATGCCAACATCCGGCTACAACATAAAAACCATTAGCAACCATATAGACTTTAGACAGCCACTTCTGAAATTATTCAGTTTTCTTTATTTTAGATGAGAATTGCCCAGTCTGGCTTCTTGATGGCCAAAGCAGGTGTCCGTATATTTAATTCAACCCCTGTCCATTTTTAGTACACCCTCCGATAGTTCCCTTTAAAGCCTGCAGCGCAGATTATTTTGGTGTTCAGGCGTTCCGAGTATCAAAAAAAAAAAAAAACAGCTGGCGGTGGCGCCGAGCTGCAAACACGCTGCCTATTTTAACTCTGTTGTAACCGAATATTGAAAGAAAAACATCAGGAGTACAGGCTCCAAGCCATTTGATCGGCTAGGATAATGACGCGACTTGCACATGCACACACCCACACACAAAAACACACGTGCACACACACACACACACACACACACACACACACTCCCACTCACTTCTGTGAAAAAATGGGCACTGTACCAAATTCCTTCCATTGATTAACAGACGCCAGAGCTATGCAGGGTTTGCTCTGTTAATGAATGAGGTTATACGGTCTCACAGATTGGCCTATATTTGAGCAGGCAAATATGATACTGTATGCCAGCTATTTGTGACCTCATAAAGAATACCGGCAACATATTCTTATGCCACAGGCTCACAGTCCAGCATGTTTTCACCACCTTGTAAAAAACTATTCCTGCCACATGCTGGCAATACGGTGTCACCCAGATTTAAAGGATGAGCAATTGAGGGTGGCAGCCTGTCATTTTCTGCTCCTTAAAACCCCCCAGATGCACTGTTTTACAACCACAAATCTCACAGATAAAATGGTAATAGTCTGGGTCAAACTAAATGGGTCATTGTAAATGTATGTTTAAACCTCCACTTCAACACTAGCAAGACTAACACTGCTAGTGATTAGCTATTGTCAGCAACATATTCATCTAACTTGTGGCATTTAACCCTACTTTTAGTAAGCACACAAACAAGACATGACCTATAATTACCAGTACTATCTGTTTAGATGGCCTTTTACCTATTGCTCTTTGAAACAGAACATACGGCTGCAGGTGCGTTAAAGCAGAAACAGAACCGATTTCATACATGCATTGTCTGAAAGCTTCTTATTTTCACACAGATGTCACTGTGTACCACTGAATGCAAACTCACCAGCTATTGAGCCCAAGGCAAACCTCTGAGAGCCAGCCAGGTGCTTGGGGGATTGAACGAGGAACATTAGCAATTCTAAAAATGTAAACAACTACTAAGAAATGCTGCCGGAGTCATGTTCAGAGCTGAACCAGCAGCTGCCCTGTGTGTCGAGAAAAAACTGCTCTTCAGCTAAAAGAGAGGTCAGAAAGTCTTGCGAATATTTATACGTGTAGTCTCACACAAGGGAAGGTATAGCAGTCCAAAAGAGTGTCCTTCATGACAAGCAAACGGTAACAACCAAAAGGCTTGCAACAGACATGCAAAGAATCCAAATTCAGCTTATGCTACACAGTCTTTTTGAGCCACAACTATAAAGGTGAAATCTAATAAAAACCCACACTTCCAAGCACAGAAACACATCGGAGCTGCTGCAGAGACCTTCTACATAATAGTTGCATCTGATCCCACCAGATGCACCCTGACTTCCATGCTTGCTTCCTGGTAGGTGTCTTCTTGGTTTTAGCTGCACATAAGACTGCAGTGCAGAGGAGGCTCGATACATAATATTGTGGAAAAACAAATGAATGTTTCATAGCTTAAAGGTCTGCAATAACCTACTGCAGTAACTCAGCAGCTGCATCTAGGTCCAGCAGTAGGAGGTCTTGCATGACAATGCTATGCAATGGAGTTCTTTCAAAAGGGCACCATTATTACTGTCTTAAGGGCTGGGGGCAGCTACCTCACAAAAAACACACAACTGCCACTTTTCATAAGCGTAACCTTTCACTGTTTGGTCTGTTTGAGATTTACATTTTAGTGAGACACTCAGAATTTTCCCCAAACCATAAGGCCCATTTCACAAGCAATTAGAGAACACAAATTAGCAGTAATACACTGTTACCTACTCTTTCAAGTATAAACAATACCAATATTATACACAGTTAGTTTGATGAAAAAATGAAAACATATGGCCAGCACTAGTTTTCCAACAGTGCATTTGTCTTCATTATTTCTACATGGAAAATGATGTTGTCAGATGAAATATTAATCACACTAACACAAAGAATAGGGCTGCTAAACTGCAGTTCAAACCCTGCAACAGAATGTTATTCTCTTCCTCAGAAAAAAACCCTCAAAAATTTTGGAATATTGAAGTAGGACTGTTGATTTTGCAAGTTCCCAAAGCCGTCTGAGCACATATTGTTGAAAGGCACCTGAGGGAGAGGAACACAGGAAGCAATTCTGCCCACTCAAACTTGGATCAAATGCTATCAGGAAGAGTATCGATTTGCATTAAGATAGATGGGGAGGAGAAGTTAGGGGGGTTGGGGGTGGGAAAGAAGCAGCTTACAATACAGATTTGAGGTTTGAAAGTAAGGAAGGCTAAGAAAAGCGGAGCTCAAGTAAGACAGTAAAAACCGGGTGCTACCACTGAGCCGAGCAATAAAGCAACAGACGCTCTCTCTACCCACAAAATTCAAACACATTTCAGATTCAGACCAGTCAAAAACATTTACGGTCTCCACAGCCTAGATTTACAATGCGCTAAAATAACTGCCACAGACATTCAAGAAGTCATTGTGACTTCTCAAAAGTCAATCCTCAAAAATTGTTTTTCCCCCTTCTCTCTATCCATCTTCCTTTTCTTCTTCTTCCATTTTCCAACTGGCTACCAAAGGTTTGTTTTTTTCTCCAACTGAAAATGGCCTGCAGTTAAAATGGCCTGCCAGGCAAGTCTGAGGTTCTCACTGAAGTTGTGGTATCAGATACATAGTTAAAAGAAATGAAATTATCCTGCTTTTTTGTGATTAAATCCATTCGGTTGACAGAGAGCTCTGGGGGGTGCTTTCAAGTTTAGTTTGAGATTAAAACGGAGAACAGCCTCGTACCCTGAACAGTGAGGCAGGCAAAGAGCCTGCACCATCACCAGGGCTCCCTGAAGGTTTAAAGAGTGGAGGTAACTCCCTCGTGCAATGATGTGTCTGACAGGAATGTGGTCCCCCAGTCCAGCCCCCACGTCCCCCAACACTCGAGTGTGCTCTTTAATTGCCCTGTGTTGTGTGTTCAGCATTTCACCAACAGAGGAGAGAGCTCGTGATCCTTCCTCCCACCTCCTGACTGCGACCCTGAGCTTTAAGAGCTTACTCCTCCACCAGGAACTCTAAACAGTGAAAGATGTACCAGGGGAGAGATGGACTGCAGCTGGAACTGCTAAGCCCTGTCTTTGGCAGGTCTGGGTTCACCTCTGCACTGGCAAAGGAGGCCATTAGCAGAGGCCCAGTGAGAGAACACTGACACCTGTATCAATTGTCTTTACAGTCACCTAGGGCTATTGTCTCATAAATAATCAGTATTTCACCTTACAGTAATCATTTGACCTGTACGTCAACAGGTGCTTGAAACAAATGGTATGTTTTTCTCTAAAAAATATGTATAATGTCAGAAAAAATGAACACTGGGCAAATGTTTTTGCCAGAACATTTCAAATGCTTAATACATCCATTTGAAAACTTTCACTAGGTTTCATATTCTCCCAGGACTTATCTTCAGTGCCTTCGAGCCACACTTATCTCCCAGTCTCCCAGCAAACATTTGGAGACACAGTTATACTACAGCCGTTTGCACAAAAGAGCTACACACAGGATAGATTCCACCCAAAACAAAGATACAAAAAATAGTTATGGCATTGAGTATAACCCCGGGTACTTGTGTAGTTTTTATAAAGAACAGAAAAGTGCTGCATAGCTTTTAAAATGTCCCATTAAAAAACTCATAAATCAGGCTGATACACTGCTTGGGATATTTTGATAAGAGCCCTGAGCAGTGGGTGCATTATCTCCTAGCCTTGAGATAGCAGTTGTACCAATTACTGGCAGTTCTCAGCTATTCCATGCAAGAAGAACATTACTAAATACTTAGTTGGAACAATCTGACTGGACAAGTATATTCCTTATTGAAGGAGAAAAGATACCACACCATTCTATATGTGTTTTTTTTCATTAACATTAATACGCAGTGAAAGAACAATATTTTGTATCTTTCTTTTGGGTTCAATTATAGCCTATGTGTACTTCTTTTTGCAAGCGTCTGTAGTTTAAGTGTCTACAAATGTTTGCTGGGAGACCTCTATTTAAGTGTGATTTAAAGTGTAGATCATGGCAAAATTGTTTAGTTGGGCGTCTCCCCTGGTACTAAGAGAACACAAGGGCAGCAACCAAAGAAGATGAGAAATGGGACCCACATCTTCAGTCAATACCAAAGGCAACATATACAGCATACCAAGGCAGCCTGCAATTCTATGGTTCTACTGTCTGGAACCAGCTTCAATTGCCCATAAAGCAGCTGATAAACCTTCGCCAGTTCAAACTGAAAGTGCAGTATGTCTAGACAATGCTAGTTAATTCATGGACCACCTCACTTGCATTTTATCTCTGTCATTGTTATTGCTGTGCACTTTTTAATGCAAGCAGACATTTGTAATTTTAAGTGAACCATTAATGTTTCCCTATGTATGGAACCCAGGACTCCCTGGAAAGCAGTAACACTTTAACTGAGAGGATTATCCTGGCTAAATAAATAAAATGAAATGCAATGAGACATGGCTAATCATTTTAGTTTAGCAGTCCTTAGTGGTAGTACTCAATGCCCAGTGCGTTGTGGTATGTGGTGTAAGAGAGACGTGGCATTCCTTAAATCATTGCCAAACTGGGCAAAATCAGCCCTCCAGCAAATGTCCAACATAAGCAGTTGCGACCTCTGGCCGCAGAGTAAAGTTCAGCAGAGGGCAGGGGCCACTGTTGGAGCGAGTCGCTGAGTATCAGGGCAGAAAATGCGCTACCTGGCACGTCCGGCGCATTGCTCAGGTCTCGAGGCCCAGCGCTGGGCTAAGTGGCTGCCCTCCAGAGAACTCCCGGCATCTACTCTGACTGGCATTGCAAAACTGCAGCCGACAAAAACGCTGGCACAAGGTTCACGGAGGAGCCGGTCAAGGGCAGGGCTAGCTCTGAGTCGCACAATGCTTTTTATATCACGGAATGTTTGGGGTATGAGGAAGCCTTGCTTGTATCCAGGAAGTCCGGGACAGAGAGGCATGCCCACTCTTTGAATTCTTTTATGCCTAACTCCTAATTACTCCGCTCTCTGCAAGGTGTCGGATCCTACAAACAAGGGCATGCCCACATGATACACTGGAGCTCAGCCAGACTTCCCACAAGGCCAAACAATCGTGGTGACAGCAGTGTAGTTCTACAATATGAAACGGTGTGAAAAGCCAGTAACTCAGAGCATCTCTGCTCCTGGATTCTGTTTTTTAAATAAAGCCTGATGACAGTAACTTTGGGGTCGAGGGAATGAAACTGGAACCATCATATCCCTCTGTGACATCCCTGTCCCTTCACTGACGCAAGTCCTACAGTGCACTGAGGTTACAAGGCATGGAAAAAAAAAATCTGGCTTACCGCAAAGAACACACACACAGAAGTAACTGAATTTCAGCTTCTCGAAAAAGCAGGTGCTCTGTCTCAAAACATCTACCACATCTACTATGAGGAGGTGTAAAAATTCTTGCCAGAAGGTTTGCTTTTATTCCTTGGTCCAAAGATCTTTTAAATCAATGTCCATATGAGTCCATCAGAGGGTCTCTGAGTGCTAAACTTCAGAGGGACTGTTAACAGCCAAAACAACTTGGCAAATTTTCAGCAGTTACTTACAGATACTGCGCTAAACAAAGCACGCCAAAGGAATGTGAGGCTGCACTTGCTGTGGATGAACAGACACCTGCTTCCAAAGGGAAAGATCATCATATTCACGCCACAGACAAACAATTTTTCACGGCCTCTGTATCTATAAAGGGGTCACAAACACACTTCACTGTAATGGATGAATCCAAGAGCTACTTGAAAATTGGAGCTGATGTTTCTCCCAAACCAAGGTTTTCCTGTGGTAATTCATTTCATGATAGATAGATGGTATAGATGATAGATAGATGATAGCTGTTATAGTCTCATTGTGTGTCCATGCCAGAATCGTATACTGCAAAGAGGGTTGGTCTGCAAGAGTAGTAAAAGAATGGACTTCTATTGAGGTAGGAAAGAAATCAGCAAGCAGTCCGACAGAAGTGCAAGCTGGACAATCATCCAGCGGGGAGAAAGTCCTGTTATAGTCACAATTCATTGTAGCCACCACTGGCTACAATGAACTGTGACTATTTTTTGTAATCCTCCATAACTTGCCCATTGGTGTAGGAGGAATGCTAGATCAGTCAGCACCAGGCAAACTCTTCCCACCCACGTCTTTCCAGCCTCTACTCTGATCAGCCTGCACCGAGTGGAAATAACAAGGTGTTTTCCTCCATGGGATCAGTGCAAGTTCAAAGCTCTCTCAGAAGGGCAGGGTCCACAGGTCAGCAGCTCAATCACATTACTCAGGTACTGTAGAGACGGCTATTGTGTCCCCCGTCGTACAGCAGTCGGCTCAGGCTTTGAAGAATGCACCAACATTTCAGATCTCACAGAAAGACATAGGAGTCCCTTTAAAAGCAAAAGAAAACAAATGGGAGGCCAACAAAGGCAGCGTTTTGTACTTTTCACTTCCTCTGCAACGCTGCAAGAGGCTCAACAATGGACTCATTCAGGGCCTCCAGTCTACTCACTGTAGCTGGATTTTGGTCATAACTCATCCTCAAACACCCTTTTGTGGGAGATACGTTGTGGATTTAAACCGACAAAAGACCCCGCAGTCCTCTCTCGAAGTTGTGCCAGCCCTGCACCCCATTTTTTTTGTTCTACATCTTCGAAGGGACCTACAGAAACTATAGCTACGCAAAGTATATGCAAAGACTCACTAACTCATCCTTTAGGGTAGAAATGGTACAAAACAACAGTACTATTGTGACTATGCATGCTTACTGGTATTGATTGATAATGTTAGTTGGTGTCAATTGGATACTTGTGTGGATTTCAACTCTCTTCAGCATGATCCCCCCTTTGCCCTGGATGACAAGTGTGTCATTGGAATGTATTTGTGTGAAGATATTTCTTCTTATCTTCTCTTTAACATTCTTTTAACATAGTTCAACTTCTATGAATAAATCAGCTTGGCATTCAAGTTAGGGGCCTACAATAAGCAATTAATGACACAAGTAATTACTCTTAGGTTTGATTCTAATTTGTATAGCAAATGTAATGGCTACACATTAACAAATACAGTTTGAATAAACACGCTCCCAGCCACACATTTCTTCTTCAAAGATAATTCTATGTAAGTAGGTGACTCTCAAGACATGCCAAATCAAGATCCATAATCAATTAACACTTCAATTAATCCTAGTTAATTAAGAGCTCAACTGGAACAGAAACCGCATACACACTGGTGCTGCAGGCCTGAGATTGTGAAACACTCTTCAAACCTACAGTGATGCCACAATGATGCAATACAAAGCAGATATAAAATCTAGATTCTCTTTAAAATAAAGTCCAAAAAACAGTCCCAAAACATCCATTTACCACCTTCTGCAAGACAAAACACTGATTTCCCAGGTCTTCCCAATTTTGAATTTTCATACTTCAGTCCTGTTGTCTCCCATGTGAACTTTGTTCTCTCTCCTAATCCTGTCGCTAATCCACCTGATCCTCAGGCTGCTTCAGGACAGAACTTTCCTTCTTTGGAGTGTTGCACTGAAGCACACTGCATTCAGTTTCAATGACCAAACTACAACTGACAGCCTGGCTTGCTCCTCTGTGAGACAGTGAGTATACCAATCACTCATATTTCCCCCCCAAAAACAGGAAATAGGTGCCTTAGGCATCTCCTGCCTTCAGTCACTCTCCCAATAGTCTTTTATATTTTAATTGAGGTCTGAGGAGGCTTCCCTTACATAGACAGAGATAGTGTATAAGAGAGATGCTGCAAAACTACATTCTAGCTCAGAGTAGCTAAGTTTTCAAAAGGTCATAACAAGGTCAGAAACTGCTGGTAGTCCTTTTACTGTCAGTGACACAAAAGATTACTGGTCTTGTCTTGATGGCCACAACTCCCATCATCTAGGTATTTATACAGGAAAAAAATTGTGTTTTGCTTCTTGTTACTTATGAATAGCATCACAAAGACATACATACCGTCACACACACAGTCACACACACACACACACACACACACACACACACACACACACACACAAACCCTGTCTCCCACATTGTGATTCATGCAGTTCTGCAAAGAATAACCTTCCCCTCCGTGGAATAATCAGCATACACTTTCCGCTGTTTCTTTTTTTTTCAAAGTAGCAGAAGTAAACCTCTATTTTTCTAACAGCTATTGAGGGGCACAGAAAAGACAACCATCACAATAGACATTTCTTCAGGGAAATTAGCAAGGGACAAGCGCAGCACAGCACAGTTCCTTTGGCCGGGCCTGGCTTCCGACCCAAGACAGCTTATGAACGCCACAGCGAGCGGCCTTCCCTCGCTCTCCAGCAGGGCACACAATGCGGTCTTACGGGCCGAACAATGAGGGGGATCTCTCTTGTGCGTTCCCCGTTGTCCGCCTCCGCGGTTCGCCTCCCTAATCCTTCCCACACCGCATGGGGTCGGGGAGGGGAAAAGCCGAGGCGCTTGCACCTTCCCCTTAACAAGGGTCACCCCCAGGAAGTGTAAGCTCGCGAGGATCAAGAGTCGCCTCGGCCCTCTCCGGCATGCTCTGGGAGCCCTTTGTCTCGCAATCTTTAATAAGACGTCTCACCATCCTTAATAAGGACCTCTAGTAATGAGCTGGAGGCTGCAGGGAGGATGTGATAGATAGCCAGGCCCCATTTACAGGACCTTCTGCCCCTAAGCCTGCTGATGGCTCATGTTGATTTTTTTTTCCTCTGGCGATGAGTTTTGTCCCCTGCTAAGTCAAATCATTGATACCCTTTGAAACATTCAGACAATGGCAGTGAATTTAGAGAACATTTTTGACAGGTTTTAATTAAACTCTAGCTATATATTTCTACAAACACTATATATAAAATGGTATTGAATTTCTTTGCTTTCAGAAGGATACAGTTACTTGAAAAAATACACCTTAATTGCCTTGCATTTTTATAAGTGCTCTATAGGTAACTCCACAGGCAAAAGAAAAAATGAGAAAAAATATACATATATAAGGTCTGCCTAGGTTTATATAAGATAATACAGTAAAATGAGCTGGCATTTTTCCCTGACAGTCCTCTCCATTTATTCATCTCCCCTGACTACCTTCAATACTGGCCATAGGTGTTAAAAACAACACTTTGCTCACGGGAGACTTGGAACATGTCCATACCCTTCTGTTCAAGAGATGTAATCTGACTGTAAAAGTATTACTGCTCTCTTTACACGAGTCAATCAGCCCCATAAACTGTGAATGGTGCTCCAGTGCACCGGCTCCATAAAATATATTCCTGACCCACTTTCACCTGTTCTGTTTAGCTTAGTTCCTCTAACAGGAATGCAAGGTTGTCTTGCATGTGAAAGACACCTCAGGTGTCTATGAGAAAATAAAACCCAGGGAAAATGCATATACGCCTTTTAAGGCCTACTAATGTACAAGGTCGTTTTTGGTTTCCCTGGGGTTTGATTTCAACTGCTTATGGACTTTTTCCAGACATTGTCAAATGTACTTTAACTTTCCATGTGTAAAATGATAACTATAAGGTACGCAACTAAGGAACAGTCCTGTTCTTTTAAAAACAGGCACTTTTTTCTTTCAAAGGCTATTCACCCTGTTGTCTTGTTTCTAAGTGGATCAGAATCAAGGATCAATGCCAAAAGTTACCTGGTACTAAAAGAAACCAGCAACATAATGCAAATCCTTCTCACATGAGTTAAGAAGCTCATTCAAAAGAAATGTGTTGAGGCAAGCATTCAAACTGCACTCAGCCCGTCGGTGATTATTCTGTCCCTTGGAATGTGTCCTTAAGCCACATGATCCAGTGCCCTGTTTCATTCCTCATGTGCTGTGCCGTCCTGTGAGCTCTCATGACAAATGTTTGCGGTAAATCGATTTTCCCTTTTCATACACTAATTTGTCCAAGCCATGGGCAATCTAGGGGAAAGTTACGCATAACTCTAGCTCGTTATACCTTTGGCTTTGAGGGGCATTGTGGGTAACTGAGCTGGTCCTGAGCTGAAGTCAGGTCAGGCCGACATTGGTGGTCTGAATGCATTCCCTTGTTTACCTTTGGGTTGCTTAGGAAGGAAGAAACTGTTATGAACAGCACCCGTGGTCACCACAAACAGCATACCATCAAGGTGTATGTCTTCAGCCACCATCTCTACACTTCACACTAAGTAACTACACGACAGGCCCCCTATCTTCCTATAGATTACGACCAAAGGCGGCTTGCTGATAGTCTATTTCTATGCATCAGAGTACAATGCAGCTGACAGACCTTTCAAAGCGACGGGTGAGAAGGATCAATATTTCACTGGCAATAATCCAAGCCTTCACCGGTACAAAAAAAAGACGCTGAAGGGAGAACACAAGCCGATTTTGGCCTGTCTTTGTGCTTCTGACAAGAAAGGCACGGACAGATCCGGACCTTTCCCGCAAATTACCGCTTTCACGTCCGATAATGCGCACCTTTCAGGCCGAGGGAATCACCTTCCCATAAAAGCTCCAGGTCTCTTGTCAGATGCCCTGACACGCATGCCATTGAAATGAGTGAGTGCGTGCCATAATGACAGATCGAGACCCGGCAGGGAGAAACCAGCGAGGGACAGCTCCCTCCCTTTTTCATGTTTTTTATTGCAGCTTTTAAGCAAATTACAGCATGCCCCCTTTTAGTGGCACTGAGGGGTGGGAGGGGTGGGGGGGGGGCTCTTTCCAGGTGTTGCGCCGCGGCAGCGGTACACGAGGCGACACCTGCAACGCACCGGAACAAGGGGGGGGGGGTAATTGCAGCGTTCCGTTTGTTACCAGCTGGCGACGCCGGTGAGAAAGCATCCGCGTGTGAGCCGCCGCGCTCAAGTTCCGCCTCTGCGGCTGCAGATGCAGGGATCTGCCAAGGGAAGGAAGGGCAGGAAGAGACGGCGGCGCTGCCACTCATCCCGTCAGAGTAAATCAGCAAAGCGCGGCAGGCTGGTGAGACCTGGCCCTTCGCCAGCCCCGACCTGAGGCAGAAGACAGCCGGCACAAAGAACAAGGACATTCCTTTCAACAAAGAACGATTGGGGACACCATTGTGCTGGGTGCGGGTGAGGGAGGGGTCGGGGGGGGCAGCGGGTGGGGGGTGCAGATATATTTGTGCCTGACATGAAGCATTCTTTCAACAACATATCAAGTTACAAAAACAAGCCGTCATAGGAGCAGATTTGTTTGAAGCTACCGTTACCAATTTATGCCTTGGTAACAGTTCTATGTGTGAAAGTTTCTTATCTTGTGCAGAGTTTGTCTTATTGTATGAGGCACATGGTTCCCTCATGAGCAATGGGAGGCAGCCCCCTGAATGTTTTATTCATGATAAAGAAGGCTAGGAATACTGAGAAAGACAGCATTTCCCCTCCTACAATGGAAAGAGGCAGGCTTGCCTGATGGATGAGTGTGAGTCAAGTGTGAACAGATTATTATCATTATAACAGCTTAAAAAACAATAATAAAGTGGTTACATCAATACTATTTGTTAGTATTTACCATTTAGTTTCATAAATTGGAATCCAAAAAATTTAAATGTTATCTCCAACAATACACTAAGACTTGTTCTCACATCACTCTTTGAACCATGTCTCCAGGTTCATTCATTCAGTCAAAACTTTCTTCTTTGCAAAAGGAATTAACATTGATTTAATAAAAGCTACTAACTCAATCTATGGGCAGTAGATCATTAAATATCATGTAGGAATAACGTTGTGCGTGCATTTCAGCCTTCGCAGGGGGCAGAGCCATGGGACTGCTTAAACAGCGGGGTTAACGCAACGGGCGCAGAACTTGAACTTGCGCGAGAAACTGCGGGATGCCTGCGCGGTGGATTAATGATTCCTCCTCCTCCTCCACCCGAGCTCCCCCCGTGGAAGGTTAGGGGATGGGTCCCTGTTTACCCTCCCCGCCACCACAAATGGAGGTGCGCTCTGCTGACCGTAACACTGAAGAGGAGGCAGCAGGCCTGGGCTATTTCCAGTGGACACATCTGACGAATGGGGGGCCACGGGCCTGGCGGATGGAAATTCCGGCTATTATTGTACCCGGCGGCTTATTTAGAGAGCCTCTCCATGAACAGGAGTCCTCCTCTATCCTCTGCAGCTCTCCATTCTTTGCCAAAATATTCATCCGCCACCCAGGTTCACATGCGCGGTTCAGATGAGGACGAGGGCCGCTCTCATTGGCCCGTCAGAATTTTTCAGCGCTCGCTGTGGCATTCGAGTCAATATGGTAAAGGACTTAATCATTGAGTTGGTAAATTTTTAAACAGTTCAGCTGAAGGGCTGATGAGGTGAGGGTATGCAGTTATCGGATTCCATCCTCTGAAAATGTTTGCACTGTGAATATTTCGTTCCTGTAAATGATTTGAATGTGGTGGCCTTTCAACTCTGTGGCCCGCTTTCACAGGTGCTTGGCTGTAAACTTCACAACTAGCCTATATACAGCAAAGAGGCCCTCTTTGCAGTGGGTAAAATGCAACCAGGCAATAGTTTTTATAAACTGTAACATAACGTGTGAAGGAAATAGCCTGCTGCAGCATGTGTCCATTTGCGGCCTTCTGCATCTGAATTTTCCCACAAGTGTGAGGTTCAGACAAGAGTCAGCTCATACTGTTGGCTGCCTCATACTAAGTCTCCACCCCCCTGCTGTGTCCATTGCGGGAGGGGTCTTCGTGTAAGGTCACTAACCTTTTACCATTTCACTTAACCCCGGGCTTCCACTGTCTCAATCTCTGTTCTTTGCTGGGTGCCATAAAGCTCTCCTATTGCACCTCCAAAACGACACTCAACGGGACTGGGGCTGGAAAGGGGGAGGGGCACTCTGAGCAGAACTTCAGCCAGCTGGACCTGTGACCTAAAACACCCCAGTGGCTGTTTCATAGGTTCCTCTAAATCAGTAATTGAGTCTACAGAAGTGCGCAAGCTTATCAAATAATAATGTCATTTGAAATTGGCTCTGTGATGTATATGGAGTGATAAAATAATGGATGCCTAAGGTCTCATTCAAATAAGATCTTTCATGTAAAAGCCCATAATTTGGTGTGCAAAAATTAGTTCTCCACTTTGCTAGTATGCTTTTTCATTTTTTTCTTGTTTTAATCTACTGTACAGGATTTTATTACTCTGACAGTTATCTTACTCAGAATATTCCATTATAGAGCACTTCCAAAGAGAGCAGAATTCCATACAGTATTTAGAGGGGTCCTGTAGTAAAAACCAAACAAGTAAATATTGACCCCAAAGTCCTCTGAAACAGTGCTTGAGAAAACATCACAGTTTGGTGCAACTTCCTTAATAAACTCAGCAGTGGAATTTCTGTCTTTTCCCAGTATTTCCTGAGAAAGACACTACTTCCAGCATAAAGAGATTGCCTACCAAATACCCCACAAGGAGCATTAAAGTGAGGTCACATAGTCATCCACAGTATTTATGTTAAACAGTGAACATACTACAGATGCCAATATCTTTTGTTTGATTCAGCCAGTAGAGACATACACAGGCTGAGATATAACTGGAGTGAGGACATTAACAAAGCATCAAACATTACAGGGAAACCTTCAGAATCTAAGCCTGGCATAATGTGAAAGAAGCTGTGGCTCAAATAGTCTTTTCTGAGCATTTGTGAGACTAAATGAGAGGCTGAGTGGGTTCTTCGGCACTTAAACTCTGACAGACCCATAATAAAATGAGTTCCAGCAGGTTCTTTGACTAACTAGAGGGCAAAGAGCATTCAAAGAGCCCAGATTGTGTGAAAAGGTGGCCTGCTTTGTTGTCCTTCCACTTGTCACTAATTGTCTAGGTACTGGAGAACTTGAGCATATTTTCTCACGGGATCCTTCTCTAAAAATCATTAAGTATACTTAGTTGAATGATTGTATATACAATACAACAAACATAATTTCTAAACATGGTAAAAAGAATGTCTTGCTTAAGTTTTTTAGCTACACTTACCTCTCATATGGTTATGCAGCCCTGAGGTTTATAAGACCATCTTTCCCATAATGCATAGCACCAAAATCACACCACAGCAAAAGGGAAGAAAACAGCTGCCTCCATCAGAAGGTGAATTACGATTATCAATTACATGTTGAACGTGTCAGGAGCTGCACTTGTACCCCAGAGCTATAGGGCACAAAGAATAAGATGACAAATGCTCTTCCTGAAGGTGAATCATTTTGTCTTCTCTTTATCGCGAGTTAAGTGGTAGGATGTGCTGTGGGGGAATCTCTTTGCCATCAAAGCAAGCTTAGTTCCAGCATCTTGGGGGGCCGCCCATAGTTTTGGTTTGCCATGATTGTGCCGTGGAACCACATCGGCATGGGAGCAGAGATTCAGACAGGCCCAGTCTGGCTCCCCACTTCCTCAGGCTAACAGCCATCTCCCCTGTCAGGTGACTTCTGAACAGAGGCTGAGACTCGGCAGTCTTTAAAGGGCAGGGAAAATGGGGCACTTGAACAAGTAACGGGCATCTGGGGAAAAGCAATAACAACTGGCAGAAGGGGGGAAGCGGTGTCCCGCATGTGAATGGAACAATCCCAGCATTGTGGTCTTTGCAAAAAAAAGGTGAAGATGCCACAGACTATTTAACATCAAGCAACTATACTACCCCAGAAAAAAGCTAACAACAAAAACAGCCATAAATAATTTCCCACAACTTTTCCAAGATATAATGGTTGCAGCAAAGGAAATAGTTATTTAAAAACATTCCAATTATTTTTTTCAAGATGCTAATTTCTGTAACCATTGTTTTATGGTAGATTAAAAGATTAATGGGTAATAATACATTCTCTTGGAACGCTCCAGGCCATCAGTGCTCCCATCTCTACAGGGAAAAATGGAATCCTGAAAGCCATGAATCTTGAAGGAGACCATAAACCGTTTTAAATGGGAACCTCAAGCTTGTCTCTGAAAATTAAACCCCAAGAAATTCTTTTGTTGGATGTGCCAGGCATTAACAATTCAGCATTTAATTGCCATCTGCATTCCATTGGTGCATACACTTTTCCTGAGTTTCATTTTCTGCTGTCTATAAAATTGTTCCAAGGAATGATCTTATGATCCTACTGATATGTAAATTTCAAATAACAGTAGTTGGTTAAACACACTTGGGGTGCTTTAACAGACTTTAAAACGTTGGCAAGGCTCAATGCGCTCGCTCATCAGCCCGGCCGAATCCAGACCACCCATAAAAAGGGCTCGTCTGACGCGAGGGAGCTCGCGGTCTGCTGAAACAGGCTGCCAGTTAAACTTTTTCGCAAACCTCAGAAACCACATGGAAGCCATCGCCAAACATGGCCGCTGAGTAATGTTGAATAACATCACAATGGACCCCGGGGGTCTCTCCCTGCAACAGCTGCGCTCTAAGAGGCTAAGAGTGGTGGTAAGAGTCAGCTGCTTTTGTTCCTTCCCCACGGAGGCCTGCCCGCGCCTTGAAGAGCACGGAGTTTGATTTGACTGGAGAGCTCTAAAGTGCTGTGGCAACCTTTTACTACAGATCAAAGGCGCACGAGCACAGATGCAGTAGCAAATGCTGTGCTGTACACAGGCAGGGGCACGCTGCATGAGCGTACAAATCCGCTCTGTTAAAAATAGTGAGAGAGCACAAAACCATAAAGGGCAAAGTTAGAGTTACTGAATCCTCTGCTACTGCATGTCTCTGTTTAAAATATAGGGGAGGGTGGTGCATTTAAGCAGCATGTTTTGTATCATTTAAAGGTGAGATGGGAACTCTCACATTCTAATGGAATTTTACATTCTAATTGCATTCTAATTGCTTTCTTGTACATTCTAATTACATTCTTACATTCTCTTTTGCATTCTTAAGACAGAGTTCACTGAGTGGTTTTGGAATTTCTCTGTTTCTCTTATAAAAGAGGTGGTCAAGTGGTTTGGGAATTTTTCTGCTTTCCTCTTGATGAGCAGCTTTCCTCTGAACAGCCTTCTTGTGCAGGGGATTCCAGTGCTAAGGAGCCTAGCAGCCCTGCCGTGAACACATCGAGTCGCTGGCCAGACAAGCCTGATGTCTCCGAAACCCCATTTAGGAAAGACAGCGAGGGCACCAGACAAGGCAAGGAGGAGAGGAGGCGGCGCCTCCTTTCTACAGCCTGTTCCAGAGACAAAGGAGCTGAGGAAGTGTGAAATCAAGGCTCTTAAACACTGTGGCCACACAAGATGTTGCTCCTTTTTTACCAGGGTAGTGGACAGCAGAATGTGGGGTTGGCATCCCTGCCACAGCAAGACAAAGATGGGGCCTGTTTAGAGGTGGTCTCAGAAAGGAAAATTTAAGAGCCTCTGTCACTGGGGGTATGGGGAGAGAAGCTGCCAGGAGATCATGATCATCTTTAAGCTGGAGACATACTTTTACCACAGGCTGAGAACTTAAGTCTATCAATGGACAGAAAAACAATATGAGAGTATAACCCAGGCAAACAGTGCAGAAATGAAACCGACTCGCAACAACTGGCCAGTCTGGGAGGGATTAGCTCCTTCATTTGTTTGCCCATTAGCCAAGCTGGGTGTTTGCCAAAGGTTGCACCACTTCAAGATGGCTGGCTAGCATGTGATAATGAAAGAGCTTAGTGCTGGTCCACAGACCACCGCAAACACACCGCTGTCTGGATAGAAGCAACTCTGCAAATGGAATCATAGGGAGAAAGACACTACTAATGATGAAAAAGACACATCTTTAAATTCTATTATAGATTGAACATTTTAATAACCATTATTCCACCAATTATTCTTCTATCTGTGCAATAAATATCCAGAAGTTTTCAAACAGAGCCTCTGTGTACTATGGGAGCACCCCTTTCTTTTTGCTGGCCTACTCCAAGAAAGCTACAATGAAATGCTTTTAATTTGGTTGACAAGTGTTTGAAAAGGGCCAGAAAGGAAGCTTTACTCTCTAGTCAGGTTAGTTACTGAGAGTGACAGAGGAAGCTGAGGCTACATATTAATCCCTTTGGAGTCATTCTCTGTGAAAATCCTAAACTACTTGCGTGACTATCAATTTGCTACGATGACTTCGCAACAGCTCCGTCAAGATGCCGCTCTTTAAAACTGTAAGCTTGAGCCATGTGCATCATGGAGGCTGAGAGATCCATAAAAACCCAGGGGCTGTTTACCTTCAAACAATCTCAGATTGCACAGTTGCTGCAGGCAATTTCATAGCCTTCACACAACATCAAAGACCAAAAATGTCTCCAATTATCTGTTGTGGTGGTTTCTACGCTTGCTTGTTTTGCTATGCACCACTCCCAGACATGAGACTGATACTAGCACCCAATTAACTTGACCAAGGTGAACATCTTATATTCTGACAGCATGGGCAGGTCTAAATGATGCTATGTTTGTATACTTTCAAGAGGCTTTTACATTTATATTTAATGGAGGTATTGGTACTACTCTGAGCAACATGTTGTTCTGAAATAAACAAATAAAGTGAATAAACTTCATAAATTCCATCAATTCAACACAATGTAGCCCCAGTAACCCCTGAAGCCTTCTGTTCCAGTCCCCAGGGCTACATGTACACCAGTTAGGGCACTACTGATCTACTGTGTTATAGCTGTATCTAAATGGGAAAACACTGCACATCAAATTAAACTCTGGTCTTTCTGTATTTTTGGTAAAAACTGCCAAATACATGCACCTGTATGAGGGCAGGTGTGTTCATCTGCCCTGAAACAAAGTGACAACTAGGATTTCGTTCCGCTTCGCTGGGTAAAATGAAGGTGCAAATCTATCAGTCTAACATTTATCCTGATTTCAAGCTAGAGTTCTATTCCATTCAAGCTCTCAGTTTTGAACTGTCAAAACATGTGTCTGCGAACAGCTACACTGGCACATCGAGCAGTCTCCCGGTGGATCCTCCTACCCGGTGCATTTTTGGCAGCGCTCTGCTCAAAAATCACTGCAGAGCACAAACATTCCCCAGACACAGCCAAAAAGCAATTAGGCTAATATGCACAAGAAGAGTAACTGTGAACAACTTATGCCCAACATGAAATTACGCCACTCTGATTTTTTGCTACTGAGCATGTAGGTCAAAAATGTCTATTTTAATATCTGTTCAATTATTGGCTACTTATTTGGCAGAAGCTTTTACCCTGGGCATTTGCATTAGCAGATGCAGTACAACACAACCACGAAAGTGATGTCAAGGCAGAGTGAAGGGTAAGTAGCAGCCAATGATGTATTCCCTCAGGAAGTCCGCAGGGCCGGGCAGGAGATGATCCACCTGTCTTACTGTAACTCCTCTGACAACTGTAGTTCAGGCAGAATAAGACTCATTGACACAGCTGCCGTTTTTGCACGGAGGCAGGTTAAGTCGGGACGGCTCTGGGGCCCCTGAAGTCAGAGAGAGGCTCACGTCTCACCCCAGTGGAACCCTGTCCCCCCTCTCTCTGTAGTGGGGTTCATGGTGACTTGGGGGAGGTGCTGTACATGAGGCAATAGAGTGCGCAGTGTGTGTTCTCACCGTCGGTGACCTCCCAGCCATTGTGGAATTATCAGCAGGGCTTTAACTGTAATCCACCCCAGTCCTTGGGAAATGGGGGTTTCCTCTAATAAACATATTCTGGCCCTCTCTTAGTCACATCCTATTAACACCAGACACCATCACCGTGAAGCCCCCTGGTTACATTACTCAGGGCATTTGGGCAATATGAACATCCTATAACTTTTTTATTTCAGAGATTCTTTCTTTTTTGTAACAATAATGTCTTTTTTAGTTTGTAGAATGTAGGAACTCTTTGATAATATTAAATAAAAGAGACCACAAGTGTTGACAGAAAAATTACAGAAAAAGTTAACATCGGGCATTTCAAGTATTTATTGTGTTAGCCTGCACTACATCAGCCGTGTATTATTTTTTTTTTATTTCAGCTCAAAAGATAAACACACATATTACAGTGTTTTCACTAAATTTACCTTTTTACTAAATATAATGTATTTCACTCTATTTGATGATTTAACTTTTTTTTATTTTCACAGTTCAATTAATTTAGTTAATTACTATTTTCATTAAAATCAGCAGCATTTTTCCACCCAGCAAAATGCACCAGAGATCAAAAATCAAACAAAAATTTTTCACCTTCAACGGCAACAGCAGTAGCACATGAATCAGTCACACCACAAAATGATAAACGTTTAAAAGTGCTGCAGGCTTACTACTGCTAAAAACCTTTGCCATTTTTAAGATACACTGTTTAAATAGTGCTGTTCTAGATGTGGCCTACATTTTGATCCCCGCAGGGAGGGGGACTTACTTGCAATGCCAGGAATGCATGCCCTAGAGCACTGATATATTTGGGTGCAGTGCTCTGTGCTGGAGGGTGCGCTATAGAACGGGAAACCAACATGATGTTTCAGGAGGAAGCTAAGAGCACCAATGAACAACACAGGACATGTCAGCGGGTAAACCATCGACCTACGTGGAAACCATGCTGCAGCCTTTACCGATCCTATCCGTGCACAGGACAGCTCAGCCTCAGTGTGCACACCACACCCTGAGCCCTGGATTCACACTGTAGACTTTCTGCTGAATGACAGCATGGTGTATAGGAACCATCAGAGCTAATATCCCTAGGACATTTATCTTCAGAAGGCTTGTCTTGTCACTTGTCTTCTTTACCTTTAGAAAGCATTCGGTAAAGGTCATTCATATACCCCTCAAAAGCGCAAGGGTGGCAACGATCGATTTAATGTCTCTTTACCTTGGTCTATCACATGTTAGCGTGCAGTGGGTGCAATCACCAAATGCAGTCCAAGTCATGCCTAAGTGCCAAATCTACAAACTGCTTTGATTAAAAGGAAAAGGCATGCAAGAATATAAATGATTTCATTATCCTTTGCCCTGTTGCCTAAAAAATCTCTAAAAGGCCCTGAAGGCAAACAGAAGAGGACTGTCTCCTCTCATCTTGGTTATCCCGAAATGAAGAAGTTACAGTACCAAGGTGAGAGCAAAACACAGGCCTCCGACCTCTGCTTAATTTTCCACCAGACTAAACAATCTAAGTGAATTTTCCGCTCCCGCTCGAGTTGCAAAGGCAGTTAAAAGAAGTGCAGGGCCCTCTCCCAGACGCTCCTCACGACAGCCACCCACCATGTGAAAACAGTGCTACCCTACTCCTTCCTTGCTGAGGGTATTTTGATTTCCAGCATATTGTCCCGGGGTTTAGAAGATATTTGAAAAGCTCTGAGCTCCCATTGTTTCCTCTGTTTAGTCCCCCCCCCCAAACCCCCAACAGCCCGCCCCTATCCGGTAGTACCTGGCACCATCGCCAGGTGTTGGTATATTTTGCCTTTGATCTCCTAAGGGGCCTCTTTTGTGAGTGTGTCAGAACATGCCTGGGCGTCCACCTGCCCGTCTACCTGCCCCTTTTTCCCATCACCATGGTTACGATCACAGGGGCCGCGGGATGGTTGGAAGCTGCTGGATGGGAGCACACCGCTCATTTTGACGACCGCGTTCTTTAGGCTGACTGAGAGGGGAAGTTACTGGTCTACGATTATTCCTACTGTAATTAGTGTCATTACATAGTGGTGCAGGCGATCATTTGGCACTGTGTGTCGTTAAAACCTTGTGTAAACCCAGTGTAAAGTGCGGTGCTACCTCTAAAAACAATGTTTAAGGCCGAGATTTGAGGTTTGGAGAAACAACCAACTGCTTCAAAAGAAACTGAACAACCGTTCTCTCTGTAATTGTTTCTCGCTATGAAAGGTATTCCCAGTTCAATTACAGACTGGTGCACAAGTATGTGGAAAGGCACCATATTTGTTGGATATATGAACAAAGCACTTCATTATTTGCACAGTCTTTCATTTAGGGCATTGTCTTTTTCCATTTCCAAATCTGCACATAGATTACAATCATACCAGAAAGCTGCAGAACTTTTCAAAAACTTTTTTGAAAAAATCAATGAAATATTCCCAACAATATAGGCAATTCAATTAAAAGCTTGTGACACAATACTAAATGACCCCACACAGATTGACCCAAAAGGAGTGCTGCCTTCCTGTGTGGCAAGGCTTTCATTATAAACCTGTCACATTGTGGCGCTGCAAATGTGTGTGACCTTCTCTGGGGTATCGCCGTGAGCCATCACGCTCCTCGATGAGAAAATTACCAATATATCACACACCACGGTCTAGTCATTGCCATTAACATTCCCCGAGTGAGCAGCTGTGCTTTATTTATGGAGCACATCTACTCACATAGATCTCAAGCAACTATTGTGTCTAATAATCCTGATTGATGGTGTATGGGTGCCACTGGCTACTGTCTTCAGAAGCAGGACCATGACAGTGTGCCAGCACATTATCTATGACAAAAGGCATGGTGGCATGACTGAATGACCCAGCGTAATTACAAATCAGCAGAGACTGCTGTGTGTGTGTGTGTGCATGTGTGTGTGTGTCTGTGTGAGTGTGCATGAGCGTGTGTGTAAGTGTGCATTTGTGTATGAGTGACTATGTGTGAGTGTGTGTTTGTGTGTCAGTGTATGTGTGTGCATGTGTGTGCAGGCGTGAGAGTGTGAGTGCATGTATGTATAAGCTTGTATACATGCATGCATGGATGCATACGAATTCATGTGTGTGCAACATAAGACAAGTAAAAAAATGAACTAGATTCATCCACCTACCGCAAACAGAGAGCCCTGGTAGAGACATGCTCCTGTTGGGAGAAAGAAAGCACCATTAGGCAAAAAGTAAAAAAGCAAAGGCCATTTGTTACTACAAAAACAGTGCTGAAATAATACCAGTAATTTCTTGCTGGTTCTAAAGGCTTAAGTTCTTAACATGCTTTAAAAGCTTTAAAACAGGCCCATAGCAGGCATAGTATTTAGTTTGATCCTTTCTGAAGTGCACTTAGTGTTTGTGCATTAAATATCTTGAAACACAGTTGAGAACATCTGAAACTGCAAACCACAAAACTATATATCTGATTCCAAAATCTAAGAGTTGCATAACTATTAGATTAATAAACAGTAAAAATCATTCTTATCCATTAAGCTAAATATTTAAACACATAGCTTCTGCACAAAAGCTTCAGCCAGGTATTTAAGCAACAATGTCAAACTTTACATTCTAACCATTTGAGAGCCATTGACAAATATTGTTGGGCAAAAAAAGACTTCTGGGGAGAATACCACATCTTTCAACTGCAAATGAGATTGGGTTTAAAATGAGGTGTAGACAGAGACTTTAAAAGCTGTTCTGACTCCTCAGCTCAGTTCTTATGTGTGCCCTTTGTTACTGTGCTATATGTTAATAACATGTTAATTAGTCGCTCCTTGAACACTGTTTGGCAGGTACTGGATGTTCCCTCCATCTCAGACTTTAACTCGCAGAAAAAGCCTCCAGCAGAAGTCACGTTACATTATTAATAGCACCTTAACACAAAAGATGCCATGATTCCAGACATCAAAGAGTCCGCGATCGCCCTCCTCAATTACAGAGCAATGATGAAAAGACAAACATCTTTGTGTGCACATGCCTCAGTGGAAGTAGGCTGAGTGATATTAAATGACTGAGAAATCTTGAAGGTTCATTATCATATTGGGAGTAAAGCTTTGATGATAGAGGTGAAACAGCAGACCCAGAGTGCACCCGTCAATGCTCTGAGGTGCGAGGCGTCACCTTGAATGCATTTGAGGCCACTGTACAACATTTAACGCCATACAAGCCAGCACTGTTTTAAAGGAATTACGCATTTCCCTCTCTAAATTATTTACACAAGCTTAAACGGCTACTTCATAACGGCCTAATTCACCCTTGTGATTCGAATGACTCGACGTTTAAAGTCGACGTAATTCCGGTGTAAGAATTTGAACGTGTACGGTTTGGTCATATTTAAAATTAAGATTCTGTATGTTGATTAAGCTAGGCGCACAGTGTTCACGCTTAAACCCAAAGTCTTGGTGGGCGTCTTTACAATGAGCACTCAGCTCAACAGAGCTATTTGGTGTCGCTTGTCAATCACCGGGTTGCGTGCGCGGTCCTCCTGAAGCAACATTCCAGGCAAAAAGGATGAAGCATGAGAACGCGAGGAGATGGACAGACAGCTGTGCCCAGTGACGACAGCCTTATACCCCCCATTTAGTCGGAACTGTTCGTTAGAAGTTAGATTTTAACAAATCGTCGCCTGATCGACTGGAACTGCTTAACAGCGAGCATCTAATGTATACTGCAATTAAACGGCACCTAAATGATTTTGAAACAACGCAGTTGACACAGGGGTATTATGCAAATAATATGTTGATGGGAACTATTCGCAATGTACACAAATAAAACTCCAATGGTATTTGGCCATTTTACTTTAAGAATAAAGCCTAATGTACTGTTACTGTAATTCACCGTTTGCCCGCATTAAACTGCACGAACGGAATCATAAAATTGGGAAATGTGAGATACTAACTATTGGTTACGGTGACTGCTTTTGCAGAATTTCAAGTGGTGGGATGTTTCAGTTTCATAGCATAATTTATCACTTCATCACAGACTGCACGCAGAATAGCTGCTTGATTTGGTGTCATACTATTTCATTCACGGAAATCTGATCGTGGGAACAGCACACATTTTGTGAGTGGAACGAGTGCTACGAGGGCGCTTGATTTGCTATTCCAGTCACAACTGAATCAGATTTGTATCAGATCAGAGATACACCTTGGCATTATCATCACTGCAGCGATGCGTAGTATGCCGATTATCATTTTTGGATTTTGAGGAATAAGAGGTGAGGAACAAGATGTGACACAAAGTTAGGGCAGCACGTGAAACGCTAGTATCAAGGTGCATGCACAATTGCTGAAGGTATTCACAATAAATATTTGATGAATTATTATTACCTGTGGATCCATCTACATCCTAATTTAGCGCGAATGGAATAAATAAATAGCGTGACAATAGCGTTTTAACTATACGCGTTAAAGTGTACAGCGCTCCACTTGCACTTTGTTGAACCAGTCTGGTCCACTCACAAATTCAAAATGTTCAATAATTATCCTCAGCATTACAGCACTCACTAAATCAATTTCCGATCAGTTGTAACGAACAGAAATACCAACCGTCTATTCCGCGAGGACTGACGACAATTCCAACCAGAGCGGCAACAAGGATCCATACGTTTGTAAAACCCATGGTCGCAGCTTGAAGGATATTAATACTTCCAGCAAGGGAAAAAGTAAAATCGCTTTCTATAGCAAAGGTGAATTGTGGTTCAAACCAGTCATTATTGAGCCCTTGTTAAGTCATAAAGGTAGCATGATTCGCCAGAAAATCGCCGGTAGTCCGCTGCTATGTTTGATGTGTAGACCAAGCAGATAATAAAATAGTTAACAAATTAAGCGCAAGGGTGGCAGGTAGCTAGTATCCACTTGGCAAACGATGTCCTCTTTCCAGAATGCAGTGCAAGTATTCGTAGTCAGCGAAACTCCAAAACCGAGCACATTCCTCCCGGGCAAAAAATAGATGTAAAAGTCTTGTCGCGGGAGCGAGTATCAGTTCTTCGGTTTCTTTTAATAAGTAAGTTACAGTTTAAGCACGTTTGGCTTGCCACAGTTGCGTTGCGGCAGTCTAACGAGCTGCGTAATAAAATGTAGCTATAAGCTACCGAAGCCTTGCAACCCCACTGCTCAACTCAAAAAGAACGCCCCCCACACTCCCAGCGCGGTGGGAGTGATTCTAGCGCAAACTTCTGATGTAGCTGTAGCTACCCCCTGTCTTGTAAATAAAGAGAACCCACACCTTACACTTCTTCAAAGCGACTAGCACTTTACTGATTCAGAAAGTCATGTCTGGACGGATCCAACTGCGGGATATCAATTGTAAGATAGTGCCTCTGAGCTATGCCTACAACATGGAAAAACAAAGAACCCCACACTGGGAACGACATCAGGAACAATCCAGTCTGGAACGTTTATAATATGCTATAATTGCAAATAGGTAAGTATAAAAACATAAATACATTTTAAGTCGTGTGAGACTGCGTGAACACAGACCCAGGGTGCCGGGTGCTGAGATTCCTTTGGGTCACGTGGGAGCAACCTGATCCTCTTCCACGCTTTTGTCTTCGAAAAAAGCCTGCTGATCAAAAAGGACTTTGCGTCTGCAAGCAGCTGTGATCGGGTCAGCGGTGCTCTGCTATTGCAGCATTCATACGGTTAAAATAAGACAAGTATCACTCCACAATTTTGTGTGTTAACTTCTAATATATAAAAATACTGCCTAAGGGGAGCGAGTAGAAGCCATTTAGCATGTACTGGAAGTTCAACAAAACCCACTCACACTGCCCATCAACTGTATGGTTAGGCCAACCTGAAACAACAATAAAACATCATATAGAACTTGTATGATTTCTGAACAGACAATCACTCCCATCTTCAAGCTCTCTCTGCTCTAATTTGCTGTACCAGCTCCTCAATGCAGGAACAAAGTGTTCCAACCTAAGGTCTCACACTAACTTTAATGTCTTGAGAATAAAACTCTTCTAAGCAATCGTTCTGTATCTCTGTTATCATTTGTCAGCCATGCATGCCACCATTTACTCCTCTTTGGCCTATTTTTGACCTGAAGGGTTTCATATTAATTGCTTACTGTGATTACTTTTTCACTGAATTGCAATGATTTATGCTTTTTAATAAGAATATAAACTACACAGTAAACACAAGAGCACAACTGTCAAACTCTGTACGAATATATGAAAAGCGATCCAACTCACACATGAACAGGGTTAAGCAGACTAGTACTTGAACACAAATATTCTTTTTTGTTTACAAAAATTGACCAAAATTACTCAAATACATTAATGTGGACAAATACATTTGAATATGCAAATGCCTCCATTTAAAGTTAGGAACATTTTGCGTCAAACTAACTACAATCCATAATTTATGTAATCTAAATTGCGGTCGCTTAATTAAACACTGCCATCTAGTGTTGCATGCAAGTACATCTGCTTTAACTTGTAACAGAAAAGTATCATGGAACAACCCCAACTAAATGAATTAAACATGCTTACCAATAATAATTAAAGACTTTCCCCTTCATTTAGTCAATCATATTTGGTAGAATCAATCTACTGACTATCATTAAAATTTACATTCAACATTTATGTGATGTCAGTTGACATATGATAAATACAAAAAAGGAACCATGAAAGAAGCATGGACACAATGACTCCTCTGATAATGATTCAGTCACAGTTTTTTTTCCAGCATTAATGTCATGTGGCGAAGGCATCTTATGTTGCAGGTCATAGGTAATGAAAAGATCATCAAATAGGGCTGCCTTAACTACATCAGTAGAGTGCCATCATTGAATAGGAACACAGAACAGATAATTCATAATAGATTTTATTACTTTATCAGCGCAATTGTACACAGCTATATAAGTGACATGATACTTTTTCAGTCAGCATCTGCCCCTTCTTCTTCAGTGACAGGAAGAAACTGTTGACAGTTGAAGTGCAGAGCTTCACTTGTTACACTATTAATGATAGCCCTCTCCACAAAAGGACCTGCAAAATGAAGTGAAGTTGAAGGTTAGATGACGTAAGTACTGTACTTCACAGAAAACAAGATACCATCCACTCTGGGACGACAGCAGTACACATTCAAAGAAAAAAAGAAAAAAACACATACACACACATCTGAGAATTCAAGCACAACAAATTTGATATGGTATGATCGTGACTGAGTTCTTAAGATTTCCCTCAAACACATCTCGGTCAGTGTAAAACCTTTCTGAAATATCCTTTGGGGAAATATTTTTCCTCTCAGAAGTTCTCTTTTGAGACTCGCAACCAGACAGAAGTTCTTCTCAGGATTTAAATTGCAGGAAGAAATTACACATCATACAGACCCCAATGAAAATGTTTCTTAGCATAAAATTATACATTTTTCTGGTTACCAAAATTCAGAAATGCCCCTTACGCTCAAAGTTCATCCATAACAGGTGTGCTGGCCTCTGTCAGAAAGCCCTCCACAACAGTCAAAACCAGGAATGCAGTGTTGAATAACTTCAAATCAATCCAAGTGACAATTCACAATGGAGCACTATCTCTGTCATTTCAGTGAATAACAGCATTCTCCACTAACTGCATATGACAGGTACTATCTTATACTGAAATAACTGCACCAAGCACCATGTCGTGCTTTTATAAATTTGCATACTGCAGCATTTGAGTTTAATCATGTCTACTGGGTTAAGTATCTTGCTAAAGGGTAAATCCATTCATAGGAAATTGAACACACAACCCCTGTCCTTGGATTGGTTATCAAGCTATCAATTTTGGCTATCAGGTATTACATATCCAATTATAACATGGCTTCTTTATGCTATATAGGTGTTCAACATGTACATTAATCATGAAATAATCATCTTATTCATTACTTTGGTAAGAGAGCTGAATGTTTACATCCCTGGAGCATGCCACCAGACCTTTAAAACTACACAGTGTTTCTTACTAGGTGCCCAAGTTAGTTTTGAACAGTCATATCATTTTGAACAGTCAACAGTCACCTCAATAAGAGCCTTTATCTGTTTGCCATCTATTTGTACATGATCAAGTTCATTTGAGGCACCATGACTGAAATCACTCCACATCAAACTTTATTGTTTTTTGCTTTATTGTTTTGTTTTATTGCAATGCCCTTTTTAAGCCAAACTTTTCAGCAAAATGTATGAAAAGGGACGATTTATGTATTGATTGAGGTACATATGTGTATGTATGACTGCTACCTACACAGCAATCATACTGACTCATTTAAAGACCATTCAGCTGACAGTTAGGAGGCGCTGTACACACCAAAGCTGGCTGGCCTGTGGGTGCACGCGTCCTTAACGATCGTCTCAATGTTGCCCAGGATCTGCTCCTTTGGCATGTCCAGCTGTAAGAGAAGAAGAGGATGTTTAGTCCAAGCAAAGCGCATTTACATGCTACACAGAGCTGTACACTAAGAAAAGAAATCCCAGGAAAGCATTTGGTTGGAATAAACAAGTATAAACAACACTTGGCATGTCCATCTCAATGATTTTCCTAAGGTTCATTTCATTTAATACCTTTACTATTTACAAATAACCACATTTACCAGTCAATAATCCATTTAATTCCTCCAGAATATCTCAAATAGTTTTCAAGTTCAAAAACTAGATATAGTTTTCAAACTGTAACTACTCAATGACCTACTGACAGTGTTTCAGACAACTGCCATGGATGGCCTTTACAAAGCAGGCAACAAATCAGAATTGCTTCACTGCTTGTCAGAACACGAGTGAACAATGTTCATTCTGGGTTGTGGCCCTTAAGTGATGAATGGGAGGATTATCTTCAATTCTAGTTATGCATTCTCCCAGCATGCCCTCCTTCTGTTCATATGCCTTCAGCAGATTGATGTGTTGCTAATTTTAAATGTAAGAGGCTCACCAGACCTCATCTGGCCTTTAGACTGAAGGTATAAATACGCCATTGCCACAGTAAGAGTTAATGTGTCCACCTTGCATGGGCCTGACTTCAGAAATCCCAGCTGCCATGTTCGTGCCATCAAATCTCCTTACAAATGCACCTTCAAAAAGTTGAGCACCCCTGAATCTCCTGCTCAGAGAAATACTGCATAATTCAGTGAATTCAAAAACAGGGAAAATCATGAAAGATTTGGATATGTACCGAGTGAAACGGCGCATTAGCTGTCCCTAGAGACTTTTAAAAAAAATGATCATAAAAAACGCTGTGAAGTTTTCACTCACAACTGCAAGTCACTAATTACAATTGATTACTATGATGCAGCTGCAGAATAAATGTAGCTTTCTAGCTACTCTTAGAATATAGATGAGCTGGAAGCAGAGATGCTATGTGACCACACACTGTGATACTTGACTGTTATTTTTAAACAGCAGACAGTCATTGACACATGACATCAGAAACAATCAGCATTTCTCCATGAAAGTCTGTGAAAGCTGTACCCCTTTCCACTGAGGTTTACTTCACTCTTCCCCATACATGTGTCTTATATTTAAAACATGCAACCACAACTACCTCAAAAAATTTAAATATCATATATGGCATTACTGGGCACAGAAAAAGACTCAATTCTATTCCACTTGCATTGCGGGGTTAGCACATAATACAGTAATAACTAAAATGTACAACTTTCTACGAGGAGTCACCCTCAGACACCAGCTTGCTGTGGCCTGTGGTATCATAAGCAGGAGCTGTGATTTGTGATATCAGAAGGAGGGGCTTGAACCTGTTCACTGCCTGGCTTTCACCCTTGGCTTATGGCAGGCCTGCCTGCTCAGAGGGAGAGATCTGGGCTCCCTGCACTGCTGGATTTATAGCAGATGGAGCAGTGTGGGAGAAAGCAGATGCTCAGATAAAGCTCCGCTGCCAGCCACACAGAGACCCCCACACAGTAATAACTATGAGGCTGCCAGTGATATTAGATATAGAGGTTAAAAATTCCTCAGCTTTCCACCGGAGGCAGGAGACAGAACGGTGAGCGAGATTTAGGTCTTTATTGCAGTGCGCCTGTTCAGGTGGAACACGGCCATATGGGAAACATCTTATGCACAGTAGATGTGACAATAGCCTGTCTCTATACTGGGTTCCAATGGAATGGATATTGCCACTGGCTTTGGGAAAGGAGTATAGAAACCTTTTCTCCTGTCAGATAAGATGAGAACTAGATTTAAGCAAGGATGACACGCATCACTGGAGCTCTTGTAATCTCATCCCAAATATATCTTTGATTTATTGTACTCTCTACTTTAAAGCCAGCATTGTATCAGTATAGCAATGCAGAGAAAAATCACACTTTCAAGTGTAGTTATTGCTCAATAATAACAACACAATTGCTTCACATATGGTCAGAGGCCAAATAAATTTTACATTACCTTTGAAAATGATGTTGCTGAGGATTTCTATTAAGGGAATGGTTAAAATCTTACTTTAAAACCCCTTGACCAGCAATGTAAATGCAACAGAACATGCATGTGTTTACCCAATCAGATGAGACACTCAAGCAAATACACACACAAATCATAAAATCAGCTGAAAACCTTCGCAAACCTACCGTAGCAATTTGCGTCACGACATAGCAGTCTCTCTCCACCACATATTCATAGCCCTTCTTAAACAATTCCAGCATTTTGGGAATGTTCACCCCCACAGATCCTGAAACAGGGGGTGAAAGGATATCAGACCAGCCGATCACACTGCCAAAACTCTAATGCACTGATCTGAAATGTGCGTACACATTCCGATACCTGGAGATTAACATCTTAGGAAAAAGATAAATGAGTTATATATCAGAAATTCAAACACAAAGACAGTGAGTGTCAATTTACTCAAGACAGCACTCTGTTATTTTATACTTGCTTAGTTAGAAACAAGACATCAATGTCCATTCTGAATCTACATCACCATGTTCAAAGCTGTGGTCCTATGAGTACACTGTGCAGGCAGGTCTTTGCTCCAGCTCAGCTCTCAGTCAGTGAGGTATGATTGAGCTGTTACATGAAAGCTGATCTGAATTCCACCTCATATAATGGCTACCTCATCATTTCTTTGCCACATATATGAATTGCTGGAAGGGTGTTTGTTATTTCTATATAAATGTTTCTATTCATTTCAGCCCCTTAAGCAAATTAGTAATACACACAGGTAGTCAACTTTATTCATTCAATTCAATTCATTTTTCAATAGGACCATGAACAATTCATTTCGATTTCTAATTAGGATTAAATCCAAAGGGCTGCACCAAATCTCATAAGAGGGCAAAAACAAAGTTGAACTTTATCTTTATATTAGCACAAACATCTCAAACAGTACATTTCTTTCACAAAGACATTTTAAATGTAGAGATATCAAATGAATATCAGAATTCACTTAGCATCTCAATGAAAACTAATTAACAGTGAGCTCAGCCGGAACAAAAATCAGCATACAGGGCCTGAGCAACTCTGCTCTAGACTCATGTCAGGCAGGCTAGTGGAATGGACTTTGGAATAACAGGGTTCTAGAACTGGTTTTACAATGGACATTCCAATGGGTTCTGGAATGGGTTCCAGGACGGACTTTGGAATGCACTATGGAATGGATGCTGAAATGGGACTTTGAATGTTTTTAGTGGGTTTTAGAATGGTTTTTGAAAGCGGCTCACTGTGTAACAATCTCATGTACACACGGAAGTTCTAACCTCTCTTGCTCTTGGGAAATTTCTTCCGAAGCTTGTTTTTCAGGGGAACCAACTTGGAGACGATATCTGGCACAGCCACGTAAAAATCAGCCTGTATCTCATCATCCAGGATCTGCAGAATCAGTCAAGCAAAAGCAACATCAGAGCTTCAAACATTACACTTGGTACCTGAAAGACAAAATTTCTCCTTTTTTGCTGGTGCACGAACCCCATCTGCTCTATTAAGACTGCTAAGCAAACAACTTGCAGTGGCGTCACTGCGGACCCACTGGAACACGATAATGAGGCGCCAAGTGATGCTGTGAGCTGATGAGTTTCAATCCTCCGCCGACTGCCATCACAATTCATTATTGTCATTAAGCCGACAGACGCTCTTGGCCGATCTCACCGGACAGCGTATCACTCACTTTCTGAATGAGCTCAGGGCCTCCCACAAGTGTTGCTCCGTTCTCCTCTGCCACCTTGGCCTGATCCGGGTCCTGTACAAAACACACGGCGTTACTCACTGCCATCTGTCAGGACACAGCAATCAATATCCCAGCAATGAAACAAACTGAAAGGAAGATGGTACAAGAATAAAGCACCTGAAGCCCCATACATACCAGGGGACTTACAGCAAATTATTTGAGGGGCAGAGTGGCTCTAACGCAAACCACTGCTGTTGACTTGCATATAGACGTCTGTATTTACATATAGAGCTCACCAATTAAGTTACTCTGTGACTTCGCAACTGAGTACTAACCATATTAAAAGGAGTAATACCACTGTTTATAAATAGGAGGATAAACATGGAATGAGCTCATTTTGCTCTAAACTGTGTAAATTGGAGTTGGCTAAAGATACCTTTCCACTGGAATCATTTATCTTGAATCTTGTACAAAGGAGCTGCACTTCACAAAGTCAAGTTAGACTTGACAAATCTTTCAAACTGATTTGAATCAGGCTATCACATCGGGCAAAATGGTAAAGCCCCAGGCCCTTATGGATTCCCAGAGGATCCCCATAATATATTCTGCTGTTAGCCCTCGTTATGCAGCGTTTTCATTCATCTGAAGCCTTACATCTCCTTTCCCCTCACTTCACGCACGCTTCATTTCTGCTGATTCACACAAAGAGTACAGATCCTTTTATCTGCGGCTAGTTTCATCCAATTTCCCTTTTAAATGTGGGCTGCAAGACTCTTGGAAAGGTGCTGGCTCACCAGTTTGAGAATATTTCACCCTGTATGACTGATCTAGGCCTAACGGGGTTTAACAACAATAAGCTTTTCTGTTCTATCTCTGATAACTGCAAAGTATCATCCACGTAGTCCATCATCCATATAGCACCCACTTCAGCTCTTACAGAAAGAGCCTAATAAGAGGACGCAGAGGATGTATATTTTGTTTCCGGTGGAATGGGATTATCTGATGCACTAAATAAAACATTAGTTTTAGGGGAAAGATTTAATTTGTGGTTTAAAATAACAGGCCTATATACTTTACCATCAGCCTTTGGCCACTATCATTTTCCATTACAGTGTGGCGCTAGAGAGTTCCGTCTGCTGCACCTGCTGTTACTCATGTCACAGTTGTCTTACCTTATCTCTTCCCAACAACCTTGAAGTGCAGGGAATCGTCAGGAACAGACAATGTTTCTTAGCACTGATAATATTCTGTTATATCTGTCTAACCCCATTACCTCTGTGCCCTGGGCCCCAGAAGCACTGAATTCACCTGGAGTGATATCAAGGCTAAAAAGACTAACCTTAAAAAGCATTAAATGCTCTTTATCAATTCAACCACTTGCAATATATGCACTCTCCTGCTGCCATTCAAAGTAGTTTCAGACCATTTCACATATTTGAGTCTGCTTCTTGTAGTCCATCAGCCACTTTGGATATGAATGCAGTATACACAAGTCAACTGGCCAGACTTTAAGTGCTGATGAACTGGAAAATAACTTGCCCCACCCTTCCACACACACTGGAAACCATTCAATTCTGTCTGTGGGTAAAATGAGAAACTGTACACAGTGAACCAGCTTCTTTATAACTGCTGTGAACAATAGTAAAAAGTAACCACCAAACTCAATCATTTGACTATGTTTTATATAGTTACCACATATAGCTATTTTCTTGTCTTTTTATTACTAGTTATATTTCATACTGTAATGATTAAGCTTTTCCCCATCCTCATGATTCTGCCTGCCTACCTATTCTACTAACAGACTGAATAATGAAACAATGATTCTGCTGCCGCTGTTGTAATGCCAAACTATCATACTGTGAACACACTTGGACAGCATAATTGAGCCACTTAAATCTGCAGACACTGAGCCGCACAAAGACAATACATATGAATTATCAGTATTATGATCATTGTTTTTTTCTTTTTTTCTTTCAGACTGACCTACACATGTACGAGGTGGACCACAGCAAGCTCTGTGAATCTATATACTTAAAAAAAAATGTCAAATATCAACAAAAACCCCACAAAACTCCGGTAACTGACCTCTGTGAAAACCACGACTCTGTTGGGTTCTGTCTTGAAAGGATGTGGCAAATGTACTGTGCTTACAAATGGATCCACTTTTTTCTGCAAGAGAGGAGAGATACATGCAGCAGCTTATAACAACAGAAACATCACCTGCTTCTTCATGTTAATGCTGTTTTTGTTTCCTTGATGTTTATCACATTTCGTCTTATTTAGCACGTTAATAATAAAATGAAAAGACATAAATAAATAAAATGTCCACCTTAACAAATGTTTTCTCAACTAATCCAGTGTTACAAACCACCGCATTTCTTTATATTCATTTCCTGAGGCAGCTCCTATTCTAACTGGGGTCAAGGTATGTGAAGCACGCAGTTACCACAGTATATGGTGAATGGTAACCTAAAATAAGTGGGTCATCAAAAAAAAGCTAGTGTTTCGGTATGGTTAATTAAGTATTAAAATCATTTCCCCTGTTTAATTTTTCATTTTGCCAAGAGTGCTTTAGATTAATTTTATATTTTAACATGAGTTCTGCATGTGTAATTATGAGGAATGCCACTGCTTTTTCCTCCAACAGAGATACAGTACTGGGGAGGCCCTTCAGAGCTGTGGAGCTAAAAGCCAACTTTCAGTACCTCATGAGAAGTCCTAGGATGCAAAATAAAAAATGGAATGAGATCCATTCTAATCTCAACTACTTTGACCTCATATTTGTTCGTACATCAAACAGATCTTCTTAACAGTCCTCATTAACTGCACTGAATTTTTTATTTTATGTCCAACAGGCATTGCTTATTCTTATGCATGGGGCTGTCTCTTAAGACACCACTTAGGCTGGTGTTGAACTTAAAGACTTAGGCTAATCCTACAGATACATTTTTTTCAATGCAATATGAAATGCAAGAACATTAAGTAGAGTCTTACAGATACTTTCCTTTTTGCATCTTTCTACAGAGAGACAACAACTGTCAAGGTGTAATCAGACCTACATTAAGCTCTACTGCAAGCCATGGCCCATTTGCTTAGCATTACTACACATTTTAGGCGTCATTTCCATATTAGCTGATTACATGAACTAAGAACAAGCTGCTGTATTGTCAGACGGTTAATGCAACAGAGCAGCCTAATACAAGCTGCTTTAGAAGTTCAACACAAAAGAGAGAGTAGACAAGGGATACTCCATGTCATACAAAGACTGCTGGTACAAATCCCTCTGCCCGAAACAGGTGACCTTTAAACCATGCCAAATGCACTCCACACACAAAGCAGGAAAGAGCAGTGAATACAGCTCCCATGCAGAGTCTTTTGTTAAGTCACCAGCACTTGGACTGGGCATGTTGCCTTTTTTAGCAGAAAATACATCCTCTTCTCTGATTGGTATAGACACTCATGTGATGTGCCTTGGCCAATAACAGACAAGTGTGCCTTAAGGGTGAAGAGGGAAGCACCATGACCATAATGTATCTACAGATAAGAAATGACTGGACTCTGCCAGTTCTGCTGTTCCAATGTTACCGAGGGAGAGTAAGTTCATCGATCAAAAGGTTTCTGGCTGAACAGCAACAAGACAGTGTTACCTTCTTTTCCAGCTTCATGTCCAATTTCAGATTCAGGTAAACAGGCTGGTCTGGCTCTGTGAACTCCAACTGTTGGAACTTCTTCAGCATGTCAATTGCCACTCCGACATCATACACCGGTCTGGGGTAGTACCTCACCATGTAGACATCATCAATGGGGGCCCAGGCCGTGAAGCCGTACGGTTTGTGCCGATTTGTGTTATCAATGATCCTCTCCGTCTGGACCTTGGGCTTTTCATCTTTTTGCTTTTTTCTTTCTGTTTCTTTTGTGGCTGACCTATGGTGATGTACAGAGAGATTGACTCCGTTTGACTGTGTGATGTGAAAATCTGTATCTGGTATCTGTATTTTTCCTAACCCAACTCAATCAGATTCATACTGCCATCCCGAAGAAACTAGGCACACAGGCCATGTCAATGCAAATGTTACAAATATGAATGAAACATATTTGCCCACACAGCTAGACGATGATGTCCTTGATGTCCTATTGTAACTGGCTATACAAAGCTGCAGCAATGTTGTAAGAACATTGTGTTAACAGGAGCATTATCCATGATGCCTGAATGCAACACAACGTTCTAAGTACCTCTCTGTCTGCAACAAATTGATACATGCATTCCTATATTATTTTAAATGAAGAATACTGATATAAACACACAACTGACTTGGCTGCAGCAAAGGTCCTGACAGGGAGATGCTGAGGTGTCCTCTGTAGAAAGCTTGTCAAAGACTGTCCACAAGGGGGCAGGGTATGCATGTGACATCTGGATAAAACTGTAAGGAGACGAGGTCATAAATTACCATCACCCCACACAGCAATGGGCTGCATTTCCAGACAATCTGAAAGGGTTGCAACTTCCAGACTGTCACCCACACAAGAAGCCATAAACTTTTCAACAGCATTATACTGGCTGTTACTACAGAACTGATACATTTGAATGCTAAACTGCAACCTTTCACAAAGTAAGCAATTACATTACATGCATTCAGCAGACACTCTTATCCAGAGAAACGTCCAGCACAATAGAACATAACATTCAAATTAAATGAGCAACAGTGTCAGACCAGGCTAAGAACCCGTCTCTGGAAGAATAATTGCAGGGATTACATCTGTTACTGATCCAACAGTGTTCAACTGTGTTGGCTGTGCTTTGCTGTTGAGGATCAAATTTAAATGAACATCATAGCTTTAAAAAATGTATAGCTATACAGTTATTCGTTACAGTTAAATACTCCTGACTGGCAATTTGTAATTCGGTGAAATTATGCCCCTTATAACTTGCCTGTAGACTGTTGCAGTGGCGGAATAACAAGGACTCATGAATCCTACAATCGGCGTCGATAAAAGATCTTAATTAAAGGATCTCAAGATCTTAATTAAAGGATTAAATGTTACGAAAAATAAAATTTCAAGAACTGGCAGCAGCTGTAACCTTGCACTTGTCCAACTAAGAAGAAAGATTTCATCACTTCAGACACACGCAATGGTAACAGAAGACGCAAGGATGCTTGGCAATCACAGGCATGGCTGTTTAAATAGCAGTAATTACACTTTTAGTGAACATAAAGGTTCATTGGTTTAAGCATCGACTACCTAACTATGTTTGTTTGAAGTTTACCCGCCTAAAGTGATCGTACATCCTAATGCGCAATCCACTGTTTACAATCACATTAAACAACCGTGTAGACGCCCCTACCTATGGTACCAAATTGCATGTGAGGTCAAGGTCACATTAAAAAACCGGTTCACTACATCGGATCATGTGCCAGTCTAACATGCTGAATACAGAAGTTCGAATTTACCCAATTGTCGCAACATAGCAAAGTAATTTTGCTGATCAGCTAACTGTAGCTATTCCATCTACGAAAGGGAAACTTTACAGCTCGTTTCCCATTTTCTAATGATAGATTCTTTGGTATCTTGTCTGGTTTTCTAAGATAAACGTGCACTTCACTGGCTTATATGTTGCCGCGAACTGCAACTGTGTATTACTCTGGACAACTGTTTCAGCATTACGGACAGCATCAGTCAGCTGCCCGTCAGTAAAAATTAAATGATCTCACACTCTGTAAAGTTTTTGTTCTGTGTTAGCTCGATGAATTGCTACAACAGTTCTGTGGCAAGGGTAGCTAGCTAGCGAACTATAATACAGGTTCGATAATACAGGTGACTGTCACGCTTTGAAATTTGGATTACATACTTCCATCACGAGTTAGATTAGCAATATGAGGAACTGAAGGGACATTCGTTACACAACGTAAATTAATGTTACCTTGGCACATGGTACCACAAAACTGACCTTTTGCGATGGTCCTCGTACAGGCTGCCATGTTTAATAATTGGAGTGTTACACTTAACATGGTCGCTCGGATTTCAGAGCTGCACATTTTAGTTCCTAGGGCAACTGTCATTTCATTAACATTTTAAACCAATACACAGAACTAAGAGCTTATTTTTCTCACTTTTTCACAGTGTAGATCTTGGAAAACAAGGAGGGTTGGAATGCAAAGAATTGCTAATCGATTGTAGTCTACTGCATGTGCACACAGGTTGGTGGCGGCACAATGAACTTAGTTAGGACATCAGAGTTAACTCCGACTGTTTTCAAAGACGTTATGGGAGCATGACTGTGAGTCCTGCAGGGGCGCACACAGTGATCCTTTCACAGCAATGGGGCAGGACTTTGGAAGCTTTGAAAGCTGTAATGATGACAATGTAATGTAGCCCCGTACAGAGAGAGAGAGAGAGACAATATATTTTAGAGAATATAATTTGGTTCAGTAAATGTAGTTAACCTTTTCAAATTATTGCCGGTTTGGTATACTGAAAAACATTTCTGCTCTACATTAATATATTTTAAAAGTATTTGCAATATATTTCTTAGCATATTACAACATACTCCTTTCCACATGGGACAGCAATTGAATTGCATGGACCAGCCCTTGTGCTTATTTGGGTATTTATACTTATATACAAATACTAGTTTTACTTTTTTTCAAGATTTTTTTATTTGAACAATACAGAGTAACGTATAAAAATTAATACATTAGAGAAAGGACTTCTGCGACAGTGTGAATTGTAAAAATGCTACTTAAATAAACAACATATTTAAATTCAGTCACAGTGATCACATGGCACTGTGTTTGCACTAGGGATGCAACGGTACACGGTGGGGTAATTGCTCTGTCAGCTAGCTACTTAAAACGGAAGTATCACGAGTTTAACACGCAGCTGAGAGTTAAGCTGAATGTGACTGTCGTGTAACAACACGCACCGCTTCAGCTGATTCGCAGTTAAACTGTCTGGAAACCGGAAGTTGAAGATCTATCCCGAACCAGAGCCTGTCTGTACAGATATTCTCTGCCAGAAGGAAGAGTTAACAAGAATGCCACTTATAGACATAATTTAGGATTCTTTGCGAGTTTGATCCTCGATGTAATATAAATATTATAGGCTATTGTAATTGTTATTAAGATGCGTTTTAACCGATCGCGAAGCGAAATTTCGTTTCGCTTTCCTCGCGCGGGTTTGATCGCTTGCCTGAAAAATGAACAAGCGAATTTCGCCCATTTCGCGTCGCAAGTTTCGTCGCGATTACCCACGCCCATTCGCCTCCTGCCATTGACTTTCCATGCATTCGCGTCGCTCGTAAATTTTGCTTCGCGTTCGGTTAAAACGCAGCTTCAGGCTTATATATTTCTTATACAATTGACTTCACATCCGCCAAAAATAAAGTTTATTTCCCTGCAATAAATAAGACCCTTCCTGGATCCTGTCGTCTTTGAAGTGTGTGTAAGATAACTAAAGTTACGACTTTATTGTAACCCTGTATTTATGAGCATTTTGGTCTGAATAAGTTTGAATGATTATCATTACTCAGGGACGTGCACAGACATTTGTTTTGGATTAGAGTGGCTGTGAAAAAAAAAATAAAAAAAAATAAAAATATATATATATATATATATATATATATATATATATATATATATATATATATATAAACCGTAAAGCCATGTTGGCCAATCAGAAGCCTGAAAAAAAGTTACTACGCACACTCTGACGTCACAAGCCAAAAACCCCGTTTTCCCTGTCTACACGTGAACACTGAAAATGCAGTTTCTGAAAATCTTCACCCTGGAAGGCGTTTTGCAAAAGATCCGTTTTCAGTGACCTAAAACGCCGTTTGCGTGTGGACGAAAGGCCAAAACGCATAGAAAAAGCTACGTTTTTAAAAATACCCGTGTACGTGTGGACAGGGCCTAAGAGAACTAATTTGCTATTAAGAATGAATTCCGTGTACGTTTGTATTTGCATATTCTTGAAACAGAACACGGTTTAGACCGGTTTATTTCCCTCTTCTGTATGGATTTTTCAGTGTAACTAAGATGTGACAGCGTTATTTGTATTTGTCTGAAGTTCAGTAAATAGTTGAACTCTTACGAAGTCTTGAGTCAAATAGCCTACTTTGCTGTCAGGGGGGAACTGAACATTGGAGAACACTGCCATTTAATTGCCCTCTTCAGCATTATCATAATATTCTGAAATGGCCTATAAATTAGCCTATATTATGCCAAGACTTTTAGAAAACAACATGCACAAGCAGACTCGACTCTTCCCTTTGTGCTTGATTTGCGATGAATAGGCCTACCTATAATCGTGATATTAAATTTTCATACCGTTTCATCTCTAGTGCGATTAGAACACTAGATTGGAAAAATTCTAGCTAATTTTAGCTTTGAGGAAACAGCAATTTAACATTAAAAATATAGCAAATGCTACCTGAAAACTATGAGAAGCTTAATAATTCTAATGAAAACATAAACCATGTAACATAACATGCGCGCTACATAGCATAAAAATAAGTTACTATGCGAAAGGGTTAAAAGTTCAATAAATGCATGTTTCCAAAGTCAGTGAGTAATCGTGTTAAATAATCGTGATTATGATTTTTGCCATAATCGAGCAGTCCTACTAGTCAGTCATGCTGCCATTTTTCTGAATGAGGGTAAATAAAGAGTTCATTGTTTAAAGGGTGACGTGTTTTTATTTTTTTTCTTAAATATAAAGATACCGAAACCGTACCGTTACCGTGGCCCAAAAACCGCGATATATACCGAACCGTGGGCCCACTGTACCGTTGCATCCCTAGTTTGCACGCTTTACTATACTGTTTTCTAAGAATCATGTGGGCCAAAACAGTATTTCCAGAAGATAGCTGGCTGTGACTTAGTTGAGCAGACGTTAAAACGTATGTGCTTAAGTAAAATATATGCTTTTACATTGACTGTGTTAAAAACATCTGTCAGCTTAAACGCTGATCATCATTGTGCTATTGTATATACGGCTGCTGTAAATTACAGTATTATCTTTGCTCCTGCTCCCCAATAAATTAAATAAATTAAATTGTTTAATAGGGACGTTGTGTGGACCTTGAGCGACATAATTGTTAACCCTCCCTCGAGCGTCAGGAACGGTCAGCATCTGAATCACATAAAAGTGTGTCTGCATGTGTCTTAGAAGGTCACAGCCGAGCCTTCCTTATCATTCCTTGAATGTAGGTAAAATAATTGAACTGCATTCCCTTGCTATGTAACCTTGTTAGTTGACAGCTTACTTCACTGTATGCATCTGTATGTGTTTCACCCAGCAATTTTCAGTTTATGAAAACATGCATAGGTGAAATGTGACAGTAGTCAGGTGTGAGGAGTGGTTACGATGATAATGTAGCTACAGCTGAACATTCTCTTCTCGCACCCTATACGTCGTGGCACACTTCTGCTGGTGCAGTTAGCTAACTAACTAGCTAACTTTTTTCTTTTTGTTAAGCAGGCCTGAAAGAAACAAGCAAAATTTTCATGTTATCGAACTAGCGTTTTGCACACGCATAGGTTTATAATTTTAACATGTGCTTTAATAAAGTTACTTGATTATATCCAGAGAACTAACTAACTAGTTAGCTGATTGCTGTGTTGTCAGTGTCAGTGTCATGTTCAGGTAATGTTAGCCTAAAGTGTTTTTTTTTTATTTTTTATTTTAATTATTTTAATTCCAGAGAGTCTTTTTATATTTCTCATTAAAATTGGTATACTGTAAGTGTGTTGCTACAAGAAGGTAAAGGTGATGTTGCAATAACATTAGGCCTACTCATTCTGATTGTGTTAATTCGTGACCTGTGTGTCGATGCCACAAAAGCATTCCAAATCCAATATACGTGGATGCGTGGCATAGTGTTTGGACCACTGGCGCAAATATTGACGGTGCAAACAGTGCAGCGCACCGGGGTCCAGAAGCTGTTAGGGGCCCATGTAGAAAGGCGATTTTTTGCTGCTTTACTAATGTAGGTGGGCCCTCTCGTGCATTGACCGTTTCACACAGTCTTCAAAGTAACCATTCAAGAATATCACTAAAATTACTTGTAATTGTGATAGCTATATATGCCACATAGCAATTGTCTGCTTTCCAATTGTCTGGAGCGGTTGTGTGTGTGTGTGTGTGTGTGTGTGTGTGTGTGTGTGTGTGTGTGTGTGTGTGTGTGTGTGTGTCCAAGCGTGCACTTGTGTTTGGCGTGGGGGCAAGAAAAAAATATTTGCACCAGGGCCAATCACAATTATGTTACACTACAGGTTTGGACCACCTAATATTACTCAAAATTGAATTGAAGGATATCAGTTGTAATGCGACTGAAATTTGCAAGATACCTCAGTGACCCAATCAGACAACAGCAGAGATAGCACATCTGTAATGTACCTAATAAGCCATTCACGCACAGTTGGCAAGTTAGTTTGTAAATCTAGTGCACTAGGCCTACAAGGCAACGTGCAGGCAAAGTGACAGTCGCACTAGCTAAATTCAGAAGAAAACAACAACTGCGGGGCCTGGGCTGGCAGGTTTGAGAGATGGGTGTTTGAGTTTGACAAGTTTGAGTGGTCCGGAATCATGACACTAGTCACATTTAGCCCATAGGTTGGGCCTTGGACTAATTCATATGTTGCTGATTCTGGGTTCAAATCCGTTTTGAGGTTTCATAAGGGAATTGAATTGCCCTCATTATTTTGAAATGTGGTTCTGATAAATGTGTGAAATTAAACCCGATACAGTGTAAGGTTATTGTGATTTCTCAGATTCTTCAGTTCTTTTTCATTTGTTCTCCTCCTGTCTTCTGATAAAGATTAACTGATAAAACGTCGCATTTAGAGTCAGTTTATAAATCAGAATAGTGTGCACAATGACGGTAGTTCTATAGAAATGAAACAATCACCATCACTCAAGCCATGTTTATGATGGTTTTCCGCTCCAACACAGCTCATCATTTAAAAAGAAATCAATTTACCTTCTCCAGCTCATTAAAATAAACCTTACATAAGTAAATTATTCCTGACTGACCCTTCAGCTTGGCAGACATTTATTTCAAACCTCACAAAGTAAATACAACACATCCAGCAGCTGCCTCACCAAGTAAGTGGTAGCAGCTCTCATTGCAAATGCAGACACTGTATGCACACAAAAAAGACTGACTGGAAGGTGGAAAACGTGACGTATTTCTTCCCAACAAGAGCCGATCGTGACAAGAAACTTTGCTTAGCTCTCCCTGGAACAAACGTGCATCAGCCCTGCCATGTCACCCGGTGTGGTAAACCTCAACAGTTGGCTAAGGTGAAGAGTGGGTGTGTTTTTCCAAGGCATTCGAATTCAGGCCACCTACACAAACACAGCAGAGGTTACACAGCATCACAGCACCCACACAGCACAAAACAAAGGTCACACAGTAAAAATGATTAAGTAAATACAGTAAAATACCAAAAAATACAAAATCCAAAGACCAAAAAACATTGTGCGGCATATTAGTGTGAGAACTAGAATACAGACGTTGTCAGAATCACAGCATAGGTAGGACACTACTGTTGTGCCCTTATGCGAGATACTGAAGCTTTTTCTGTTTCAGTAAATATTCAGCTGTATAGATGGACAATCTCTGTATACATACAATCTCTGTTAATCATTCAAAGATCATTTGCATGGACTCAAAAGAAAGGACAGGCTCAGTAAGTAGATTATGAAAGGAAAATCATAGTGGGAGTCCGCCTTCTTTAAATGAAAAACCCATGAATGCACTTAGTTAACAATTTCCGCCTCGTCTCGATTGGCTTGGATGGGTGAGGTGCTTAAGCAGCTCGCTGTGGACATTGGCGCACCTGACAGCACTGCACATCAATGAAGGCAACCTCTGCCACGTCCCGCCCAGAATCGCCATGGTTCAGGACCTGGCCTACCTGAACCTGTCCTCCAGCAAGCCGCATAGCCTGCCAGCCAAGCTCGTAAACATGGTGTCTCTCGGGTGGGGCAGGGCATCGAGTGGCACTTGTGTAAGCAGAACAGTTTGGGTGACTCGAGGGGGAGTCCTGGGGAGTGGTGGGTCCTCCCGAGGCAGTTCCTCTACCCTCTTCACCTCTCCAGCTGCGAGTGGGCGAGAAAACAACTTGCAGCTTTTGTAATTCCCTATGATTCAGCCTGGGTAAACAATAGAAAAGCGCTGCTGAAAATGCCAGATAATCAGTTTTCACTTTTTATCTTACAAACCCTTCCACTGAAATGTATTTTTGTCCTTCCACATAAAAACACACCATCCCCCCTCCCTGAAAAAGTAGCTTTTTGCACCTATGTATCAATAATAATTTTTGTTTCTTTACATGTTTAACAAGATCAACAGATTTATAAATTAAAAATGAATTAGATCAACAAATTTATGAATTAAAAAGGCATTACTTTACATTGTTGTTATTTAGCAGATGCTCTTATCCAGAGCAAGTTACATAGGTTGCAGTTTCTTTTGCATGTTATCCATTTATACAGCTGGACATTTACTGAGGTGAATGTAAGTACCTTACCCAAGGGTACAGCTCCAATGCCCCAGTGAGGAATCAAACCAGCAACCTTTTGGTTATAAACTGTGCTCCTTACCAGTATGTACATTCTTTAGGTGTGAAAACAATTAAATAAATGCATTCTTTCAGTTCTTTTCTTAGGATATCATTATTAAATAAACATTTTCTAATCTAGCACATGTGGTCTCTGACAGTACTGTGTAGAGGTTAACAAACTGATTCTACTACATGGAAGGTGCTGGTTCAGTGCCCAGTGCCCTGAAGTTGTACCCTTGAGTAAATTACCTCATCTGAAATGAAGAAACTACTTCACCTGAACACTGAATCCTCTAGTAACTGTCCAGTTGTATAAATTAATAAATGAAAAAATGTAAGCTACGCAACTTCCTGGATAAGGGTGTCTCATATTCAGATGAAATATAATTTTTGATACCTGAGGTTAGCAGAAAGTGTTTTAAACTAGTTCATGTAGCCTACAGTGGATTAAATATGGAAAGCTGGACTGTTTCATTACAGTTTTACAGTGTATATGAACATGTTGAGATACACTATATCTGGCAAAAAGGCAGGCCTATGTAAATGTGGACCTTTTTTGCATTACCCTCACTTAAGGACATAAAAAGTACATGAAATGTTCATACTCAACATAGACTATAATGCTCCCTGTATATATTTTTACTACTTCAGTTTTAAAATAGATATTTTACATAAATTACAAATGAACATACAGAATTAATTCTAAATTAATTTAAATAAAATTAACACTAGATGGCAGGCTCCACTAACTGGCAATGCCACCATAAGATGATAGATTGTGAGTTTGCCATTTGAACCATGCTGATAAGATCCAGTCAGTTTGAATTTGTGGCTACAGTCACATTAATATGAAAGTATGGTAAATTTTACACTGTGGTCATAACCTCCCTGAGCTCTTTGCCAGGATGTTGTTTTGCACATATAATTATTGAGTATTTGCAGCAATTGTTCGCATTTATAGCATGACTGTTCTGTACGCATGGAGCCCCTGTAAGAGAAACAGCTCTTCCTGGTGCCTAACGCACACATGCACCGTGGCCACGAGTTCTCGGACATGAAGCTGATCCAGACCACGATGTCATGATGTTCTTCTCTGAGCTGACGTGCATCATGGAGAAGGCCTTGCCCAGTTCTCCCTCCTCTGACCCTTGCTCCATCCCCTACTGTATGCCGACCTTAACTCACTGCCACATGCACAGATCAGGCCCTTATGAGCTACTATTAAAGGATGCCTCATGCTGCAATCTGGGAAGTTAGTGAGGATCAGCATCATATGTATCATTTAAAATTTTGTGTTTGATTTGAATTTAAAGTTAATCTATAGTTTTGTAGATGTTTTTTGGAAGTGTTTAAAAAAAAATTAAAAATAGACACCAGGGAAGGTCTTTAATTGGATGTTTCAAGCATGCACCACATCAGTGGTCTTTTTAGGAGCTCATTTGTGAATGCCTGTTACATTCAACCAAATAATCCAAAGCATCAACCAACCAATAATCAACCAAAAACAAAATGGTTTTGACCTGTCTGCATAAAGAACTGAATCACTGGAAGACTAGTGTAAGAAATGATTACATCAGGATCATTTTAGAGCAGGGTGTGATTTGTGTCACATATCGTTCTCTCTGAAGGTGTTATCTAAGCTGCAGAGGAGAGGCAGAAAATCACAAGGACTTCAAAGCAGTTTTGCTGCCTCAAACATTTGATGCAGCAGAAAGAACGGGACCTCTGACGACAGCAACACCCACAGCTTCCAGCTGGAGAGTGCGTACAATGGTGATGCCTTACACCAGGTCCACCTACGACTTCAACTTCACAGTGGCGTATGCTTACACAGCCCTCTCACAGGCCGTTGTGATCAGGAGGCCGTCGGGGTTTCTTGATGGCAGAATTTAGGCTGGTAGTGGAGCACATGACTGCTGGCTGTTTGTGGCCTTGAAAAACTCATACCTGTTTAGTGGCTGTTCTGTCTTGAGCTGATTCCTTTTGTAAATAGTGGATTTCCCCTTTTGAAAAATTTTGTCGGTGTTGGGAAATTTGAGTGTTTTGATGTTTCTCGAAATCCCGTTGACTAATATCTGCCAGTGGTTCCCCCTTGTGCGTAAAGCCCTCTTAATGCAAACCTCGCTCTGTGGCCCCTCTCTCCGCATCCGCAGGTTTTGATCGACTTTTTTTTTTTTTTTTTCATTTTCTCTCACATGAGTGCTCTGGGGGTTCTGGGGCCACTGCAGGCACATTGGCTGACAGGCCACAGCGTCATGGGCTGCCCCCCCCCTCCCTCTGACCACTTCTGCCTGCTCACCCAGCTAGAGCTGCACCCTCCCCTGCCCCTGCCCGCCCTCAATGGGCTGCACCTGTCTGTCCACAGGTGGCGCGGCCCCACTGAGAGACATGCACAGCTGTCTGATCACAGCTCGGATCCGTGCCCAGGATTGACGTGTCATCAGTTTCCACACCATTCAACTCCTCACACCTCCCACCACCAAGATCAACAGGTTACCCCTTTTTAAAGTTTGCATATTTATTTATTGTTTTCTTCTTGTAAGGCTTGATACCAAATTGGGGCTAGGATTCCTGTCAGAAACATGCTGCTCAGGAAGTGGTTTTTTTTACTTTCCTCTTATTGGTGTTTCAGTGTATAAGCCTGTAATTCTTGTTGCCAGTATTTGCCAAGATGTGCTTTTAGGCAGTGTTGGCCTAGCCCATGAAAGATTGATGTGTATGGTTAGACTAATACCTTATAATATTGAAGAGTGTAATATTTGAACATATTACTAGTATGATTGTCTGAATTTGGATTTCAAAAAAAGTGGTATAATGAATTTGTGTATGTATATTAATTATTGTACACAGAGATCTGCAATCAACTTGTGTGCTCGCTGCAAAACAAACCTGAGCTAGTGGTGAAAAGAATGTTGTTTTTATTACTATTGTATTCACCTCTGTTTAGTCTAGTTTATTTGACAGGGACCATGCACAACGCATTAGCTGCGCCAAATTTAGCGATGCAACTAATTTGCATCTGCAGCCCCCGGGCAGGAAGCACATTAAATCATTGAAATACATTACATACAGGAAGCATAACATACCAACTTCATACATAACATTCGCAAACAAAACAAGGAGGGAAGGAAAAAGAGACAGCATTACAACTGTGCTAGCTAGGCTGAGAGCAGCACACGTTTTAAGTCACCTCATTCAACAGCCGAGGGAGTGAGTGAAGTACTGTGCGTAGCGACGTGAATGAAGTAGTGTACATAGAATTAGTTATTACCATGCCCATAACCAGCTATGAGGTCACCGAGGTGCGGACCTCGGTAATTTTTTTAGAGCTAAAAATAAAATTTCAGGCTAAATACAACAGGATAAAAAAATCAGTGGTTGAGAACTTCTCCTCTGAGACGAGTGTATGCTTAATTCAGTTTAGAATTGTTATTTAGTGTCCGCTGTGTGTGACAGTTGTGAGAGAGGGCGCGAGCGCAGCCCCCTTGCATCATCAGCACTTCCACTGACAGCAGCAATTGGAATTTACGCACGCTGTCAGCAGCAGGTGGCTTGTGTGTGAACTGGCAGCACACCATTCGGTAAGACAAAGCAATGATCGTTATGCCATTATCTGTAAGAAATGTTCAAAACAGTAACCTGGTACAGCATCTGGAGAAAAGGCAATTGTATGAAACATGTTAAAAATGTGTACTCTGGCCATGATGAGAGGTTATTCAGTACAATCCAGTTCAGTTAACACAAATAAAATTTGTTTTTTTTGTAAATAGCAACAGGTCTCTTTCTATGTATGTAATGTTTATACATGTAATTTTGACAAAACCTAAACCCCCCCCATGGTTACGGCCATGTTTATTACCGCATGCGATCACAGTTTGGAGTTAAAATTACACCATAATCACTTCTGGGAGGGAATGTGGAAAATAGAAGTGTTAAGTTGTTTTACATACGACCCCAATTAGACAAGATTGTGTTTAGATAACATTGAGAGTGGATGAAAGAATGGGCAATCTCATGCCAAATAACAAAACTAAACAAGACAAAACAAAACATCTGAAGCCATTTTACGTTTTTTTTTTTCAGGTTTAAATCTAATGAAAGAAAAACCTGATTGATGTCAAGTGTAAACGAAAAATGGGAGCATGACCGCTGCTTTCCCCATCCTTCTCTGTTTGGACAAATGGGGTCATGGGTCATGTACTGTATGTCATAGATGGCAGCCTCTTCAACATGGCAAATGAGTCCCGTAGAGTTTTGTTATTTAAAAATTAAACTGAAAAATAGGTTTTTGTTCTGTGTTGTGAAATTAGTCTAACTTCAATATAAATTATGTGACAATTTAGTCAACCTGTGGCAAAGTAATTGAATTCCCTTGCCTCTCTGAGGATAATATCATGGATAATATTATGGTCTTTTCCCCAGACAGTATGATGATAGGAACATTTTTTATATGACTCAGCTGTACTAAGTGATGAACATACATTTTTTCATTCCTGTTTTTGCACCGCATCAACATTGCTCATAACTCGTGCAGTGTATCAGTTCGCCCCCTCTCTGTCATCCCTTTTGTCATCAGCTTCTCTGGAATCTTGAAATATGATTATGAAATATGAATATGAAAGTAAGAGGTTAAGCCTCACAGGCTTTTATAAGTATGCACAGTGAGAGTGAGAGCTTAAGGTTTTCAGAACTGATCTTGCACAATGTTGATCGTTATGAGTCAGACATTTTTAACTTCGGGCAGCAGTTGACCTTTTCTATAGGGACCAACAAGAAATAAATTTAAAAATTCAAATTCTGATTAAGAAACCTCTTTAGGCTGCTGGCATTCATGCACAACTAGTGTAGCTTTGGCAGTAGCCTTCTTCTTTGGTATGAGATGCTTTTTTAAGGGGAGAGGGCTGGTCTTGTTGCCAAAGAGCTAGAGACAGAGCTGTAAGAGTTATCTTGATACTGTGCAAGTGCAGTTTCTATAGGTGGGTCACATGAAAATGCAGTAATACTGCTTACGCTTTAATTAATTCAAGCATACATTGTATTAATCCATACAGATGTGACTTCAGTTTTGGTTTGGAATGATCTGGTTTGATTTAATGTAGGCTCTTTTTGTAATCTTTCTCAAACATTTTTGTCCATTTTGTCTTTGTTAAGTAACTATTAGCAGAAAACATGCTTCATTTTTTGTGACTGTCATGGGTACCAGCAGCTGTGCAGAACAGTGGCCTTTTGGATTTTGTGTCACTGCGGTGTATAATTGTCTGTAAGCAGTACAGGTCACTTGGAAGTTTTGTCACAACCAGTGACATTCCAAATGATGAGGTTATCCTGTTTTTGCTTTCACACCTGTTCTTTTTTAAATGGAACATAGTATATGGTTGTACAATACACTATACTTCTGCTTTGGAGAAGCATTCAATATGTTCTATGCTTAGAAAAAAGATTGATTTTAAAGATTTTCCTCATAACTCCATAGATGTTGGCTGTGATTGCTGTCCTAGTAATGACATCTATCACAGCCATTATATTAAATGCCCTGCTTTAATTTTGAGAGTAAATAAGTATTTTTTTAACAGCAAAAGAAAGCTGTACAAGTTGTTAAAAAATGCAACACACTGAAGGCAGAAGTAGTCCTTCTTTTGTTAAAAAATAAATACATAAACAGCAATATTAATGTTTCAAATAAAATTGAAATTAGACTGACAATGTTGTGTAAGGTACAGAACACAAAAAATACTACTTCCTTAAATTTTCCCTCACTCGCGTCACTGTGGCATTTTTCTGTGTGGTTAGCTGGAATAGATTTCTTAAGACAGCACAACAAGGAAGTCATATTTGTAAGCTCTCCTGTCACAGTTGCATTTAAAGTATCTGTCCTGGAGGCTTTAAAAGTCTGGGAGGGTAATGTTTCCATACGCCAGTTCAATAAAACAGTTTGTAGAGCATATTTTACACATACATCAATATGCCTAGTTTTCACTGCCTTTTCAGCCTCACCACTGCCCACCACATGCAGGAAGTCAAAGGGCAGTTCAGGTCACTTTCTCTCTCACAGTTACTACAGCTCTGATAAGCTGTGGAGCAGTTTGTGGGAAAAATGTCATTTAGCCATGGGTTCACGATGAATGGGTTTTGGTTGTCACCTAAAAAGCCGGGTACTGTATCACACAATCAGTCTCGAGGCCAGATGTTCAGTGCCAGTCATTCAGTTTGACTGTTTGCGCTAAAGCCGGAAATCCCGTGGGAAACTTGGGTCTGAAACTACGCGTCTGCACAGGATGCGACTGTTTAGGAGCGCTATTTTTAATAATGTTTCCAGAAGAGGATGACAGAAAATATTTAGTGGTTTTGATAGGGCTCTGGTGATTTCTGCAACCTCCCCTGCCAGGTACTGACTTGTTTGGGAGGTTTTGGAGATCCCTCAAAGATGATGTTTTGGAACATGTTTAATCATTCAGCGGTATTGTAAGAGTGATATGGTGGGGATGTGTAAAATCTAGATGGAGCTACTGATTTCATACTGAAAGTTTATGTAGGTGATGTTTGTACTGATTAAAGAAAATGTTTTATATTATTGCTTTGATCATGCTAATTCAAGTGTTTTTTTTATTATCTTTGAGGATAATGTAAATTACTTAATGCCAGACATTAAAGCCCATTAAAGCCACCCTAATCGTTTGAGTTCAGAGTTCAAAGTAGCTTTTTTTCTACAGGATATACTGACATGAGCAGCTGTTTACACAGTGCATTTTGGTTGACGTCTTCCATCGATTTCATGATAAAATTATTTATGTTACACAATAATGTAAGTGTCACATTATGTGAAGTTTCCACTGCTTGATTCATATCCCACACCCTTTGTTTCCTCCATATCGATGCTATCACCAGTGTCTACAGTATGTGGTCAAATTATGTTTCATAACAACAGTGAAACTCTCAGTGCTTACCCATCTTGTTTCCAGTCAAACCAAGCATCAGTGTCTCTATATCTCTGAATCACTCTCTGAATCTGTGGTAGTTAATGCTTGATATATTTCAGTGCAAACCGGAATCCACCATGCTCAGTGAACCTCAGGGATGGTGTCTGCCTGTCTAACAGTTTCTGCACAACTGTGAATTGCACAGGGAAAAAAATTGCATATTTATTCAAGTACACTAGTTTTTATGTTGATATGTAGTGCAGTTGTTAAGCCTGTCTTGGATTTTGAGGGGTTTTTAACTTCTATTATATTCTCTTCTTCTATTCCAAAGTGAATGATGTAGCTGTATTATATTGTTCACTGCATACTACTTGATTGCTGCAATTCCCCTTTCATTGTGTGTGCCACGTTGGGCATGATGTGCAGTGAGACTGGACCACATGTTTACCTGCCAATACTAAACCTGTCAATGAATGTAGGCAATAGGGCCTTTGCTGTGCACCAGCTCCAACGTTAATGAATTGTTAAACACTGCAGCGCACTTGTGATTCAAATATTGTTCTGATAATGGCTAATGGCATGATGGTCATGAGACAATGGTTACAATGAATGATGAACAGGAATGGTATCAGTGGTTTGCATTAAGTTCATAATGAACGTAGTATTAAATCCATCAGCGATAATATTATCTGTTTGGATTTCACAAAATCACAGCAAGCTTTTAAAAATATAAACTTTTATTGAAACAAATGCACCAGTGATCTCAAGACAGTTAGGTAAAACAGTGTTAAGTTCACAGCTTTAAAGTGGTAATACCAAGTGCTTTTTTTAATATTTGCTTTAGGCAGAAATTCAGACAGCATAGAAATGAAGTCAGCTTGGTCAGTTTAGTTTTAAAGGTGTAGAAGCATTCATTTTCATTGGCGCTGTAGTTGTCATCAGGCCTTCTTTATTGTTGCTCTTCCTGCTCTGCGTAACATGAAAAGTGAATTAAAATAATTGGTTTCTGTGCTTAGGTTCATTCAATATTCTGCAGAAATACTTATAATACAAACAGGACAAAACATGTCCATCTATACCTATACTCCCATATGAAACAATTTGCATTTTTCAGTGTTTAGGTTTGCATATAAACATTTTTTTTAGAGAGAAACTATACTTACGTCAACCTCTCAATGGTTTTAATAACCCATGGTGCTTTTGGGTCCACACAAACAGTTTTACCATTCCTCATTGTGATTCTGGGGAGGAATGAGAGGGTTCAAATAATTCAGGTCTATATATCACTGGAAAAGTTTTGTATCTGTTTTCTCAATATTATTTTCTGAACCTTGAAAGCTCTTTAAACAAATAAACAACACTCTAGTTTCCAATCACAGACGACATTACAGATGATACTGACAGTATAGTACGCTGAAAGGTCATTATGATGGATTGTGAGATAATGCGGCTGGATGCGTTTGACATTTTTTTGATTTGACCTAACTTTTTTATTTTTAAGCAAAGGAAAAAATTGTTTCACTCTGTACCAACTGCGACCTGTTAGCAGCGTGGGTGGTGTCCCAGGTATACCCGCTGCCTAAATGTTAGAACGCATGATGTGATGATTAATGCTTTCTTTTCCCCTCCCGGCGCTTCCTCTACCCCCCAGTTTCCCTGACTATATGTGTAAGCGGCGCTGCGGTTTTGAAGCCGAGCGTCTGGCGTACTCACAGGATCTCGATCCGCCGGCAGCGCGCGCCCACCGGTATGATCTCGATGCTCTTGCACAGCCGCTGATTAATGAAATCTGAAGATGTTGTTGCGCAGCGGCACTTCCGAAAGACACTCTCCATGGCAGAGGCTGGAAATAAAATCACCTTGGTGGTTATATTTCAGAGGGAAAAGAGGTGTCCGTGACACCATACCGGTGGATTTTTTTTTTCTTTTCAGTTCAATCAATAATATTGTATTAGCCTGTTCTGATTTCAAGTCCAGTCCAAGAAGTGATTATTTTGTAGGCTCATAAGTGTGGCTTCCTAACAGGAAACCATTCATAAAAAAATGTGTGTTCCAGTGGCTTTCATGCATTTCTATTTTAGTAGGCCTACAGTTAGAACCATGTGGATGGTCATACCTTGTATCAGTAGGTCTACTGTGTGTGGAAATATTATTAGCCATTTATCTCTAAGAAATAATTAAGTGAAATAATTTAATATGTATCATTCTTATCATTTAAGGTGCATTTAAGGTGTGGGTGGCAGGGTGGTGTAGTGGTAAGGAGAAAAGCTCATAACCAAAAGGCTGCAGGCTCAATCCCCACTCAGGCTGCTGTACCCCTGGGAAGGTACCCAACCCAGAATTGCCTCAGTAAATATCCAGCTGTATGAATGGGTAACATGTAAAGTTGTAACCTATGTAAGACACTCTGGATAAGAGCTTCTGCTAAATGACAAAAATGTAAACTATATTTTCAGCATACATCAAAAATTATAAGATTATATGTCATTACCTTATTACCTAAAACCTCTCTTGCTCAGTTTTATGTTTGTATCAACATATAATTTACTTTGATTTACATTTGGTTAATGCAATGTGTAGACTTATATGTATGAATATAAATGTACGAGAATATGATTAATAATTCCATTATGTTCTATTCTCAAGAATTCCAGTCCATCTAAATTCTAATCTTTGCATAAATGTATATTTAGAATAACCATATGAATATTGAAAAGTTGCCAGAATAAATTCTCACCATAATTTGCAGCAAAGCAGCAGACAGCCAGAGCTATGAACAGGAAGCATGTCCTCGGTGACATCCTGGTAGTGGCTTGCAGTGCTGGGCAGATTTGAATCTTGGTTGCAGGCGGGAACTATGACAGACTGAAGTCAAAACAGGGATTTATAACAGAAAAGAACGGAAGTGATGATACAATAATTTACTTTTTTCCATGTCAGTGAGCTGGCTTATCAGATCATTGTAATTTGCAAATTGTGTATCCTCATTCATCTTTGTTTTTGGGGATGGGGCTTTCCAGTTCACATTCTTACTGCACAACTGTTTTACATTTACATGAATACATGTCATAATCTGAAATAAGCTTTTATATAATAAAAGTAATCATTAACAGTGTAACTTGTGGAAAAACTATATTGTGATGATGAGCCATCACCTGTCCCCGACTGTTTTAATTGTTTAATTGTCGGGTGTGTGTGTGATGCTCTTTGTGTTACAATTTTCAGCTTTGCCAATAAGTGAGATAATGTCAACAACTAACATCTAAATCAGTTAATTATTTAACTGTAATAGTTTCATTGTCTGTTTTTGTGTCAGATCAGACATTGGTTAACAAAACACACCTGCCCAATTGAAGGCATATTAAATATCTAAGGAAATTACTTTTTTAGCAGTCTGGGTACTTTGTGCATAAGGCTGGCTCCTTATTTTTTTGGGGGTTAAAAATAAACTTAGAATCTCAACTGAAGTGACTCTGCAGGAAATGAGCGGATATACAAATGGCAAAACTATTTTTGACAAAATTATTAATCACAAATACAGAAAAATGTCATGAAAATTGTGACAATATCTTACATTTAGAAATGTGATTTTACCATAATGTGTGAATAGTCAGTTAATCCAACATCTTGTCCTGAAATGAAGTGTAACTACTTGGTTACAACACAATTCATTTTAAACTAACAATTCATGTTCCCCATGTATGGCAGCAGGAAATTGCCCAGTGTCAACCTGAATAGACATTTTGATCAATAACGCAGTCATGTCCATTCCTTGTTGGTGTCTTTAAGTGATTGTGAGAATACTGTTTTTTTCTGTCAAGCAGAAGTATGATGTTGTAAGCTATTCAATTAAACTTCTTAATTATATATGAGTCTGCCTGATGTTCCAAATGACTGCACTTCAATTTAAATGGACTGTTCATGTCAAATTTCTATTAATATCTTTTTCTGTTGTCATTGTTAGAAGCATTATTCTCAGTATTAGTTTTATGTCATCATCTGTTTGTTTGCCAGATGTCCTTACAAGGCTAACATGTCATGATGCATTAAATACTACAGACCCTGCTACAAAGATAGTAACACAATGTATATACAGGGCAGTCAGACTGACAGAATATAGGTATTCAGGTAACAACGGTGTTGAAGTAAAAGCAGGATCGGAGCCAGGAGAAAATACAAAGAGGTGCAACTGCAATCCATGGGGGTGCACAAAAAGTCATGAATACTGTTTAGACATTGGGATATAAGGAGACAACTGGGGGTGAGTCTGAGGTCCATCTGGGGGTGCAATGCACCCCTAAGCACCCCCATAGCGCCGGGCCTGAGTAAAAGCATGCAGCAGAATGAAAATTAGGCCTAAGAATGATCCTTAAGAGCAAAATTCTTGCATGATCTGAGAGGAAATGTGGAGATTTAATATGATCTGATTAAGGCATTACCTTAAATTATAGTGTTAAGATGATGCTGGGGTGGCAGTATAGCATAGTGGTAAGGAGCAGGGCTCATCACCAAAAGGTTGCCAGTTCAATTCCCCACTAGGGCACCGCTGTTGTAACTTTGGGCAAGGTACTTAACCCAGAATTTCCTTCATAAATCTGAAGCTGTATAAATGGGATAACATGTAAACAATTATAACCTATGTACAGTTCTGAATACACTGACAATTTATCACAGGTGAGTGTAATTTCACTACAATGACAGTCTACTTCTTTTCAATCTGATTTGAATTCTTCAAATGAATGCCAATAATTGTGTCCATGGCACTGTTTCTGTTTTTACACTTTTTCCAACCATTTCCTTTTAAATTGATATTGTTTTATCCTGTGCTGTTCTGTATCAAACATGTCCACCAAAGCTGGTTCACTACACACTCCTTTTTTAGGAGATATTGTACATGATGTACTTAAAATACGGGGGTGCCAATAATGTTGACCAGAATTGTAAGTCACTCTGGACAAGAGCCTCTGCCAAATGCGAATAATGTAATGTAATGTAATGTGCCAAACAATGAGAAATGTCATGCCAGAATACTCACAATGACTAACAGTGATTCAAAAGAACTATAAGGTAATGCTTTCCATGAATAGACCCATATTTACTGCATAAAGCCTTCATAAGTACTATATTATTCATTAATAGTCACACCATTGACATTCATAAACAACTATGCCAACTGACAAAGAAGTGCAAGAAATGTCACCGATTTCAAAATAAGTGACATTTCATTTTGTGACATTACATATACATCACGTGTACAATTAGACTGTCAGGATAATAGGACTCTCTCTGACATTGTATGTAGACCAGTATGTACAGTGGACTCTTACACTTACAGTATTTATACCTTTGATTAAGTAGGAACAAAATGTGTTATAACAGAAAAATACATAATTATTTGTGAATGATATGTCTTTGTTCTGTGATGTGTTTGTTCTGTGTTGGTTATGTACTCTTAAAAATAAAGTATAGCATTAAAATATAATAATAAAAATAAACAAAAACATATCCAAAACATTTCTTCTCTGTTATATCATGTTTTGCTCCTATTTAATCAGTGGTATGAATAACGTGAAATCAGTATAAACTTATGAATGTTTATAGTGTTCATGCATTTGTGAATGTGTTGTGTAGGGCTTATGAAGGCTTTTTGTAAATGTTTAGCAGGACACTTTATTGAGAGAGTTACACAATTCCCTTAAGGCTCGAGTGATCAGTCTGAGCAGGATCCTACTTTGGACAAGTTGTCCAAAGTAAGATCCTGCTCAGACTGTATGTATGCACTTTCTTGGAAATATAAACAGTGACCTTAGTGAAGTGAAGGGAAGATTCGATTTTTTTTTGTTGTTTTATGTTTGGTTTCTGCTAGACAGAGCATGAAGTTCACTGATTCAGGAACAGAAAAATGCAAGTGTGCAGAAAGACGGCAAACTGCCTCCTCTATTTCCAGATTGACTATTTGGGTTCTGTTTGAACTGCAAGTCCGGTAAACTGAGTTACATATTTATTTGGGCATTTACTGTATTGCAAATTGTGGTGACAACAGCTGCGTTTCCGTTGAATATTAATTAGTGCGGAATTCCCCTGCATTAAAAAAGTGTTAATCTAATCATATTTTATCCTGTCCCATGTAAATCAAAGGCTTACAGTAATAGCTGGCTGGCAGCAGAGTAGGGTGTCAAATTATCTAAATTTGGCAACTTTGAGCATTTATTCCACACATGAGTGTGATGATTAAGGTTTTCCTCTGTACTCTCATAAAACTGGAGTGCTAACTTGTGATATGCTCAGCCTAGACAGTGATTACAAGCACTTTGAGATTAAGGTCACATATGTGTTTGCATACAGATTCATTCATGTTTCTGGACTACAAATGCCTCCCCTGAAACTGCATTCATTATTTAGTTGCCTTCTTAGACTGTTTGAGTGTAATTATACTGACAAAATGGTATACAGAGGTCTACAAAGCTCTGAATGGACTCACAGGTCTCTGTGTTAATGCTCTCCGACTGTGATCAACCTTTCAGTCTACAGTGGCGAGAAATGCTGTTATATCAGTATGAAACTCATTTGGAGATTCTCTGTGACACAGGGCCATTATATCATCTGTATCAAGGAAACCTGGGGGTTCACTGAAAAAAATCCTCAGGAGCATACATATAAATTTTCACATAACAGGTATGAAGATGGATGTCAAACTGAAGCTTAGTATTACTTACATACTTGGAAATGAGAGTATTCAAAAATAAGTCTTTGAAAGTAAACTTCCAGGGAACATTTACTTGGACCGATCATGCAAGGGTCAATGGCCTCTTCAGCGGACTGATTTATAATTGGATGGGAAGCTCAGCAAAAACACTTCCTCTTAGATACAAACATTCCTCTATTTTGAACTGATACCTGAATAAATGACCTCATAGAGGATGAAACATGAAACAACACAAATGATCAACTCGTTATGAACTCCTGAAGCTGCATAATAACAAACTGATCATTTGAATCAGCTGTGCTGGAGCAGGGAGAGATCTAAAACGTGCAGGACAAGGGGTACTCCAGGAGAGGTTTGGGAAACGCTGACTTAGGATATCACTTTTGCATGTACCTGTGTGTTTGTGTGCAAGCAAGATAGAGAAGAATACCACAGCTCATTATATGCACAGCTGATACTGCATTAACTGAACAAACAGTCAGATAAATAGATTTTTGTAACAGTACCTTTGATGTTGTGACTCTTTGATGTGTGCTGACTATGACAACTTATTGTTCCCACTCTGTAGGAAACACGCAGCTTAGTGCTTCAGTGACAGAAGCCTTTTTTCCATTTTCCAATTAATTCAACAGCGAACGTGTGGCCTAAAGGTCTGTCAAGGCACTTTCTCACAGAGATGCAGTTGAGGAGACACAAGCCACAAGTTCCTGCACCAAAGGTCACACTTCATTAGTCTAATACAGTATGTGACAGTGGGAGGGAATATTCCATTGTTCTATGATGCAGAGATATTATGCTGAATGATACTTCATGCTTAAGACAGAATCAGGAGGTTGACGCCCTCACAAACATAATAGCAAAAATTTTCATGTAGGATCAGTACTTTTGTTTTTCCACTGGAATAAATAGTCACAAAAATACCTTGTTAAAACTGTAAATGATCTTATGATGTGTAACATGCTATTAATAGTGAGGCAATAGTAATAGTGTTTTTACAGAATGTTACTAAAAATCATGTTTTGGATCAGTCTTCAGTCTTTAACATTACATGAGTCAAATCCTCACATTAAGAAAGAAAAGAGTCCATAAGTTAATAAGTTAAAAAGTTAAAAAAAAAAACTGCAGACACAAAGGGGAAACCCATCCGTCATTATACCAAAGTGTTTTTTAGGGCATTCCAACACAATTTGCTTATTGTAACAATAATTTTTAAACTCAAAATGGTGACAGTTGCAAAAAGTGTTTCCTGCACCAGTAACTAAACACATACCATTTATTTAGTATTTAAAAAAAGTTTCAATCATCAAATTGCATGATCAACCTTCATTTAGGCCACATTTACTGAAATCACAATGAGACTTAATTTAATATACACCTCAGCTTTAAAAAAATCTGTTTGAAAAAAGACACTTCTCATTACAAAACTGGGCAATGATTAACATTGCCTATCTCCATAAAGCATTCATGAAATATTCACAAGCACAATATAAACATTATGTAACAGCCACATAGAACATTATTAAAGTTTTATAACATGTCTGACATGGCAGTTCTATTATGACACATATTATGACACATACTAAATGTTCATTCAATACATCAGCTTAGGTACATCTGACATAAGAGGAACACTGACTCGGAATGCTCATACGTACCATACATAAGATATGGTCACTTAATAAGTGCTTAAAACTGCTCCACAACAATATAAGTATGAATAATGATGCACCATGTGACATCTTAAAATCTGCATTCATGAGTTGATGTATAGCATGTTCCATAGGTGTTGACTGTGACTTACTGAATGAAAGAATCGTATTGTTATGATGAACTGAAATGATAGTGATTTTCAATTCCCTCTACTTAACCCATTGAGGTCTCACTGATCTTGTCCAATAAGAAATACTTACATAAAACTATGGACCACACAAGCTGTTACTGAAATTCATCCTTTTGGTCCTCATTGTTAAATGGCAATGTATGTTTTTATGCTGTATGTATGACGTATGAGTAGACCGAGTCAGCAGTGCCCGTCTGTCTGATTTACTCAAGGTGATGATATAACACAAATATACTGCTTCACGTATGGTTCTTATGAAGCTGTATTAAATTGTTTACGATTGATACATGAATGTGTCATTTAGTGTGTCAACAGAATTATAGTATGCTGTGCCCAATGTACAATACATGTTTAATAGCACTGTGTGGCCGTTGCGTCATGTTTATGTAGTGCTTATGAATGTTGTGTGAATGTGCTATGTAGATAGACTTTATGTAAATCGTTACCCAAAACCGTCTTTAAGTAATAACATTTGTAATTCGTTTTCTTAGTATTTTTCATTGTACGAAATCCTGTTTAATTATTGATTGACTATTAATGATAATTTTCTGATAATCGTTTTCGAGAAACTGGGAGGCTTTTGTGTTTAAAATCATCAGTAATCGACAGAGCACTCCAGCTTTTCCAGCTAGCTATATACTCCGCCTGGGCCGCCGTTACATGCAACATTAAGGCAGGCTTGTTTGCATTCAGTTTCAGATTTTTTATTTATTTATTTATTTATTTATTTTTAAAATGTAGAGTATGGCCAATCATGTCCAGGTAGGCAGGCCCACTAGGAGCCTGTCTGTCTCACGTATACATGCGTAACGTCGCGCAATCTACTCTTAACAGTGTTCAATTTGCTAGTGGTTGAGCTGGGAGTGACTTTGTCATGGACTCATGGAATATTACTACAAGCGGTCATGATATTCGCATCTTTTATAGCATGTGTTTTATGGTAATTAAATTACAACGACAACATGTAATCCCCTATGCTTTTCTTTCTAAAATGTTGCCGTTTCATTTAGGCATCAAATTGGTGGTGCTGTAGCGCTGCATTCCTTCATCAGCTAATTTGGTCCAATACATTATTGAAGGTAACCTTATAGATAAAATATGGGTGTTAGACTACCAAGACGGAGTCTGTCAATTTTATATCATATCGTGGACATGCGGTAACTGATTCTGAAACGGAAAAGGGTACATTGTAGCCGGCCTATAAATCCATTTGTCAAAGGGGCGATATGAGCAGAGGTGTTATATGATCGGCAGTGATCATTGTACGATTAACTAGCTGAAGAAAACGTGTTCTTTATGTTATGGAAGACACCTGAACACCACTTTACCCTTTATGGTCATATTATTTACCATCTGAACAGATATGGCAGACTTGCGATTGCAGCCTAACGGTGGCGTTCAGTAGCGGATACCGCCTGTCGCTTCCAACGAAAATAAGGTGGGTTGGACACAGGAGTGTCGGTAGTCTGCTCTAATGTTTGTCATTTCGTATTGATGGACAATAAAATGCCCGGTTTCATGTCTTCACCATCATAATACAAGAATAGCGTAAAGGACATTCGCATACACCGTACATCATTACTGTTGAAAGCTGATAGGAGAAATGGAGGCAGTTACCAGGTAGCCGTTCACAACGCTGTCTCTTCGAACGTTGCCACCATCGACTCAGGTGCTGTAGCCAGAGAAGCCTACTCATAGGCTAAATATCCTAAACTAAAATCACATTACTTTAAGGTACAGAGATTAAATAGACCGTAGCACTATTTCCGTCCGTCGTAGTAGTTGTGTCTCGTACCATGCACGTTTACTGATAACGGTCCTGTCACCAACCAACGTAGCCTATTAGGCCTACTATCTGTCACTGAAAGACGACCGTATTGAATAATCGTATGGTAATGATACTATTACGTTGATAACGTAGAAATCAGGTGTTAGAATCGAAATTCCGATTCTCGTCACTTCGCGATAACCATTTGGTAATAATGACATCCTGATATGATTATCTCGAGACAATGGACAGCAAGAAGTAGTACTCTACTTTTAATAATCATGAACCACCGGAGAAAACATTTAGATGCCAAGTTATATGAAATAATTTAGACGACACTGCGTAGCATTGCTTTGGAATAGTCCTTGTTTGTGTGAGGTAATGTATGCTACAACGTCTGCAGTTCTCCCTTAACGTGTCCTTCAGTGCCCTCTACTGCTGTGAACTGATTGATTCTGGATCATAGATCTCAGCAGACAATCGCTGAGACAGTAGTGATTTTTGTCCTTTTTGCATAAAACCCATTACTATAGACATTTCAGTAGCTTCTAAAACAGCCCCTTATGCTTCCCAAGCCAGGTGACTGTTGCTCGGGAGAAGCCACTGATGTTGTTTCAACTTTTTGTTTGGATCAATGAAGCCGAAATGTAGAATGTTCATATTAGAATTTGCCGCAATGTATGTGTTTCTCTCTGGAAGTCCACTCATTGTGTTTTGACCAATCTTTGTTTTGCAGTTTGGACTCATCAATACAAAAATCCAGTATCTTTTAAAAGACACCACACTAAACCCCATTAATAATCACAAATTTCTGCATAAAATGAACCAACTTTTGTTCTGTATAATAAAACCAGCAAAGGTTCAATAGAAATTAAAACATGCCATTATTTGCATCGATCATTTCCTTAGGAGTAAGGGAGCATCTGATTAATGTGGTGTTGATTCTTCTACAGCATTTTTAAAGTTCAATAAAGCATTAACCACATTACTCAAACTAAAGATCAAATCAAAGATGTTATGGTCAGGTGTACATGTGGATCATGTCACAACTATCATTTTTTAATTTCTGTAACTTGTCTATTATTTTGACTCATTTTAATATTATTATTGATTAATTTCAATAACATAATGAAAATATCAGTTGGACAGCCCAAATCAACTCCATGATAATGAGGGGCATGTAGACATTGTTTCACATTTATTTTCTGTAAATGTCACTTAATTAAGCACAACACATACTTATGAATGTCTTGAAGTGTCATTAATTTTATCTCCTCTGCAATCATTAATTAGGTGTATTTAATCTATAAGTAGACATGGCATATTATATAATTGCATATACTTCCTAGTTTTCTAGTTGTGTACAGTTTATACTTGTAAGCTTATCAACTGGCACAGATTTGTACTGTATATTCCTGCAAAGCAAGCAAATAATGATGATGACTGCCAGCCAGTAGATGGCAGCAACACACAAATGTTATAATGTGGTTCCACTATTGAAATTCCATCTGTGTGAGGGGAAAAAACAACAACAAACATTTGTGTTAGCTGTCAATTGTGACTGGAAAATCAAGTCTGGGAAGTATCATGATAAGGGCTGGCTCAGCTTCATTGTTGTAAGTTCATTGTTGTTCTTGGCATGCTGTCTGTGAACCTGACTACAGTGGAGTGATACAGGAGTGGAAGTCAAGGTTATAAAGGGAATGAAGACTGGGTGTGTTCAGTAAATTTATAATAAAACAGCTCTAGAAAGTTCCACTTGTGAGAACAAGACCTGTCCGGTCTTTTGACCAGGCTGTGACCTGTGTGCTACATGTTACCCCCTATTACACTGCTGTGAGACACCTAGAATGCTATTGGAGTGACTCATTGAGAAAATGACAGTTTTGGCTTGATGTGTAAAGTATTTACAAATCAGCCTTGAGAGACGTGTAAGATGACGTGTACTTGATGCTTCCGATTAAAGATTTTCCCTGAAGGATTATTGTAAACTACTGCCTTTTTTGAGAAAGCCTTAAAGCTCTGCAAGAGTATGTATTTTAAATAATACTTATTAGGTAAATTAAATATTTTTCAGAAAACAGACCTATACCTTATGTCCTATGCCTTGCACTGCCAAATTAGAAATAATATGTTAATGCTTGCATTTTGAGATATTGCATAGCCCTGCTGTTGACAAACAAAGTTAGAGATCACAATAATGGCATACATGTACTGTTATGAAGTTGTTTGATTTCAAGTATTGGCAAACCAAGTATGCAGAATATGTAGAATAGGGTAAATATGGGTGACTGCAATGCAACCCTGACAATGTCAATCTGTATCTTCATAATAGATGTTCAAGCAGAGCAGGAATACTACCATTATCAATGGCCAGGCCATTGACAGCTTTGAGAGAGTGATGTTCTGTAGGAATATGCAGTGAACATTCACATTCATCTAATACACTGGACTGTCTTTGTTTGTAGGGGTAACAGCAGATAAAAGCTCTTGCTTCCCATCACTGCTGGCAGTGTGTGCTCAGAAGGTGTGACACTTAAACTGTTTTTGACTTGGAATTCATTTTAATAGTCAGCTGATGTATGCCCAGATGTTACATGGCTTTAACATTCAGTCAGGTGAAGCAATGTGTACGAACAGAGAGCTTTAACAGAAGCAAGTACTCTTACAGGAACTGAGATCAGGGCACTATATGAACAGGTTGCCATCCCTTTGATGTTCTTGTCAAAATTACGGTCAAGTATTTGAAAAATATGTCAACAAGAAATGCTCATTTTTGTTTATGTAAATCTCAGCATCTTGTTGCTGAATGCCTTGTGCTGATAAGTGACATGTTTATCAAAAGCACTTCAGTGGCACATTTGTTTACAAGTTACAGTGTCTTTCAAAGGGATCATATTATTAAAACTCAGAACAGAAAGCTAATACTAGAAACTGAGGCTCTAGATTTAGTTACTGGTGGTCAAAATGTGGAGTAAAGTACATCTCAATGTGATTGTGAATTCTGAAATAAATGTGTCATTTATTCTGTGATAGATATCCCTGCAACTTGACATAGTCATCCAGAATCTGCAGAGAAATGCATGACAGCGATATCATATATAAAAGATACATTTTTCATAGCCCAGCATTGTATTTGAATTGACCTGGATTGTTCACAGTGCTTTTATTACCGAGTACTTCTCTGGTGCTTTCCAAGTAGCAGCAAGGTGCATCTTAGCCAGCTAAACCTGAGTCAACAACTGAAAAAAACACCTTGAAGAACCTGTTTCAGATCAACACTCAGACAAAAGTAAAAACAAAACTTGGTGTGAAATGTTAGCTACATTTTCAAGAACAAAAGCAAATAGTACTGTCTGTACATTCCTACATCCCATAAAATAAGTTCATATATTTAGAAATTGTGTTACATTAATTCCAGTTTAAAGCATGGTTTCAAACTGGCAGAGCATCAGGTCATATGTAATTTTGTAGATTAGGAGTGACAAACTTTGAACTCATATTGTAATGGGTAAAAAGCATATTAACTTCTATAGGGTGAACAAATCTTTATTCACAAACTGAGATTCACAAGATTTAACCAATCTTATCCCATCTTACAACCATACTACTGCCCTATATTGATATTAGAGGTCTAAAGCCCTTAAGGATTATTGCCAGGGAAAACGATAATATGGATTTTCCACATGTATGCAGATACTATGAAGTGCAGCACAGAGTTGTCTAAGCAGTTATTTAAGCAGTAAAACTAAGAGAAAATAACCATAACAGCATCAAATGGAAGTCTTCAAAAATAGTCTGAGCTCCAATTTTCCCCTACACTTTTTAATTATGTTTTTTCATTATATTAGTATTATTTCATTATATTTTCAATCTTTTTCAATGAAAGGAAATTTAAGAAGGAGTTTTTTTCTCCCCCTAAATCACTCTGGCCCTTTGTTTCATCACCTGCCCAATCTTGGAGTTCGGATTGAGGCACACAACTCGGCCTGTCTTCAGCTGCACGCTGTTTAAGGGAAGAAGAAAAAAGAGGAATCACTCTTCATCTTAATGCGATGCCATTCACTCTTATCCAGTGGCATACACGTTGAACAGTCAGGATGCATCACACACTTACAGGATTTCGATTCTGTCGCACGCCAGGCTCTCTGGATACACTTTGTAGGCCTGGACATTGCTGACAGCCACACTGGCTTGAGTCGTCCCTTCGCAGAGGCAGCGTTGACTGTTACTCATTGGGTGAGCTGGAAGACCCACAAAGCCACAGGCAAAAAAAAAAATTAAACTGATCTTGATGAGCAATCTTTCTTAATCATGAATCTTTCATGGGATATCAAACTTTCATCATATACATATCTTTAAGAGGACACCCATATAGGCATCTTTAAGAGTACACCAACAGGCCATTGGTAAACCTCTCAACCAAAATAAAGTTCTGCATCAACATTATGCTTTTACAGGTCAGTTAGACTTGGCAATGTGACCAGTTTGCAGAGAGACTATTGTTTCAGTTTCAGTTTTTCTACAGTAAAGACTAGATTGTATTGCTTTCAGTATGACATTTTAAGGTGCATAAAATGAAAGTCATCCAAAGTGCCATTTTGAGTCCTGTGACATTTCATGAATTTGCCTAAATGATGCAAAACCAGTTAATATTTATTTATCCATTTACATGTCTTCCCCTCCCCTTTTAGTCCTTCCACACCTACTACCTTTAATAATATCTAATAATATAATAATATTCTCCAATAATGTACTCATGCAATTTCAAACAATAAAAATCATGCATCCATAGGATATACCTGTAAAAGTCTTACCTTCAATTATGGTTGTGACCATTAAAGCGGTACAAAGAAAGAGTACAAACATGCTCCTCATTTTTGTTGTTGTGTTGATATTGTACCTTATTCCTGAGAGGAAGAGTTTGATATCAGATTGAGAATGCAGATGGTACTGTTTTTATACCACTCAGTGGGGGTGGGCATCTGGTAACTGGGATGTTCCTGGTATGACTTGAGCACAAGATGGGAAGCCCCTTTCACCCTCTAGTCATTACAATCTTTCAGTTTTTACTTTTGCTTTTTTCCATTTAATTGTTGAATACAGAACTGCCATGAATAACAGTGGAGTGGAAATTGCTGGAAAAGGCTTGTAAATGTCTGCATTCTCTTTTATAGTATTTTGTGGCTCAAACATCATAGACCTTGATAGCACAATACAGCTTATGAAGGAGAACCTTTACCTGTTCCCTAAAACTGTTTGTTAATTGTTCAAATGTTTTAGGTCTTGTCTTTCAGTGTTCAACCATGTGGATAATTGAGCTTATTTCACAGCAAATACACCTAACCAGTTAATTGCTTTAGGGTTACCTCTCTGTTTGTAATTGTCTGTCTGTAGCCTGCCATTGGTTAACAAGCCTCACCTGCTAATTAAGGCGTATTAAATACAAATGTGTGGCTGCAATACAGCAGGCTGAGTTGCTTTGGTTGTGCACTTAGGGTGGTGGTTTTATTTCTGTTTGTGGATTTTTAAAATACATTATTTGTTTTTGTAAGTTTCATTCCTTCTGTTCATTTCTTATGAGAAGTATCAGCCAGGTTCTCCACACAGCTCAGCTCATGTCTTCACGGAAAGTGTTGTTCAGTATTTAAAATGATATGCTTCTAAACAAAACATGCTGGATATGAGAGTCTCTCCTGTATTGTCGCTTTTATTCTTGATTGCAAAGTGAATGTGGCTTCCGTGTTGTTTACAGTACAGAGTAAGAGAAATCCTATCCACAACAGCAAGGAAGAGTCAGTCAGTTATACACAATGAAATATACTCATGACAAGAACATCTGCAAGTTGAACAAATAACATCTTCTGCATATTTCAGTGTTTTTCAGAGCACTGAAACCAGCAGTGATAGAAAGAGTTATGTTTTGGGAATGTGGGGAGTCCCTTATCAGGAATCATTTGGCAGCCCTGCTTATCAGCTTTGTGACAGTGCACACCTGTTTCCCTGGCTGCTTTGTATCAAATGTGAAACTGCAAAAGGCAGATGCATAAAACAATGCAGACACCAGAAGTCCCTGGCTGTGATTTTCTGTTTGGGATTGTGTTGGTGTAATAGCTTGGAAACCCACATTGAAATGACTGACACAGATTCAGATTGGACTCAGATGTGATACTCGTATAAATCTAAGATGGCCCATACCTTTCCATTAGTTTGTTATTGGGTTTTTTACATCTGGGAACCATTCTTACATTAAGAAAATGATTTCAACCATTTTTCTGCACTGAAATTGAATAAGCCATTTTGTGGCTGCACACAGTACTGTTAAGTAAATATTTTCAAATTAAAGCATTGAGCACATCTATTCCTTAGTCATATACTCTTTTCTTAACAAAGGTTCCTTTACTACTGCACATCCCAGCCTCTGTACTGTTGACACCTGATGCCTGTTGACACTTTCATACTGCCCACATCTGAGCCTTCTGCCAGCTGTCTGTTGATTTAATGATTTATTTGTTGTCTTTCCCCAAGGATATTATTCTAGTGCAAAGCTCATCCTTCTTAGACAGGTTTTTGGATCTTGCAACTGTCTGCTACAGATTACATTTCTCTGTGTTGTTTATGTTTTGGGTACCACACCTTGAAAATTGAGTGATGGGAGATGTTTCACACAGTAACTTTTGTTCCTCATGCAGTAACAAAATGCTGTAAGAATCTTCAGCAAGAAGATACATTTATCTATATATTGCAAAATGAATATGTCTAAGACTTTTGCACAGTAGTGTATAACTTCAAACTATTTATATTATGGAATGTGATATCAACGTATTGCAACATTTATAGTGTGAGAACTTGGGAATGGTGAAATATTATTTTGTGAGGAGAAATGCAACAAAAAATAGCCACTGACTCTTGCCATTATGGTTTCTCCTCTTTGGTAGTCTTGCCAACTCAAGGGATGAAGTTGGGAGCAAATATAAGATTGTGCTGTTTTCACCCTCTTTCCCCCCTCTTTTCTTTGCTTGGTACTGAAAAAAATCAAAATAATATCCAGTACATAATATCCAGTGACTCCACATGATGATGTGTAGAGTAAAATGACATTCTGACTTCAGTAAATAAAGCTTTACACTTTCAGATGTCCTTATCTATGTTTCACATTTATATAGTTTCCATAAGGAGGATCACTCTATTATTAAACATAAGGGAACATAAAGGAACTGTAATTCTGTATAAATGAGTTCCTTTCATTTTATTATGTCTCAAGGTTCCCTAGTCATATCATTTCTTTGCCTAGCAGGTGACTTTATCTCGGGGGAATTTATCTATTCCTTTGTTTTATCCCTTAAACAACTGGAGATTTGAAAGTTTCTGAGATTTAGTCAGGTTAAGCACATTGCTCAAGTATGTATCAGCAATGTTCCATACAGGACTGAAACCTGCAACCCTCTGATTATGGCACAGGCCCAACTCAATAAACAGTATGCATTGCCTGCATCTATAAATATTTTTTTTTTTCTTAACTTATGTCTTCTTAGGTTTTTCAGCTGAAACTTATACCGTGTCCTGTGCAACATTGAAGTATGAACAGTAACTAGTGCTTTATTTACAGTTTAGGCTCTGTTAAACCTACAGTTTTCCTCTGAGATTTATGTAAAATACATTAGAAAAGGAAATATTACAAAAGAGGCAATTAGCTAATTTATTGTTATTTGACAAATGCTGTGAATGAGAAAGGTCATGTATGTAATGTTAACCTCAGAGAAACTTTTAATAAATGTGGATGTTTATTTCTTTGCATCAGTTCAATAGAACAAGGGCTGGGTTGACAAAACAGCTTGCCATAATGGCTACACATATGTCTGACAGCCCTGCTCAAGGATGTGGATAATCATACACTAAATCATGGGAACTGCCTCCATTTTATTTTCCCAAGAATTGAAAAAAAGAAAGGTCCTTTAAGGTTTCAGTTCTTCACAGAAAGGAGTATGTAGGTGGAAGACAGAACACGTACCTGATCATTTTGGTTTTCCTCCATACTACTTCATTTTAATTTATAGTATATCTAATCCTAACCTTTACCAGATGCAATTTGGTATCCAGTCCCCTTAAATGACGATGCAGCTGTTTCAGATTGCAAAGCACATAGTTAGTGGGCACATATCACAATACTGGTACATGGGCAAGGCACAAGAAGGTGGAACTCTGGGATAGAAATGGACTCTAAAGACTGGTGACTGAGAGGGTGGAGGGTATCCCTTTATGACTTTCTTATGAAGCCACCAGCTTCATAGACCTACCCAAGAACATACAGGACAAACTGGCAACATGTCAGAAACCATCTGGAACGCGTGAGACGTAAAACAAAGTTATTACCCAGAGACTGCAAAAGATCTCAAAAAAGGCATTATCCTGGCACAAGAACAGCATGCTGGGATCTAGGGTTTTCTCAGTAATAGCATTTGCTATTTTCATATCTGGCCTTTGTATGTCCTTGGAGAAGTTCAAACAGTGCGACGTCACCTATCAGCTGGATGTCAACAGAATGTCAGGTTAGCTGAACAAACCAGACCAGACACACCTACATTTCCTACCAAGAAAACTGCAGTTGTGTTTGAGTGGTCATGCTGTGCTGTGCAGTCGCTGATCTTTATTGTGTGAGGATCAAATGATATGGTACACACAATGGACAGAATGAGCCATCCAGATGGCATGAAGGTCAGTGAATCTACACGGCGTGACCCTCTAAATTCTAGTCTAGAACACAACCCCTGTCTGCCATTGTTGCCATGTTTGGTAGTTACATGATTCAGTAAACCTCCCTGGGGGGCTGGAGAAAGGAGTTCTGTTTTAAACATATTCTACAAATTACATGGTTGGGTCGCTTCTCTCAGCCCCCACAAACACATGCAGTTTTCACAAGAACAAATCACCTAAATAGAGTAAATAGTACAGTAATTGTGAAAATAAATATTTGTACTATATACAAACAAATATCTAGATATCTGTACACCTTTTTAAGTTCAGTTAGTACATCAAAGTTGTCCTAATACAACCATAATTATCCCCTATGTTCCTGCACTGTAAATGTTAGCAGTTATCTGATTATGAGGTAGTGCCTGTGACAAAGTGACTGGCATTAAACAAATTCAGAAGGGTCAAATATACGTCTTAGTTTTAAGCCTCTCAGAACTGAATGCATGCTGGTCAGTTTGTTATGTAGTGAACTGAGCTCTCCAATGCAGGCTCAAGCTTTGCTCTTAATTAAAAGTAATTTAGTAGTGTTACGACCCTCTGTCTAAGGTCAGGGAACTAATAGTGAGTGGAGTATCCCTTTTCCCGTCCCAAGCACTAACCACGACAGCGTCAATTTCACAGACAGAAAGCAAACTTATTGTCATAAATAAACAAGGAAGCAAAATCAAAACTTCAGGTGGGGGGAATGCCAAAATAACAAACAGAAAAACACAACTACTTACCTAACAACAAAAATCTAAATAATCAACAGGAAACTTAACCTCCCTAACTAAACATAAACAAGAGAAAACATAAAGATCAATACAAAAATTGCACAGTAATTCTCTGAGAGTATGTTTTTTTTTATTAGGAGGTTAATATAGTCCTCCATATAAAAGCCCTTTCTTTAATTTACCTTGTATTCAGGGAGAGTAGCCCAGAAGAATGAAACTAAAGAACAAGGTTGAGATTTGTTTTTTTGGCTGTAATATAGAACTGCATAGTGGGTGGGTGAATGTCAAGATGTCTCAGACAATTTCCCAAATTAAATGTTTTCTATGGTGTGATAGTTATGAAAAGGCAGACTTTAATATCTTGAATTAAACGGAGCAATTTATTGTGGACTACAATGAGAAGCACATTTACAACAATTAACAGAACATGCAATGCACAGTTTTGTGTGTACATTTTAAAAATTGACCTAACTTGAAAAAGACTTGTTTTTCACTCATAAACCACATTCCATTTAAGTCTCATTGCAAACCTGGAAGCAGATGTTTCTCTTTTTTATCAGATTTATTGTCATCATTTTCCCTCTGTTTTCATTCTTGTGAAAAATAATAGCATTTTAAAATCTTAAAAAGTGGCTTACACAGCCTGGATGTAGGATATGAAAGAATCAATTAATGAACAAATGAATGAATATGGTGTCCAAATGTTGGTCCTACTTTGCGGAGTAGCACTTTCAAAAGAGAAACTGCAAATGCCTGGGTCATGATAAACAGGTCACACCTCTGACTATGACAGTCTGACCTACTTTAATACACATCCTTTCCATCACAGGATTAATACCAAAACCTAAACGACCTCCAGAACTATGTTAACAGGGGATCATCACTGGGGTTTATTAATGATAAACTGAGCATAGCTGTTCCTTCAGTTACCATGATTATGTCAAGGAAACTGAAGCTGCCCACATTTGGGTACATATTAGAGATGGAGATGTCAATTCTGAAATCTTTTTTTTTTTGTTTGCTTTTCAGATTATCTTTGAAATATATGATTATTTTTCACGAATTAAACAACACCTATGGGTCAATATAAAACAATGTATAAGTTGTGTAATTATGTGTTTTTCACTAAATATATGTATATTTCATAAAGTAATATGTAAACAGTATAAATAAGTATAAGTAAATTACATAAAATGTGTACCTTGTAATATGAATTTAAAGGTACTACACAATACATTCAGTCTGTAAGAGGAAATAAGCTTCTATTTTTTAATTTTCATGGAAAATATTTGATTACAACAAAAGCATACAAATGATCACCAAAGTACTGCATGGAAATATATGCAGCATATTTAATGTATACACTGTAGAGTGACCCAAGAAATACAAGAAATAAGAGACCAGATTTTGGAGGAATTAACTGACGCGCCACTATAATTATAGGTAACTTTAAGACATTTCTTAAAACATGTCGTTATGTTAAACACTGCAGCTGGAAGTAAGACTGTAGTAAACTGTTTAGACACAAGAATGTGAAAATACTAACCCTTTGTTGATTGAGTTCAACAGCGCAGCTCCTCCTCCTAATAACAGCCCAATCAATTTTAACGACGATATGCAATATTACATGTAACTAACGCGCCGCTGAACACCCACCGCATTTGCAGCGTACGGGATGAAAGCATAATGTAGTTCTGTAGTACAGTACTGTACTACTGTATCAGCAAATGGAACGGGACAGCTAAGCTGTACCCTACAAAAAAGTCTCGGAGAGGCAAATACAGTATTGATAGTTTTCACTGTCTTCGTTGTCTCTTCCCTCGCTTTAGTTTTGACTTGTTCGCTGGCTTCAGTTTCCTGCAAAGTAAATGCGTTGTATATTTTAGAACTGGGTGTTATTCTGAGCGATTCAAAATATTGCTGTTTTTGCTGCAACTAGTCAAAAGTTTGTATTTACCGTTTGTTGCGAAGGATTCTCTCCCCTTGTTCACCTTTTGGGTCGAGACAGACTTTCCTCCCTGTTTTCCTTCTTGTAACACTGCCAGGGGAAATTGAAAAGTCAGATGCAAATTGAGTCATCTTAAAAGCATCTGTTTTAGATGAGCAGGTTTATACATTGCTCTTACTATTAAACGTCTCAGCTAGTACACTGGAGTGGAAATATCACGCAAGTCATCTACGTGTCAATATGAATTTCAGAAGTCAGAACTCAGTTCGTACTTACATAATCTCAATTTTCGCGCACGAGGCCGACGCTGGAAACACTTCTATGTTCTGCATTCTCTTTGGCCTCATCGATTTTAATGGATTCCCTTTGCATATGCATCGTTCTGTTCCTCCGTTCCTCAATCCTGAAACCAACATGGATACGGTAACTGGAACAATTCATAACATTGCTGGCATCAATCCAAATCACACACGTTACATGACAATATTCGTTGTGGATTCATTGCAGATGTTGAAAAATATTGCATTATTCCAAACAAAACCATCAAACTGCAGTGTAAAACGAAGATTATCAGAAGCAACATAAAGTATGTCTTTTCCAGTAGTGCTAAATTTATACCATTTCTGTATTGCCAGTTTTATGCCATTTGCTTCTCCTTTGTTCACAGGAAACAATCTAAAACTATATGCAATATTCCAGGTTAAATTGCAGTGTTTTTTCTTCATGTGAAATGCATGTCAGCTTGTTTCAGGAGCAAAACCAAAATCAAATAGGCTTTCGGTGCACTCCCTCACATGTATTGCACTTGCAAAGTCTAATGACTGATATGCAAGGTCAGTATTGTTTAAAATACATCTGGACAATTTTCTGTCCGGACAAAAAGAAATAAAAGCAGTACATATCCGTTTCCACTTAAACACTGGGACTACTTGTAATAGCAACGAAACAATGCAGCTTATTGCATGACCCTGTTGTATCATATGTTTATCTTAATATCATATTTGATTGAATTTATAACCAAAACGTGATACCATGCATACATTATGATAATATCTATGATCTTACCAGCACAATGAGTAACAATTACAAGTCCAAAGACTGTGATGCCCAGGAAACTCAGTGTAGTACGATTCATTTTTCCCCCTCACAGAATTCAGTGCAACTACTGCATGTAGTTGATCTTCCACTAACTTTATTGCACCCAGCACTGATTTACTTTCCCTTTCTACACCAAGGTAACCAATTAGATCCCTCTCGTGTACCTCTGACTATATATCACAGCGCTGCAGGGATTTCAGGGAGAAAATCAATTGATAGGAGAAGATGTCTGCCAAGCCAATCTTCTAATCCCAGCTTTATTGTGCACAACATAAATGTGTCACTGTAATGAACTTGTTTTATAACCAGTGTCACCCTTGGCGGTCATAGTGCCCTTAACCACCTTTGAAATCTAAATTTAAATGCAAGGTGTTGTAAAACTGGCAGAAACATTGAAGTGAATCTGCATTCCCTGTATGAGCCCCTGATGTGAGAAGCCACAAGCAGGTACAACTGTTAAGCACACAGAACAAATCTATATTAAATCTCAGATTACGTCTCACAGATACTCCCCATGTGATTTCTTGGTATTGAGTGGATTATCTGAAATAAAGTACTGTGACTCCTGTCTGTGCATTGGTCTGCCCCCTGGTGGATGTATTGATTGATGTATTGGAATATATATATATATATATATATATATATATATAGTTAAAACTATTTCCCCCTTGAAAGTCCTTAATGTTTGGTAAGGTGAGGGGTATATACACAAAGAAACACACACATATTTTTCTCAAAGAGAAGATCTGACCATTGCAATTACCTTTTTGTGATACTGCAAGCAAACAATTGGCCTTTTCAATCAGTACAAACAATTATTAAAAATGGTTACATTTTGACACTTCTGTGTGAACGAATAAAACAAACTGGTTTCAGATATTTCGCCTGCAGATGGTGACATCTTGTTCAGGCCATTCAGTGGCTCAGCCTTTTGTTGTCATTGGTTCCTGTGCTCAGCAGCTGGTGTTATTACTGTAGTCATTGACTCAGAACATTACCCCAGGAATGCACATGGAACGACATCTAATCTCTGAGTTTGTAAACTAAGTTAATATGCTACTGATTACTCTGGTCCCTGAAGGCGTACTGCTTCCTACAAAAGTTGTTGGATATTAACCCAGAAAATCCATGACCTAGCTGACAACTCAGAAATGCACCGATGAGTTTACGGTTGCCACCTGGTCTGCCTCTCTCCTCCTCCTCTTCCTCCTCCTCTGCTCCTCTTCTTGCTGTTTTATTTGTTTGTGTGCATTTTTTAAATGTGGGAGTTTCAGATCACAAAACAGGTATCTCAAGAAAAGCAAAACCAGCGTAATAAATATTTGTAATATACAGGAATTACGATACAAATAACAGCTGAGAGAACTCAACATAACGTTGAACTAAACAAATGCATTGGTGTGTTTAAATGGAAATTTACACCCTGAGAAAAAGGACTGGGGTGAGAGGGGAGGGGGATTTATGGTGGAAGAGTATTTACCAATCTGCGATCTGTCTCATCATAGGCCCATTGTACGGAATGTTAGGCTTCATTAACAGAAGGGAGAGCATTAAAACTGGACAATGTTTGAAAGTGCAGAAGTCCGCTGGGAAAGGAGCCCAGGGAATCAGAGTTTATATCTTTGGCTGATGTCAGGCATGTTTTAAATATTTTCTTCTGAGATAACGCAAGAAGGAGGAGGGAGGAGTTTTAATTTACCAAAAACAGGTGAAGGTGGTAGGAGTACCTCAAGGTCATGGACAAATGACAGATCTGATACTATGAAGACTGTTAAGTGAATATGCCATGGGCACATTCCCAGAATTTATGTGTGTTTAGACCCTGCCATCAGAGCTGTAATTTGTGCATATTGGATTGGGAATCACATTCACTGGTTAACAATTCAGAGAAAGCATATGCTTTATGACATTCATATGCCAAATATTCTTATTCATGTCAACTTACAAAGCAAAGCTACAGAAATGTGTATAATAAGGTGACATGGACACAACAGTGCACACAGAAACAAGACACCTTAAGATCAACGCATGTCTGTCATATACGTCATAAGGTGCAATAAAAACTAGTGCCATGCTGAATACAAAATAAATAATGAAAAAACAACATCAACAGCTAGTGTCAAAGCGCCAAAAGTGATATAGAAGAAGAGCTAAGATTTAAGTGTTATAACTAGGCTGGTGAGCCAAGATGCAGTCTAAAGAGGTGGGTGTGCAGTCTGTGGTGGGAATTGGCCAGTGTCTCTGCTAATTGTGTGAATGAGATGGCGGGTAAGGTTTTTGTTTTAAATAAATGAAGATATTCGGCCCAAACTGAAAGTTGATCATGGCTGGTTCCAATTCTCTGGACTTTTCCACACCCATTGTGGATCACACTGAGTCTAAGTTTCTACTATTATGATATGGTTTTATATGGTAGACACCCTGTAATTACAATGTGATTAACTAACCATGAGGTGACAAGGGAGGGGGAGCATTTTAAGGGACATAATTTGTGCAAAGTTAATCTGAAAAAAGGGGTTAGAAGAGAATTCTTTCTAAGATTGGAATATGCACAGATCATTTTCTCATTAGCATCAAATCCTGTAACATGTTTATGCCTGTATTTACTAAAGGAGTTATTTTAGGCAACAAGCCATGTTTAGGTAAATAATTGATGGTCGAAGAGGGGTAATTTGCCAAATGTGGAAGTATGTCAAATGACTTTTTCAGTGGTGAGGCAGTCTTAATCAATTGTACATTAATTTTTTTTTCGAAAACCAATTTTCAGATGAATAACAGCAAGTAGAAGGTACTTTAATGTTTGAGGTGATTGGTTACGCCATCAGATACCAGGAAATAGAGGAAATACTGTTAATGCATATGCTTGATGAACGGGAAGCACCAGTAATGGAGTTTGAATGGGGCAGTGATGGACTACTGAAGTGATAATATTACTAGATGCATTAAAGCCTTTGGAATATTTAAGTGGAGTCACAATAGGAGATGTGGGGAAAAGGGAAATTACCTAGAACAAAGCAAAGACTATGTCCTGAAGAGCATGTTGCAGTGAATGCCGTTTCTTCTCTGAGATCAGCCATTTTCCTTCAGCTGAAGGTGATGTTGGTAAAATTGAATGCACTGAGGTAAGCAAAAATATCATAGTAGTGCAAACAAGCAATGGAGAAGTGAGCCTGCTTCACATCCTATTTATTAAGAGAAATTAGGATGGGTTTATGTCAGTGTCTGTTTTAAGACAAATATGCCATGACTTGGAAATCTTTTACATAACTGATATTGTTCTGGGTAGAAGGAGGTTTCTAGGTGTTAACTTTTTGTATGGACTAAACACACCTGTCCTTGAGCAAGCAGGACAGGTTGCTATTGCCCAGTGGTGAATGATTCAAATGCGAATGAATGAATGAATGAATGAATAAATAAATAAATAAATAAATAAATAAATAAATAAATAATAAACCCTAACCCTAGCCCTAACCCTAAATAAAATAAATGTATAAATGTTCTGAATTTTTTCACTATGTTTTCTCTTTGAAAAACAGTCTATTTATAAATATATACAATATATTACAAATACAGTGTATTCATTTGAGCATGTAAGATTATGTCATACCCCATGACAATCAGGCTTGTAATGGGTTCATACTATTTGGTCAAATATAGTGTACAATATAGTGTACATAGTGAACAGTTGTACTTAACTTGTTACTTATACCTGTAAAAGTATATTGGGGTGGACGCTCTAGCAACAGGCAATACAATAGAAGGACATGAGACCTCATATGTATTGCCTGGTTAAAGATAGTCTAGGTTGCTTAAACCATTGACATAGGAGTGGGTAATTTTCTTCCAAACTAATTGGATGCATGCTTTTTCAAAACAACCCTACACATAAGTCAATTTCTTCAATGATCTAAACAATCACATGAATGAACAAAATGAATGCAATACACTGATTATTTTAGTGAGGATATTTGAAGTTTCAGAAGTTTTGATTCAGTGCTTGGCCACCACACAATCTTCTTTGGTAAAGTCATTTGAATTTTGCCAGTCATTCTCTACAAAATGTAAAGAATGCATAATGAATAGTGAATATTTTATACAGCTGCTATCTTACTTTTATGCACTGCTTATGAATATATTGTGTATTTATTATTAATATACAGGTAATGTCAAGCATTATCAAACAATAGCACCAGAAAGCTCACATTCTTGCATTGAATGCTCTGAAACAGATATTATCTTACATTATCACACTTCCAGTTATGGAAACACTGTATGCTTTACAGACAGTGTTCAACAAGCTCGTTGTCTTTGATTCTACCGGTTATCCTTGAAATCAGTGTTGTTCTGTGGGATAACACAGCATATAGTCATGAGACAATGTACCCTGGTGGCCTTGGAGTTCATTACCCTTCTCTGCTCCACTCCCCTAGTTGCAGTTTGATGATTACTTCTCAAAATGTACTCCATTCGTAAAGTCAGCATGTGAGGACCTCTCTCCCACATCCAGTTTACATTTTTCAGCTGCACAGAAGCAATTAGACACTGCTGGCTGACCCACGATGAACTCAGTGAAGGAGGCGAGAAATTTAGAGCTTTCATTCAATGGAAAACTACTGAGGAAAATGCACATTGAAATGACAGTGGCTAAATCCAGCACGCACATTCAAATGAGTCTATAAAATGTTCTTCTTATACTGAAAACAGGTAATTTATGGATTATGCTGAGTCATTTAATGCGCCTTTATTTCACAGTCACAACATTGTTGGGCCTTCTTGGCTTCTGGGACTTTCAGTTGATAAACAACTCCCTGTACACAGACAGAATCTCAAAAGCAAGCAGCTCCCAGTAATCAGAGAAATGTGCTCACAGGATCTGCAGATAATTAATGCCGACATGATCATCAATGACATTCACTCAGCGCTGCAGGAAAACCTCCGGCTGCAAAGCGGAGCTAACACAAATGCATTGGCCTGAAAATTTCCCGACAGAAGGGCATTGCCCGTGCCTTCCTCGAAACAGAGAGAACAAATCTTCCATTGTCACTGCTTCCTTGTGAAGAAGCTCTCCAAGAGAAATGAGTGCTAGAAGTGAGTCTTCTCCGTATACCACAGCGTAGAGAAAAACAGGAGATGGCACTGACCTGGGTTTTCATTTGTATATGACAAAATACTTGTCTGCCACCTAGTGACTACATTTACATTTACATTTATTCATTTGGCAGACACTTTTATCCAAAGCGACGTACAAAAGTGCAAATAGTGAGCAAACAACAGGCACAAGAGCAAGACGTGTACAGGTCATACAATGCAAATAAAGACTAAAGATGTAAGGTATATTAGGTAAAAAAAAAAAGTTTGTGTTTGTGTCGAAACCCTTTAAGATGCAATCCAGGAGGGATGAATTCCACCCCAAATAAATGTCTGAGGCAAGTTTGGTTCAGAGAAAAGGAGCTGAATTCTGTTCTGTTCCAGAGCAAAGATACCTAAGAGGCTTTTTTTATGTAAGTGGGAGACTTGCTCATGTAATTCACCTACAACAAAAATATCACAAACAATAGTATGACTGTCCAGAGTGGTCCAGATCATTTCCCAATCATTAAATTGTATTTCACAAAATGTATGTGCCTCTCAGTTGATAATAATGGAAATAGTTAGTTATCTGTTGTACAATGGTCTCCAGGCGTGGTTAAGAGTCATATTTTTTGTACCTTATGCTTTGTCCTTAACAACTTAAGGAGAGTTATTACTTGAATTATTATCAAATATTACACTTTTATACAAGAATTATTTCAAAATGTTAGATTATGGTGTTCAGTTTAATCACTCAAGTAAGACATCCAAAATACTAGGATGTACATATGTATATTTAATACATATTTAATACAAACAACAGAGCTACATTATTGGCTCTTTAATATGTGTATATGATTACGCACTGAAATTATTTATACGTGTTCTACTTTACATTATATATTCTGACATTTTAAATATATGTTTAAATAAATATCCATGATTTTGGATCGCATATTTTAGCAATATACTTATATTTTATGCAATTTTACTACTTTTGCATTGGTTTTGTTCATGCTACGCGTTTAGTATTGCTTCGAACTGTACAATCACAGTTATTCCTGATAGTCTACCGTGCTGTATTTATTTGGCAGGGGACACTATGCCTTTAAGAGCACTCGGCGCAGGTAAACAAACAGTGTGGACGTCACGCCCGAGACGTGACGCTTCTGAAGTTCTTACTTTTAGGGAAGGAGAACAGAAAATGTTATAATGCGATTTGACAGACGCCTTTCGAACTGCTAAACTGATATTTACTCCGAGCTCAGGGTCTTTCAGGAGAAGTGAAATCGAGTCAACGTTGGCAATGGGTCTTCTTTCCTACTGCTGAGACTGGAAAAGAGTCACATGAATTTAAAGTGAAGATGGCGGAGCAGCAATCAGCATCACCAGGACGTGTCCGGGATTTGCAAGTTTCAGGCAATTTGGACCATTCCGCTGATAGTGGAAGGTCACATCAACAAGATAATAACGGACATTTGGCTAGCAGCCCGGAGGAGACGTTTTCTCCAACTTCGGTTATATATTTTAAAGAGGCGTTAAGTTCTGGGAATATACAGTTCACGAAGAGAGAGTCTCCGCTTCCCGAGTCACCGCAGTATGAGTTTCAAATTGAGAAAATCAGGAAGAAAAGTAAGTATTACATTTTTCACAGTATGCTGTGCATTTAGAAAGATATTGTTCTTGTTTTGCATCTTCACTCAATCTTAAGCGTTTCTTTCGGTCGTTAGATAGGAGCCTGTAAAAATTGCTTGCTGTGGATATGCAGGGACGTGTTTTCGCGCTCCAGCCGCAACAGAACCTCGGTCAAGAGATTCTACCAAAGTAGCCTATGCACTGAAACATAAATGGAGCATCAAATCGATATTTTTCAGGTGATGGGGCTTGTTGGTGTGCAAATCAGTTATTATCTCCTGGATGCCAATAGGTTGTTACCAGTCAAAATTATAAGTTATGTGTGGTATTCATGCGTCCTTCGTTCAATGTGTCACTGGTGTTCTTTCAACCGTGTGCGGTTTGCGTCACAGTCACATGATGGACTGGCCGTCCCTGTCCGGGCTTCTAGTTAAGTTTTTGAAAAATGGAAAATGATATGATGTGGATGCATTGCCGTGTCCGCGCAAGGTCAGGTGAAGCAGGCCTAGTAGCTGTATGCTACTTTATGGGTCAAAAGGACACGTATGGAAAAACGTGGAGCTGGCTAGAATAACGCTAGCCAGCTGTTAAATTATTCATAGCTCAGTGAAATGTAGACATGCATCTCTGCAATACAAGAGAGTTAATAAAACTAAGCGGTGGAAATCTAACTAATCCATAACTGGTCACTAGCAATTCAGAGGTGGGTTCCACCAGGACCAGATACAAATTATTCGACAACTGTACTGTGTGGGAGGGTGAGGTAAATCCACAGAGAATAGAGAAAATCTTTGTTAAAATGGAAATGTCTTCAAAATGCACGTGTAGACAAAAGTAGTGCATGTGACAGTCCCAGTTGTTGTTCGCCTGCATAGCCAAGTCATCTTGCCTGGCGTGCAGCTGACCAATACAAGCAAACCGTTGTTGAGACCAACGTAATACAAATAGGAGCGTCCACGTTTGGTAATGTGGTTGCATCGCTTACAGTCGTCCCAGCTGGGGTTCTGGTCTTATCGGTTAGAGTATCATAACGCAGCGTGCTAGCTGATTTTAAACATGTCATGCAGTTAGGCGCTTCTGTCAGCTTGCTAGTATTCTTTTGTGTGTTGGAGAGGTCAGGGGGATTTTTTCCCAACTTCTGCAATTTTAAAAATACGTTTATGGTTTCAGTTAGGTTTTAGCTGTGTGTGAGCTCTGTCAGCCGTGGAAATGATGGTAATTTACAAACTTAACTTAATGTAAACATATTACGTAAGATATACCTATTACATAAAGTTACCTTTAGGGTCACTTTATATAATACCATAGTGATGGGCATAAACTGTTTGTTGAGGTGTTCTGTCTCTGAAGTTATGCAGTACTTTTTTCTGCCACAGAGATTCCGATTTAGCTCCATTCCACATACAATCAGTGCTAATCACAATTTAGCAAGGTATCCGCGCATCATTAGATTTTACTTTACTAGCTGTGGTAGTTATTGGATTATGTAGTAGTAGGTGGACATGAACAGGAACTGGGAGAAATGTCATGAATGAATAGGCCCTTGGAAAGTAACATACACGTGAACGTTTTGTCATGGTATGCATGAATGTATTGGTGGTAGTGCAGTGATTCTTTCAATGTGAATACACAAATGCTATTCAGAAAGAGGAAGCTTAAATTTAAGTGAATTACAGTAAGTAGAGTCTGCATGCAAGGTTTAACCACATTTTTTTATTTTTACTTTCATGAAGTAAATATACACTAAATTTCAAATTTGTATTGACTGAGTCACTCTGTTGTTCTGTAAAGATCCTTCACATCACATTAAAAAGGATTTTGTGTACTGGTGCGACTTGTTTTTCATAATGTATTCTTAAAAGTAAGCATAGTTGAGACATTTTCCTACATTGGTTGGTGTTTACAACCATGACGTCCATTGCTAATCCTTTGGAAAGAAAGTGGTATTTTTCTTTGCCAACGCAAGAAATACAGAAAGGAACAAAGAAAAGACTACACTAAGCGTGCTGTAGTGTAGAAATCAAATGATATATTGTTAATGGTCATCAATGAAAGCAGTGAGGGTTCTACAGATTGTGTAATAGCACAGTCGTTGTTTTTTTTTTTCTTTTTTTTCTTAAGGCAAATTTTTTCTCCCAGAGTAATGATGCTAAATAAATGAAACTAGGCTTTGGCAAATGTTTATACTAGTGGTTTCAAATTTGTATTTGTCATACAGTATTTTTTTTTCTTCCCCTAAGTTTCAGAAAAAAAGCTTCCCTTGCATTTTTTTATCAGGCCAAAAATGGGAGTTGTTTTCGGTCGCAGTTTGATATCTGATTCTGGACAGGATACCAGATTGTCCTAAAAGACACACAAGTTTTTTGACATGTGGCCAAATAGTGATTTGAAAATCTGAGTGGAAATTCCCAGGGGGAAGGCCTGCTCAGGCAATCCCCTGACACCCTCGGCAAGGCTATCATTAAGGGGGCCATACAATGGCAGTGAGGGTGTTTGTACGATGTCAAATGAAAAACAACGTCCATGTCTAAGCTAATGCTGTAGCTAATGTCGTCGGTGATGTGTTTTGTGTCGTCATTCTTTGTACTCTGTGTAAAATGGACAGCATATTACCATTGTTATTCTTGCCTAATTAGGCTGTGGTCTTGTGTTTCTGGTGCCATGTTAATTATGTTTATCACAGGGAGATTAATTTGATTGTCATCTGCACCGACTTTGACTGTGGGGTCATCATTTTATACAATATAGTTTTTATGAAGGAAGCATTATTTCTGTTTGTATATATTGAGCTTGTAGGTCTGAGTAAGTTTATGCTACTTTATGGTAAATATTTCGGAATAAAATGTCCTTGCTGAGTAGTAATGCATTTGCAGTCATCACAAGAATTGAATTAGACAGTTACAGTGCTGCCATTAGTGTGTAGCTCTCATTTCACGTCGATTTGGTCAAATTTTCCAGCTGTCAGCACAGACAGTGGCATACTCAGGCAGTGTTTTGACAGCGTTGCTGCCTCATCACTGAGTGCTTGAATCAGAAATTACACAGGGCTATAAATGTGTGAACAAAATGGTCTGTGTGGATTTTCCTACTGAAATATTAAATAGTAAAGACTGTGCTGTAGTCTGTGTACTGTGCAGCCTCATTAAGTCTTAATGGTGTTTATTTACTTCAAAGTGAATGTTGTGTTGTTTTTTTGTATGTGATCATTCCATAAAGATTTCAGTCTCTAAAATTCAAGGTGCTATCAATCTCATGATCTTTATAAAAGGTGTCCCTTCAATGGACTTACAAGGCAATGGCCAGCTGCTTATGGAAAAGAGTTGAATCTGTTATTGATTAGCAGGCCTCCATTCCCAGATGGGTAACGCATTCAAGGCAAGAGCAGTGGATAATCTACCCTCGCATCAGCAGCATCAGTTAGGCATCTTGGGAATTTTTCTCTCTTTTTTTTTTTTTCCTCTCGCCTGGACCATCTGCTCACGTGACGCATGATTTATAACACAGCTCGTTGGCCAGCCATTTTGGTCCACGCCCACCCAGGGCGCTGCGCGCAACCAATCCTATTACAGCGATCGGGGCTGAGCAGGGGAGAGCGAGGCAGGGATTCCAGCACCGGCAGGCATACGCAGTGCCTCTCCGTCGCACGGCCGGGGCAGCTGGGGAGCAGCGGGGGAGCGGTAGCAGCCGGCCAGCCTTTGTTGTTGAGAAAGCGGCTATTTCCCCTCAATCACCCGCGATCCGAGGGGGGTCCGAAGGAGGCCGAGAGAGGAACAGCATCCTTTCAGTCCCGCGGGGGATCGCTGTCAGCATCTCCTCCTCTCCCTTTCTTCCCTTTGTTTTTCCTCCTCCTCTTCTGTCTCCCTGCCACACCGCTCGTGTGAAGGCCTCCGGCGGACCTGCGGCGGAGGTTTGCAGTGGGTTTTTTTTTTTTTCCTTTTTCTTTTCTTTTCTTTGTTTTGTTTTGTTTCGGACGCCCGGCTCGGCGGACAGAACGGGGGCTTTCTGCTGCCGCCTCTGTTGCACCAGCTGAGTCATCATGTCTGATCTGACGCCCCAGAGCGACGCCCCCACCCCCACCACGGAAAAGATCACGCAGGCGGCCAGGGAGACCATCTACCTTTGCAACTTTCGGGTGTCCGTGGATGGGGAGTGGCTCTGCCTGCGAGAGCTCAACGACATCTCCCTCACCCCCGACCCCGAGCCGGCCCACGAAGGTACGTAAGCGCCCGGCGTCGGGGCGTCTCGGAGCGCCGTGAGGCCGGGCTCACCCCATTCGGAGTCGTTGGGTTCACCGGGACCGTGCGGCTGGGTTGGACTCACTGTAAATGTGTGCCCTATGCATGCACTTTAAATATGGCAGAAAAAGGCACGGTCTGTACAAATCACCACTCAGACCTGCTGTGTAACAGCATCGTGGATGTGCATCACCCAGCAAGCAGCATCAATCCGAAAGCTGCCGCTGGCAAAAATCTCCATCTCAGGAAGTCAGGCCTTGTAACAATGTGGCTCTGTGTAGTCTATATCCCTGGGTGTCGGCTCACTTGCACCGTGCTTGTGCTTGTTTTGATGGGCCTCAGTAAATAAAAGGGTTATTCATCTAAATCAGCACTGCACTTGTTGTACAACATGTGTTGTAGTGGGGTTTGTTGAATGGTTTCACAGATGACAGCCAGGATTTACCTCCCTGTAATGTGATAGCGTTTTGGATGTTAATCTGTGGTTATCTGAAAAATAGTCTCTATTTTGATTTGGGCCTAGCCTGAATGTAGTTAAAGACCATGGCACACTTTTGCTGTTTGCTTTGTCTTTGTATTGGAGGTTTTCCAAATTAAGAAATGCTGAAAAAAGAGTATTAGGTACTACAAAGAAGGCATTTGCAAAGGCTCTGACAGTTCTAAAAATCCCACCAGTTCATCTGCAGTACTGAAGAATACCTTACACCTGCTGTAATTTTAATTCCTGTGCTGTGGGTTTACTCACAGGTTTTGTTCATCATTTATTGTTTTAATTAATCATTTTTCATCATCAAATGAAGTCATTTTGACTCATCAACCTTCTGTTTGTATTCCATTTGCAAACATCAATGTTTCATGTTAACAAATATATTTTTGTACTAATTCATAGTGACGAACACTTTGTTCCCATCATTGGTAGCAGTGGTATTGTTGCAGAATCCTCTGTCTGCCGAAGATTTCACTAAAATGCAGGAAATGTCTATCATGGCCAAGGATATAGCATAGTCATCATTATTTAAGTACATTTTTACTGCATTCCCCTCTCTGCCTCATAACCCATATTTAGTTGTCTTTTATTCACAGCTTTATCTGTTGAATAGGCAGACATGTTATTCAGGGCGTGCCTTTGGTTTGCAATTTAGGCCTACTAGCTATCCAGTGGGCAAAAACGTTTGAAGATACAATGGGTGAGGGACTTTAGCTATTGTCACCTGTGATTTCCTGTTCATGTTCTTGATGGTCAAGTTTTGTGTCTCTCTAAACATTTATGTGAAGCTCTCACACTAAAGTGAGCCAAAAGGTTTTACAGCCTTAGTTCTGCAGTCTTTTAACATGAATCCTCATATTATCTTGGGCTAATTATCGACATGTTTTGTTCCTGCCGGCCTTTGTGTTACATAAACTGGAAAGGTATCTGATTAGGTTTAATTCCAATTTTAGCCCGCACTTCTAGACTGCAGTTATGCTATTGTGAGAGTGTTTAGTCAGCAAGAGCATGTTGCCAGGGATTACTGTTGTACAAGTCACATGATTGTTAATGGGACCACACGTCGGTATTGTTTGGCAGGCTGAATAATAGCCTGCAATGTGAATTAGTTAACAGCTACAGTGACAGAAGCACTATCATATTCTCTTCTTTTTTGGTCCTTTTTTGATCTACGGCTTCTCGTTTTCTAGTAGGAGATAAGTTCTTGTCAGATGATGTTTCTTTGAAGATTGCCTTCAGAGGTCTGTGACAGAAGCAGGTATAATCCTGTTTTATGTGAGTAACTACTTCTTTTATCTCTCTTCCTCAGTAGACGTTTTCCTCCATCATTAGAAAACCCAGAGGACACTGATATGCATGAAGGAACAGGGGAACTCTTGGTGTGATTTGCTTCTGGCGTGCAGGGATATATTGCTGTTGTGAGAATCAACATGAAAAGCCAAATGATGCAGGATAATATTGCTCAGGTACTGAGGGTTATACATTGGGCCCACTGGCATCCTAGAAGACTTTAAGGGCTGTCATGTGGTCCTTCTTTTGGACAATACAGGAATCACAGGCAGAAAATAAAGATGAATGCAATTGTTTCAGCAATATGGCATCCATTTTAGCTTGTGGAGGTTGAGTACAGCACTGAATGAACTGCAAAGTGGAATGCTAAAAAGAAACATTAAAGAAAGAAAGGAAATTCTCATCTCATCAAATACTTAACTGAAAACAAAGCACCACATTATACTTGGTAACGGTGTAAATATATAAACTAACGTATGTATACTTACAAGATCAACTGTAGGCTGTATCTTTCAGTATTGGTTCATACGGCTGTCATTGCTGGTGTAATGTACAAATGGGTTTGGATAGCTGTTTAACAAAAAATTTAACCCCCTGTACCACTGCCAAATCCAGTGGTATATGTTCATTTTGAATTAATGCTGTAGTATTTTCTTTTCCACAGCTCCATCTCTGGTTGTAGGCCTATAGGTTGGCCTGTTGGTAATATATGGTAGCACTGACATAAACTATGGTATAATGGGTAAGGCATTGGATTTTGTACCCTGCATGAGTTATAGACACATTTAACATTCCACACATTCAAGCCTATAAGACCATAAACCTGCCACGACAGACAGCTAACAGTTTGATGTATAACGGTACTTACTACACCGTTTATGACTTCCCGTAGTTTGCATTTAGTAACCTTGGCAACTGTTGAAGTGTGATAAAGCAAGGCTGCAGTTCGCAGGCTGTTGTGTAGGTTATCATTTGCTGACAAAATCCTGCTGCTCTCGAGAGGCAAGCAGTCTGTAACCGACTGACCCATTCACTGCATAATGTCTGTATTCAAGGCTGTTAATTGTATTGCTGACTTTCATCATGCGGAGAGTGTGGATTCAGTTACAGAGAGGTTTGCAATTTGCAGATAAGGTCTTGCTTGTCCAGTACATTAGCAGTCTGCTGGCTTTGTAGATGCGTTTTGTTCCTGTAGTTTAGCAGGCACTGTAATTTTCAGCTTGTCATCGGCTGGGATTTTGTGACTGAGGTTTAAATTGTGTTGCACTGAGGGATTCAAATCGTCATGGTCTAAACTAAAGGCAGGTGGACCTATTAAGCTATTACAGCTAAGGCACAGAAATGAATGTGGGGAAAAATCTTGTTTTGAAATTCTCATAACCCTTGAGCTTTCAACGTGGCATATGATATGTAACCAAACAAGTAATGGATGGAGATAGGCGGACCAAATATTTTTCATCAGGAAGACAAAAAACATATTGAATAAACAATTTTATCTTTTTAATATCAAAATGCACTGCCACATTTGCCTCATATATAATTTATGGCATAGTAGACAGTAGAGATGTCAAGTAAAATTCTGTTTTTGTTGAATATCTCAGTCAAACTGAATCAAGTAACAGCTCTGGAATGAAAAACCTTGCAGAGTGGATCCAGAAGACCAGGGGAACACTGCTCTGTGGGGATGGTGTCTGTAGTGCATTCACCCTTCCTGTGCCAATTTCTCTTTTTCCTATGTCTGTTACATTCTCTCCCTCTCTCTCTTTCTCTCTCTTTGTTGGTGTCGCTTTCTCTGTCCTCTCCCCTTTGCTTTCTCTCTCTCTCTCTCTGTAAGAGAGACAGCTCTCTCTGCCCCCCTCTCTTTCTCTGACTCCCTCTCCCCGAGCCTGCCTGAAAACTGGTATATTGCTGCGCTTCTCCATTTCCTCATGGCACAGATCCGTCGCCATGGTACATCCCACCTGCTGTAGCCCTGCTGTTATGCGGTCTCTGAAGGGTGGCTTCCACTGCCAGGGCTGGTGAACAGGTTTCACATCCATGCTTGGCAGTGCATGAAAGACCAGCTGGGTCTGTGCGGAAGTGTTTATCTGTTGGTTTGAATGTCTGATTTCAAAGATGTAAAATGTTTATTATTTTAGCTGTACAAGTACAGCACAACATACAGGTCAGCTGCATAATGTTGACACTTTGCCAAGATTACAGTGAAAATGACTGTCTGGTTTGTCACACGGCAGCTAATATCTTAAACCACTGTAAGCATCTTTATGAACCAAACAGATTATAATGCATTTACCCTTTTTACAGAACAATAGCTGATATGACTGCATGCAGTTACTTTTTCATTGCTTCGACCCTAATTTTTACTTTTGTTCTCCTTGAGGGTCATTGGTGCAAGATAAAGTACCTGCAGTTGGATTGTTTTATGCTGAACAGCCTTTTTAATGGACCTGAGGTCCTAACAGGTAAAAACTGCTGTATTAGATAGGAAGATTATCCTCCCAAGCACCAGAGTCTCAGGATTTATTCAGTGAACTGATGATTATATCCCTTCACAATGTTTGCCTTGTTTCTGTTGTTGCTGTATGTATTATATTCTGTTGTTTTGTTGGAGTTTCTGTTGGTTTCATTTTCCTGGGATCAAGGAATGGAATAATATGTGAGAGTGGGATTATTGGGGTTCAGAGAATAAGTTTGAGGTTTTTTGTGCTCTGGATTTTTTATTCTCTCCGCAAAATGTATGCTGTTCAGTGCTTTGTGACAATGTAGTTGATGGATTGACTCAAAATGACTCAAACGTTGACTTCAACAAAGAATCCTACATCTGTGACAAAAATACAATAGTTTTTTCTGGTGTGAGCTTTGTAAATTTTGCTGGCTGTTTGCATTCACTCTATTTTCAGTAAGCACTGCTGGGTGTTTAATAAATGCTAAATGTGTCTTCCTCCAAGGTACTGTGTTGAGGTGAGAATATGATGAATTTAGGGATCACTGATGTTAACCAGTTAGCCATTTTCATTTCCAGGATTTTGTATCTTTAACTTTGATACAACTCCATAACCCATGTGATACTTCAGCAGGCTTTTGTTGATTTGTTTCTTACTGTGTTTCTGGAGCTAAAGCAGCAGTTATCCCATTCCTTTGCTCGTTATTAGGAGTAAAATCTCCTTTATTTCTCACAGGTAGGCCTAAGTATTGCTCAACAGCAATGGCTGCACAGCTGGTGCAAATGCCATCGCCATGGCAACCGGCACAGAAGTAGCTTGTTGACACCCTGCCTGTTCTTTTCAGATCCTAAGGACCCCATCGCCATTGAGAGGCTCAACCTGATGAACATGGCCAAACTGAGCATCAAGGGGCTGATCGAGTCTGCGCTGAACCTGGGCCGAACCCTGGACTCTGACTATGCCCCCCTCCAGCAGTTTTTTGTGGTGATGGAGCACTGTCTGAAACACGGACTGAAAAGTACGCCCCTCCCCTCGCCACTCAGTCACAAGCCTCACTCACCAGATCCTGTTTCAGTCCTGCCTCGCCCAGCCCGCTTTGTGTATGGCCACTTAATTGCAATGACAGTGCAGAGACCGTGTGTCTTCATTGGGATGAGCATTGATCATCTTGTCCCTTATGAGATGAAAAATGATACTGTGTGCTGCTTGAGTGGCTGAATTATCACCATTCATTTTGATTGCTCAACCTTCCTGTGTGCGGTATCTCAGTTTAGAGTTTTCAGCAGCTGTGTTGTCAAGCCTGATACAGTTGGTAAGCAAGGCTGGTCATTTGCATGTGTTATTAAGCCAGTGCCCTGAGCAGTGATTCAAGTTGCATAAATAGTGACCATTTCAGTAAAATTTTAAAATCATATGAATAAATGTGCTATAATAATATTCCAATATGCTGCCTGTTGTGTGAGATTGACATGATAGTTAATCCAAGGAGAGAACGATAGCAGCATGTTCTACTTTCTCAAGTTGTTGGCTCTATATTCATGTAGAACAGCATTTCAAAATGGCACTCAGGATGCTTACATAATAATTATGTAACTGCATTCAGAATTTCATGCCCAGCCATCTGGAAAGCTGTGTATTTTGAAACCCTTTCAACTAGCCAGCTGGGATGTGAGACCATTTTCTTCTGTCAGAAACGATGATCAATGCAAACTCGAGTCCTGCTCTGACATGACAGTCATGGGTTTATCCTGCTGAACTTCCAGCAGAAATATGCACTAGACTAGACAGCACCACTCAGCATATGAGCAGCATGGTATGGCTATTTATATGTGCTCAAAACTGAATGCTGTCTATATTGTAGCCAAGAAGACATTCCTGGGACAAAACAAGTCTTTCTGGGGCCCCCTGGAGTTGGTGGAGAAGTTAACCCCAGAAGCGGGAGAGATCACAGCTAGTGTGAAGGACCTGCCTGGGCTCAAGTAAGCAGTTTCTCTGATGTCAGCTCTGTAACACATGAAATAAGACAGGGCTTCACTAAGGGTTTTACAGGTGCCCACTTGGGCTTTTGTTGGACAACCTGTTCACCCACAAGTCTACAACAGTTCCTACAACACAATTCTCATCTACAAGTCCAATGTGACCCTGAAGCACACTTAGTTTACAGAAACCCTTGCAGTGGGGACTGTTGGCACCACTTATCTGAGTGATTAGATATGTTCGGCTGTTAAAAATAACAAACAAACAACAATAGCATAATTTCAGTTTTCTTGGCTAGTTGGGAGGGGGATGGTATTTTTCAGCTGGGAGCACCTTCTGGCCAATATAATGTTCAGGGCAACCCTGCAAGATATGTATTTGGCCTTGGTCTTACTTATCTATGCTAAGTAAGAGTATAATAAGAATTTATATGTTAATGATGCATGGATTTATGTTTATGTGAGGGGCTGTATGTATACTTAACCTAGAGTTTCTTATCTTCACAAAACAGCAGTGTAAATTTGAAATGGCCTGTGATTTATCCGTATGTCTCACAATGCCCCACAATCTCTGTGGTATTCTGGGGGATGAAGGAACCAGATGGCAGTGAATGTCTTCTGTAGATAAGGGCTTTATTTCCAGAATGTCTATAAATACTGCCCTGGACTGTGTGGTGTCCTTGTGAATTAATGTCCTATTGGTTCGAATAGGAGAGAGGGCACATGAGAGCCCCAAAGGTGTTGGGTTATTAGAAAATCCACTCTCCCCACATGACACATTTCACAGGGTCTGATTCACGAGCTCTCGTAAAACTTCTTTTGAACATCTTGCCCTAAGACGGTGCACAATTTACAGTATAGCTACGGCTGTAAAAAAAAATTCCCTCTTGCTTTTTAAAACTCCCTTTCCATCGATCTGCTCCATCTGTCAGCTTGGATTCTACCTTATTTGAATAGTAACCAGAAAACAATGGGATATTTGTAAATGGCGGAGAAATTAGTGGATTGAGAAATAAACTTGATCGCCGCTGTGTGGCTGGGGTATGAACAAGCAGAAGCAGAATTTCTCAACAGGCAGTAATTATAACAGAGACTTAAAATGCAACAAACAATTTGTCCATTAGATGTTTACATTCTCTGCCTCTGAGTTTGGGTGCCATTCTTTGAAATTTGGTTTTAAAGAATGGAGTGTTTCAGTCATTTTTTCACCTCTTTTTGAAGCTTGTCTGTAAGAATTGCCTTTTAACATCACATTCCTCCAAGGCACAGACTGAGTAATTGATCTGTATAAATGGTGTTGGTTGGTTTATAATGCGTGGTTTGCAGTAAATACCATCTGTGTGCTTTTTTAACAAAGAAGTGCTTGTTCCCTATGACAGAACACCCTTAGGGAGAGGGAGGGCTTGGCTTCGCCTTGCCTTGATGCAGAAGAAACTGTCAGATTACATGAAGACCATCATCAACAGGAAGGATTTGCTCAGGTGAGCCTCGTAATTCTCTCATACTGTACATCCTTATGCAGTTTGTAGTCCCATTCCATCCTACCTGTCAGTGTCTCTGTCAGCAGGTGTAATGGGCAAATATCCCTGTCCCTTATGAGAAAGCAGTGTATTTCAATCTATGGTAAACTCTGAAATACAAGATATAATGTTATCATGTAATATTTTATGCAAGTCGTAGATTAGAAATATATACATATTTTGTATTTTCATCTAAGCATGTATTTTATACACATTTTTTAATCTGCAGTATGTTAAAATACAAGCAATATGTACATGATAATATTAACAATAAAAGTGGCTATCGATGCTGTACATATTTTCTGTACAGTTCAGTGATTTTTACATCTATTTCGTTGTAAGTGATCGTTTTTGGTGTGTGACTTGGTTCCTCAGTGAATTCTATGAACCGAACGCCTTAATGATGGAGGAGGAGGGGGCTGTGATTGCCGGGCTCCTGGTGGGGCTGAATGTTATTGATGCAAACCTCTGCATGAAGGGGGAGGACCTGGATTCTCAGGTGATTCGACCTTGAGATGTCTTCCAGAGCACAGGCCTAGATGACTCAGTTGTGTCAGACCTCAGATTCACACTTTATTGCACTGTTTACTTGATCTTACCACAACTGCTCCAGCGCATTTGGCATTTGCACTGTAGTCACGCTGTTATCAGATTTACTTTTTTTTCTTGTAGGGGATTCTAGAATGAACATCTGTTCATTGATACACATTTGGGTTAACATTGTGTTATGTTTATTAACTCATCATTTTTGATGAATTCAGACCTCACGATTTTTAGTATGGTTTACCAAGCGAGCCACAGATTTAAAATATTTGAAGGTGCAGGGAATCAGTGAGTCAGTGCTGTTAGCTGTTAGATTTCCAGTTGTAGTGGTGTTATACATGATCTAAGGGAAATGTATATCCTTCTAGGCTGGCAGTATAGCCTGGATTTCAGTTACGGCTTGTGTATCTTTTCAGATTCTCATTCTAGACTTCTCCTTAACTTTGTGTATCCTTGTAGGTTGGCGTTATAGATTTCTCAATGTATCTGAAGGATGGAGGTCACAGCAGTAAAAGCACAGAAGGGTAAGTCCAGGGTGTGTCATTTGACCTCATTTTGACCTTGACACATGTGCCATATTCAAGCAAAGCTTCAAGATTCAAGCCAGGCCTTTTGTCAGAGTTCCTCTAACTGTGTCTGTGGATTATTCCATTTAAGCATTTCATAGCTTCTGTTTCCCTTCCACATTTCAGTGATGGACAGATCACAGCAATTCTTGACCAGAAGAATTACGTTGAAGAGCTCAACAGACATTTGAGGTACTGTTGTTTTATTTCAGCAAAGTTATCATTGAAACCTGATGCTCTGCTCCTGCATGCGTTGTTTTCTATGGAGGCTGCTTGTCATATTGAATCCGTTCTGTTCCGCTCCATGAACAGCGCCTCTGTGAATAATCTCCAAGCAAAAGTGGATGCGCTTGAGAAGTCAAACACAAAGTTAACAGAAGAGGTTGGCTTGCTCCCTATGTTTACATTCTGTGATGGCTTTGATTAGTATTTCACATCTAGGCAGACATCCTTATCCAGAGCTACTTATATAGTTTACATTTACATATCACCCGTTCCTACTGCTGTTCAGCTTAAGGCAAAGGAGTGTTCATTTTAAACCAGATTTGAAATGATGAAAGTGAATTAAAAAGTCAGTACTGTTTTGACATTCCTATTAAGGCATCAACCTTGAGATTAGAAGTTTCATAGACAGGGTTATGAAGCTGAAGAAATGAAACAGAATATTGGATTTTTTAATGGTCTGTTATATCAGAGCTGTCTCTATATGAGTGCTCTTCCATTGCAGCAAGTACCTTGCTCCAGAGTACAACACCAGTGGTCTTTTTACAATTTGATACTCTACTGCCCCTCATATACACAGATGACACACACACACACACACACACACACACACACACACACACACAGTTTCTTGTAGTCTTTATCTGTATTTTGTGGGAAACTAATTAAAAAAATGCCCTGTGTAAGCATGAACAGTGACACCGAACAGACCTGAAGAATTTCTATTTCTCTTTCATTTTTTTAGCTTGCAGTCGCAAACAACAGGATCATAACTCTTCAGGAAGAAGTAGAGCGAGTGAAGGAGGAGAGTTCTTATCTTCTGGAGTCTAATCGCAAGGTATTTACACTGTCTTTACTCCACATCCTACATCTTTAGATCTCATAACCTAGGGAAGCTTCTGGGATATATTTTAAATATCTGAATACAGATAATATTTATTTTGATCTATAATATTTAACTTGTCATCAAGATCCTGTCTGTTCATATAGTGTAAATGTACAATTGGAGATAGGGGATGAAAGGATAAATAGGATTGTGACATCTGTTTTGATGTAAGTAATTTGCATTCGGAAGGTATTGTTTCATGTACGTCCATGTGAGTGGTAATTGGAAGGCCTATCAGGTCCTTCCCCCTAGAGATGTCTGGCAATCCCAGGTTGAGGTCATTATAGATGCAGTGCTGCAGCCTGTCTGACACTGAGGCTGGCTTAGCTGTTTTTGATAATGGCAGCATAATACTGCTACAACCCAGGTGCAAGATGCAGTGCTGACGCTTGATTTGGGTGCTGAACACACCTAACGTGAGATGAACACACCTAACGCGCGCTCTGTCTCCGTAGGGGTCGAAATCGGAAGGCATGCCAGACGGACAAGTGCTCGGAGAGGCACGCAAACAGCTGAAGGAAGAAACCCAGCTACGATTGGTCAGCATCTTCTGCCTCAACAATATAATTAATTTGACAAGGAGAGAGGAATAAGCAGTTTTGCTTTGGAAAAAAGTATAACATATTTAAAAATATGTAAAGATGCCTTTGGACAAAAGGGAGATGAATCATGATGTAATTTCAATACATAGCCACATTTTTATTATGCTATTATTAATTTGCTTACTTCATTCTTTTATTTGTGGTAGGAACATTGAAGCATTGCACAAGTTTGTTATTACTACTGCCATTTTGACGATGTGGTGGAGGGAGAATGGACCCTGTTTGCTCTGAGAGCAGGGTCTAACCCAAAGCCGGAGGTGAGGGCAGTGTTTAACCTGAACCCGCGTTCCCCCTCCTCTCCCAGGATGTGGAGAGGGAGCTAGAGCTGCAGATTGGGATGAAGCAGGAGATGGAGCTCTCCATGAAGATGCTGGAGAAGGACATCTGTGAGAAGCAGGACGCGCTGGTGGAGCTCCGGCGGCAGCTGGATGACCTGCGGACCCTCAACCACGAGCTCTCCCACAAGTCACAGGTACTCAGAGAGCACACAGACTCAAAGAGCACTTTCATCCCATGGTTATCTGAACATATCAAGATATCAGGGGAATATTAGTATTGTAGGCTTTCTATTTTCAGATTAGCACAAGTTAACCTGTGCTAGTGCTTGAATCGTGCTGTGCATGTGTTGTCTGGCCTGGGAGTGTTGTTAACTTGGTCTGTCACTGTTACTCATGTAACTTGGATAGATACACTTCTGTTCTCTTGTGCTAGAAGTTGCTCTGTTGAGAGAGTCTGTTGAATGCATGTAATATAATGAAATGAATATTGCACATTCACCATTCACTATATTTCCCTATTTATTTTAGAACATTTGGAAACTATTACATCTACATCACTGCTACTGTATATAAACTTGGTTGTGTGTGTCAGAGCTTTGATATCTATGACCTGAGGTGTCTGTTAGTGTTACCTGTGAATATAATGTGTGTGGCTATGGTGTGATGTGTGTGTCAGTGTCATTGTGGATATGGTTTGATGTGCGTGTTATGATGTGTATTATCTGCACACAGAGCTCCGATGCCGCTCTGAAACAGAAGAGTGAAATCATCAGCCGGTTGGAGGAGAAGGCAAACCAGATGGCAGGGACTATTAAACAGCTGGAGCAGAGGTAGGAGCTCATCCCATACTCCCTGCATCATGTCACACTCTGAACTGACTATTAAACAGCTTGAGCAGCAATGGGAACTAATCTGTACTGCCCACACCGTGTCACTCATTGAAAGTGTGTTAAACAGATGGAGGAGCTAATCTATATTTCTGCACTGTGTCACTCACTGAACTGGCTGTTAAACATCAGGAGCAGAGGTAGGAGCTAATGAGCTTTACCCACACCATGTAATTTTCTAACCTGCTATTACACAGCTGGAGCACAGGTAGGGGCTAATCCACATTGCCCACATCATGTAACTGACTGAAATACTATTAACCAACTGAAGCACAGGTTAGAGCTAATCCATATTGCCCACATCAAGTAGGTTACTGGTCTACTATTAATCAGCCAGAGCAGTACTAGTAGCTAATCCACATTGCACACACTATATCATGCACTGAACTGACATGAGCACTCTAGGCCAAAGGCTATCTGACAGGATGTGTGCAGGTTTTGCAGATTACATTGTATAATTCAATTTTGATGGTTCATTTCTGACTTGGGATGCAGTTTCCTTTCCGCAGTGACAGACAACAGTGTTATTGTGTAAAGCATATTTGAGTGGATACTGTGAATGGAGAGAGCTGTTTGCCAGTTCTCCCCCACTTCCTGTTCTCTTCCTGCCCGCCTCAGAGACATGGAGGGGGGAGGCCGTGGGTAATCCTGTCCTATAATAACAGCTGTCTTCCTCTTGTGTTCCTCATTATTTTGTTCTGTCGCTCCATCTCCATTTCCCCCCATCACTCGTTTTCCTCCGTTTCCCGAACAGGGAAAAAGATTTGGTGAAACAGGCCCAAAGCCTCACCTCTGCCGCCGAGAGGCTGCTTCAGACACAGCAATAGGCCTAGAAGATGAAACCGTATCATAAACACAACAAACCACTGACTTTGATCATGAAGTCTTGCATAACGTGGACATGAATAAAATTGGACATTTCAAACTTAAACACAGACTGCGATTATGTCTTTGATGAACCACAAGATACTTTTCTTGAGTTTCCTGAGAATACCGTTCCTGCAGCTGCTTCAGTATCACCTTAGAGCCGTCCCTTTTCCTGTGCCGGGCCGGATCTGAGCAAAGCGTTTTTATCAGTGCAGAGAGAAAGCAAATCGTGAGCTGCAGGCATGGCAGGATTTAATTTTTGTTTAGAACACGTCAGCCTTGAATCAGATCTCTTGATATTAGTGTTGCCTGCTGCAATTCCTCAAGTTTAGCTTAGTGTGGTTTAGAAATGGAAGCATCTCCCATTCCAGGGTCCACCTTTCTCTGCCAGGTATGCAGGTGTGAGGGAACCTGAAGCACTGATCTGTGTGGACGTTGTGTCAGGCAGTCTGATTCAGAGAGTGTTTGGACACTATGCCTGAATGAAAGACAATTAATATTCTGACAAGGCACAATTAATCTGTTTTTAAGGAACACATATGCATAGAATAATGATAAACTTCACATTCATGAATGGTGAATGTTTATCTTCAAAAGCAGATGCACCTTCTCACTGAAGATTACTAACAGTCGACTGGTGTATGGAGTGTATGGAATTTGGGATGGGGCAACCATGACCAAAACTGGTGTAGTAACTGCCTTTGGAAACTTGCTGAACACAATTTGTGTTCATGAAAAGATTTTTTTTCTTTTTAATGTTTAGATTAGTGGTAGACATGTCAATCTCTTCTTTTCTTCATAGCAGAAGTGTACATGTATGAGCAGATAAACATTGAAAGGCAGCTGCTTTTATGATTGGTTACCGATAATTCCATGTTCAGATTAGCTGGAAAGGATGATGTCTTCTACTAATGTGTGATACAAAGGGTCCTGAAACTACACAAAGTGAATCGATGGGCATGTTTTGGTGTGGGTTATCTGTTTTTGCTTAAGAATCATGTGCCTGAACTACATGAAGTCGTCAAGCATTCGTGAACCCGTTAGCGCAAACTGTCAATGTAAGAAGAAACAGCAGTGAATGTTAGGACACAACATGTTAGCAGGAGGCATACCTCAAACAATCCAAAAAAATGTGTATGATGTTGTCCCTATGAAAGTTGTTGCTGGGCTGGAGAGAGGTGTAAGCAGCATATAGGTGAAGGGGGAAATGTGTGTTGATTTAACATAGATGTAAACCGGAGTCAAAGCAGCATAATAAAACGGACAAGTTCAAACTAATCGGCCTGGTTCACCTTCTTTGGACACGATCCTCCATTCTTTTTGCGGAAAGAATGATGATGCCATCCTTCATTTGTCTCATCCCTTTCTTTTCAAGCTGTCATTTGCGTTCTCACTCTCTCTCTTATTTGTCCTCCCCCACTTGAAATGGGGTGTCTCTCCCCACCATGACTTTTGTTTTTACCATGAGTTCATGTGGCTCAAACCCAGATCCAGGCAGGCGGAGCGTGAGAGGGACCTGGCCGACGAAGCCAACCGCCTCTTTAAGCAGGAGTTTGGGGACAAGATTGAGAGCCTGCAGCTGGAGGTGGAGCAGCTGAGGAGGCAGAGGTATGGCTAACAAAGAAATAGAGGTGCAGGACAGTCAGAGCCCTTCAGGGTATAATGCAGCAAGTGGAGGATCATGGGAAATGTGGTCCACATGAGACATCTGGCAAGTGCTGCAGGACTGTCCAACCAGATAAACCAGAGAACCACAGAACATTGCATCAGATGTCATAATGTACTCATTTCTGTGTTCAGGATTTTGCTGGATATAACAGCACTTTTTGAGGGCTTGACGCATGTACAGGTGTGGTCCATTGTTTTCATCCACATACTGGGACCTTACTAAATGCACTTCTGTGCCTTTGCTTTGTAAGTTGCTTTGGATAAGAGCACCTGGCAGGTGATGAGGAGTAAATGTAAAAATATTGCCTGGAGTCAGTGTTGCCAGGTTATTAGGATTCCTTGTCAGTTGCCGAGGAAGCGGAGATATTTCCTCTGTAATGGCATAAGCAGATCATGTTCACCAGATCATCTCACATGATAGAGCACACGTGAGACGAGCCCTTGTGACAGTCATTTATGAGGGGCAGTGTGGTGTGATGCTGAGAGCTCTGGGACCAGCACTGAATGGTTAGCACATGGAGCTGAACTCAGAGGGGCTAAAAATGGGTGATGCTAGAAAACCAAAAACAGGGTGGGATACAGGATACAAACCCTGTGGGTCATAGGTTTCAAACCCACATTAGGTTTAAGGTTGAGTTACAGAATGTGTTTGATTGTGGGCGTCGTACGTTGCCCCAAGTAAAGACACCTGCTAAAGAAATATGTAGTAACACGTACTAATAAAAAGGGATGAGCTGAAGGGGATGTTAGCTCAACTTTTAAAGTACATTGTAACAAGTTTACAGCTTGTCTTGTGAACTTACCTTTGTCTTTTCCTACACACAGTGGAAAAAAATACTCAGAGCGATGAAGGTTCATGCCAATAGTGTTGTTTTGGTATAATAGCAGCGGTTAAGCCTTGAATATGCACACAGGTACGGACTGGAGTTGGAGCTGAAAAGGGAGAGGGAGAGGAAGACGGGTGTTCACACTGATTCTGTGTCTGTGGAGAAGAAGCCATCTTCCCCTCAGCAAATGGAGGACATCAGAAAGGTGTCAACATAGAGAAGTGACATATTGGACATGCTGAAGCTGATATGTAGAAATAAAGTGGCTTGGAACCAAAAAGCTTTATTTTACCTTTTTTTAACTTTTAACAGTGTCAAATGTGTGCTTGAGCAGGCACTCCTGGCTGTCAGTGTTAAATAAAATGCTTTTGCTTTTAAGGGTCTCTGGTTGTCTGGCTGTTCCCATCATGGCTGTGTTTTCACTTTTTATATCTGTGTATCTGTTATATCTATATGTAGCTATCAAGGTGATTTTGACTTCTAGACCTAGAAGTTAAGGGACATTTTCTTTCAATTAGGAACTGGAGGCAGTCAAAAAAGAAAACGATCAACTGCGGACAGTGTTGGAGGAGAAAGAAAGTCTCAGCTCAAGCTTGTAAGCATGAGGAATAGTTGGTTTATAAATCATACAACTTTAAATACTGTTTTTTTAGAGATTTAATACTGATGTATTACTCCCTTCTGTTCTTAAAGGTCTTTGTCACAAAATGAAGATGAACAGGTATGTTTGGTCTCCTTGTATGGTGCGCTCAATAAGGTATAACATTCATAGACATCTAATGAAACAATGAGTATTATGTTGATAATACTATTGAGTAGCTACACAGTTCTCAAACATATGGTTGATATTTCTTGAACAGTGGCTTGTCATGTATTTGAGTCCTAGATTTGCGTGACTGATTGTTGGACGGGAAAGCAAGGAAGTGCTGTTTTGCATAGCCAGCGTGGATGATAGCACTGCTATCGTTGCAATTAAGCCTCTTAAACGTGTAATAAGATTATGCACACAGGGATGCTGTGGGTATCTCATTAAGCCGCTCCTAATCTTTTCAAGGATCAGGCATTAATTGAAGCCAGTAAGCCATCTATCTGCAACATGTGTGAAGAGACAGACTCGCTGACAAGGACCAAGGTACCGCATCTCAAACAGGAGAGAATCATTTATTAGCATCCAAATTGAAAACCAGGCATGGCAGAATGGTTTCATTTTTTCATTTAGTAGGAAGTAATTAGATAAATATTAATATTAATCATCAGTCATCTGGAATGTAAATGTGGCTGTTGTGGTAGTGACAAACTAGATTTAATACACATGCAGAAAAAAGGTGTATAGAGCACACCAGTTATATCTAATATGCTGCTGTTCTGTCTTCTTGTTACAGAAACTATGCAAGAACTGTGGAGAGGTTTTCTGTGAGAACTGCCTTGCCAACGAGTTGCCTTTGCCATCTTCAATAAATCCTGTACAAGTCTGCAATGTGTGCCATTCGAAATTGCTGCAGCAATATGCCTCAAGTCCATCCTGACCTACAGGGGGGGCTGGGAATGCAAGTGGCTTCGGCACATTGAATAAACATATCATATACTGAGAAATATCACAGACAGGAGCAGGTGTGACTTTGAATTTTGAGTTTATTAACAGGGCAGTAATTGTTGCAAATACCACAAGGATTGGTCTTTAGCTTTAGGACTGTTGGTAGAAAGGGATACATTGGTGTGCACTTGTGTAAAAAGGTTTTTAATTATCAGTGTTGTGTATGTTCATAACTGCATTGATCACAGTATCATGGACCGGATGGTCAGACTTAAAATTATGTGTCCACCAAGTGGATTTGAATGGAGCATGTGCGAGCTAAATGGATATCCTGCAGCATGTGCTATATGAAACATATAAAAATACTAGCAAATGGGGTGAACTGCTATTATAGCACTTGAATTGTTCTCGAAGCTCTTTCAACAGTCTGCATTTCCCACATTGACTACATTATGTTTTGAGTTAGCCTGAAGTAAATGACACAATGTTATTCATGTTGTTGTATGTATTAGTGGTGTAATCAGCTTGGCAACCAAACCCAGGCTTATCTCATGAATCTGTGGAGCAGGAGATTTTCTCTACAGTTATCTGAAGCTACCAAAATGAAAGAATTTTTGCACATATTCTGCAGTGCACAGCATTTAGTGGTTTCATTCTGTTTTACAAGTAGTAGTTATTCACAGAATTATTCTGTTGGATTACTGAAACACTCAAAACTGCATAGAATGGAATTTAATCTGATAACTTTGTCTTTGGTGTATTTTTTTAATTATTCTTATCTTTTGTGTATCTTGGCATATGTTAAAACACCTAGGTGAAGCAGCAGTTTTACTTTGTAGTCATCATTCATCTTAGTTTTTTTTTTTCCCGTTTCCACTGTGTGTTCTGCACAGTGGGTATAGATGGGGGTTAAACATGGAATATGTCATATCATGATTCCATTTACGGCAATTAAAGCGTTGCACAATCAAGCTATCTGCATTGCTTCATTTGAATCATGAGCGCTGCTCTCATTGAATTGTAACTATAACCTGCTGTTGATGGAAATTAAGATGTAACATTTTATTTTCTTGGTTTTTATTTGCAGAAAATTGCTTAACAATAAACTTTTATCAAAATGCATGAACAGTGATCGTTTTCAATGGTTTACGGCAGTGATGTCCGAAGAAGAGCAAGAATGACAATGGGGGATTGTCTTCCCCAATTATAAGGTTTTCAAACAAGTATTTTGGAATTTACAAGGCTAATTTGACACATTGTATTAAATACATCAGCGCAGTAACAGTGGCAACTTTAACACTTGATTTGGCTTTGATGTGACAGTGGTGAGTTATCCAAGCCACCTAGTACAAGGTCCAGGATTAAGACCTGGGAAATGTTTGTGGTGAGGATAAGATGTATTCCTCTAATATTGCTGAGGAATGGCCTGCCAAAGCAATATGCTCTGTGGAGACCTTCTCAGGAACAACTCTGAGGTTTTTGCTTTTTGGGACCGAAAAACTGTAAAACCACCCTGAGAAATTAAGTCTTTATTAAGAGATAATTGCTTAGTTGGTAAGCTAAATGTCCTTAGTCATTCTTTTAAAAACAGGTTTGTGTGCTTTGTGAATTACAGCATTACCAGCAACTGTGCCTTTGACAGAGAACTTCACTGCATGTTCACAGGTGGGTTTTCTTCCAAGATAACAGGCTCGAAGATGCCAAGATGGATGCTGTTTTGGACCAATCAGTTGCTAAATATTCACCATCTACATACAAGGAAATAAGTTGCTGAAAGCATTCAGCTCAGTACTACAAGTAGTAATTTATCTCGTATGAGTCCTTTTAAACATAAGGTGTGAATAAAAGGTGGAAGTGAAAATCTGGTGCTGCCAAACTGCATTTATATCCTTATGTCCTAAAAACAAAAACAACACATTACTTGCAATGGTGGGAAAAAAAAGTTTTAGTGCAGCAAGTTTTGCTTTCATTTTCTGAATGTCTCACATACTTGTTCTGAATAAGATACAATATAGAACTGCTAGTGTGAAGACTAAACAGCACATGAGAAGCAGCTGTGAATGAGCCCTATCTAGGCCATATGTTTAACATTGTATGCCTGCAGCTTATTAGGCTGCTATACTTCACACTACTGTGCTGATTCATTGATCACCGGCTAGGCAGACTATAGATTACAAATTTGGGAAGAGAAATTAATACTGATGTGTGAGCAGTTGTTTTCTGTTCCGCTAATCTAATTTCATTACCTGAATTTAGTCAATTTTCATTGAACATGCAGCGGGCTATTAAACACAGGTGGCTGAAAAAAATCAAATAGCATAGTGCTCTTTTCCAGGCTACATCCTCAACCTTGACAAGAACAGTAGGTGATTAGTACTGTGCAGGGTGTGAGAAATGGTATTCATACAACAATGTCACCTTACAGGAATGTGTTTATTCTGGGAGCGGACATGCTATGATTCAGATGCACACTTATTCCCAAAAACAATAAATTATTTGGATGAAGACGGATAGATATTTGGAGTTGGACAGGGTCATTTTCTTGCTCAGATCTTCACCTGCAGAAGACAAACAATTTTTGTATTATTTCTTAGAGAATTCACAATGCAGCTAAACCATAACAATGAAACCACGTTTGTATTCAGACTACACAGAAACAGTACTATAACTGTACTTTGCATGTACCTGAACAGCTACTAGAGTCACGGTTTGACCTGAACACAGAGATTATAATGTGCTGAACTCACCAATTTCCTCCAACCTCAACTCATTGGTGATGCTGAGTTTAGGAACAACTCAAGATATCGCTCTTCTGCATACAGAAAAAGAAGACTAATTCAAAAACATTAAAGCACAAGGATTATGATTAGTCTGTCTAAAGAACAGTCATTGTAAAGGTTTCTTCTGTCAAATGGTGTACCTCACTGAAGTAATGTAAACCCCAAAACCAAGACATATTTCACTATGTTAATAGCATACTAGGTAGTGTTAAGAGACCACTGCTGTGTGGTTTTCACAGATGACATAAAAAAACCTTTATTAATGAGGGGGGCGCTCTTTAATATATCATTAACAATACAATAACGACCTCACACCCACACGCACTTATTTCAACATGCTGCAGTAAATTTTAACTGTGCTTTGATTAAAGTTATCTTACGCATGTTGGCCTTGTCTCTGGACATGGCAGCCACCGCGTCTTCGTGGCAGGTAAAGTACACGTCGGCCTCTCCAGTAGCTCTCCCGTCTGGTCCATACTCAATGAGAATCCTCTCCAGCCTCAGTGGAGCGAAGAACTGAAAGAAAAACGCATGCCTTTCTACAGTGCAGAGGAAACCGATCCAATATACAGTACATGTGCCCCAGTCTTTTGAATGAATCTGTGAGAAATTCAGCAGCGCTCTTTATCTCACGTTTACAATGTCGTGCCCATTTGTTTGGAAAGGCAGCCCTCTGATGTGTACGCAGTACGCAGGTGCACTGGAGACGGGTCTCGATGCAGAAACTGGAGCAGCAGTGCAAGTACCTGCGAGTGAACATTTGCAATACATTTAATATTGTTCAATTGGATTAACATTTCATGGATATGCAGTTGTAGTAGCAGATTAACATTTAGGAGGCACCATGGGAAAATGAATCCTTGGAAAAGGGTTTGGTTGGACACACCAAGCATTTTTAAATCAGCCATTAACCTTGTATGTGCTTGGTAAATTAAACTAGTCAGTGAAGTTCGTTTTGAAACCCTTATTGGCTTTTTCAGAAAAAACTGCATTCATTTTAAGATCTAATTATATATATACACACTCATGTATCATATATCTATATCTATATATGGGTATCTGTTGGTGTATAGTGCCTAGACACAAGGCAATCTCAGTCCAGACTATTCCCACATGTAGTTCCCCGCTGGTGGAATGAGCTACCTTGTGCCATAAGAGCAGGGGCGTCCTCACTATCTTCAAGAACCTCTTGAAGACCCAGCTCTTCCGAGAGCACCTCCTCTCCTAAACACTTCTTACAACTCCAACATAATTCCATCTCTGCTCACTTTTTGCCTCGCACTTTTTTCTCCTGTAACTATTTGTTTGTTTTCACCTTTCATCTTGTTTACCTTTGTTTTCTACTTTCCTTGACTTACTTAGTTGAGTTTAGTTGTTTTAGGTTGCACTTAAAGCTTACGCTAAGGTCTTCTACATTACTGTAGCTTGCTTGCTGTTCCTCACTTGTAAGTCGCTTTGGATAAAAGTGTCTGCCAAATGACATAAATGTAAATGTAGAGATGAAACGGTATGAAAATTTAATATCACGATTATAGTGTCCAAGATTATCACGGTTATCAGTATTATCGCGGTATTGTTAAAATGTGCTGAAAATGTTCAAAAAAATGTTCAGTTTGTGTATTAGTACTTTTTGAACATTTTCAGCACATTTTAACAATTTCCTTAAGGGATACACAATGTGTTCAAGTGCAGACAATAAGCATCATTTACATCTCAAGCTCATGGGGATAAATTTTACACATGCTTCCATTTAAAAAAGTGACAAAATAATAATATTGACAACAACAATAAGTGATCTCACTGTTTTCAGGTTCTGGACGTGGCTGTGCAGCAGGTTCACTCTTGTTTGCTTCAGGAAGGGGCCTGCTGTCAGGTGGTGAGGCATACTCCGCCCTCCTTTTACTATGCTGGGATAGGATATCCATTTTCCTGCTGGGGAATACCTCGATGTACCTGGGCACATGCAAGACCATCAATCAATCATCTACCTTCTTTGCTACCCTGGGTGAATACATGAAGTAGTGGCAGCACCACATTAATATTCATGATCAGAAAGTCCTGCAATGTGTTATGTTTTAGAGAGACTGCGCTTCTACTGGTGGATACAACAATGGGTACATATCTATGAAAAACCAGGTTTGAAAAAGTGATATTACTGACGATGACTACTGACATGCACATATCTACACTGGAACTCTGCAAATTCACCAGAGCAGGGACAGGGACATCACATGCTAAGCATCTGTTACTTTTGAAACTCTCTGACACCTCTCATTTTAGCCCCATAAGCATGAGAGCAATCACAGAGGTGTCCTTACCTGTTGCCTATGACACCTCTGTCCCTCTCTAAAGCCTGATCCGCCATTTCCTGCGACGCAAACTCCACGTAGGCGATCCCCGTGTTTCTCCCCCAGCGATCTCTGACAATCGTCACCCCACCCGCAACAATCTCCAGCCCTGAGTGTGGCAACATCCCTTTCGTTAGCAGGTGACAAAACACATGGAAGGAGAAGAGCGGTGTCAATAATGACGTGGCAAGACCCACCTGAGAAGAACCTAACGACGTCCTCCTCGGTACAGATGTACGGAAGGCCACGGATCCTGATGACTCCATCCTGGGCCGGGTGCAAGGACGATGTCCTCAGGATCTCCTCGGCTTCGCTGTTTGTCACTTCGTACACTGCGTGAAACAAAAAGAGCTCATCTGCCCGTTCCTGTTGCAGTCGGTGCCATCACGGTACATGTTAGCTATTTTGTTAAGGGCCATTTTATCTGCAGGATATTCAGTCCTATGAATAGAACACAACACCACAAACCATAATTCACAGCCCATATCAATAAATGATTAAAAGTATTTAGAAGAGACTTAGAAGTCAGCTTGTATACCCTTGTATATGTTTGTACTGTAGGCAGCAAAGGTAGCCAAACTCTAAAATAAAAAAACATCAACTGTGGCAGTGTGCCTTTGACCAGCATGAAGAGATTAGTCTTCTGAAAGAATGTCAAAGAAGCACTGTGTGCAAAGTGGCAAACCTTCAACGTAGCGGGGTCCCAGGTACTGTCTGTGTTTCTCCAAAGCTTTGTGGACGTCCTCTTCGTGCTCCAGTTCTATAAAGGCTTGTCCATTTGGCTTCCCAGTTCTGGTAAGCGTTAGATGAATTCCATTCACTCCATCACGAATTCTACATTCTGGGGCAAAAAAATAAAAAGTTTGTTTGGAAATCACAAAAATAGCATTATAATACAAAACTGACACCACATAAAAACTGATACTGACTTGTCCAGGATGGCAAGACATTAATTTGCTTACATAATAATCATAATAATCTTTATTTATACAGCACCTTTCTTATTAAATTTGCATCCAAAAGTGCTTCATGAAAATCAGAAAACAATGATAAAATATTATTACTTGCCTTTGCAAAGCTTATTTTGTCTTTGTCATATCCAGAGCCACTTACATATCTTAAAAATTTTCGGCTGGATATTTACTGTGCCAATCTGGGCTAAGTACCTTGCACAAAGTACCTGCACAAAGGCACAACAGCAGTGCCCCACCAGGTAAGCGAACAGGGAACATTTTGGTTAGAAACCCTGTTCTTTATCACTACACCACACAAACCACTATAACGAGCTTACCTGAGAAAAAATTCAAGAGATCTTCAGGTGTACTAGACCAAGGAATTCCTCTTACACGGACGATGAAAACTTCCTTACTCCTGGACTCTTGAGGAGACTTGTAGTCAGGTAAAGGTGGATACTCGTCTTCTTTGAAAGGAACTCCCGCCTATTACCAGAAAGACATTAACAACAGGCTAGATAACGGCAGATCGTAAGATATCTGTCAAATGAATGTTCATCAAAACGGTACATTGTACTTACCTCAGTGGACAGTCTTTGTTGAACAAACTTAGTTAAAAAGAAAACCGGTTGACTATGCTCACGTGTGGATGTCCAGTGGTGGTGGTACTGTGAACGTCCACATGCATGTCCGACTCCACACACAGCTGATCTATTACAATTTAAGATTTTACTCGAGGTAGCACATCTCGCCGCAAAACCTCTAAATATTGAAGATATCAACAAAGACCTGCAGCGTCCGGCCATAGTCTGATGACCTTAGTACGTATTATGCTTCTAGCTAGCTTAGCTATCTAACAAGATGGCAAATAGCTAACTCGCTAGAGACTGACAGTATATCGGTATTAACAACATTAGCTACAAACAAGACTGAGATTGCAGTGCCACGCATAGAAAAGCAGAAATGCTCACTGTAAAGTCAGTAACACAATCTAAGCGTTTACATGCATGACAATCCTTCCAATGTCAATTGCTGAAACACGCACTAAGCCGCAACATGCTCGGACAAAAATGTCAATGAGTGTATTCAACGAAAAAGAGGGTAACAATACCGGCTGAACAAAGGGTCCTATGCAATATCGCCATCTGAAGGTGCGACGGACCTTGTGCACGTTTGCTTACACTGGAAATGCCTTGGGTGCTGTGTAGCTGTATGTAACATCGTAGTTAGCATATACTGCATTTCAAAATTAACTACATTAGTAACGTGGGTAGAATTAAAACACGTAGTGCTGACACGTCAAGCGATAAAATGTGTGACAAACAACGTAAGAAGTGGAAAATAATTTTGGCAACATTTGCAACCGGTACAATGAGTCCCGGTGTGCGCCATCTCCAAACATTTGATTAAGACTGAAAAAAAAATGTATTCATGGTTTTAATTGAGAAGGCATGTGTATTTTCTGTATACGAGAGTAATTGCTCGTAGTTCCTTGTATTAACAAGCAGCGGCACTGTTTCCATATCAGCATGCATCATCCGCACCCCATGTTCTCGCGAGATGCTATTGACCAAACAACGAGACTTTGGAGAGGAAGAAGAAGTTTGGCATTCGGTTCTGTAAGAGAGGTGGCGATTGTGTCCTTTATTGTTTTGTGGATCGCAAGAAAGTAACAGTCTTTGTGGCGTGGATAAACGAAGTCATTCTTGCTTGCGCGCTCGTGTTTTGTGAGAGCTTCTTTCACAAAGAGAAATGAGCTTTCTGTTGTGAGTATACTGTGAACTCTGCCTTTGTGTCTCTATGATCAACTTGCTTTTGGAAGATACTGCATATATCATGTGCTGCTCATCCAGCATGATAGACCTAGAAGCTGGATCGCAATGGATAACGCTAGTCGCTACCTAGCTGGCTCTTTTTCCTTGCTGTAGTATTTTCAATGGATTACACACTGACTTGATATTTAGCTATTGATATTATTTGCGATTCTCATTTTTTGCGGGGTAAGCTGCCTACGTTAGACACCGCTTTTAATCGCTTGTCCTACTGAAGTGGAGTGGTGCATTTTAATCTGCTGTCGCCGCACATTGCCATTGATTTCAATCGACAGCTATATTGTTGGCTAAACGCCAGATGTATGTTAACTAGCTAGCCGACCAGGTTACCATCCTGTAGATATCGGTCATGAAACTGAACAGAGATTAAACGTTTCTGAATGGCATTTATCTAGACTCCCATACTGGTAAATCTAGCGTTAGCTAGTTAGCAATGGAACCTCAGTTGTTTATGGCTCGCTGTTTTTGTTTATTCCCAGTCATCATCATAGCTACCTAGCCGCCAAACTGTGGATATCACAAGCGTTGCCTGCCATTCTGTTGAGTTAGTCCAGGCACGGTTACATCTGAACGACGAATATTAATGATGAATAGCTGATAGCTAGATATCTAGCAGGCTTAGCTTGTAGCGCAAGCCTTCGTAGGTGGCCACTTGTATACACAGTTAAAAAAAATCAAGCGAGGCTTATAGCAGCTAATCAAGCTTGCTGCATGGCATCTACCTCAACCATGGAGACGACCTGGTTTATGAAGTAGCTAATTGCTATGCCAGTGGCATTGTCGAATCTAAAACTTTAACACTTGTTTAGCTATCTCATTGTTGTGGTCATCATGACCGCAAAGCAGTTTCTGTATCTTAAAATTGTAACTGTCAAGAGTTGGACTCTTGTTACCTACGTCACTTGATTCTGTTTTTTTGCGAAACATTTTTGAATGTCTTGGGTCGAACAGATGTCTCATGTGCCAAGTCAGGCATAATTCAAATTAACACACACTTACTGTTTAAACTGTGCACTCATACACTTGAAATACAGTAAATGAGCGATTGCCAGTCTTGCTCATGGGGGCCCGGTTTATGTGTAGTTATAATATAGCTTTAATAGACATGTGGAGTTGATCTGGCTATTGGTTATTTACAATGGCTATTGATCCGGATTTAAAATGTCTTTTACATGTTATTGTTCCTTGTCCATCGCAAACGAAATTTCTTATTGGAGGTATATGAAACAAGATGCATGTAGTAGTATTTCTCAAGCTTATTTTTGTCCATTTTTGCCTTCATGAAAGTGGCAATACAGATAAGCCATTTAAACGGCCAATTAACATCACTGACAGAGGTCCTTTATTTGTTTAATGGCAGATGCTATCAAAATCATGTGGAAGAAATGTTTTAACATGTCTTTTTTATGACCCAGACACCTGTAACGAGTTCAAAAGATTTACAGCACAAGTCCAGATCAGCATCAAAAAAACACAATGAAATGAACTGATTGAGATATATACATAGTGGATCATCAGGATCAGGACTGGAAACCTGTATGTATTGTCATACATAAAATTGAGGGTGGATGTGTGTGTGTGTGTGTGTGTGTGTAGCCTGTATAGCTCAAATTTTGCAGCCACTCCTGACACCCATTTAGCTCACTGAGATTGTATTAGTGCACACACAACTGAGAATGATTCTCTAGTGGGTTGGTAGTGTGTGCGTCTGTGGTTTGATGGTGTGTGTGTGTTTGTGATTTTCAATGGTGTGTTTCAGTGTCTCACCTGTGTGTGTGTGTGTGCATGTGTGTGTGTGTGTCTACGCTTTGAGTTCATAATAGTGTAATGAAGTACTTCAGTGAATTTCAGTTTAATTAAGTATGACTCGGTACACTAGATTAGGTGTATTTTCCTTCAGGCCATGTCTAATGTGAACAAAGGCCTAATTATTAGTCTTACATAAAAATATAAAATTCCTGTGTGGAAAAAGAAAAAGAGTCTCTCCATCACTTAAACGAAACAGGAAGCAGGCAGCGGCTTGTTGGTGCATTCTGTCCATCCATTGCTGGGTCTGTCTTTCAGGAAGGAAAAAAAAAGAAGCATGTTTAGACAGCAGCCCTGACTTGCTGCCTCTCCACCGAGCTGTGTGTTCCCTCCAGACGCAGCTTGTGTCACGAGCTATCTCCGCATGTTCCTTTGTCTTACAGTAACACTCGAGAATTACTTCTGCTTGTACCGCATGTAGCATATGACCACTTGGAACGAAACAAGGGGGGAAAAAATCAGATAAAGGTGCTAAAAGTGTGACTTCTAGGCTTGACCTAATTATCTGGCTAATCGAGTCTGACCTTTTATGTTGGGAGTTTATATATAACTGAAGGAAAAGGGCCCATCTTGTAAACAGTCGTAGTGGCTTTAATGGCCAGATTTAATCTAACCAGAGAAGGCTTTGTGCTTAACTTTGAGTAAGCGCTTTAAGTGGTTGTACTGTTGATGTGATTTGTACTTGTGTTCTTGTTCATTTCAGTACGTGCAAAGCTTGTGCTGTTGTCAGAGAAATGAAAAAAAAGATCAACATGAGTGTGTTACTCAGAGTTAAAGGAGGAATGTATTTTCCATTACATGGAATGTTCTGTTTGCTTGTGATCATCAGTGGAGAGCTCACGACAGTCTGCAAGGCTGTTTGTAATCTTCTTGTCAGAAGCTGTTCTGTGAGCAGTTATTGACTGGACCGTCTTCCATCGCTCTGGCAACATTTTTCATCAGCTGCGCTTTTGGTCGGGCTACTCCATGTTTTTTTTCCTCCCAGTACTAATCAGCCTTTTACACAAAGCTGTAGGCCTACATGTTCATTCACGAGCAAAATGTTTGCTTACTAATTAAGAATAACTACAGTTGGCAGGACAACGTCATTTGGCTGTCTGAACATGACGCTGATTCACTCTTGAAGGAGACCAAGGGAGTGCCAGAATCAGAAAGTACTGCGCTCACGGGCTTAGCCCTGACAGGGAGAAGGTGCAGGTGTGCATTGGTTTGCTGGGTGTTTGCTCTGGACAGGTTTGCACAGAGGAAGGGTAATTGCTCTTTGTTGATTGCACCAAGCACAGACAAGAGTCTCTGTTATGAGTACTAAATTTGCACTTTATTAAATCTAAAGAGGTAAGCTTTCAACCAGTTCGATATCAAACTGACAAGGTAATTAAATGTGAAAAACACATCTGCCATAAAACAAAAAAAGAAAAAACCTATCTAAAGGTGTATAAACCGTACCGAAACATAAATCAGTGGCGTTTTTCTCCTTTTTGTCATCAGCATTTCAATCTGTTACCAAGCTGTGTTTCTCTCTGTCTGTCAGTTACTGTCCAGGTCAGCACGTTGCTGTGAAATGCAGTGCAGTTTTCTATGTTACCAGGTAACACATCCAGGAGGGAATGCAGCTGTTCACAGTCAGCGAAATCTGTAGCATTTCAAATTAATATCCATGTAGGAATGAAACAGGCAAAATGGCAATCTCAGTGTCTGCTTCATTCTTAAACAGTTTAAAGTGTTGCTGCTACCCACTCCCCCCACCCTCATCCATAGAGTAACTAAGTGGCTTGTTTACGCCAGCTTCGTGTCCCTTTTGTGTGAAAACCTTACATAAGTCACATGAACTCTTGTTACGCCGGGGTGCGTGAGGTTGTTAAGGCTACATCTTGGGATGCAGGGGCTAAAGTAATGCTGGGTGATGAAGCGTTTAGAGAACTGCACTTGTAACCAGTAGGTTCTAGCTTCAGATCACAGGTAGAACATTGCTGTTGTACCCTTGTGCAAGGCCCTGAAATGCATCGCTTTTGTAAATATGCAGCTGTATAAATCTCTTTGGATAAGGCTGTCCTACTGGCAAATAAAAAGTATTATGTAATGTGCTCTGTTCCGTGACATGGTAAATCTTTCATAATGTGTCTTGTTAAGACATGAAAAATACAGCCTATGTGAATTAAGTCTTATCCTCAAGGCAGTGGTATATTTAAGCGTTCATCATAATTCTGCATCATCAAAATATTGAGAATTTTTTCAGATATAGACGTAGAGAATAGATCAGATGTAGAACTGTTGTTTGGGAACAATTTAAATACAATATGGTTTGCTGAATCAGTTTAATGATTTAGGCACACCACTCCCTGGCTTGTTTATCTTAAAACGCTGGCTCTGAAATGAGCTGTGAGATGAGAACATAAGTACTGGAGCTTTTTCCTCGCCTGGGGGTTTGTTACTCATGACTGATCAGGACGTTGTTTAATCATGTTTGATACCGAGCTGCTGTCTGCTCTCTCCCGCGGACGCAGTTGCCATTGCAGAGGAAGGAGAATGTCTGTCTGCTCATTACACTGCGTGCTCTCCAGTCGTTCCTCGTGATGTCTCCTCCCATATGTCCTAACAGGCCAATCACATGGCACGTCATTGAGTCCTCTAGCATAAGAGTGTCTGTGCAGAAGGCCAGGCTAACGCCTCAGCCTCAGTTCTGTTAATGTTCAGATCCTGAAATAGCCCTGTACTCTGGCACTTTCAGATTAGGGTTGATGTGTGGGCAATTAAAATGGGTGTCATTGCATTAATTACTAGTCCTGAAAATACATTTGAGATTTAATTACAACCCTGACCTATTGATTCATTTAAACACCCAGCCTGTGTCTCTGATTTTTTTTTAATATGCTAAATCTAGTCTAATCTATTTGCGGCACCAGGGGCCTCAGCTAATGGTCCTGAGAGGACAGATGCAGCTTCCTTTTTTTGCCCTGCCCCACTGTGCCGCTCGATATGTCAGAACGGGTCCCATGGTGACATACCGCGCAGCATCTGCGGCCTGCGTCTAATGACTTAAGATCTGTGACCGCAGCAGGTGTGGAGGGGGACGGTCCCTGTTCACTGATACTAGGCGTGGGGCGTGGTCCCTGCCATGCCTATACGCCACACATTGACCGTGCCCCGACCGCAGATCGACCGCACCCTGCAAGCCTGCCAGTGTCCGCTTATACGGTCATGTGTCCTCATTACACGGTCGCGCAGCCATCAGGCGAATGTGGGCTAGCTGCAGCTCCATTGACATCCTTTTGTTTCGATGACGAAGTCAGTCGCGCACGCTTTGTCAGCAAACCCAATTGCCCATGTCTACCGCCGGTTACGTAAGGTGACCTAGACTGCCTCGGTGAAAGGGCCGGCATTGTTTTTTTCATCAGAGACTGATTAATTGAAGGGGAGCACATAGCTGTTTCATCATCCATATCCTCCTAATATGCGCCCAAATTGTAGCTCTTAATTTATTATTTTTTGTTGGTTCAATTTAATTTTGGTCTAATAATTAGCAGTAAAGTTAGGATTGATCATTAACAGCATGCACTTCTGGAAACTGTAGGTAGGAGATCACACAGGGTGAAGAACAGAGCATAAAGGAGGCTTTTTTTCCTCTTCTTTTTAGGGTCTTGTTAGGTAAGCTTTGAAAAGTGCATTCCGTTTCGAAACTGAATTTGGAACAGCATAGAGGGATACATTGTGTCCCCGAGGGAGTGTGTGTTCGGTGAATCCCCAGTCAAAGGAGATGAGAGAGAGGTTTTATTGCCGCCATGTCGGAATGCAATCGAGTCACGAGAAGGATCTGCGAGCCGGTCGTGAACTACACTCAGGGCTCAGGACGTAGACACTCCCACTCACTTTTTATGGGGAATGCTTCATCTCTAAGCTCACGCCTAGAGACAAAGTCCCGTCTCGCTGTACGAATCCTCACACTTTGCAACCCCCGGGTAGCCCAGCTGGCTGCTGCCTCTGGAAGGAGCCTCCGCTAAGCGCTCCTTCCTGTTGTTTCTGCCGCTCATTGTTTGGAGTCCATCTGCTTTACCGCTTCCCCACGCTTCTCCATTGTCGCGGTGGCTGATGTCTTTGCCGTGCTTATTTCAGCACCTTATGACCGGAGAGGCTTCTGAGGGCTCCTCCACCTCCAGCGGGCAGGAAGTGTAAAGAGGAAGTAAGAGATTGCCACTGAATTACAGCAGATGGTCTTTGTATAAATAGACGTGTGCTGTGCGACAACCATCACGCAAATGCTTTCCTTGGTTTATTGTATATATTTACAGTATTTTACTCACTTTTTCCTCAGTGAAAATGTTAATGGCATACCTGGGGGACAACCATCATAAAAGATCAATGAATCTTGTGACTTGGGTGACAATAATATGACTGATGTAAAACTGGGAAGTTCCATCATAAGGGAATTACTCAGCCTTTTACTGACGTTTATTCCACCGCAAGTTTAACAGGGAGGGCTTCTTGCACAAAGCATCATCAGTGGGGACGTTTGAAAGATGACAGACAGTGATTTACGCAATAGGCGAAAAAGGCATATTGCAAGATGGGAAGAAGGCTGGCAACTGGCTACATGTCTTTAAGGAAAAAGGTTTATGTACTGGCTGGTCATAAAAGAACAAGTCTGTGCCCTCAGCAGTGTCTCTCCCACTGTGGTTCAGTCAAGGTGGGCCGCTTCAGCCGAAACTAGTTGAGCTGCAGAATCCAACTGAGGTGCGGCTTTTGGCCTAGTATTATCTTTGAGACCCTTTCTGTGAACACATTATCATCGTTTCCCGTGACCTCAGCACCGTCCCTGTGTTCGATGTTCACGTAGTTTGCGTGTTGTGCGTTGTGTGGTTGGATGAGAAAATAAATAAGAAATTGTCATGCCCAAAAGCGATGTGATGGATACAGTGCAGATAGGTGAATTTCTTCTGTGGAAAATACATTTGTACTTCAGTTAAATTCCAATCTAAGAGTGGACAGTGTAAGCAGTCTGTTGTCACACATTAGGTTTATGTGATTACATTCCTTTTTTAAATTCGTGTGAAAGAATTATAAAATGATTTATCCATCACAAGTTCTCTACCCTTTTGTGATTTGAGCATGCCATTTTTGTTCTTAATAGCACAAGCTCCCAGTGGTCAAAGTACTTGGGTGTGACTTAAAAAGAAAGACATTGACAAGTGGAGAATCTGACTCATGTGTGACTGTAAAAGATGGTGTTCTTCAGGCTGGAGCATGCAAGTTCACGCTCTGCGAAATGCTAGCCTGAAGGTGTGCTGGCAAAAGGAAGAGCACAGAGGTGGCTAGGAGCAGTGCAGCTCCAAACAATATCCGCCCTAGGGTGAGCAGTGTTTGCCATTGCAGGAAAGGACTCTGTTGCATTGAGCCGACTACATCCATTGTGCACAGGGTTATTTGGAAGGGAACAGGAGATGACAAGACCCATCTTGTCAGCATTTTGCTCGTACAATCCTGAACCCTTGTCAGGTATCCCAGACCCATTCAGACGCATGGACGCATGCACTGTAGGGTACCAGGGAGGTGTTAATTGAGGGTTTTGGGTGCTGTCATCAAAATGACAAGTATGGGCACGAATTATGTGGAGCGTTTGGTGGACATAAAAGTTGTTTGAATAGAATAGCTGAGTCCCAATCCTTGGCAAGAGTTCTAAGAACATTTTGGAATTAGTGGTGATTATATGTCTTTATATTTGACTGGAAAAAAAGATAAGCACATCTGAACACATTTTAAAATTCAGCTCTTCAGCGGGATTAATTTTGTGATTTTTCCACTAACTTTTCAGGACTGTGTGGCTAGATGAGTCATATCTGTCCTAAGTGGTACTAATTTGTGTGCCCTGACAAAAGGGTACTAAGGTGCTAAAGTTCTAAGTGATGTGCAGATGCATTGCTTAGTCTGGTTAGCTGTTTTAGGTGGCCATGTAGTGGCCATGTGGATGTACTGTTGCCGGGTGGCCTTGAACAAAGCTGCTGTTTTGTTTTGATGTTCGGGGTCTAGTAAAGGTTTGTGCCGTCTCCTCTCTGTCCCTCAGCGGGAGTCGCTCGTCGAAGACGTTCAAGCCGAAGAAGAACATCCCGGAAGGCTCGCACCAGTACGAGCTGCTGAAGCATGCGGAGGCCACGCTGGGCAGCGGAAACCTGCGCATGGCCGTCATGCTGCCGGATGGGGAGGACCTCAACGAGTGGGTGGCGGTCAACAGTGAGTATCCGCCTTCCAGTTTCCACTCCAATCTGCCTTCCACTGTGTCTTAACGCAATGCCTCTTGGTGGGTTAACATGCAGATTGTTCTGACTAGTTAGGATCACACTGCTTGATTATCTGGGTCAAGGAATCATTTTCCAGTTTTTTCCCCTCATATTAGCCAAAATGTTGTCTTGTTTAGTTTTGTTTTTAATTCCATCAGGGAAATCCAGTCTGTCAAGTACTTTGACAGTTATTGTGCCTGACGCTATACTTAAAAAGGTTGATTGGGTGCTTGGTTGATCAATCATGTTCACTTCCTCAAAGGGCATACAAGTCTTTTCTCTGAATAAACTATTCAGTTTATCGGTTTAACTGATTAATTTTCAAGTTCTTTGGAAGTAAGCTGAGGAGCAAGTATGTGCCCACTCTACACGTGGGCTAGGGAGGTCAACATTTCCATCCATCTGCATGTGATGGCTTGTGTGTTGTTTTTGTTTGTCACACCCCCATCCAAGCCCCGCTATGACTAACCCACCACTGAAATACGCCCGACACATCTCAGCTGTCAAACTGCTGTTCCCTCAAAGCGCAGACGTAATACCACTGCAGTGAACATTGCGTAGCATAAAGAAAAAGCTGAAAGAAATGACATTCTGAGGAGGTTTGTGTGAAAGGAAATCAGATATGAGGACTCAGCTGCTGAATGCCAGAGGGGAATACCATTCTGGAATATTTTTGGGGTTCTAACGGCAACAGAGCAAGTCCTGGCTAGTGACAATAGTCAGTCTGGGAAAAGATAGCTGGTCAAAATAGCTGGGTTCGTACAATGAAAGAAAAAGAAACATTTCATCACAAATGTTGTAAGGCAGATTCATGGATGTAGGAACCTTTTTTTCCCGTCTAGTCAATGGAAGTCTGCGATTGTGAATGCATATTGATTCTTCCACTTCCATTGGTCCGGCCCAGCACGGGCAGGTCACCAGTGGTAGACTCCCCCCAGGCGGTGTGGGGAGACCGGCACTATATAAGGAAAGCGGGGATCCCTCATTGGGTGACTGACCTGAATTAAGAGGAAAATCAATTCTTCATCAACAATGGTTTTCAGCTGTGGCCTCTCTACAGTATTCTATAAAGGCAACAGTACAAAGATTGTTGAGCGTGGATGGTAATGGGGTTCTGAAGCAATGAGGTTAATGTGGTTTAATAGGACATGCTGGCCTTTGTGAAGCTAAGTGAACCTGGAGGCAAGGAGACGATGGCATGTCCTTAAGATGTAAGCATGAAGTTCAGTTCCTCACATGAGTGTGTATGTAGAGGTATCCTACTAGAATGTTGTCATGTTGTGCAAAAGCATAAATTGAGTTTCTTTTTAGGAATGTGCAGCAACTGCACTTGGATGAATTTAGGGAAGAATTGGTTGAGTGTGAAATAAGACCAAATTCAGTGAACAGTGAACAGCCAGTCATGTACGCTGATAGATTTGTCCAGGTCTTTTGCAATTACAAGTAGTTTTCGCCCTTATCAACAGAAGCAAAAGAGAAAGGTCAGTTTAATGGGACCTCACCACGAGCGACAAAAAACCAATCTCTCAGCGCTTGTCTTGGACATTGTGTGAATGTTGCGTTTAATAAAGTGGTTCAGAAATCTGACCAAAGACCCAATTTGAGAATGCCTGATTTATTAATTAGGCTGGGTTGTTTTTGGTGGAGGGGTAGTGTGTGTAAAAAATAGGGAAGCTTTGGGGGTGCAGTGCAGAGATGGAAACTGACCTGTCAGCAGAGGCCAAATTAGCAGCAGCTGCTGGCTTTGATTTTGTTAAGTGGCTTACTCTCGTCAAGGGATGATGGACACACAGACCTCATGATGAGCGATCCACACTTGCCAGCAGGGATTGTAACAAGCCGTTTCCGTCATACATTATATGTGTTTAATTTCCTATAATCTGTCCTAATGAAGTTGCCAAGGACTGAGCTTAAATCAGAATGATCAGTTGCAATCCAGCGATATCAGAATGAACTAAACAGGATCTAGATTTGAACTTTACTCCACTTTGGTCCTCACTGGTGTGTGCCGTTGAGGCAGTTCCACCTGAGTTGTGACACTCTTGCCCCTGGTTTTATTAACCAGGCCTACAGTGAGAGGAAATTGACATGCAAAGCAGCGCTGAGACATGAATTTTAAGTGCCCTCCTCATTGTCCTCCCTTTCCACCGATGCCGGTTTATTTTGCATGTAGACAAATAGCTCGGAGGACGAGTGTAAGCGTGTTAAATTTCCCTGGGGATATCCTCGGACACCGTGAGCGCAAGCCAGAGACCAGCAGCTAGCGCGAGATAAGCAAAGGCAATGCGTGCCAGCTTTCTGGAGGCAGGGGTGTTTGTTTCTAAGGATTTTAATATTTTAAATATAAATATATATATTTGTCCCTGAAATGTCCATGAAATGGCAGGGCCTGTGGTAATGGAGTCTGGTAAATTAGTGCCCCAAGCCATTTGAGGCTTGATCAGTCTGGTGAGTTTCAGAGGGCTGGTGTTGTGCCAAGGTCATTTTGGCATTGTGTGGCCCCAATGGGGACAGCGCTCCCACTCCGTGCTAGTGGCAATGAAACGGAACCACTTGGTGTCATTTAGGCCTGGATTTTAAATTACCCAGCAAGGTTCTTTTTGCTGTACCTCGCAGAAGTCACACCTTTTGTCCCCTAACCTCCACTCACACACTCCCCCATGCACCCCCCTCCCAGAAGATCAAGGCACATCGAAAACACATGTTTATTAATATGCATTTAATATTGCAGCATTGCCATTTTAAGTCCTTTTTTTTTTTTTTTTTTTTTTACATTAACCACCTTCAGACATCATTTTGCTGAACAGGCTGTTAAGTTTAATGTGTGTGCCATGCTGCGATTAAAATTGGATCTTCCAATAGATGAGCTGAATCATTTCACATTATCGCTGGCAGTCACAAGCTCTGCAGAACAGTTTTTCATTTCTCTGAAATTGTTCACTGCAAAGCTGCATCACCTGCTGTGTTCTGTTCCATATATCAAAGCTGTGTTCCCGGCTTTTCACATTACTGTCCAAGCAAGGTCTTTGCACTGTAAGCATTATTTGAACAACGACCAAAATGATTTCTGTTTGGCACTCTAAAACACCCTCGTGAAAATTAGGCCAAGGTACTCATGGAGCTGTTGTTCCCCAGCCCTTGAAGAGGACTCTAAGAACTCTTCATGTATCTTAATAACTGAGAAACTTAACTGCCACCAAATATGACACAAGCAGTGCAGCAGACCATCTTGACGCAGCAGACTATCTTTTGAGAAGAGCTCTGCTCACCCACTGTCAGATCCGTCCAGCTCGCCACTCGTTTGGAATGGAATGAAACAACGGAAGCTGGGACTTCCTGACGCACAGTGCTTCCAGGGAGTATGAGCCCTGCCTTCCGGAAGCTAGTAGCATCAAACAAGTGTAAACCCCAAGCCAAGTTCAGTCCAGCTGTACATGTGAATTCAGGGTGAAACCCAGCCCATTGACTGAACAGGCCCTGGAATCCAACCCTGAGGGCTTTTCAGTCCCTCCTGACTAAATAACACATACCAATATTTTTTGTTAGTTGCACAGTATTGCAGTCATTGAAAATAAATGTTTGTCATGTAAATAATTAAAAGGTAACACTTGCGTAAACAGGTTAGTCCCAGTTATGTGTAAAAGCAGGGATGTTGAGTGGCTTCATTAATCTTGTTAAATACAGAACAAACATATGTGTTACCCCCATCGAGGTATGTGGGTAGGTGTTGGTAACATCATCCTCACACACAGGTCTGTGTTTGATTTCCAGCTGTAGATTTCTTCAACCAGATCAACATGCTGTATGGGACCATCACTGATTTCTGCACAGAGGAGAGCTGTCCTCTCATGTCAGCAGGGCCTAAGTAAGGACTTGCCTGCCTCTGTCTTCCAGTCTTTGGACTTCTACCTTCAACAGAAGGCAGATGAACCTTATCTTCAATTCATGAAATTTCCTCTGTTTGCTTATTGTCATATTAATTTGTTTTTCAGTTGTGGCATGTATTCACTCTGTCTTTAGGTGGTGTCTTTTCCTGATTATAGAAATGATCATATGCTTTATACAACCATACATATTTACATTCTTAATCTCATATTAAGTCATTGTGTGCATGCAGAAAGAATGATGACTTTTTGATTGACTTTCATTTTGTAGGTATGAGTACCATTGGGCTGATGGAACCAATATAAAAAAGCCAATCAAATGTTCAGCACCCAAGTATATTGATTATTTAATGACTTGGGTGCAGGACCAGCTGGATGATGAGACACTGTTCCCATCAAAAATAGGTATGACCAGCGTTCCTGTTTCCTCTATTTTGACTCTTTGATTGATATTGATCCAGACCTTTTTTTAGTGTCGAAGTCTGCCTCCTATTCATAAATTTCCATCTTTAATATTTTTCTATGCAAGTTTGGTATCTATCTAAGGTCTTACTTTTATTTTGAAATGTGTTTTCCTCTGGTCTTTCATTTCTATGCAAATTACCATGTTCTTTTCCACCTCTAAACAAGCCAGGAATTAATGCAAATTGGCAATTTAAATAAGGTTTTTGATTCTTGTCCCTTGGTGCTAAAAGGCAAGCTCATGTTTTTGATGTTCTTCCCCTGGAGTGCCAGTCAGATTTTTGTTGCTTAAAACCTAATTACCCAGACAGGTATCTATCAACAGAGTTGGCAGAGTTGGTAGTTAATTAGCCTTCTGTCTAACCCGTCTTAAAAAGTTTCTCAGTGCAGCAGCAGCAGAAGGCTCACTGGAGTTTTGCCTCCGACCGCAGGTGTCCCCTTTCCGAAGAACTTCATGTCGGTGGCCAAGACCATCCTGAAGCGACTCTTCCGTGTGTACGCCCACATATACCACCAACACTTCGACGCCGTCATCCAGCTGCAGGAGGAGGCTCACCTGAACACGTCCTTCAAGCACTTTATCTTTTTTGTTCAGGTACGTGCGTCCAGTATGTTCAGTATCCCCAAGCGCTCAGTGTGGCTTTCGCTACTCGTCAGTGGGAAGATAACGAACATGACATAAAACTCGTTCGTTCAGGCTGCAGTATACTACAAAACATGTGATACCAACACTATTTCCTCAACATCCATTTTTACCTTGTAATAATCGACTTTATGAAATGCATAAAAATACCTGTGAAAATGGACTTGAAAATGAAACATTTCGTAACGTCAAAACTCTGTCATGGTAGAATGATGATGTGGTGTTGTACAGAATTTGTAATTCTGGAGATGTGTGCATTGTTTTTATTTTTGCAGGAGTTTAACCTGATAGACAGAAAAGAACTGGCTCCGCTACAGGAACTGATCGAGAAGCTGACGTCCAAGGACAGATAAACGGGGACGATGAAACGTCTCCTCACTCAGCGTCATGCAACAGATCTCCTCTGATTTCCCCTGTATTTTCTACAACCCAGTTTTGTTTTATGTGCTACAGTATGTGATAACATTTAGGGGAATGCCTCTTAGAATGATGGGGATTAGGCAGGCTTTGATGTGTAGCGGGTCTTGCTTTAGGCATGTGACTTAAACTCAGTTATACAGTGGTTGGGTGAATGGTTCTTTTTTTTGGCATTGTCCCACTGGTGCCCTACACCCCTCTCAGAGTTAACAGATTCAAGTGCCTAAGAAAGTTCACCTTAAAATTGTAACAGTACAACTGAGTGATACACTACCAGTGGCAACTTCAACACAAAGACTGGACAAACATTACGGTTTGCAGTCTTCTTTTAAAGACATGCTGTTATTTACATTTCTCTGTTTTTACTTCCCCAGTATAAGACACTCAATGGTAATTTTACTCTTCTGTCTTTTCTCACTACAATTAAGACACAGAGATGTCCAATAAGCAGGCTAATTTAAATATTTTTTCAAGAAGATGTCCCCCACTCCCTTCAAATGTACCCTTGGTGAGTGAGGTAGACTAAAAATATGAGAGATTGTGATGAGATTAGATGGAGAGTTTGATACTGACAGAGGAGTTTGGTAAATTCTACAGAAAAGCACAGCTCAGTGTTGTACTCTTATGGTGTTGATTCACCACTCACTGCTTAATTCTGTATTGGCTCCTTTTTAACTCTTTGCGTTCTGTATTTGCATGGCTTTTTGGCTTTCTTCTGGGGCTTTGCCTGCATTTCTGAGCTCATCTGATTTTAACTCAATAGATAAACCTACAAGTAAAGGTTCACAGTTGTGACCCTTTTGCTCTGGTTTATTTGGAACAGTGCTGGGTTAAATAACCAAATACAGTTGTATTTCATTATAGTTAGTGGTGGTTTCCACACTGCCCCACTGTCGACCATACGATTTTCTCTGTGCAAGATGCTCGACCAGCTTTCTACTATGGTAGAAATTCATCTGTCCTCATGGACTGACCCACACATGCACCCTGACATGGCTTGCACAATTTTGCAAACAAAATTGCAGCAACCAGAAATGGAATGCCGCAGGCAAACTAGTTAGTTTGGGAGTTGTTTCAGACTTCCAATACTTTGATCAGGGCACAGCTGTTTTATCTTAATGGTATATACACAAAGAATGAAGTAACAACTCAGTTTTTTGCAGAGTGCACATTACACATTAAACTGAGGACAGCTATGTTTTGGCTGGGATGTGAATTACTGTGGTATTCATATTCTGGTGATGTGCAGGTCTCTCCAGCCTTGTTGACCGATGTTTCCCCAGTACTTGTCGTGTAGTACTCTTGTGTAAGCCAGGTCTGAACTCCTCAGTGGTTTTGGTGGAGCTGTTTTTTTCACTGCTTCTGTATTTGACATCTCTTTAGTTATGTCATTTAAGACCTTGTGTAGTGCAATACAATTAGTATTGAATTTAAGCACAGTTAGTTAAGTGAGACAGGGTCTCTGTTGATCACTGGCCCTTCAGTGAACTTTACGGAATCATTCTTTTTTTTTTCTTAAATTTAGTATAAATTTGTTGGAAGAAATACCTCTATGGTTGGTTTCTGTTCATTAGTAGATGCTGAAAAGCCTTAAATTGTTCATCAGTTGTTCATAACCAATATGTCTGTATCATCAGTCGAGAGCAGACCTTACAACTTGTTATCCGTTCATTTTTGTGTCTGTGCACCAGGGCACCTTCTTATTGGATTCAGTATTTGCTGTGCACTGAGTATTGTTTGAATCTTGTTAACACAAAAGCACTTCCAGCATTTGTCTTTAGACTTCAAGTAAATATTCTTGAATAGATGTCAAATATAAATCAACGCCACCAAATCATTTAGGGCTAATCTGGATTTAAAACAAACAAATGGAAAAAAAAAAAAACCCGGAATACACAGAGATACATGAGGGACAGACTGTGGGGAAAAACTGCTGTAGGCTGGCACCAGTCTAGTAGACTGTCCATCTTAATCTATTAAAATACTGTCCCACGGCAGTGTAAGCACAGTGCAGTCACTGATAGTGAACCAAAGCCCTTAAGGGAGGAAAACAGTTCCGAGGAACTTTCGAAATTATGGAAAAAAAACTTTGCTTACTATGCAATTTCTTCATATACTTCTCTGTGGTTTCCAATGCATTTCAGTGGCATCTGAAAACAGTATATACCCTTGACCACTGGCTACAGCTTGCTTATATCTCAAGTTATAGTCCCATAAACATGATTGAATCTGGTTATTCTCATGAATTCAGGAACAATAAACCATGATCTCACAGCAACATGCATGCAAGAACACCATTATTATCTTGCATTTGTTTTAAATAATGGCAGAACTAGTGGAGGTTTAAGTGGTGTAGGCTGGCTGAGGAAGGTTTTCAAATGTAAAATGTATTATGTTTGAGTAAAGCATACATTTAATATTTACTGTATAGTATGTAGAAGGATACACTTCTTACAATGTTTTATTAACATATATTATCACTGTTCTATTTTATTCAAGAAATCTTAGAAATCAGTCCACAAACCATGTGAGGATATCCTGTATGTATATTAATTTATGATGATGACATTGAATCATTTTAAACAAGCTCCATTGTTCTTCTTAATCACAATATAAATTGCCCATAGGAAATCCTTGTTTTAGCTAATACTTAATCATTGTTTTTGTATTCATGGCTTGTACTTTTAAAAATTTAGCTCCTGTTACAAGACATTACCTAAGGTTACAATTTCTTTCCCATAAAGGTTACTGGTTGATAATTGAATTTTGTTAGAGGTAATTGTTAGTCATTCCTCATAGTTGAAATAATATTTTTTCTTCCATGATGCTTTTAAATGGTTCAGTTTTTAATGTTTAGTGGTTAGTAGGCCTTTTCCCAATGAATGCAAATGAATGTGCAGTCATAAACTGAAAAGAAACATGCTATTCTGGGATGTTAACAAATGACAGTGCCAATTGTTCAGATTGACAAAAGACTGAGGCACACTTTATTAGTTTATATAAAAAGCCCTTTCAACACTATGAATGATGTTTTCCTGGTTGTAATATACAACATTTTTGACGATGAAGTTGTAAATAATGTAAACAGATGTGGTATGCGGTGGGATTTAAGATACTTTAATAAGTTTCAGGATTTTTGTGGTACGATGAGGAATGCTGTTTATAAGGACAATAAAAGTTATGTTTGACCAAACATCTTGTGCTGTGCTGGTGAGTTTCAGTGCATTTCCTGAAGCAAAACTGTTTTAATATCATTTTCATATCAAGCAAGTTAAAGAAAATATACATGTGTAATCAATCTCCTATGCCTTGCTAATGTTACTGTACTACTACTGTGACTCCAGCTGTCAGTGTGAATGGTATCTTAATAGACGTGTTAAGTCTCAAGTATCAATAAAAAGGGCAAAGCAGCATAAGGCAATCCACTTCATCATATGCAAGTTTCTGTTGTGGTCTCTTTATGAGTGTAGGATGCCTGTTTTCTGATGTCAGAGATCACAAAGGTGACCAGAGATGACAAGATGATATTGGTTTGCACTTACATGTCAAGGTAGGCGCACACATCTGTGATCTCGGCAACATGTTTGGTACTGACGCTCATTTGTGGTTAGTGATGTCCTGTTTGTGCAACTTTTCATGCCACTTTATTAGATGGACTAAATTGCTCTGGAATAGTAATACTAAGTAATTTCCTTAATTATAGTGCTCCCCTCGCAACACAAATTGAGCCTCCTACAAGATGTCAATACCCTTTTATACCAATAGTTAAAAAAAAAAAAAAAAACTTGTACTAATTATTGCTTCTTCTAAGGTGTCCTCCTAATATAGTAGAAAAATATAGCAGATTTAATAACAAAACAGCATAGATTTTCCTTCAACCTAAATAGCTTTAGTCCAAAAAACTGTAACCACTTACATTTATACCTGTCTTGAATGACAATCGCACTTCCTTACAGACTGTGCAAGAGCTGGCTGCAGCCCATCCAAACATGGTGAACTCATTCAATTACCCATTCTGATAACCTGTCACAGCATCCTTGGCAGTACAAGAGGGATTTTGAAGTCAGCCTTGAATGGTTTGTAGTGATTATTGAACTGAATTTCACCTCCAGTGCCCAGTAATCTTAATCTAAAATGCTAATTTCACCTCCAGTAAATTTCATGTGATTAGTATAACAGATTCATGCTTGAAAACGGACTTCAACATGAAAACACCATCTTGCTTACTGATTTAATACCTGACACATCGACTAATAAGACCTACATAGTACACACTGATTAACTTAAGCCATTAACTATAACTATATAAGAATCACGTGTAGTGGTCAAAAACACAGTGGCAGAATCACTCCTGTACCAACAATGTGTAAATATTCCACTTAAAAGAATATCAATGGAGTGCAGTTTGCATAACAGCTACCAAAAAGCCGTTTATAATTTCAATAGAGCGGATTCCAAAAGATGAATCAAATGCGACAAAACAAATGCAAGGACAGAGACTACGTGTACCAATGGCAAGGTGCTCGCAAGGCTGGGAAAAAATGTTACCATTAATCAACCAGTGACTGCGCTAGCCACTCAGGCCTACACAGCATAAATTATAACGGCGACGGTAAAAATTAACGAAAGTAAAATTAGTCCACTCAGCTCTAGAAATTTCCATGATGACACAAAATAAGTAGCATGAGCCATTTCATTTGGTAAAATATCTCATAAAAATAGTTAACTGTTGATTCATACAGAATTTGTTGCGTATAAGGCCTATAAAACAAAGGTTACATGTCTATTTTGTAGATTCATTCTTAAATCCGCTCTGAAGAATCAACCTCTAACGAGAATCGAACTGTCTTACGGGCTAGAGTGCATTGCATTATTGCTAACAAAGTAAAACATTCTTTAGCCACATTTTACAGGGGCTGAATGGGACCTGGCACTAATAATCACTGGTCAGGCATGCTAGTCGGTCACCACGCCGCCGACACTGCCCTGACAACGCGAGGCATCCGCTGCAACTACGCTTTGTATGAGAGGCAGGGCTGATTCGATACCAAAGGCCCGAAAGAGCAACAGCTATCCATATCCTGCTAAATAACGAATATAACCCATATAAACATATACAGTATATCCGATAACGTACGGCAGTCAAATAGCGTTAACTGTCTAGCCAACGTTATACAGCCCAATTTAAATTAAGCATTATCGAATTAAATATGTAATACTATACAGAACAGGTTCAGTACAATGATAAAGCTTCATTTTATAGCTATTTCCAGCGTGCGTGTTGTCTTGGCCTAGCTAATGCCATGCCTGGATTCCAGGTTCTAATCAATGTTGCTTGTTTACTTGAAATATTGTTGTGCAAGGTTTTTTTTTTTTTAATTTAAATAAATAACCAAACTCGTGCTAGTCGTGTGTTAAGATCAAGATTTTGCCACACGAGATTACGTTTTTATGATAAATTGAGAAATGCGACAAGGAAGCTAGCCAACTAACAGCTTGGAAAACAAAGTAAAGGTTATATGTAGTAACGCTGACAGCTTGACAGACTTGTATCGTGTTCGGAGCGTCTGTGTTGACGAGAAAGAAACTGACATGTCCCGCTGTGAAAACAGTAATGGCTCATTACTGGGGATCTGTCTTGACAAACCATCGAGGGTCATAGTTACATCCGCTCAGGATTTGTGATTTTTTTTTTTTTTTTTGCGTCGCTCTATATAAGAAAGTCTTCTGAACGACAAAATACGCAATTCAGTTTTACGTGGGTACATTAGCACACGAGCAGCGCGTTCCAACTCCGCTCAGAACACAACAGTTACTTGTTCGTTCTGAAATTCGACCTGTGATCCAGTCTCTTACCACAATGGAAACCTTCCAAGGCCTTATGACATCAGCTCAGAGCTTCGTTTAAACTGTATGTGAATGTCGCTGCCGTTTAGTTGATTCTGATGGAAAACGTGTACACACCGACAATACAAGAAAAAATGACCATGGGTAGGATGAAGTATTAGATGAATATAGACAGAGGGAGCACACAAAGGGGCCGGTGAGCACCTTTCTGTTATTCCATGGGCATTGCAGCGGTTTTAGCTTTTCTTTTTCTCAGGACTTCACTCACTTTTTTATACAGAAGGAGGATTTTGGAGAGGTCCATGATTTACAGCCAATTTATAGTTCTTTACCGAAAATAATGAGCTCAGTGTTTGGCGAAATTAAACATGTCAGTTTTTGGCAGTTATGATTTAAAGATTCAAGAGTTCCAATTTATTGACTTTAAAGGAAGGATATCTCTATGGGTCAGCGTAATTGTAATCAGTAGACAGAAGTACAGAGCACGATACACAGCAATACACAGTGCATTACACAGAAGTACACAAATAAGTACAGGACAAAGGGATTTTATAGAGATATTGGCTAGTCATAGCATAAACAGTATCTAAATGTTGTATCTGTTGTTATCAATACTAATGCCCAGGTATTTACAAGAATCAACAAGTTCCACTGTCTTGCTGTTTATGGTGATAACGCCATCAAACCAGTGAACATTTCTTTACTTCTGGACACATTCAGGTTGAGAAAATCAAGTTGACATGATTTGCTGAAAAATGCAATTGATTCCTGATATGAGACAAAACCGGCTGAATTCCCTGTACCAGTCATGTGAGAATTTTTAATAAACAGCAGTCGGGATTATGGCTGTACTCTCATCAGCACACAAAGTATAGACAAACTAAATAAGGACAGAAGCCCAGTGGAGCACCAGTGTTCCAGTAACAATCTTCAGTGACAAAGTGTCACTATCTAGTTTAACATGCCACGGTCACCGATAAAGTAAAAAAAATGTGTTCATATTATTGTTCATAATATTTAATTTTTTCATAAAAATGTAGCTTTGAATGATGATAAACATTAAACTGAACAAAAATACAAGCACAGGGGCCTGGTAGCTCTAAATACTGTAGTCATTTTTGGAGAATGGAAGCTGCTGTATCATCTGTACCTCTGACAGTTCTGTATGCAAATGAGAGAGGGTCAACACATGAACTGACTCATTGAGGACAATGGTTTAGTGAAGGTTTCCCAAAGCATCTCATAGTCAGAGATGTGTGTGCCCAGTGGTGTAAATGGTTGATGGAATAGATGCAAAACTATAGTACGTACAGTGTATTATCAGGATCTTTTGTGTGTCCAGGTTCGGCCTCAGCCTAATGGAGCCGGCCCATGTTGAGGCCATGCAGAGGAGGCGTCTCAGAGCTGAGGAGTATAAGGTATACCTGAGTAGTTCAACCTCTGCTGGTTCCCACAATGAAGGCTGGATTTTCATCAAGTGTTAAAAAGAATAAGACCAAAACTTTGTAATGTGCCGTTGTCAAAGGTTTAAAAGGTTTATGTTCATGAAAGAAAATGTATTCTGCTGTATGCAAACTGAAACCATGCTGTCTGATATTTAAATCTGATTGTGCTGCTCTGAATGATTAGACTTACAGCCTATATATAAATATTTTGTCTTATTGGAACCATGCATTGTGGGAGTTTTTTTTTATCATTGCAGAGATAAAATCCATGAGATCTCTCACACCAAAGAGCCTTGCCCAACTTTTGTCTGATTTTCTCCATCACTGTGCTAATCTACCATTGTCTGTTGATATTGTGAATTGTCACAGCGAGAGTTAGATGCCCAGGTGGAGGAGCAGAGGCAGCGTCGGGAGAGGGAGAGGGTGGAGCTGCTGGCGGCCGAGCAGGCAGAGGAGCAGAGGGTGATCCGGGAGAGGAAGATCATGCAGCAGAAGGCCCATCTGGAAGCGCAAAGAATAAGACAGAAGGAGGTGAGCTGTTCACACATTGCATCCCCCTGAGCCTTGTCGCCTCACCAACGGAGTATGCACTTGTCACTGGAATTTACAAGTCATGTGGCAATTTCAGAGGTTCCCAGGTGCAGGAGACAAATTGGGATGTGCATGCGCAAAACATTTAGATTTAAGTGCATTACTAAGTTAACTGAAGTGCATTTAATAGCAAGCTCACTTTTGTTAGGCGGTCACATATGCAGGCAGGGAGGATGAGGTGAACTCAGGTCTGCTGTGACCCTCTTCCCCCCTTCATCTTCTGTAACACTTGTACGGGTCTTTACAGGAGCAGAGCTCACAGAAGATAGAGGAACCTGTCACCTCCAAAGGGGTCAAACAAAATTGCAGGTTAGCACCTGATTGTATGACAAAGACCATTAGGCCATACAATATTATACTACTACAATGCACACCTGTCACCTCACAGCCACATGTGCCACACATTCAGCGTCAATCTCATGCTTACATAGGCCCTAAACATGCCTACCCAGTTATAAATCTCACTCATACTTATGTTCAAAGGTTGACTAGTGTGGAAAGCAGTACTGAAGAATCTTTCTCTGTCCAGACATGGCCACAGCATGAGTCCTTTCCTGGAGCCAACTAAGGCTGAGATGATGCTGAAGAAGCAACTCAGAGATGAAGAATATAAGGTATTAGTTAGAGTGTGACCGAGTCACCCTCCACAGATGTTTTAACACTGAAACAACAGCAAAAGGTCTTGTGTACCTTGCAGCTAATAATCAATCTCATATTAAAAACAGTGACCAGAGCTCCAAAATGCCATTGGTATTGGTAAATGTTTGATAGTTTCAATGATGGTTTTGTTTCTACATTCTGATACATTAATGTGCCGAATGCCAATTGATTGTCTTAGTCAGTGAGAATGCTTGCACAAGCTACAGCCCAAGACTTTGTAGCTGGGCTTTATCATCAGCAGACAATGAATGGGGTTTTGCAACAGCAGGGCATAAATTGCTCTGTTGGCCTGGGGTAGGGCTGGATCTGTTGCTCAGGGTCCCCTACCACTGTCCATCCCTCTAGCATCATCCAGCACTTTGAGTTGCTCAAATGATGTCAATGAGAGATGTGGTTATCCTCCTGTCTGTTTTGCTCTCCTGCAGTGCATTGTGGGACCTGTAGTGCAAAAAATAGGTCCTGATTGCATGTAATTGAGAATTGTACTGGTTGCGCTTCAGTAAGTGTAGTGCAGAGGATCTTGCAGTGAGGTGAGCTTAATGTGCAGTTGGCGATTCCAAAGTTGGGGGAAGAAATTGTGCTTCGTAATGGACTGGACCCATATACTGTATTTATATATTTTACATTATGTAAGCCATTGGAGTTCTTCATTGTTGTTGTTTTCATTCTCATTTATGAAATAACATCAAAACGCTCCCTCATACTAAGAATACTGACCACAGTGTCTGTGATTTTCCCAGTGTGCTGTGCTAATCTGAGGTTCTCCCTGTTGTAGCGTGACCTGCTCGCACAGATTGAGGAGCAGAGGCAGCGTCGGGAGCGAGAGAGGGTGGAGTGGCTGGCGGTGGAGCAGGTGGAGCAGCAGAGGGTGACCTGGGAGAGGAGGGTCCCGCAGCAGAACTCCCTGCTGGAAGCATACAGCGGAAGACAGGAGGTAAGCAGCACACACATTGCAGTCAGTACCCGTCACCAATAGTGTGTAGCAGAAGTGCTTGGGGCTTACTCTAGAACTGTGCTATTTGTGTGTTATTTGGTTTTATGTGTAAGCAAAACCATGCATACCATGGTGCACTACCAAATTAAGCAAAGTGCATTTTGTTTGGAACCAGCAGGGGGAAAGGGAGGGAAGAAGGGAGGCAGGCGGGGAGAGAGGGAGGGAGGGAGATGAAGTCAGCGCTGCTGTGACCCTTTTCCCCTTTTGCGGGTCTTTGTAGGAGGTGCTCTCTCAGAGGATAGAGGAGCCTCGCGCCACCACCTGGGGCAGACAAAGTCGCAGGTAAAGCACCTTATCCCAAAGCAGCAACATGCACGTGCAAATACGTACCTGTCAACTTTTATATCTCATGTGAGATACTTTGTATTCATCTCACATTCACACAGTCATGGGCCCCAGGCCCCATCCACCTAACCATAAATTTTGCTTATGCAATTCAAAGCTTGAAAGGTATGCAGAAGTGCAGTTAAGTACACTGTGATATTTCAGGAGGGTTTTTCTGTGTTCAGACATCCTCACAGCCTGAGCTCTCTCACGGACCCATCCCAGATTGAGATCATGCAGCAGAAACAGCTCAGAGAGGAGGAGTATAAGGTATGGCTTGGTGTGGGAATGCGTCAACCTTCACAGATGGAAAAAAAAATTACGGCTGGTTTTTATCACTTACAAAACATGAGTCAAGAGTGCTATGCTGATGATAACCAGTTAACTGCCAAAAAGTGATCAAAGGCCAAGACACCCTCAATAATGATAACTGGTTTTGGCTTTATTAGTCTGCCTCCATTGTTTATGGTTGGCTGACAAAACATGAAACCCTGTCTCATTTTACAGCTTTGAAGCCACATTCATGAACGTATCATACACTAAGCTTAACTTAGAGTGGCACTAATTTTATTAGAGACTTAAGTTTGATTCATAGACTATTAGACTACATATGCTGGCCATTGCATCATGCATTTAGCCACAACAAGGTTGTGGCAAGACAGCTAGCTTTGTGGTTGTGATGACAATCATTAAACCGTCAGCTACCTAGTCTGCAACCTGTTGGCTGTCTCCTTTGTTAGCAGTGGTAACAAACTATCCCGCTAGCTACACAAAGTAGTGTTACCACCATGGAAACTGTGTTTCAGCGTGACTTAGACGCACAGATGGAGGAGCAGAGACAACGGCGGGAGCGGGAGAAGGCGGAGCGGCTGGCGGAGGAGCAGAAGCTGCTCAGGGAGATCCTGCAGCCGAAGGCCCCGCTGGAAACGCAAAGCAAAAAACAGAAGGAGGTGAGCAAGAACAGCTGACAAGTTCCATGGCTCACAATAAGAGGGTATTGCACACAGACAAAATTAGAGGTTTCCAGTCACTGAAGACAGTTTGGTATATGTATTGGTGAAAACCTTCAGGCCATGGCCCGTGACAGTTAGTTGAAGTGCGTTTGACAATAAGCTCGGTTTTTCTTGGAATCAAAGAAGGAAGAACGTTGGGATAGACAATGAGATGTAGTCGGAACAGCAGTGACCCCCCTTCCCCCGATCCTGTGTAACACTTGTGTGGGTCTTTGCAGGAGCAGATCTCACAGAGGACAGAGGAGCCTCGAACCACCAGTGGTGTCAAACAAAATAGCAAGTATGAGCCTGTTTATATGACCAAGAACATCATTCCTGAGGAGGCGTGTGTTAATACATAACTGTCAACTCACGCATCTCAAATGAGACAATTATTTGATCAGCCTCACCTTCACACAATCCTTAATTACACTCCCACTCACCCACCCAGAAATTTCACTCCTGCTGTTGAAAGCTTGATAGGTATGCAAAAGTACAGCATGTACAGTATATCTTAGGGGAGTTTTTCTTTGCTCAGATATGCTCACAACCTGAGTTGTCTCCTGGACCCGGCCCAGGTTGAGATAAACCAGAGACAGCGAGTTAAAAATGGAGATCATAAGGTATGGCTTTAATGTGGGTGGTTGAAACTTCACAAATTAGAAAAGTTAAAGTGAACTGTATGAGATATCTTCGACTTTGTACGACTTCGACTGTGCTAATCTGACATTATCCCTGTCGCAGCGAGACTTAGATGCTCAGGTGGAGGAGCTGAAGCAGCGTCGGGAGCGAGAGAAGGCAGAGCGGCTGGCAGCCGAGCAGGCGGAGGAGGAGAGGGTGACCCGGGAGAGGAAGATCATGCAGCAGGAGGCCCAGCTGGAAGCACAGAGAATAAGACAGAAGGAGGTGAGCTGTTCACACAGACAGCAGAACATCTCCCAGGTCCTTGTTGCTTTACCAGTAGCGTATATACAGCACAACTTGGAGTTCACAAGTTGGCCTTAACCACAGAAGGCTGGGAGTTCAGGCCACAGCCAATTTGTATTGATGACATTCAGTATGAAACCTGTTGCTTCTTTGTTGCTCAGCCTTAAATGAGATGGATTATGGGTAATATCTATGCAGTAGCGTGGTCCACAATTAGGGGCCAAGAGTGCTGAGCACCAGCACACTTCTACACCAACTGCTTTTAGCTAGAGAAATCAGGATAAACTCCAACCCTATGACCTCTCTAATGCTCACTCATTGCTAGAAATGATGTGGCTACCACAAAGTTTAGATCGAACCAAATACATGCAGAGAGAGAACTAATTAGTGATCGCTACTTTCTGTGAGATTGCTTGGGCTGTGCTTTGGAAAACGCCTGTCCAGGTTAATCAAAATAAATATGAAAAGTCCTGTGAGACTGAGATAAACTCAGGGCTTCTGCGACCCTTCTGTCCTGAGTCATACTTGCATGGGATCTGGCAGGAGATGCACTTACAGAAGGTACGAGGGCCTGAATGGAATCCATCCGAGGAGGCATGGAGAGACAAGAATCAACAGAAGATGCAGAAGGTGTCCAGGAACGGCCACAGCAGCTCCAGGCCATCCCACTATGTGGACAAAAAACCTGCTTCTCCTCAAGGTAGATGAATAGTAAAGAGGTTGTCTTAAATCTTTAAAAAATATCTCTTCTGTTTAAAAATGTACTATTTATTATGATTTTTTTACTAGTTTTTCCTCCAGAACACAACAATTGGGAAGTGCTCACCTACCCAGCGGGCAATTTGGCCAGACTGGACGCTATAGCACCCAAGGCAGTGGCAGTCAGGATTGTGTACACAAAAGATGTCGCAGTGCAAACAGGTAATTTGCTGTCTCCACTTTTACTATGACCACCTGTCCAGCCTTCGGTTTCAGCAGGTTTGTTCACTGAATGGTACATGCTGTGTCTTTGTCTCTGATTGCAGATCCTGTCGTAGGACTGTGGGAGATAGCCCCTGTCAAAGACCATGCGGAGAACAGGTAGAGCTGTCACAAGTGTGTAAGGCAGCCTTAGCAGTGACGAACACAGATGAGTAAGTGTAAGTGTTACCTGCATGCATCACATCACAGCTTACCCCCAGGCCACCTTCTCCTCCGGTCCCTGCCCTGCAAAGGCAGCTTCGGGAGCTGGAGTCCCAGCAGTTCGCCCGTCGCCCCTCACAAGTGTCTGCCGAGGGGTACGAGACATCCCCTTCCCCGGCCTGTGGACCCCCTGCACAGGAAGTCTACCTGCATGCGCAGCCATGTGGCCTCCCCTGCAGCAGGCCTTCTCCGCCCCCAGTGTGTGACGGACCCCTGCACGCCCCAGGCCACGTGCGGCAGACCATCCAAGAGGGCCTGTCCCAGCTGCATCAGGTAAGCGGGAAAAACACTCACCTCACTGGAAAAGCGAAACTCCTCATCGCTTGCACCCCTTCGATTTCAAATCTGAATACCCCTGTGAGTTTTAACTGGTCACAAACAACAGCTGGGCTCCTTGCTTTTGGCAGTGAAGTAAAAACAAAATTTGATTTAGAACTGTTATACAGTACCATACTGTTGTACTGTGCTTACCATGCGCAAGTTGTTTTGGAGGGTTGAGTAATTGTGTTTTTTTTTTTTAGGACCTACAACAGAAGCAGAGAGAGCTGGAGATGGCACTCTAGCAATTTTGATCATAGGGGACCAAAAATCTGTAATTTTCTTGTTTTCTCATTTAAATTCTCATTAGAAAAGGCAGCAGGCTTGATGCAGCCATGCTCAGTACATAAAGAAATTAATTAAAATCAGTAGTAAATGACAAACGCTTGGCTGCATTTCTTTTCACAGAATTTTGTTGTTGAGAGAAGCATGCAGCACATTTTGTGCTGAAAGCTGTAGCAGCAGCTTGTCTAAATATTCTGTACTAAGGATTTTCACCATAGGAGGCCAACACAACATCAGTTTGCAGCAGTTTTTTTCTACAGGGAACACGCTGGATGTACAAGCTGGTAATGGGACTATACTGTTCAGCAAGCAACAGACCTCTGTCTTAAGGTCAAGGAGTTGGGGGGAGCTGGTGTTAACTGAGTGAGGAATGCACGCTGCCATCTGTTGGATAGTTTGCTGACAGCAGCTGTCGGGCACCACTATCAGATTAGATGCAAAAACGTGACAGATGGCATGGCCTCGAACAGCTGAGCTTTGAACCTGCACTCTACCCACCCCAGTTATCAACCAGCAACCATTTCAACCATCCCAACTCTCCCTCTCTCTCTCTTTCTGTACCCACCCCAGTTATCAACCAGCAACCATTTCAACCATCCCAACTCTCCCTCTCTCTCTCTTTCTCTACCCACCCCAGTTATCAACCAGCAACCATTTCAACCATCCCAACTCTCCCTCTCTCTCTCTTTTTCTACCCACCCCAGTTATCAAGCAGCAACCATTTCAACCATCCCAACTCTCCCTCTCTCTTTCTTTCTGTACCTACCCCAGTTATCAAGCAGCAACCATTTCAACCATCCCAACTCTCCCTCTCTCTTTCTTTCTGTACCTACCCCAGTTATCAACCAGCAACCATTTCAACCATCCCAACTCTCCCTCTCTCTTTCTTTCTGTACCTACCCCAGTTATCAAGCAGCAACCATTTCAACCATCCCATTCTCTCTCTCTCTCTCTCTCTCGCTCTCTCTCTCTGTCTCTCTCTCATGTGTTTGATGAAGTTGTTTCTGTGCATTATGTTTATAGGTTTTGGTGTGTGTGTGCGCATGTGCATGTGCACATGTGTGTGTGCATGCCTGTACTAAAAGCATGTCACATTATTTTTTGAGCCGCATTAACAGCAGAACATGTAGTCAAAGTTGGTTGCATTGCTCAACTCTTTGGGACACACTGTAAGAGCAGTGTATTCTGAGATAATATGGGGTCAGAAGAGTCCTTGCGTTTTTTCAAGAAGGCATGCTGCATGGAGTGTTGATAAGTATCCATAGCACAAATGAAGTTTCTCCTTCTCACAGACATGTTGACTGTGCATTGTGCCTTGCAGTCATTTTGGAGTTTTACCACTCATAGGGGTTTTTCTCACAAAAATATTTGGTAGGGTGCGGTTTGATGGCAGCAGAATGTGAGAGGGTGTTCTGTTTGTCTGAAGGTAAAATTGCAAAGCGACTTCATAGCCCTTTGTGCTTCGTATGTCTTAAATGAGATTACTTGCAATTCTTGAAGCCACTGAATACATCCGTGCAAAATGACTTTCCTTTCTGTTCTCTATAAAGAGATTTTCAGTTGCTGATATTTTCTGACACAATGGCAGATGCTAATATTAGGGAAAATACATGAACCCTTCCTGTTCCATTCCCCTTCTATGCGACATTTTGATTTGACGTGGCACTCTCTGGCCACAAGTCCCATGACAGAGTGAATGTCACCATGAGTAACACTTTGAAATGTTATGTCATTCCTCAGTAATTACTTCAGATTTAGGTCAGATGATTTAATATTTGGCATCAGAGTGATCACGGATAGTCTCATACAAGAGATTAAGGAGTACATTTTTTCATGTTTTGACCACAAGAGGGCATCACTCACCTGTGTTATTTACTCAAACTGAGTACAAGTGGATAAAGAGCAGCTGAAAGTGGAATGAAACTGACTAGTTGAATTGCTTTGATATTAAGTCTCTGCTTTTCTCCTCTCCACAAACCATCACCGCAGTACCTTTCTTCTTTAGTCCCATAGGAATGAGCAGAAAAATGTGCCATGGGCGCTGAACTGTTCGATGGCTTTGGAGTCCCTTTAAAGGTCCTGCCAGATGTACCTCTTTCAATATCTTCCCAGCAGCTGTGTTATTACAGCAGCTTTTCAAAGACCTACAGAGAACAATATAACCATAAACCACGGTGCTTTTGTCAGCAGTGGTACTGACCAAACGACAAAATTGCACCTAATGCAAGAAAAAAATCCCACATCACATCACACAAAAAAATCTCACATCACGCAAAGTCGCTGTGAATTTGGAGAGAGTTCATATTTATGTGTGAGAGTTAGTATTAAAAACCTTGGAAACTGATGAAGACTGATTGATAGGAGAGGTGTTAGATGTCTGCATGAGATTATACCTGCACATAATGAGTATATTTCTTTGTTGGCAAGCAAAGCCAAATGAAGTGCTAAGATCAAGGTCGTTGTCCTCATTCCTCAGTGGTAAAAGCACAAGACCGATCTCTGCTTTATTTCCCTCTCCTTTATCATTGCAGATACACAATGGAAAAAACCTTTGATCCCCAGAGGATCTGATATGCAACAGAGATGCAGTGGAAAATATAAATACAAAGGTCGCTTTCGAGAGATTTTGATTTTGATAAGGTGTAGTATCTGAATCATGGCTCAGTCTGATCAATATCTTCTATATACAGAGACGTCCAAACATTTATACATTCAAAGATCAGTTAGGTGCGGTACATGTCAGTACTGTTTTTTTAATCTGCCTCGCAAAATAAAGGAGTTTATTGTTGTGAGAGGGCATTACTCCACGGGTGGGGCTATGACATATCTGATGCTGTTTCTCACTGTGGTAGCTGTGGGGTGCCTGGAGTATCTCACATTACGCTCTTGCATTATGGATCCTGGCAATCCCAAGAGCAGGAATCAGTATGAAGAACATTGTCCAGAAATGGCTGTATGAAAATCATCTCATTATAGAAAACACAAGCATGGTGGTTGTCAACCCTCTGCCCACTCTATAACAACAGGACCACACTGTTTAGCCTGCTCAGAAACATTGACGATCCACAATCACACACTTGGAGTCCTGCAGCGCTCCAAGTGTGACACAGGGACATTCAATGTTTGACCATGAGGCATGGGTTTTCTGCGGCTTTGCTCTGTCCCCTGGCCCCTTGTTCAAGAGTGGTGCTGTCCATGCATGTCCTGTCACCCTCAGTGCACAGCACCTACGTGTCTGGCATGCAACTTAACACTCACGCAGTCCATATCTGTCCTCTCCTGCTTAAACCGGCCTCACCTGAATAATCCCTTAACAGCAACAGTCAGCCAAAGCACCTTCTCATCACTTTCAGGCAGTCCCAAGTTCACGTTTGCGAGAAAGATCCACCTTCAGCGTGTGTTAATAAGTCACATTTAAGTGGCCAATGTAGCTAGGAGTCATAGGCCATGACCTCTGACCTTGGTGGTCATCGGGACTCACAGATATGTGAAGAGGAGGTCCCAAAAAACTGCACTATTGCACAAAACAGATGGATTCCAGAGATGATGAAGTGTTACAGTTTATTGGCAGAGTGTTAAATCTGTGAATGGGTTTGGATACAGGCCATGTGACACGTAATGTTTTACGTTAATGGAGCCACCAGATGTCTGGAGGGGATCATATTCCATCATTTGCGCACCAGGAGCATCAATTCTGCCTGTTCTGCCCTGCTCAGCCTTACTCATGAAACCATTCTAAAAATCCCAGCATTTCTGTGTGTAGCTGCAACTTCTCCATGAATACTCATATCTTCTCAGAGGGCAAAAGCACATTCTGATTCTCTTTCACCAGTAACATTTCCCCTTCTCACTTACACCGTGTTGACCATATCTTTTTTTTTTCACTATACAAGAGCTAACAGGCCCACCCATTATGCATTGCAGATCCAACTCATGGGGAGCACTTCCTGTACTGTATCAAATTACATATTCTTGCCTATGTGTGAATACATAGGAATATATAAGCACCTGCATACTACCAGGTGCTTTCCACACTTATAAATAATCACTACTTCTACCTTCCTGACTGTTTATGACAGATTACTATGAGGCACATGCAATGATAGAGTTAGTCCTAATTAGCCTCAGAGCTACCATCCACAATCATATAATTTCTGCATTACTGTATCCCAGAGCCGTCAATCGCATGGTAACATGGGTTTAATAATGCATTTTGTAGTTTTTATTTGTTACGAACATTCAGAATAGTTATATTTGCACAATTTCAAGGAATGAGCAAGCAGCAAGCAGCAAAAATCTGCTGTAGGTTAAAAGAGTTTCTTTTTATGGCTTGCTATTGTAACACATTAACTTTGTATGCAAATCATGGTTTAAACATTCCAATGGCTCAGTCACACAGGCATTCACAAAATGACCTTATTTCTTGCTCTGTCACTTACACACTGTAAATTCAGCACAGACTACCCTGCTTATGGAATTTAATAGTACAATTTGGCTATGGCTCAGGCATGTGGACAGACACTTTTTAATACTTGCTGTATTTCTTGCTGAACATGGATGAAATGATTAAAACTATTGGCTTAAAGAGAACAGAGATGTCTGCCTCTGTTTGGTGTATGGAAGCCAAATGTTTCCATTACAGTACAGTTGCTTAGCAGATGGTCTCATGCATAGCAACTGGCATGGCTCACAAATTATAGAAGTTATCTGTTTATACAGCTGGATATTTAATGATGCAATTTGGATGACATACCTTACACAGGGCACAACTGCAGTGTTGCCCTGGGGAATTAAACCAGCAGTGTTTGGGATATGAGCTCTCATTCCTTACCACTATACCACACTACACAGTCAGTGTGTGAAATGCTTTGAGCTGGACGGGATTGTACACCTCCAGGCAGTGGCAAAGGCCTGGATCAGCCTGGCCTTTTTTTGGCATTGTAAAAGCCTGGTCAAAAAGTGACCAGTGTGACCCTGGGTGTTACCTCCACAGTCCTGTGAGCGGGGGCAGCACCCCAGCTCAGTCTGCCTGGTCCTGGAGCCGGACGGCTGCAAGGTGCACCAGCACCCTCGTGCCCCTGACTCAGACAAACTCCTCGTAGTACATTTCCACAGCAGGAGGACAGATGTCTCATTCACAGCTGCGGTTAAGCGTACACCAGCATAATTATAAATTAGCAGGATTCTTCGGTAGTTTAACAGGCCCTTTGCCCCTGTGCTGAAATGCCACCTACAAACATGAAAAATTTCAATGTGAAGAAGGGCACTGGCATCCAGCTGGGTTCTGATCTGATTAAAAATGTCCCTCTTTCCCTGCCTGGAGAGCTTGCATGTCAGAGACAGAGAAAAGGAACAGGGCATCCCCCAAAACACCTGGAGGAGCTCCGTTACTGGCCCCAGTATAAAACAATGCAGTAAGACCCCAGGGATCAAACACATCTACTCAGACTTACCTTCAGAGAACTCATCACCAACTTCAAAAGGCAAAAGGCCTGTCAAAAATGTACCAAAATCCCACTGTGACGGAGGCATGGGTGAAACACAGACAGACATACAGTGGTTATTGTGAGGTAGACAATCCTTCACAATCACAGTAGAAACTTCTGGAAGTCTTCACAATAGCTTTAGGGTTGTGGTGGTTATTAGGCCCTCTCAGCAATTACTCTCAGTTGAAAATAACATGTTTCACCGTGCACCTGTAAACACACTGTCAGAGCCACCAGTCAGACATACAGACTGGCGGTAGCTGACAATGTTTCAGACATAATTATGCCTCTTTTGAGCTCGTTTCTATTTATTCAACAGTTGTTATGCCTTTATAAATTCTATACCATCCTTAGACCAGTCTGGATTGGTAATTCACCTGTTGCTGTAATTTAGACACCTATAATAAAATCCTATAGCAGAAAGAGCTACCTGCAAACAGACATGACATACAGAAAGGAAAATAATTGACTGACACACCTCACACATAAGGGGAAATATAAGATAATGTGAAATGTTATTTTTTTGGTTATTGTTTGGTTTGAGCACACTTTCTTTGATAATATATGAACCAATGGACACTCCCAGTATAGTTGTACCTTTACACTGCTATTCCCTGTTTTAAACTCAAATAAAGGTCCAAAGAATTACAGTCTTACTTTCTAAGGACATCATAGGAAGGTAGTTAGATTTAAGAAGCATTTAACTGGGTGTCTGACTTATACACATACTGTCCTCTTAGTGATTGAAATACAATTATGCAGTTTGCCTGTTTTTGGTCACTGTTAAATGCAAAAAAACTAACTCGGAGAAATCATTTCACCTGACTTACTTCAGAAAATCTATCCTGGAAAACACATAACAGGAAGGACAGAAAAAACACCAGCTATTCTGGGTTATTATTTTCCCACTGTGCTGTACATATGTTTTATAAATTGTCCCTGCAGGAAACAGTGGTGATGATAAGGTTTCAGAGTCTGCTGTGGGCTGTGGATTTCCCACCAATGATTTTTCTTATGAACTCCAAAAAGATATACGTTATATATAAAGAATAAAAAGTTCAGGGTGCACATGCTTCACCAACCTTTCATATTATGTTAATTTTTAAATGCAGATTTTGAATACTTGAAAGACATGCTTATTTTGATGTTACATGTGAATGAAGATTTTAAGGCGGGCAAAAAATAACAGACTGATATAAAATATTTTGCTAAGCAAAAAAACAGAAATATGTTTGATGTGATTGCACAGGTAGCTTCAGAATGATTTGTGTTTGTATGTTTTGGATGACAACATTGTTCTTGTTTTGAGATAAGAAGTGGAAGTGGGAAAGATTGCGTAAATCTGATTTTCAATAGGCAGCGCAAACCCGCTTGCATAATTTTACCATATCCTTCCCTTTAAAACATCGGAACTCATTAAAACTCTGACAGGAGCCTAACTGAAAGCAGGGTAAATCTTACAATAACTGCAATCCTGTTGCCAGATCCAGTCCAGGCCTGTGTGCATTTTTTCCAGACTGTAAGATGGACCATGTTTTAATGTTTACAAGACACACAGGCCTACGCTTGAACAAAACAGCAAAGTGACTGTCACTAGTGTTGTGAGGAGTTGTAATGAAATGAGCCATAAAGACCAAATGTTGCATTCTTTGGTTGATGATAAACAGAAAAGACTCAGATTGTGATAAAACCTTGGTGTAAAAGAACCACAAATGATCTCTAAATGAGATTCACTAAAATCATTCCTTTTTTGTCCATTTTTGCCTGAAAGGTTAAAACATCTCTTTACACTGCATATACATGTTGAATCCTCCTGTTGCACTTTATCTAATCTGTAAAATTTCAAAATAATCCTAAGCAAATCATTAAAGTTTTCTCAATTTTTCTGAATTCATAGTACTCTGTAGTATTTATGTATATATTATCATCATCATTATTGGTTTACCTTAAGTGTAGTTTTTCATGTTTTAGATTAAAAATGAAACATATTCAGATTAACATAAATATAATGCTGCACTGAGACTGAATTCTGATTGTTTGCATCCACGGTGAGCGATTACATGGCAGACTCCTATCAATGAAGCATAATGAATACCTGCCATTAGGTCACAACAGCAGCACCTGAGACTGAAACTCACAGCCTTTTGGTTTCAAGGCCAGCTCTCTAAGCAGTGTGCTGCACCATCGCTGTTATTTGACACTCCTGCCATTGACGTCTGTGGTCTGTTCTGGTGACAGGCTTTTTTGCCTAAATGCCCTGATCATTCCCCAAAGACTGAATTGTCCACTTGTACTTTTCCAGCACAGGGATGTTGGCCGATATGTTAGAAAAAAACGAATGAACTCAAGGGCAATTTACGAGGCCCTTACTGATGTCTCCGTTTGATGTCTCCAGGTCAACGGGTGCACGCTGTGACAATCAGGCAGTGCCCGCAGGTCGCTGAAGAGTACCTTTTGTAGGGCTATGCAATATGACCAAAATCTCATATCCCGATATAGGTCATTTCATATCCCGATAACGATACATATCACGATATAGCACCTTTTCTGTAAATTCAATGAATAAATAGTTTATATAAAATGACCACATGGAAAGGCCTATTTCTTATTACATTTTGAATTATATACTCGACAAATAAACGGTACTTACTCATGTTTGATTATTTTTCTCTTTTTATTTAGAACCTTTGTGCAAATTTTCAATTAACCCTTTCGCGTGTACGGTCACACCAGTGTGATTAGCCGTTTAGCGCGTATGCTAAAACCGGTGCGATTAGATTGGAAAAATTCTACCTAATTTTATTTTTGAGGAAACAGCGATTTAACGTTAAAAATATATAGCAAATGCTAACTGAAAACTATGAGAAGCTTAACGCTAATGAAATAAATAAGTAACTAAAATAAGTAAATAAAATAGGTAACGTGCGAAAGGGTTAAGCATGGAACAAAATATAAAATATTAATGTATAAAATATAAAAAGGTAAACAGAAAACACTTTTCTATATCATGTTCACTTTCCTCCATGTTTGTTTGTGTTGCCTTCATGCAAATTTCCTGCCTGCATCCGTGCCGTGTGGAAGAACGCAAAGCGTCGTCCAAATGACGAAAAATATTGCCGTAAAGTGTGTGATTTGCGACACAACGAAATAAACGATAGACTACGAAACGAAAGACGTTTTTCCTTCGTCACACGATATATATGGTCATATCGCACAGCCCTACCTTTCAGTGAATGACTCCACAATAAGAAGCACCATAATACGCATCATCACTGCAAGATGAGAACTGAGCATTCAAATCAGCATTGTTTTTTTCAACCAGTGATACAAACTGTTTTCTCCTGGGAGCCTGCTTGCATAAATGCACACTGTGTGATGTTGAATGGGCAGGAGAAGACAAATGCATCAAAGGCTTATAAACAATTACAATAAAACTACTATAAAACAAAAAGGTGTGAACTGCTGTATGAACTGATCATTTTCCATGGTGTGAAAGGCTTGTAAAACTCTACCAGCAGGAGACCAGGGTGGAATGTTTAGTCCTTGTGAGGCATGGACTTAGCATCACCACTGTAATTGTCTCTCAGACTGCTGTAACACTCACTTCACAGGGAAAGCCACTCAGCCGCCCTATCTGAGTGTCCTTCGTAAGTTCTGTGCCCACAATTAACATGGCTGACAAACTTATACTTTGTAAATGAAGAATTCTTCTCAAGCAATAAAGGATGAATTTCACAGAGGCAGGGAGTGAGAGATTTTCCTCAATGTTTTTCAAACACAAACGGTAAATGGCTTCCGAGTGCTGCTCATATTAAAATAAAGATCCTATTCTGTTACAGGAGTCCACCGGACAGCCAGAGGCCGTGCTCCTTCCTACCGTCAGACATTACACCCCACACAAGCTTTCTCTGCAACCTCTGGTAATTTGGTTGCTCCTCCCCTCCTGAGCCACATGCCAAACTCACATTTTCCTTCAGCAGTGGTGACATGAGCTACCTGCAATGGTCAGAAGCAAAACATAGTCAGACTTTACCTGGATTCCCACAACTTGGAGATGTCCTATGCTTAGCACTCAGCATCTGGTCACTCCACCCCAGGGTGGAATCTGAAATAATATAATGTAGCCTTTACGATAAGTGCAGTAGTGTGATGCAAGGTAACATAGGTCTTATGGATCATGGTTTGGCACCATGGGAACACTATGATATAAGATAATGTTGATCTCAATGATTATTATTAGGCTTAATGTCTATTTTGGTAGCTATGGTGTGGACGTACTGCTCTTCAGGATGATTGTGATGCACTATGTGTATGCTAAAACAATTACTGTTAAAGCTTATATTTATACACTTATAGCAGTGATTCAGGCTGCATTCTCATTTACCTTGTTATTGGCTGTTCTGTGTGTTCCCGTTGCTGCTGTGATGGCCTTATAAACCACTCTGGAAAAGAGTGTCCATTAAATAAATAAAAAGTCAATGAAAGAGACAATAAATGACTACAACAAAACATCATATCATTTTATACTAATGGCATTAAGCAAGGAATGTTAAGCAAGTGAGGAGTTGTAGGTGTCTATCCTCCTCTAGAACTGCATTATAAAGTCATCTCTACCATAGAATAGTGTTCATGAGAACATCATTCGTCCAATGACAACACAACCTGCCCTTTCCCTCCATACTGTACAAAGTACTCATTTTTGGGAAAGATACATGGAAGACAGCAATTTTCAGCTCTTGAATGAGCCATTTCTTGACTGTGTAGTTTGCTTAACATTTCAGATAACTAGTTTAATATGAAATGAGCATGCCCTTTCCATACTCAAGCTAATTATATAGCTGTACCATGATAGCTAGTTAGCTATTGTAGCTATCAATCCATCTGACACTATGACCATACAAGTCAGTTTGTTACCAAGCTAGATAGCTCCTAGCTAGCCAACCTGGTGTAACTAGTATTTATCAACCAGACATGACATTTCTTGTATATTTTTTGACAAGCTAATTACAAATTTTGAAAGCTAGTCAGCTAGCAAACTGACATGGTGACATCCTTCTTGTACTGTACAGAATCTAGCTCATTCTCTTCACAGATTCACTTGGCTTGACTACCATATGTCATATGATTTGAAAGACTGTGTTTACATGTACCTAAAATTAACTCACATATGGTACTACCTTATGGTCTGGTCTCAATTGCTTTGCCTTTGAAAAGTTAACAATTCATTGTGCATCAAGAACTGGTTGTTACATAGTTATGCAACAAACTAACATTATTTGTCAGAAAATTACCTGGTATCCAAAAGTGCACATTAAACATCAAAAGTATTAAACATCACAGTTCCAGAACTGATTTTATTTCGAAGCAGGGAAGGTTTTAGATGAATGAATTCTGCGTTACATCACGACCACAGTGTTATGTAAGGGTGTCAGTGAATCTTTGACTTTCTGGTGATGAAATTTTCTTTGGTGACGGAATCACCTCCTGCACATTGTTCTTTCTCTCTCTGCTGGTAAGCCACTGAACAGCTCCTTGGCTCAAACGCAAAATCATGATTGTCAACTGGGGTCATATCCAATTACTATTTTTGTAATGTGTCCACAAAATGAGTAGATCATTCCTGCAGTCTCTTCCTAGTAGTTTAACATAATTCAGTGAATTCTGGGAATAATGGTGATGATTGGCTCAGAATTATCATGCATTTCCTTTGCAAATGTTTTCATCCCAAAGAAGAAAAGTCTGTGGGGGGATTGATCTTGGGAGGTCCCTTTCACAGGCAGCTGCTTGATGAAATGCACTATGTCAGGCTAATCATTAATTCATGACTTGAATCCAATTCCTTCTGCTTGTATTTGTGGAAAACTCACTCTCAGGCTGCTGAGTATAATAAAGTTCAAAAATCAAGTTATAAAGTTACAAGAACAAGGTGAAAGGTGTTTAAGTAGCTGATTATTTCAACTGGCAAAGATAGAAAGTGAAATAGTCACAAGCACAAGATTGGATTTCATTTTGCAGAGGGACATTACAAGCAGCAAGGTCTGCAATCATACCCAACAATATATAATGTTTCAACCTGTTTCACCATCACCTTGAATTGAAATATTAAGGCACACGACCTTAATATTTTGGCCTCCTTTTGCCTTGTATAGTTGAATCAAAAGCCCTATGTATTCTTCATTTTCATCTGAATTGCCATGTCTTATATTTCCATTTGAGCTGACCATGTGAGTTTCCCCACCACAGCAGAAGAACACACCCTAATGGTTCAGAAAGAAAACCTAACCATGCTTGGTTAAATATAGGTACTCACACACACTTCTAGAGCACAAAAAAATACTGTGTCTTTTTGGGTTGGTGATGTTAGTGTGTGACTGTCACCACATGCCATCAGACAGCTGATTTTTAGGCCTGATCCAGCCCCATGGCGCATATGGTCACCGCCGCAGGGGAAATCTCCGGATGGATGGCTGATCCTCAGAAGGTCAGCAGATAAGGCAGGGATGATTTTCCCTCAGCTAAGCACTCCTGCACTCAGACCTGCATAGACCAGGCATGCTACAACAGGATTTGTATATAAAACTGACTTTGCTATTTCTGTTTTAATGTAGTGGTGTGGAGCAGAGCTTGTAACTCAAAGGTTTCTGGTTCAGTTCCCAGGTGGGCCACTGTTGTTTTACCCTTGGGCAAGGTACTCAGTCCAACGGTGTAAATAGATAACATGTAAAGTATGTATGTCACTCTGGATGAGATATTCTGCTAACCTAATGTACTAATATTAAAAATATATTTAATTCAGAGTCCTTACCTTTTACCCCAAGTCCTTTACTTTCCACAGCAAGTAATTAATTCTGCTACATATTCACTTGGGTGGAATATTACTTAAGTAATATTAACAACAATGCTGCTTGAGGGTAGTGTACAACAGGATGTTCACGCCAAAGTAACTATGACCATGCAGGAAACAGGTTCTCAGGCCTAGGTCAGTTCTGTTTCATGTGACTTCCCATAAGATTTTTGTGAAAGGGCACTTGCCTAAAGAGAATATGGAGTCAAAATGATTGTGCTGTGCGATTAGAAAAAAATTAATAACAACAAAAAAAACCCCAAGAACTGCAGAGGTCATATGTATTTGTCTTTGAGGGGCAGTAGAATGTACTCTGCCAAAGTTTTTCAAATCTTTGGTACTTGAAAAATGTGTCAAATGTGTACAATTTTATTATCCATTTTATTCTTTGTAAAAAATGTATGTATGTGCATGTCTACAGTATTTCTACTACAGACACAATTATTATTCTTAGAGTTATTCTTAGAAACTTATTATTGATCTATTTTTTGAGGCAGGTTATTTTTGTCATAGACATGCTTTATGTAGGGTCAAGTTACAGTTCAATTATTGGCCAGCCCTGTGACTTCCCCTGGTGACAACTGACATAAATGTGAGGCAGCCATAGCCTCATGTCCACAGCCAGCTAGTTTTGCTCCATTTGTCCTGAAGTGAACCGTATCCGAATGCAGGTGGACCTGAACACTGCAATTTCTCATGCCTCAAGTACACGAGCCTTGCTGTCATGTTCCTCTGTGGGGCTCAGAGCTTTTCCAAGTTTGTTAACATTATCTGTCATTAGAAAAATTGTGATCTTTTTATAAACAGTAAAGTCAGAGAGGGATATGACAGGTGTTTTTGTGGACAGAAAAAGAATCCTTTTACTTGTCTGAACAGTGCAATTGCCTGTACTCTTAAAGTGACATGCATGTTCAAAAGACCCGTCACCTCTTGGAAAACATCCACACACACACTGCTGCATGCAGAACTGATGCGCTATGACACAGCTTAGCTTCAGTATCAGCTTAGTATCAGCATAAACCTGACAAACATCTGAACAGCCTGAGGTGCCAGTTCCTGCTTTGTTGGCCTGGATCTGAAACAATACAAAGGAGCAACATCAGTTGTATGGTATACTGCAAGTAATTTAAACAAATCTTACACCACCTGTTCCCTTAAAGCCACACAGACACACACTTTCACTCCAAAGGGATGTGGCAATGGAATTTTAAAGTGTTTTCTCAAATGAGTCAGTAATATGACATTCTTTCTCATTAATATGTTTTCTCTCTGTTCACAGTCAGTATAAATGCCTTAGTATCATAAGGTATGACACAAGTTTGGCGGCATCCTTCACATCCATTATGTGATATTGCTGTCAGCTGGGATGGAAGGCCACTGGCTTCTAGTTTCTGCACAAGGGTCTGATGACATTAGCTTAATTTGACAGCCGAGACATTATCAACAGGACTGCTGTTATGACTAAGATAATGAAGAGAAAACAACCCTCTTACAAAGATTCTGAGTATGTTGTGTTCCCCAAAATCTTATAATGATGATGTTGATGATGATGATGATGATAATGATAATAATAATAATAATAATAATAATAATAATAGGAAGAAGTACTATTTGATCCGTGTTCTCACATCTGCCATAGAGTATACTTATGTTTATGTTTATGTATGTTCTGGGCATCGGGACGAAACGTGAAGTGCTGAAATTTCTAAGAGAGGACGTGCCGAAATAAGCGTTTAGTCAATATATAAAATGTTAACGTTTACACTGCTGAGGGGGTGAGGTCAGGTCGTGTATCTCCGATTTAAAGGCTACAGTTTCCTGGAATCCTCTAGCTCTGGACTCCATGTCCATTTTGCCATTAAACTAACCCCATGTCTGTTTTTGAGGACTCTTCATAAAACATTAGAATTATTCACAGATTAACTGTAAGAGCACTCAGAATTTTAGAAATATTTACGACATATTTTAATTTCCTGCTTTATGGAACTATGTACTTTTATACTGGATACTAGTAAAGGTGGACATTGGTTGGTGTTTGCTCAAATGGTTACGTTCGTTATTTTCCTTCCTTTGTTTCAAATCCGGATGACATCACACAATCACGAACGTCATTAACATGCTGTTCAAATTTCTACAATTACTTTCTCTATTTTTTCCCAGCAGATGTCGCTCTACTACCAATTCCTGAGGTTAAATAGTGAAGTAGAAGTACACTGCAGTGTTCCGATGATAACATTATGACGATTACAGAAGCGTTTGGATATTACTATATTATGAAAGTTGTAATGATTTGTCTTTTAATAATTTGGGGAAACCTTCCGCAGAATGGCGATTTTTGGGAGGTTTCATGTCAAAATTTAATTTCTGAACAAACGACGAAAACTAGTTTTATTATCAGGGACATTCCAAGTTCTTTTATTTTTAACCTATACATGTTATTTGAAAACGTTTGAAACGCGTTGCAGAATATATCGTATATATTTGAATATTGATATGTTATTGCAAATAAGGCTGACATCGCAATATACGGGTTATCCATGTTTTCGTTATTACCGATACCTCTGAGGCTGTTATGCTTACCTGCACACAACAATTACCTGGGATATTTGCTCGCGGTCTTGACTGTATTACCCCTGAGCTACCACAAAACTTTTATTGCAGAGACAACCCAGCACAGCTTTAACTCTTTTGAGGTCTGGTCGCAGCCTCCCACTTGTGGCGTGACGTTGGAAGAGGGATGGTTCTTTAAATATGGAAAATAGACACACGTTGAACAACAATTCGTAGTACTTCCATGCAGGCAACATTAGACACGGCACATGCCGGCGTAAAGGAAGAACTTGAGGTATTCCAACACTGTCTGCCCATCAAGTGGGCTCTTTGCGTTTGTGAATTTGGTTTCAAGTTTTTTTTCTTTCTTTTTTGTATCTTGTGGATCTGACCGTAATGTTGAAAGTACTCCCTGTGTGTGGTTAAACTTTAATCCTCAATTCATTGTTGCGCCTTACTGCATTAGGACTTTATAACGTGGAAAAAAATCACCTACCAAAACAATAAATGTAATTACGCAAAATCTGAAGGGACAGATAAGATAAGACGCAACTCCGTCACTCCAACTGCAAGCGGAGTAACACACTGGACGGCGACTTCGTAGTTGTGCAGGAAGAAATCGCCAGGGGTTGAAGACATTTCAAAATGAGCAGCGACAAGAACAAGTAAGAGACCGAATTTTATTTGAAGTTGCATCACTATACATGTGTTGTTTTTTTTAACCCGAATGTGAATACAGTTGAATGCATGTTTTATTGTGTGCACGTTTTTAATGATTTGTATCAAATGTCAAAAAATCGAGACAGAATTATATACAGAGTATGTAACATATGTAACAATTTGTGTAACTTAGATAATGCAGCGTTTTCATATTTCAACTTAATCGTTGATTATGAATGATGTGGAAATACATGGCACAGGGAGAGAAGAGTGATTCTGCTGACAGGTCGGGACAGTATTTATAGGGATAGTTTATACAGGCGATAAGAACAAAAATTCTTCACCAAAATAAATGGTACCGGGGAAGAAATATGCGAAGATAAGTTGGATATTGGCTAAGAAAATTGAACTGTAAGCATTTTGGAGTGAGCATTTGAGCACAACAGGGAGTTTTATAGAAACTGAGCAGAGGCATTGAGCAGAGTAGTGTGGCTACCGTCAAAAAGATAATGATCTAAGGTAAAAAAGGTAATGAATGGCAAGTGCATACTTCCAGACCTAACCTGAAATGTGGATTAATAAAGTGATGTTTGTTCTATGCTGCTGTGAGTATTACAGCAACTATTTTGAGCACAATGTAATTTTCATACATATATAAAAAGCAAACATATCTAAAAGTCTTGAGATGACTGTGGAAAGCTACAGTTAATGTAGCCTATTTGTGCATGGAAAACGTGAACAAGGACAGTACTTGGTCGCAGGTCTTGGTATGAAGCACGTGACAGAACAGTAAACTAATTTCTGCGGAGGGCCTGTCACAATGGATCGCAAGTACGTTCCCCTCATTGCAATGATGGCAATGTAAATATCCAATTTATTCATCTACTGGAATGATAGGTGGATGTTGCTTTTGATAATCTTACTGTGAAAATGTACACCAGCCTTCTGCCCTTGGGTTTTTGTAAAGGGATTTCAGCATGACATTACCTTTTTCCAATGAAAAAAGATGTGTCCTGAGGTTTCCTCTTTCATCACAAGAGTAATGTTGCAGCTTTTTCAAGCCAGTGACCTGAAATAGGTGGAAAACGGCAAAATTGTCCATTCCTATGCCATAAACAAAATTTCAGTAGAGAAAATCTTACATTTTATTTAGTGTATTTCAAATTTGATTTTTAAATTATGAGAATCACCCAAAATCATGCACTGTAGTTGCTTTAAGTCCATGAAATCTTATTCAAAAGTTAAAAGGCAAGGAGATTTAAAGATTTAATACAAAGTTCACTCAAATCTTGGAGTGTTGCTCTGTATACCGCTCGGCTACCTGCTACCCACTACCTAAGGCTTTTACGCAGGGCTCACATGAGCTACTACCTCAGCTCTGCTACATACACAGAGTCTGTCATTTCATTGGAAGCACAGTTTAAAGGCAAACTGGCACCTTGAGAGACAGGCATTAGATGATAAGCTATCAGTAATATCCATCTGAAGATTTCATGGGCCGTTCCATGCCAACAGTAAACCTCTAGGAGTCACCCATCTCAACATATACTAGGAGGAGTCTTCTTGGGCCTGCTAAGTTCAGCATTGACTTTCTTCTTGGAATCTCCTATATTTCTGTGAAGATAAGCCAGAAGTGGAAAAAGTAACCTCAACACTTTGAAACTCAGTCTGGTCTCGCTTTGATTGCCACCATCATGAGTAATGAATGAGAGATAGATTTAAACTGATATCTGGAACGGATGCATTGGCAATTCTACATTTCACTGCCACACTACAGTGCGTTCACAGCAGTGAAGCCATGGCAAAGGTTAAGAAACAGACAGAGCAAATTTCATCTAAGGGTGTGGTCTCTGTTGTGAATGACCCTGTTCTGATGTTATATGCAGAACTGATGTGCTTGCACCTTTAATGTAAAACAATCTATTGCAGAGTTGTAGGACCTCTATCAATGAGAATAAATGTGGAGAGAAACCAACAGGGAAGCAAAGTTTCCTTTCCTGTGATTCTGTTGTAGGGAATGAGATTGTTTATGTAATATGTGCAATGGCCAGTTCATCTGTTCTGCATATCAGTTCAGTAAAACCTCATTCATTATAATAGGTACAAACCCTGAAAGGAAAATCTCTTTCCCTCCTGGTTTCTCCCTCAGTTGCATCTTGTTCACAGCGGCCCTATTGTGATGAATGAGATTGCTTCATTTGCTCTGTGTAATTGATGCATTATTGATTCCACAAATCAGTTCCGAATGACCATGAAAGTATTTGGGGGTTATTTTAAGACTGGCCCCTAGTGGATATAATGCATCCCAGCAACACTCACAATTTGTGGTTTCTGTCAAAAGTAGGCTGGGGTTTGTTTAGTGTGATTGTATCATTTCCACAATTCAAAGTAATGTCAATGTGGTGAAGAAGTTTGGATGATGTATTCATATTTCACCTGTTCAGCCAATCAGACTTGAGGAGTACTTAAAGTTGCTTCAGTGTACAGATGATGTTATTTTGTCTGCTTATTCACCTGGTCCCTACTTTTTATATTGTATTGCATAATGATTTATACATAAACAGCTCTCAGTAGATAATATTGATAATTATTGTCCTTGAATGCAACAGCAACAGAACTGTCCTTTATCACTTTAAGGTAGAGTCGTTTTTATCATTTAATGGCATAATTAAACAATCTGTTCTTTTTGTAAGATGAGTTTCTATTTGAGGCCTCGGCCATTTCGTCTTTTGATTTCCCCTGAAGGCTCAGAGTGAGGGATTGATCTGGTATGACTCCTTGTGGCATGCAACCTTAATGACATTTCCATGTGATTTTGCCACTGAGACCTCCAGTCACTTAGATCTGCGTCTACCTCTATGTTTAAGAAACCGCTACATGCCGTAAAACCCAGCACTGCCCCTTGATCTGGAGACTCTCCTGAGTTAGTGGCAACAGTCAATTATTTTCTTTCTGGAAAGCCATAGTCATCATGAATCCAAAACAAGGTAGTGCACATGATAATGGCATTTTAAGACTTTTTCCTCTTCTTGTTTATTCTAGGTTATTTGTGCTGGCTCACAGTTTGAAATATATGTGCAATGGTGACTATGATTTCTAAGTTTTACAGGTTTTTTCCTAGCAAAATTTGAGATGGATGAGCTGTGAAGTCTGTAGACTTGACAAGGAATGACCCTACTAGTGTTTGCAATTTCCAGTCTCCTTATGGGTTTGGGGTAACTACATTTTGTGTAGCTGAGCTGCATCTGTGTATAAAATTGCAGAAAAATAAAATCTTTAAGAGCATTGTTTCTGTTTAGTAAAAATGGTATTTTCTTCAGTGAGTCAGTCAGCTGTAATCCTTATGGCAAAAAGAAAATATGAAAATTTAATTATGTCTTTTGTTTGCAGTTTTGTTTTAAGTAAAGTATTTGTCTTCCAGAATTACCCATTGATAGTGGATAACAAGTGGAGGTCAATTTTGGGTTGAGCTTTGCTGTGCACTCTGAGCCTGTTATAGCACTGATTGTTCCATAGGTGGCAATGGAGTTGGTGAGAAGCACACCGGTTGTTTAAAAATAGCAGCTTGTATTACACGCTACATATGGGTGTCCTTAACATTAAAATAGATCTGTGATGGAAAAATTATACACATATATAGAAGTCCATTCAGATGCTGTGGTTTTACGAATCACTCTCTTCACTCAAGAAGTGTGAATTGTACAAATACTAGTGGACTGTTGCCATGACTTAGCAAAACCTGCTATAATTTTATAACCCTGATTCCAATACGCTGATGCAATTATATTTTTTATGGATGGCCATACTGAAGTAGGCCCCCTCTTGGCCTTGAAAACCTTACCTTAGTAACAGTGTGTGGAATGTCATTTCTCCTCTTTGTTTTGACACAGTTTCATCTTTGTATCCTCTTAAAGCATGTCATGCTTTCACAGTGCTCTGACTGTAAGCCTGTAATGCAGGTAAAAAGAAGATTTCAGACACATTTGTTTTGGGGTCATGGTAAATTTTCTATCGTTCCTGCTTCCCACCAAAGCTATACCTGCAGAGGCAGGTGTCGGCAGAAATGCCAAAATGATTAGCCTGACTCTCGTGATTTTGGCTGCTTTGCTCTACCTCAGTATGAAACCCGCATTTTATTTATTTATTTTTTTTTTCTTTTTGTAAACGGAATGCTTAATGTGACCTCTCCTTGGACTCCTGTCACAAAATTTCAAAATGGAATGAAGTAAGTTACACAAACAGTTCAATTCAGTGCCTGGACGTGCAGTGCCTGCCACAGTGCGTGAGAGGCGATTTCAGCTGACTGCTGCTCAAAGCAGTGGCAAGGGAAGACATGTGAGTAGGAGTGGCCAAAACACGTGTATTTGCATATTTCCCAGTCTCCTCCACCACCGCACTGCTACCTCTCTGCTGGTGCAAGCCAACGCTCAGATGGTCAGGGGTGCCTGTCCCTGCAGATACTGTACGTCATCAGGAAATTTGAAATGACCTGGAGTAAGAATGAAATGTATCTTTTGCAATACAGTTTTTACATTGCCAGTTTTTTTTCATTGTTAGAAGTGTATCCCCTGTTTCAATTATTGTAATTTCTCATTCTGCAGTTTTAGAACTTCTAGTCATCATGACACGGCTGTATTTCACACCTTATTGCCTTTATGTCTCTGAGCAGCCTGTCAGTTAAGGTTGTGTCTCCCGCTTCTCTGCAGTCACCATCAGCAGATATCAGGAGACCTGCATTCCTGGAGTGCTGTATCTCCAGCATTTAAGCTGAAAGCTGAACGTTGTACCTCAAGCCAAGGCGGCGGTATGCAGCGCGCCGACTAAATGCAACGATAAACGCAGGTAATGCTGCTGGATTACGTTTCCGATGAACCGACAAACGCGGAAAGCCTTCGGATCGCCCTCGTGTTTTCTCAAAGCTTTCCCGTCACGGAAAGAAAGGCATAACATAATGATTTCTTTAAGCCAGAGGAAATTCAATACGGGGAGCTTAACCAGGTCCCAGGCTAAAAGCTTTCCTCTTTCTTTTTTTTTCCAATAATATCACTTACCTATAAGTCTCTTAGTTTACCCTGGTGCTTCTGCTCAAGCTGTGTGTTTCAGCCCCGGCCAGCCTCAGCGCAGTGTTGTGGGAAAGGCTCTTCCTGCTTAGAGGCAGGAGATTTGTGTGTTTGAAAGAGGCCCTCTATCAAAGTGTCACCCCCCCCCCTTGCAGGAGCGCTGTGGGGTGTCCTGCAGCCGTGAGAGTGGACGTTGTTTGACGCGGCCAGCGGCTTTGTGCGCCGCATCCTCAGAATGAAGCGTTGACACTGACCGGCCAGGGCCCCTGGAATTACCTGATACCCATCTTTTAATGTGGATTCTCCACGCTCCTCAGTAGGCCGCTCTCCTCAGGGAGGAACAGGGCAGCAGAGGGGCAGCGTCTTGCTGCCGTGCGCCAGGGTATCATCCCCTGCTCAACAGCGCAGAAAAGGACAAAGCCCTGCTTGTGCTCTCACATCCCTGCGAGCCCTGCCTTTAAATTAGTACAGTGTTTTATTTTTTTTAGAATGGTCCGAAGAAAACAATACACTGAGTCATTGTGTTCTTGTGTACCGAACTGACCCTCTTTATGCGTGATGTCTGAGAATATTGTATTATACGTATGACGAGTGTTATACGTATGATGAGAGTCTGAGTGGAACTCTATCAGTTTGCTGAATCACATCTACGCAGAATCTGCACTGAGGCAGGGTTCTCATGGGACATGTAGATTGAGCTGTGTTATCTGAGGAACAAGTTGTATCCTTCCTGTTTATGTTTATTTTCCAGTTTGCATATTCCTCATTATAGTCATTAGTTGTCCCAAGCACAACGTGGGGGAGGTGTGGGTTTAGTGGGCAGTGTTTTGAGGGTGTGTTCCTGTCTCATCACGCGGTTTATTGTCCATGGTTAGGTTCTCTCAGTGTCCCCATTAAAAACCTCAGTGCCTCAACTGCAATGGCTGTGGATGTCATAGCAGTTGAAGTTCTTTATTCCTGTTGAAGTGACGTCACCTCTGCCCCGGTGCATTGTGGGTACAGATGGCATCCCTCGCATCACCACCTGCATGTGTTATGCCTGGGTGCACAGAGACCCCATCTCTTTCCTGTGCCTTAGCTAACGGCTGGGATTGGGCGAGACCCTGTGTCACGAGTGACGCAACCCGACCCAGGAAGAAACACCCCGAGAGACACATTCCTCTGAGACTGGGAAAGCAACAAAAGGTGACACTTAAAAGATGCACCCCCCCTTCTCTGCACGTACATGCCTACAGTATGTGTTTATTAAACACTCGTCTCTGTTTTCTGCACTGGCTGAAGTGGCGATGTCTCTGCACCTCATAGGAAGGTGTCCTGGAAAGTCCAAGTTGGCTCATCTGTATAAGGGTGTCGGCTGGCTGTCTGGCTTCAGTGAACCTTGTGCAGGCCCAGTGCTGGAGAACCTGCTGCAAGCCTTTCTGCTTTTAACGCTGATGCACAAAAGAGCAGGAACAAATGCTGTCTTTGTTGTGGATATCAGTGTACTGTGGCAGATTTCTTTTTTCCTGACTATGTCTGCCCCACCCCTCCAAATCCCCTGACGTTGGTTTGCTCTTTTAAATAACATAGGTAGCCTCCCAGGTGGAGACTGGGCTTTCAGTGATATCTCAGGGATGTGTGAGCATCGCACAAGTGTTTATACTTGAAAAGGTCACGCTGATTGTTTCTCGTCCTCCAGAGTTTCTCAATCATACATTGAATCTGGCTATTACGGGCAGAATTTTACTGTGTTCACATGTCCTCATATAACTGCTTTCACTGAGTGATTTGGAGTAATTTGTTCATTAATAAATATTTTAAGTAGTACATAGTAGTTCATAGGACTAAGGATCTAACACCCAAATACACGTGACACTTAGGTGTGGTCTCATCTCGCTTTCATCATTGCCAATTATATAAAAGGGACAGCAGCTGAGTCTGACAGGTTCAGTGGAACATTAACAGATTCTCCAGTGATATCTTTGTTTTTGTGGTTATTTGTCTCCTCACTGTTCTACACATTTTTAAATGATGGATGAGAGCCGGGACACAGTGGAGCACAGTGTGTTGAGTGGCAACACAAGGGGTAAGACTGTAGTGTTCAGAAGCCAGCATGGCATTGTTTAGTATGGGCCAGACCATGTTACTGTCTTTACTAAGTTACAGTATAGTTGACTTGAAGTCATACTGGTATATTTATGCCTTAATTTTACAGTGTAACTAGTAGCTTTTCAAGTCAAGTAATTGAATAGTTAGTGTTTTGTTTAACAAGGGGAAACTTATTTTGCATGTTTGAGTCTCTTTTAAAGAGCTGGCTTGCTTGCAGTTGATACGTAGAAAAAAAGGGCAGTGGGCACACCCATTCCCACTCGTGTTCCCACTTTTCCTGGAGAGATCAAAATGGCTGACAGTTTTGAGAACACGTGGAGGTGTTGACGGCCTCCTGGGAAACGAATAATCCTATTTCCGGCTTAGTTTGCACCACCTCAGAGCTTGTTCCTGCGCACGCTGGGACACCCCTACCTGAAATCAGAAAACATCCATCCGACCAAGTAATATGTCACACTCCGAGAGCCATTATACACACGCTGAGCTTTTCTTCTCTGAGTGTAAATAAATGACTGCTGGCCCTAAATACACAGAAATGTGGACCCGTTTTTTGTGAGTGTGTTTTATTTTATTTTATTTTTGTTATAAGCACCCAGGTGTGTAGAACGCCAGTAACTGCCCAATAAGCTGTTGGTTCTTGTTTACCCCATATTATATATAGTACATCACACCACAAACACTGATGTACACATTCTCCACATTAGTTTTTATTATATATAAAGTGACTAGAGAGACTAAAGTAAAAATAAAGTACCACCAGTACAGAATTTACTCAAATGCCTAGCCTATTTGCTTTCTTAAAAAAATTCATCATAAACACTCAGTTGTAGAATAAGTCAGTAATTGTCTGGTACTTTGAGTTCAAGCTATCTGCTCCATTTCATCCTGCTGAAAGCCTGTTAGCCGCAGTGCTGGTTTACTTGCAGGGCCATAGGGTGTGTTTTAAGTGGGCACTACTCCATTGGAGTGTATGGGGCCGGCGTGGCTGCCCCTCCCAGAGTGCTGGTGGAAGAGCGGATGTCTTCAGAACAAATGCCTGTTATGTGTCTGTATGTTACACACTTAAGTAAAGCTGGGCTAATCCTCAGAGACAGGATCTTTATAAGAGGGTCACGTGATGTGTAGCTTGTTGCTGAGGTGAACAGTGAGGGGATACTCGGGCATTATGGGCCATCTGGGGGAGGCATCTCATGTTGCGTGTGTGCGTGGGTGCATGCTTGCGTGTGTGCGCGCGTGTCCACCGGAGCTCCTTGAAAGGTGTGGATTTGCGCGCGACCGCAGGCTGTCGCCCTTCCGGAACATCAAGATCAATTAGAATTTAGCCGTCGGGGCCAGCCCTTCCCCCGGTCACCCTGCGAGCGGATTACCCTCCTCATACCTGCCGGCGGGCTCGATCGATCGGGCCTCGGAGAACGTCTCCCCGCCGCTCGTTTTTTGGCAGAAACCGTTCGGGGTACCCCCCCCCATCCGCGGGTCCCCCGCCCCAACATGAGCAGCTCGAGCAGCATGCTGCAGGTGGGCGAGCCCAGGAGCCACTACGGCTCCACGGCGTCCCTGGAGGAGAGGTGTGAGCAGTCTTTCTTTCTCTTCTACTACTACAGGATGGAGGACGAGGCGGTGCTGGACCGGGGGGCGTCCTTCCTTAAGCACGTCTGCGACGAGGAGGAGGTGGAAGGTAAGGCAGCCCAGTCTTTTCCCACGGTCTCTCCTGGCGTCCGAACTAATGCGTTGTCACTCAGCTGAGGTAAAGTAAGTTATCCACAGTAGCCCCATCTTCAGTAACCCCATCCCCCTGATATCATCCCCATTCCGGTGGTCTCGTAGATCCGTGTTGGAATCCTTATTCTTTTCTCAGCCCTTCAGCTGATGAATCCACTTTTGATATACATCCAAATTATCCATTTATCACTTTTATATGTGTTAATTTACCAGTCTAAAGGCGGTTTAGGAAAATGGGTTAATTTGGTCTGATAAACATGTAGGGCACAGGGGCCACGTGATGATGTTTACTACCTTAATCTTCTTTCAGTACGTTTGGCCGATACATGCAAGAATCCCGTCACTGTCTTAGTGTTTGTATATAGCTTGCTACCTAGACAGAGATATATATATATGGTGTGTGGGAAATCCTTCCTTCCAGCAGTCACAGCCAAACATATGAATGAGGGCCCATATTTACTGTAAAGTATGGTCAAATAAAAACCTACTCCTGTTACGGTCTATAGACATGGACTGTAGTCCATAGACAGTATGTAGACATGTACATTATGTAGCAATTTTGATATATCTTAATTAAGATTTATCTTATGTGTGAATACCTTAAGCTGTCTTCAGAGGTGCAGGTCAAGGCCAGAGTGGCTCCTTTTGCCACTGTCCTTTTCTCTCTTTTTCTCCCCGCTCACCTCAAGGTGAACCCTTGCGCAGTCGGCAAGCTTCCTGCTGCCAGTGTAAGGCTAAAGACAGCGTCCTGCCTGGGTCTAAATCCCAGCGGAGGCTTCCCGCTGCTCCGAGCGCTCCCTCCTGCTCGCTCTCCCCGCAGGGCTCAGCTCTCTGCAAAGGTTACGGCGCGCTTCCGCAGGGCAGCCCGAGCCCCCTTTGTTCCCGCGGCGCTGTTACCTGCCTACCAATGCGGATCTGCAGCGCTCGCTCTCACAGCTGTCAGAGAGGAAATTTCCGTCACTGAAGGTGCCCATGCCTGCCGCCAGGAGAGGACACTTCTAGTTTTCCTTGTTTTAGGATAATCATACGGGTATGTCGAGTTGTTAAATCCCCTTTGGTTGGGACATGGCTACATAGTGGTTTGAAAGCGTGAATTCTGAAACCAGGGCCAACCTAAAAAGGAGGAGGGGAAAGAGTAATCTGTTACATAGCATAATTAACATGAAATTAACAAGCTTCTTTTTTTGCTTTGATAGACTGCCATTGATTAAGTAGGAGGTCCTTTTTGTCATGCTGTTGTATTAGCACGCTGTGTCTTAGCAGTGGCTCTGTGCCACTGTTTGCTATGATTCCAACTACCCCCACCCCCACCCCCCCCCCCACCACCCCCTAAAGCTCCGTTACTGGGGAAACTGGAAGCTCACATCTCGGGGAAATAAATGAGCCGAGCAAGACCAACTGCAGACACAAGCGATTCTCTTCAACTGGCCATAAACGTTTTGATTCGGAACCCGTTTTTTGGTAACGCTCTAAAGAAACCCGTTCACCAAAAGGACAGGAAGTTCGATGCAAGGCCAAGTTGGCAGCTTGCAAAACCGTGACACTTTTTTTCAGTTTTTTTTCTTTCTCTCCCTCCTGAAGTCCCTTTCCCACCTTCCATTGGCCTGCAGGCTGGTTGCCATGCCCACTCCAGCCGTGTCGCGGTCCCGTTGGTTTCTCGTACGCGCAGCTAAGCTCATCAAAGTGTGTTATGGGAATCGCGCACGTCTCCTGGGCTGCCCTGTGTCAGGGTTACAGAGGATTTGTGAAAGGCCAGTAATGGCAGTAATAACAAGTACGCATATAAACTATGAAAGGGGTAAATGCAAACAATATAGGACTATAAGAGATCAGCAGAGTAAAATGCTGTTAAATCATATCTGTCTGTAAATCCGAGCCTATATTGTGCTCTTAGGGCTTGTGGCTTGCCGTAAGACGCGGGCAGCTGTTTTAACCCACTAACCCTGCATAGCTTGTAAAGCCAGTTTAACGCAAGGCACCAGAAGAGAGAATTTGCCAGCAACCACCCTGTGTTCTAATTTCCTTATACTGAATGATTTATACTACAGGTCCATACAGACTGGACAAAGCTTGAATTGTTTTGGCAGAAGTTATGCTGCGTGGGCTGTTTCTAGATTTTTTCTTACGTTGCAAATTACTATAATACAAAAGCAGCATGAGCTAAGTTTATTTTCTCAAAATGCTCACTAAACAAAGTTTTCCAACAACACTGTGAGTACAAACAGGTATATGGTCAAACAGTCAGAACCGAAACCTCTGTTTTGGTTAGATGATATCAGATCAATTTGAGTGTCGTAGAGCGAGTCTCACAATTGTGTTTTGATTTTGCCACTGCCAAAATATTGGATGGCCAGGACGGCCAATAGGAACAGCCGGCAATGCGGGTGATACTGGCTCATACCCAAGCTTCCCCACGGTGGCCCCGGGCTCACTGTTAATGTCTGCCATTACTCACTCTCACCTGTTTCACAACAGAAAACAAGCTATACATAATCTCAGCGTGACCACCTCACCGCATGAAACATTTACCGGTGTATTAAGAAGATGTGTTAAAAAGAGTACATCCATTCCACTAGAGGCTGCAGTCATAGACCCTTGAGCATCTCACCTGACACGGATGGCAATTTATCTTGGCCGGGAAGAATTGTTTAAAAAAAAAAGTCAATGCACCACCAAGAGTTTCAAACTGAATTAGTGTATCACTACTGTAGTGTGGCCCTGTGATTTTTGAGCAAGCTCCGCAATTGCCTGCCTTTGGTGAAACTAGACTCTCAGGCACAAAGATGCAGTTCAGTTCTAATTTGCCTTGAGCTCTTGCATCAATGAACAGAACAATAATGGAGGAATTTTCAGAAGGTGTTGACGAACAAAAGGCATAGTTGCCTTAGCCTTTACTTGAAACCATTTTAATCTCTCAAAGTGTATGTTGTGGTCAGACGCAACATACTTCTAAGTTCTGATTAAACCAAAGGCAACTGGGTGCAAGAGGGAAAGACAGAGGGAAATTGAATGTTCACAGTCTCTTCAGGGATATGGTTGAGAGGAGGGCTTGATTTATAGGCTGGTCCTGTTTGTATTATATTCCCTCCGCACGCAATATTGCACGTTACTGAACTGTGTTCCCAGCTTAAGTGCTGTGAGCAATGTTAAAACAACCCTTTAACCACGCCAATGAATAATGAAAAGTTTTTTTAAAGGCAGCTGAGACGGGTGTGCCAGTTCTGATTGTTACTGCTGTATTGTTAGTATTACTTACTCAGTTTCCCTTACGAATAAAATCAGAAAATTATTCTAGGAAGGAAGAGCAAAGCGCTAAAACTGAGTGTACGCCAACAGTTACTGAAATACATGCCTAAATATATTTGGGGTGCTTTATCGTGAGCCTTTACTCTGTAGGAAAACCTAAATATCAAAAGTTCATCACGAATTGCTACTTTCTTTCAAGCGAAATGTTTGGTTTGATAGATGCCTGTTAGCTTGGAGGTCTGGCTTGACCCTGAGCGTTTTGGGGACCGCTTCCTGACAAAGTTGGGCCGTTTCCTGTATAAATTGCATTGAGGAAGTGGTTGGCATTTATTTACATCCTTTCTTTGTGGAGAGATGACCAAAACCCTGTCCTGGCAGAACAGGAGGAAACAATTGACACCCAATGCCTGACTTCATCGTCCTGCTTAACATTTCCCCTCGCAGTGTAAACACCCAGGTTTCTCAGGAGATTTAGTGATGTCATACTGCCGCTGAAAAAAAAAGCACAATCATTTGACCTCCTTCAGAGAGAAAGCAATCAGCAAAGAAGAAAAAAAAAACATTCAATGACATGTTTTCATGGCTGGATAAAATGTTATGTTTTAATGGAGCTTGTCCGGATCTGCATACACTCAGAAAGCGTATTAATCTAAAGATTGTATTGGTTTGCCAACGTGGATTACTGCAAACAGCTATGCTTGTAATGGCAGGGCTCAAACAGTGAAAACGGTGTATAAAAATGAGTTAACCCATTTGCCATTTGCTCTGTAAGCCCCCTTGTAGTGTAGTAATTAATGTGGCAGTGAAACTGCAGTAATCTGCTGAAATGGCTGACTGCGCTGTATTGTGCCCTCTGCCTCGCAGGTCACCACACCATCTACATCGGCGTGCATGTGCCCAAGAGCTACAGGAGGCGGAGACGCCACCGCAGGAGAACCAGCCACAAGGACAGGAAGGAGAAAGTGACGGAAAACGCCTCTGACAAGTCGGACGCGGAGAACAACGATGAGGCCGGCAACAGCATCCTCAAACCGCTCAGTAAGTGCTCCAAAATGCACGTCGCCCCCGATTACAGGCCGGGACATCTCCGTGCCGTGCCACCCCGCTCTTTCTCTCTCTCTCTCCCTCTCGCAGAAGAAGGCCCCGCGGCCGTCCCCATCCAGCCGAGGGGACTGCTGACTCCACTTAGTCAGAATGGAAGGCCGGGGCTGTTCTGCTGGGTAACGAGAGTGTTTAGACAGAAGGGAGCGAGCCCCCGCGTGTGTCTAATAGCCACACTAAATGGGGCTGGGCTGTTATAATGTGAGTCACGGACTGTGTGTTAGCGTGTGTGTGTGTGTGTGTGTGTGTGTGTGTGTATGTGTGTGAGTGTGTGTGGGGAAGCCGAGAGTTCTCGCTCTCTGCCCCCGAGGGCTGTTACTTGCGAAGCGTCTCTTTCAGCTAGTGCGTGCGCCGCGAGCATGAATGCTGGTTAATAACGCTGCGCTTGCTCTTGCGGAGAGAGGGCCGGGGCCACGAGTGCAGACCACTGTAAAATAGCATTTTCATAGACGGTCGGCCCGTGGAGACCGTCTACCTCTCACAAGGTTACAGAGTGTCCAGTAGAAAGTACACACTGATAATTTGTCTTCATTATAAAGTGAATTTTATCAGACGGATTAAGAGACAACAATAGAAAATAAGTATACCTACAACATCTGCAGTTCTGTTAACAATGGTGACTTTTAATCCACTTCCTACATTCAGTATAATCCTAATCAGGTATTACCCGTGGAGAATGTCCTCAGGGGTCAACTTTAGATAGCCCAGAAGCATCAGACGTAGAGTAATGATCAATATCAAGCATTTGTTCCCATCGTAGATTAGTTTCTGAGTATTGGTCTTTCAGGAAGATAAGGAACAATGCCTAATCCCTCTCTCATTATACAAAACTACAGCTCAAGTTGATGTTGTCCTAAATTAATCCCTGACCACAAAACATTTCTACATTAAAAAATATAAGATTTTAGTGTTTCGTCTGTTATCAAAAAGCAACCATGTGACAGTAAAGTTTAAGCTTGAGAAAAACGCTGTGATATAATAGATGAAAATTCACACAAAAGGTGAAGATGCAGATCATATTTGAGGATATAATTTTGTACCACAGTTCCTGTGTGTTGTCTACAAGAAAAGCTACAGTGGTGTAGAATAACATCAGCTGCTGTCTCAGCTACTACAGTGTAGTGAATGACTGCAGCATCTTTTGAATTAATATGGACAGTTATGAACTTAATGTTGTTTAAAATGAATCTATATAAATTTCTCTCAATGGCTCTCTCTCATCATTGAGCTCAGTGTGCTTTTTTCTATGAGTTCAGGTTGGAGGAATAGAATGCCTCGGAAGCAGTGACCTCGGATGCTGCTTGCCTTGAGTATGGAAATTTCCCTCCAGTCACTTACAGGCCAGTTGAATAATAAAAAGCTGCCACATCGGCAGGGACACTTCTGTAATGAATGACAATAACTGTATTCATGCTGCTGTGCTGTAAGACATACATTAGAGCCAGTGGACTGGAAACATGCCACTGTATACATGACACTGGGCTTAGAGCGTGGTTCTCATGCAAGCTGAATCAACGTACTACCCCATTTGACCAGTAGTAATAGGAATAGCAGGAATTTGCAACGAAACAGTTTGCTGAAGGAAAATGCAGAATTAAATTAAAAAACATAAATCAGGGTAAATGAAATACATAAATCAGTGATGGATGGTGGTCATGCCTTGTTTCCGAGGCTGACCTCTTAATGTTGAAAAAATTTTGGGCGTCTTTTGAAATTAAACAAATTAATCAAAGACGAGCGTGCAAACAAATGTCTCTTCTGTGCTGTCAGAGCTCTGCAACCGCAGAGCTTCTTGTGCAGCTTTCTGAGACTGAAGTTGAACAGGCGCAAAGTGAAAGCAGTTTCAGGTACATCTGTGAACACTGGCACCCTTTAAAAATAATACATTTGTCTCCATTTCAGCATCTGTCATAAGGAGATGAGTCTCCCCTTGACACGCGCACATGTGCACACATGCACACGCGAACACGCACGCTCATGCACACGCATGTTAGATTTACGTCAGCAGGGGTATCAACCTCTGTGCATGGGAAGGATTTTCTTGAAGAAGTTAATATTACAAGGCAGAAGATTACGGCTCAGCTGAGACAATGGCGTGGCCTTTTGTCACCGGATCTCCTGTGGACCGGATCTGTTCCACCACAAACACGTAAAGGGACAAAGGTTATCCCACTCGAAATGACCTCTCCCAGATGTTATTCTGACAGGGGTCATGTATTTAATAACTGTGTGTTTCGTGGACATATTAGTGGCAAAGCTGCATGTAGGCACTATTAAAAGCACCTCCTTATGGTGACAGGGCAGCATCAAGATGAAAGCCAATGTTGCGTGTGCCTGCGTCAGTGTTTGGAAGAAGAATGAGGTTTTCCTTTCACATCACTATGTAGGCTTTTATCTTTATGTTTACATTTTATCTTTCAGCAGTTGCTGTCATCCACAGTGACTGTCAAAGAAACAAAGTACATCTAATAGTTGTGCAAAAGATGGTACAAACAGTACACAACTGACAAAGTGAAGTCACACGTCAGGCCTTGTGTAGTGCTATAATAACTAGCATGTATGCACTTTGATACGTAAGTAGTGCTTTTGGAGAATTTTTATAGTTTACAGATTATTAAGAAAGAACAAGGACGCTGCTTTTATCAGGAATCCTGATGAGAGCCACAGACTGTGGTGGTGTAACTGTCAGTGATTTCACACTGTGTGAGCCGGGGTAGCTCATGTTACTTCGTGCCTTTAAAACTTTGTGTACTCTTGGTCATCCTGAAAGTGATTTTTATCTATAGCTCTCAGAATAGCACTCCTAAGAGGATACTACTTGAGAATTCTACTCGATACCTCAGCTTGACACTCGGAGGAGGGAGTGATGGGGTGGGGGCCCTTTCCTTTGTCCTTGAGGCAAATATTCCTTACAAAAGCTCACTTATGCTGCAGACCTTCCAGGAAGACAAGAAACAGGTTCACTAGCAAATCAGCCATAACTTAGCCTTCTTGTCATAGTGTTGTCTTCCTCATTGCACAATGACTTGTTTACATGACCTACTAGAATTCCACCCCACTGAAAACTACAGTTACCAGGGTGCTAAGGGTCAGCTCAAACAGGAAATGGTATAAACGGGCAGAAAGGTTTTTCAACGTGTTAGCACACAACCCGCTGAGATTGGCACTCAAGACATACATTAGAATCGAACCCTTGGGTTACACGTTTTCTATTGTTCCTGGTTGTTTTTGATCCGTCTAGCTGTATAAATCCCCCCCTTGTTCCCTCGCTCATTTCCCTCGTCAAAAAAATGCCTCATTGTTCTGTACCCTAAGCACTGTCGGGGCTTCATTTACATCCTGGGATCTTGCCAGGGAGTAGGTCGCCATTTTATTCTGGAGTTCCGGGCAGCGCAAACAATGCAGGAACTTAGGCATACCCTCCCCACACATTCAGTTCCAGCTTTTTGGAAATTAATTCAGTTGAAATCTTGCCAGCCCTTGAGGCCGGGGTAGGCTGTTATGTGCTGTTGTCCACTATGCTTGAAAGTTTGACATCTTTGTTTCAGCAGGTCGGTTGTACATCTGCAGTGTGTCTGACGAAGTATGGTCTTGTTCATTGGTGGATCCCTTCATGAGAGGGAGCTGTCCCCGATGGACCAAAATGTAACAAAGGAAAGTTTGTTTGCACCCAGTACTACACCACAATAAGGGCAGCAATGTGCCGTAACATCACAGTTGTAACAATAAATTAGGGGTGTCCAGTCAAAGCACTGAATAGCAGTCTGCACACTATTGCGTAAACATAATATCATCTACATTAGGTGCACATACACATATACTGCACACACATGCTACTTTTACAAATGTTTCAGAAGCAATGGCGGTTTGTTTATCAACAAATCAACCGTCAAATTTCATTTTGTACCATCTGTCACATTTCCATTTTGAATGTTTGTCCCAGTCAGTGATCGGACTGTTAGCTTCAGAGTTGCTGTTGCTGTTCAAAGGATGCATAATGCAGTGTACTTGATTGAAAAGGATCAGCATGTCCTGATCTTCGAGGATGGATGCAATAATAGAAAAATGCAAGGCTACAAACTCTTGAATTTGTCTTGGCCTACCTATCCTGTATTTGAGATGTTTGAACCTCAAGGCACCCTGTCGATATGGAGACTTACTGGAGCAAATTAATTACCATTCCTTCTAGCAGTTTGTCAGACATGGAATTATGCCCTATCATGTCTTATCTACCATGACCTGTAGTACACTTTTTCAGTGGACTACATTGACTGATTTTTTAAAAATTGTTTTGGGGGCCCAGTTATGATCCAGGTTTGATCCCCAGGCCATGGTGTAGACACCTCTGCTGTCAATGCAGTCAAATTGTCATGCAATTTTTCATATAGAACACATCCTGTGTGTGGTTTGGCACAATAGATTAAAGAAACCACTATTGTGGGATGTAGATATGGTTAAGCAGGGCTAAGTAGAGGTTTCATACGGACATATAATAAGAAATTTGTGCTGTGTTGCAGGTTTTCACTACCACCACAATTTACTAATAATTTGCAGGGGTTTAGTTTGAAAGAGTGATGTGGAATTTGACACCACCAACTAAGGCTTTGCTTTACATTATGAAAATTATAATGTGCTTTGTTATAATGTACTTGCCTGTCAACAGCCTCTTGCCTCTCTTTGAAGGGGGCAGGGCTAAATTCATTGGACCCCCCAAACGGACAGTTTTCCAGGGAGGTCCAAGCTCATGGTAGCGAGAAAGTTACGAAAGAAGGGACGCATAAAACCCCAACCTGCTCATGAATGCTCTCTGTGTACAGCAGAGTCAACGTCACTCAGAGAGCCGCACTGTTTGACAGGTAGCCTGAGATTCTCTGTCTGTTCGGATGGAGGGCAGAAGCTCTGGAATGGATGTCCGGTTGCTTCCTCCAGATAGGACCCTTCGAACCCCGCGCTCTACTCATTTAACTTAATTCTCCAAAGCGGCTTACGGAGATTATTGACTGAGATGCTGCGCTGGTCCCCTCCTCGGTCTCGCACGCTGCGGTCAGGTGGTGCGGCTTGTGTTGCGTGTCTCGCTCGAGCTGGATATCGACGTGCCTTGGTACATGTGAATCTCAGTATTTTTGATGGAATGATTTCCTCTTCAGAGAATGAAATCACTCCCGGTGTTAACAGACAGTGGAGTGATCAAAGCTCTGTGGTGATGAAGTATAGGGCTAAGAGCAGGCAGGCCGCCTGCATGGTATAGGGTTTGTGTGTCAAAGGCCAACTGGGGCCCTGACCCCCTTGTTCTTGAGGAAGACCTGGAGAGAGGCAGGTATCTCTGTGTCCCCACTGCACTCAGGACAGCCCCTCCCGTTCGTAGAGGACTGGCCCTCTGTAATCCTCTCTAAAGCAGTTTGTCTCCCCCGTTAGCAGTTATAATTAGTTAATCTAACCTCATTCTTTACCTAAGTCTGGTTTGTGTGTCAACTGGCAATGATAAACCCATGGAAACATACTGGACATACAACCCACGCCTCAGTCTTCATGAGTCATATGTCCAGTCATTGCGAAGATTCATTTTTATTTTATTAAGGAGTAATTGAATCCTCTTGATTCGATTCGATTCAGCAGCCTCTACAAATGGAGCGATGAGCCACCCTGAAGCTGTGGCGGTATGGTCGAGTGCGTCTTGGCCTGGTTTACACCTCAGGAGGCCTATCTGAGGAGGAGCTTGAGAGCAATTGTGTGGAATATTTCTACAAAGCGCAGTGTGGCTTAAAGCCAGGGCCGTTCTGTGCAGACAGCTCCACGCTCATTAGGGAAGGACCTGCCAGCACAGTGTAGTATCACCCACCACTAGAGCCTATTAACTCAAGGATACAGTCTGAAATACTTTACACTTTGCCAGTGTTCGTGTTTAGGTCACCCTTACAAGAAAGTTGCAGGAAGCCAATAAAAAGATTGTCCAAGCTGAGAGACCAGCTGATCTCTTCTTTGAATTGTATGCTAAACATTGCTGGCACAACCATATCAGACACTCTTAAGGCCAAAATGTGAATTATTGATAATGTATAACAAATCTACAAAATTATGATTGTTCACATTAAGTAAATGCTCACTCTGACACAGTTTTATAGTTATAGTATAGTATATTCCAAGCATACATGTGATGTCATTCATAACCTGACTGTCACTATGGAAATGCCATTTGGTACAATACCGAAACCTTGAGTGAAACAGGAAAAAAGCGTAACGGACTTAAGCTCTGCTGGACACATTCGCGAAGAGAAATTAGCAATGTGATGTACATTGAACTATTCCTTTTGCAACAGTTTGCAAACTAATGTCATTCATTCTATAAAAAACAGTGATCTAGACAAATCCCACATGATCAGCCTACCCCTAAAGCAAACACTAAATGTATTGTCCATTCTCATTTAGGTTTTTTGTGTTAGAAACCTTCCTGAAACTGGCACTTCCTTCTCCTCACCCTAAATTTTGTGCAGTGGTGCCTGTTTGACAGATATGTCAGTGTACGGTGCCTCTCTCACTGCTCTCCTCCATGAACTCTCTCCAGAAGCTCCAGAGTCCGTTCTGTGAGGTGTTTTAATCCCCTCAGAGGGCGGGGAGAGGAGGGGCACGGCCTGTTTCTTGTGTCCCAGTGCCCCTTTCGCACGACAGCCTGCGGGAGACGGGGCCGAGCGGGATTAGATATTAATTAGCAGTCTGCACGTGGGCCGGGAAGAAGCAGCCGTCGCCTCCTGCTTCCTCTCGGCCCGCGTCTTGCTGATTAAGGAGCCCTGCCGATTAGAGTGGCCCGGCGCACGGATCAAAGATTTCTCCCTGAAATATTTAACACGGGCAGCCTTTCCCTCCGCCGTTCTGTTTTTTGCCTGCTGCTCCCGCGCAGTGAGTCGCGCGCGTCTGAGACTGACCGGAGAGCCGAGTGATTGACATGAAAGGGTGCGGATCCCGTTTCGCCGTGCTGGCGTATGGTTACCTCTCACGTTGTGATTGATTTCATTCCCATGGCCCGCCAATGCAAAGCAGGCCTCTGTCTGTCTGTCTGTTTCCTGTTGGGTCCGCTTTGAACTATTTCGAGTCTGGGCCTGCAGCCGGCAATACTGAGGAGATGCAGGGCTGAGATCCTTCAGTAAATGTCAGCCCCGCAGTCTGTGGGGGATTATGGGACAGAGGATCAGCCCAGGGTGTGGGAACTCACGGCTAGCTCACTCTGTGAAGTAGGGCTTCGGTGGACATTGTTAAAAAATAATGTCAAGATGAAAGACTGTCAATTTCCTTTTGCATTAATTTTCAGACCAAAACAGTTTTACAACAAAATACCTGAATATGTTTCAAATAAGTATTCGATTTCACTTAGCAAAACTTTGGTAGTAATCAATTTGAAGTCACTAAGACTGGGATAGGATTAAGCAAGATTAAGCATAGATTCATCTCTTTGTTTTCTCATGAAATGGACTCGTAAATTCAAACCCTAAAAGATTCTGGACTTGAAGGCTAGGCGAGAGCTAGACTATTGTGGTCAGTTGATCATTGGAGCTGGTACCTTCGACATTTGTACAATTTTCTTAAGTATAGAATTGCATATCTTTCCCATTTTACACAAAGCGCTTGACATCAATATTCTTGCGGCAAAAATACTGACCCCTAGTGGTAGGTAAGGAAGGACTGAGTGGTAGATGATGAAGAACTGCAAGTGTGACGAATTCACATTAGTTTTACTGGCCTTGTTATCTTTTAATGCATCTATGAGTGGAACTAGAAATTAAATATTGATTTTCTGGTGCAAACAGGTGAGCTTATGAAAACTGACCCTTGGGAAAGTGTTAGCACACATCAGTCCTAAAGGGCATTGATTTATGGGTGCGTGGTACTGTATGTTTGGCCAAACACTTTCTCTGGATGTTGTAATCTCATAGTACCACCCAAGGATCCTTTTAAGGATAACTTGCAGTATTTCAGATAAATCTCTTAATGTTCATCCAGGGGATCAGTGCAGCTGTGGCACTCGTCTTGTAATTTAAGCATTTAGTTTTCCCTTTCAGACAATTCACGATGTACAGTAAAAGCAGATTATGTTTGATGCAAACTTGCATTAGCCATTACTGTGCGGTAATCCTCCAGTCTCTGTGTGATTATCTCTATAAAGTCTGGGGTGGGGGGTGATGGGAGATTTTCGCTCTGGAGGAGGCGAAAATAACCGAACAATCAACAATCCGCTGTGGAGAGAAGAAGCTCTATTGTGCTGGGAACAAAAGGGAAGAGGCGCAGTCTGGCCCCAGACATGTGACTCCGCTCGACGCGTGCTCTGCTCACCCGCTGCCTTTCCGTTCAGCGGCTCGATGCATCTCTGCTCCGAAGGCAGTGACACTGAGTGATACTGAGACACTCGATGACAGAGGCGATACTGACTGTCTGCAGTCTCGTGTTTGGCTGCAGGTCTTTTGAGCTCCTGCTACTGCAGAATGTAGGGGAGACATATTCTCTCAGGTTTAATACTGAGAGGGCCTAGTCCAATGAGCATAATGCCTGATGTCAATTTATCAAGCAGAATAAGAATACTTGCCATAAGAGCAGTAGTGTTCATACAGTTTAAAAATAAGCCAGGGTGGTGCGTTGGTGTTGACAAGTACTGCTACTGCCCAGTGTTGTGGTAGAAGTGCTTTTCTGGATGGCGAACATGTGTGGCTTCGAGCACCAGTGGCTTTGCAATTGAGCTAATGCTTTAGAGGATGCATGATTATCATCAAGCGACGAGAGTCCAGGGTATCGTTTAAAAAGTGCAAATGGTCTCAGAGGGATGGCTTTTAGGTGTGTGTGTGTGTGTAGGGGGACGGGGGTTACATGGCTTTTCAGCATCTGACAAGCCTTACCTGAGAGAAGGCAGGGTTGAGAGGTGGCTGCACCGCATGCGTGGCGATTGGCGCCCAGGCTGCCGCCATTTATCATGAGAGGGGGGAGCGTCTCCCCCCGCAGGGTGACTTCGGCTAGAGGCTAACTCCAGAAACTCAGTGTACTTTCAAAGGCGGCAGCTCTGGGCCTCCCAGCCGCAGTCAGTTGCTAAGAGGAAAGACAACACAGCATCATTGTCCCTTTTCATAGAAGCTGGCAGTTGCTTAGCACTCGACTGATGGTCTCCTCCAAAGTCTTCGGCGTTTAAACACTCCTCACCTCAGAAGTGAAACCGCTCTGAGATTGGCTCTCTGACTGCGCAGTTTTGATTCAGAGTGGCCTCAAGCAGTGTTTTCCAGTCTTCATGTACCATCGTTGTAGGCCTCTTTTGTTGCACACTGATCAAGTGGCAACAAAATGACATACTGTATGTTTGAGGTTAGCGCACAAGTCTGTAAAAGCACCATATTACAGTCTGTTGCTTTTGATACCAGTGAGGTCTGCAAACCTGAAGGGTGCATTCAGCTGGATGGCAAAGGTTGCCAGCAAGAATAAGGACTACATACGGTGAACAGAGAGAATAATAATTACATACAGTGAAGTAACAGTACCAAGACATCTTCAGTAGATATAAATACATGTTCTTTAAAGCAGGTGTGTGTGTGTCAAGGTGTATAACACTATGCTTTAATAATATTGAGCACTCCCTATTCTAAAAGCTATAGCATGATCTATTAAGTTGCTTCAGCGTTGGGGTCCACCATGTCATCAAAACGGTGCACCATACAGAGGGAGATATTTTGATAAAATGGCTGAAGTGGTACTGGTGAGCAGGACCTGTAATGCAAAGCTGGTGTACCCCAAAACCAGCTCAACATGTGAACATATGTAATTATAGCCGAGGAAGAGCTGAGGCAAGCAAATGCCCTTCACTACTGTTGCTAGTGCAGCTAATGTGTCACTGATGCAACCGTACTCATTTGGAGGAAACGGCAGAGTCTGTAGCCAAAACGATCGCTAAGGACATGCTGCTGATGATTTGTTTTCAAGGTGAGAGTTATTGTGAAATCATGCAGATTGCCCTCATTCAGTCCCAGTGATTGTAATGTTTGTACCATGACTAAGCCCCTGTGCAGAGGGCTTTTAATCAGACCGCCCCATCTAGTTGTTACCCCTTGTTTTTCTAGGATTACTAAATGAAATAGGCAAGCTGTCATTCTGCATCGCGCTTTAGTTAGTGCAAGGTTTTGCTTTTGGATGCTCTAAGTTACCATTCCATATTTTAGTTTATTCTGCCATTTGCTTGTTTTTTTTTTTTAAAATGAATTAAATATCTGATTAATGGTAATACATATAAATTACTCATTCCTTAATATATTTTATGAAATAGCTGTTGATTTTCGGATGTATTCTTATATCTTAATATGGTTGGGGGGACCTCTGTATGTGGATTTTGTAAAGTTTGTAAACTTTTGTAAAGATTTTGGCCTGTTGGTGCAAACTATTTCTTGCAGTCATCTCAGATTCTTCAGCACCCTTTTTACACCCCAATTTGTGTGGTGTGTTCTGTAATGGCCAGTTTGTGTGCTTCCATAGACACATAGTGAGTAGTGTCTTACCTACGTTACTGCATTTTAGAGGTCAAACTGATGAAATATCATTAAGTTTTAAGCATAATTTCAGCGGTCCCTATAACCATATTAAATTATAACTATATCTTTATTAATAGCATGTTTTCATTAGCATGTTGCAGTTTAGGGAAGCTGAAGCATGTTGAGGATTTTCCATAAAACCTGCATCCTGGTAAGACTAATTTTAATGTTCGAAGATCCAACATTTAGAATTACAGACAAATTGGGACCAATTGCATGTAAGACCCAGATGTCGGTTAAAGTCTGATTGTCAAAACTGGCTTGAGGAACATTAATTAAGCTTTGGGGATTTTAAGGAACACTGTGTAAAAATAATAAAACGGTGCCTTAATTCTCACTGAGCATCCTTATTAAAAAGGCCAAAAGCGGAGATTTAGAGCGGTGGATATCCTCTCCGAAAGTCAGAGCAGGCTAAAGCAGCTCGGAGTGGCAGCTCGGCTAAACCCCTTTTTGGGCAGTGAGCATTCTTTCCCCCTCTCCTTTCCCATGCACCCCGTCGCAGAGACAAAGTCCTCTTTGTGTGGACGCAGTTCTTGGCTGCAGAGCTGCGGAGCTTTGAAACGCATTTGAACGATGGGATTTTCATTTCCACCTCTCCTTTTCGAGCCCGCTCTCTTTCTCTCAGCCGCGCCGAGCGCCCCTCTCCCTAGCAACCTCAGAAAAGGAGCAGGCCAGCAGGCCTCTGAAGTACAGTGGCCTTGCATACATACCCGTTTCTTTCTCTCTCAAGGCGGTGCAGTTTGCGCAAACACTACCCCACAGACTGCAAGTGCGGAGGAGCCTCTATCTGCTGCTGGTTATATTCTACCTCCCACAAGTTCCTGGTGGAGCAGGGAGTTTTGGGTGGAAAAACAATACTAACATTGCTAAACCAGTCACATTGTGTTTATCATAATCTTTGCAACAGTGTGCTGCAGTCAACACTTATGCCAGTTTGTTGCAAACAGTTTTTGCATTCAGCTGTGCTGGTTAAATGAATTACTGGAATGATTTTGGTCGGGCTTGCAGTTATAGAAAGATGCTCATTCAAAATGGCAGTTCATAGATGTGTTGTTGTTCAGATACACCTGCTGAATAATTGAGTTTTACTTATCAGACACAAGGAAAAATGTGTTTATGGCAGGCAAACAAATCCTATAGTGCCAACAGCAGACAGCACATTGGAGTGCAGTGGGTGTTCCAAAAGCAAGCAAAAATTATAATGCAGGCTGTTGTATGCTTGTGTATGTTTTAACCATCCCCTCTTTATTTCCTTGATTTTTACTGTAAGTAAATATCTGTTATTTATACATTACCTGGCCTTTTCAGCACAGAATCCTGACATGTCATGACGTCCGAAAACAATTTTTTTCTGCCAGTTTTTTCAACTGTTTTGCCTTCCAAAGTGAGCTTAATTCTGTTGATCTGTCAAATGACAGACTGCAAAGCCCGCCACTTATATTTGTGTCTAGCTGCAACAACCACACAGTTGTTATTGATAGCAAGCAGTGTGAAACCAGAGAGTGCTCCCAGCTGCAATTATGCCATAAACTGCACAGTCAATGACAGAGATGCCTAAACGGTGACACTGCAAGACCACAGGTTGACAGAATCCTGTAAGGCTGCAGAGTCTGTGGCATTGTTTGGCTGTGTGAGGAATGAGACCTTGTAGTATCAACAACGTTACAGAGGCTGAAAGAGTGGACTAGAGTGAATGCAATAAGTTCTTGTGATGATTAAACAGTGTTAATCCCTGTTGGGACTTTCCAGAGCATGTTGGGATGTTCACAGCTTGGTGGCTTTTCACTAAACCACCCATTTTTCTAAGTATACAAGGTAGTAAACTGCTCATCATTGGCTCACTGGCTACCCTGGAGCAATACAGTCCAGTGCTCAGGTAAGCCTGTTAAATAGCAGGGTGTGATATGTGGCTTTTTGGTGCCTGAAAGTACAGTAAAATAGAGACAAATTGAGTTGTGCCAAGCTGTCTGCTCTGTTCTTGTCAGGGTTCTCACTCATATATTTTGGTAAGACATTACAAAAAGGGGACATGTGTTTTTGACATGGTGATGCAGTAGTCTCAGTCAAAAATTCACTGTTGAAATGGGTAACCAATGAAACACCAGGTGCAGAAAGCTAAAAAGGCTGGGGTAGACCCCACAAGCAGCAGTAGGTTGGTAATTTATGGATGGTTCAGCATTGGCTTTTAATTCCAGCCCAGTTGGCACGAGTGCTGACTGAGAAGCCACGAGAGGTGAATCCCCCGCTCCTCTGATGGAGAGGCAAAGTGATAGGGCCTTGTTAGGAGGTGATCCGCCTCAGCCCGGTAACTAGGTCCGCGAGAAGGCCCTGCCCGCAAAAAGAGCTCATGGCAAGTCTCTGGAGGATGGCGGTCCTGTTTAGGCTCCAGACCCTTTATCGCTCCTGACTTAATCTAAGTTTTTTTGGAAATAAATACATTGAGTAAATCTCCTCTCTGGTTTGCTGACCTTTTCCCGCAGTTCTTGCGTAACAGTCATAACTTGGATGTCTCTGAAAATGCCTCAGTAAAGTGACAGTATGGGGCCAAAAGGAAAATGCCAGCTTTTTAGATTTTAACGCAATGGCATGCATTCAAATACCTGCATTCATCATATCTTGAAATGTTGCGCATATGCAATCTGCAGTCTTTAATAACACATCCACAATGGGATGGTCTTTTTTTGAGGGCAGTGGAGAAGGGCCACTGACAGTAAGGTACCATGAAAACGGCGTCTCACCTCTGTGAAAATCCATTATGTTCTGCAATATTATGCAATATTTCCATTGGGCATTTTCCGGTGACGTCGGCACACAAAGAGCTTTAAATGGGAGCGAGGCAGTGGCGTGAAGGAATCTGATTTGGTGGAAGGGGACTTTTGTTTAGCGTGTTGCATTGAAACTCATAGATGCCTGAAGCACAAACAAAAATGAAGAACTGTGGTTAACAGTCTGTCACAATGCTGCCCTTGTATCTGTGGCTGTGACCTCGTCAGCCATCTTGCCTGAGCCCATTGGTGGGAGTTGAAGAGCTGGTGAGGGGGCTTTACACTTTACTCTTTGACACACGATTCAGTTAAGTATTACTTCACTGTATTGGATATCACACTTCAACAGGTATCTGTGGCACTACTTGAAGTAGCCCTTTTGAGGGAAAGAAAGCATGGTTTTCATTATGTAGATACAGTTTATAGCTTGTTTTGTTTTACAGCCATTGTGAAGAGCTTGAAGGACTTTCTGAAAGAATGCAGGCTTCTTTAGAGTGGTCCACTGTCATGTCTATCACTTGTGATGGATTTTGCAGAGACTGCAGTGGAAAAGTTTATTTATATATCAGTGGGATTGAGCGCTGCGGGTCTTTTTTCACAGGCACTGATGCTTGACTAAATATTCAAATTAGAAGACAAGAGGGAAGGAAAGCAAAGCCCTCTTTGGGAAGAATGAACAGTTTGTGAACCATTTCCTAATTGTTAATGAGGGGGACTGGGGCTGGGTGCCAAGTTTCTCCATGGGCCAATGGTGAGGGGCTGCTGTTTGCGGTCTGGAGGGAGGGCACTGGCAGGGGGAAGACAGGGTCCCCCTTTACCTGGGACTCATTGGTGGGACAGGGGGAACAGGGGACGGCCAGCGGTCTCGCCAAGTCATTAATGAATGTCTAGCTGCTCTGTGGCTTCTGGGGGGCCGGTATAGCTTTGCCCCCTCCCACGCACCCGCCCATACCCCCCTCGTCTTCACTGTCCATTGGAAGAGCTGTTCAAAAAGTTTTTTTTGGCAATGTCTTGCGCCAACGGGAAGAAAAGCTCGGAGGCAAAGGAGAAGCCGGCAGTGCCGGTGGTGAAACTACCACCTCCGCCGGCCGCAAAGATGCCCCCACCAGCTACTAAGGAGTCTCCCCCTGAGACGGAGGAACCTCCGCCCGTGGTGAAAGCCAACGGTTGTGGGGACAAGGACGAGGGCAAGCCTGTCGGCCGGGCGGCTACCATTGCCTACCACGCAGTGAACCGCAGTATCTTCCCTTTTCTAGTCTCCCCGGCGGCCGAGCGGATCCGCTTCATCCTGGGGGAGGATGATGATGGCCCCGCGCCCCCCCAGCTCTTCACCGAACTGGACGAGCTGCTGTCCGTGGACGGCCAGGAGATGGAGTGGAAGGAAACGGCAAGGTAAGCCCTCGCCAAGCGGCCTCCTCCTCCGACGCTCTCCCATGCAGAGGGGATGACCCCCGCGCTGGAGTGCGGTGTACGAGCTCTGAAAGGCAGTGTGAGGTAGCGGCAGCCGGAGCCCGGCCAATGCTAGCTTCTGCTTAATGGGATTCGGAAACAGGCAGAGCGCCACACGGCAATAAAAGTCACACTGCAAGAAAGATTCTCCGGCGAATTACTGGAGCAAACACAAACTCCACTCAGACCTCTGTAAAAAGTAAGCAGAGGTCATTTAATGTGATGGAGAAGTTTTGCATCTGTTCTTCTGACAACAAATGTACGTTAAACCACTGTTTAGTTTTATTTCCTTTTTTCCATGATTATAAAGCACCAAAGCTGCTTTAAAAAACTGCAGGAAAAGCAATTATTTCACCAGTGAAAATGGACCTTTTATAACAAATACTGGTGATGATAATGGTGATGATGATGAAGATGTTGACAATTAAATAGCTATGATATATGTAAATTTTCAAAAATTAACATGCTTGAAAAGCTTATTGTATCAACACCAAAAGCTCACGGAAGTTCCTGAGGAACACTCAACAAGTAGTGAATAAATCCTTACGAGTAATAATATCCTTGGCTCCAGTCCTGGTGCTGGCTCATGTCAAAGCATTTTTACATTTCAAACAGATAATGTCCTCATGTGCTATTATTAAACTTTTTCACCATTCTTAAAAAATTAAGACTTTTCATTGTTTGTCATGGTGATTTTCAGTCAATGTTAACTGAATCACTTCTGCAATTGCGCACAGAAAGTAAGCGGAAATAAATGCATAAAAAGTTAGTTAACGCTGTACTCCATATTAAATTGCTCATTGCCTGTTCTGGGAATTCTGTTGAATGGAATTCAGCACTGTCCTCAACAGAAACATTAACCAGTGTCAGATGACTAATGAGAGAGTACTCAGAGCATCACTTGTTTGTGAGTACTCTGAGAATCACTAATGGTCTTAATGTTTTCTTTTTTATTTTTGGAGTTTGTTTAGTTGACAGATATGGTTTATTCTTTCAATTTAAAAATACAAACATGTACAGTCATCATTTAGCCTTATTTTAGAAAGAAATTTGGAGTTTTCATAGATGATCTAAAATTGTGTGCAGCTCATTTAGGAGCAAATGTCAGCAGCACCCCTTTCATGTTAAAAATTCAGAATACATACAACTTTTCATGGTAACATTTTAACAGTGTAGTGCCAGGTTGATCAGAAGCAATATCTGAAGTTGCAACCAGATGAGTCAACAAGTGAATTTAATTGAGGTTTTCCTATTCAGAGGGTGCCTCCCGTGGATACGCTGTGCCAGGAAACGCTCATGTTGAGAAAAACCACCTCAGTGGTGGATAGAGCAGTTTCCAGCACATCTCCTGATTACCATGGGTTCTGGGGGTGGAAGAAGATTATATTCTGTACCAGCCAGGCTATTTTGGAGGTGCTGAAGCTCTGCTGCCCCCTTTGTTAGTGAAGAGCTCAGTCCAGCCCCCTCAGTCTCACTCACTCATTCTGTGTACTGAGAAACAGCTAAAAGTTTGTCATTTCATGAGGAAAATAAACTGTGGTCCTTTTTCAGATTTCATTTATTAAGGCTAGACTTCTTTGTTTTTTTATTACATTTATATATGCGTATATTTAATTTGCAGTTATATTTGCCATAGACAGTATGTGTTATAAAGGTAACTAACTGCTGGCAACTTTAAGAAATAAACAGATATTCTTGTGTTCCATAAATGGGTGATTCCCCAAGATGAAAACATATTCCATGCTGAGAAAATGGCGCTCTGTTCCACAGCAGTGGTTTAATGTGCGTTCAGTGTTTTCCTGACGCGGCAACAGTCTGACAGCGGCTTTGTGTTCCCGTTCCCTCAGGTGGATCAAGTTCGAGGAGAAGGTGGAGAAGGGCGGAGAGCGGTGGAGCAAGCCGCACGTGGCCACGCTGTCCTTGCACAGCCTGTTCGAGCTGCGCACCTGCATAGAGAAGGGCACCATCATGCTGGACCTGGAGGCGTCCACCCTCCCTCAGGTTGTGGGTAGGTGCTGCCCGGAGACTGCACCGGTCCTTGGAGTGATCGTCTCTTGTGTCTTCCCAGCATGAATTGGGGGGAGGGGGGGAATGTGACCGGCTGTGCTGTGCTGTGATTGGCTGAGCAGGAAACCTGGTGCTCAGGACCGGAATAATGTTCGTCCTTGCAGAGTTGCACCGGGGGCCACGCTTGTGATATGATGCACTGGCCCAATCAGCCTGAGGGGCTGGGTATTTACTCAGTATCCACTGGCTCCTGTGTCATGTCGTATTTATAGATATATTCAGGGTATCCGTATTCATCCCTCTCACGACTGTAGCCGCGGATATTCGGATGGGTGCATCTGTTCAACACAGGAAGGAGCATTTTCTCTTTCTTATGTAATAGCTGGGACCAGGGCACAACAAAGGGGAGGCCCCTTACTAGACAACCAACCTTAAATTGCTGTTGCAATTTGCATATTGGTTAAAAGAATATTTCTAGGAATGAGTTTTCTTTTCTTGATAACAACTGAACCCACTCGCTTGTTAGCAGACCTCACAATTTACATGCCTGGCAAGTGGTATTTTAATTGCAACATAGCACACCTTCTGCCAGTTTGTGCCTAGGGATTGACAAGACGGTTAAAGATTCAGCTCAACTTGTGGCCAGAACCTCAAGTGTTAAGGAGAAGTGCCACATTGAATTCCTGATGATATGATGATTAATATCAGAACACCAAATGCATACGGCTCTGCTGGGTTGCACTGTGAAGGCATATCTACTGAAATTATGGACTTGAATTTTTTTTTTTTTTTAATCAAGTGGACCCAAGCGAACTGCCTCTTTGAGGAAACCGAATTGAAAGATTGGCCATTAATGATAGAACCATTCAGAAAGAGCCTCAGGGCTTTGCCATTGCATTGAAGTTCTCGGACCTCTTTTAAAAATAGATCTTTGCTGAAACTGTTTTTGCCAGGCAGTGGCAGACAGTCATCAAGTCAATGTGGAGCTGCATTGGATCCCTGGTTTAATTATACAGTTCAAATAAAGCTTGGTGTTTCGTGACGCCTAATAATAACTTCTAATAATAATGACAACTGAAATTATATTGCTAGTGCAATGTAATGGTTCAAGAGCAGTCTCGTTTAGTTGGACTATTTTTAATCTTGACATAATGAAAAAGGATTGATAAAGTAAATTACAGTACAGCAGTGTTAGTACTTAAATTACACATTGAACCTTAAAATTAAAACCTAATATTATACAGAGAGCTATTTTCCCCCAAATATTGAATTCTTGAAAGTGCAGGGATGGAATTACCCGGTGATGTAAGACACCTGGAATATGCATCGTTTTTTGCCATTGTATTAAGAAACCTTTTGCCTGTGTCTCAAAAAGTTCAGACTATATTTATACCTAAAATAATGGTGTTTCAAATATTCAGCATCAGTGTGAAAGTGGTTTACTTGATTACAAGTGTCACAGTTTTTTAGCATTGAATGTCTCCTCATTTAAATTAAATTAAGTTTATTTCTCATGCATATCACACTAGAATTAATACATTTTGAAAGTAACTGAGCTTGTCTATTGTAGTCATCCTGCTTAATCATAATGTAGTCATAGAGGTTTTCTACGGCGAGGGAAATCGACTTTTCCTCTGTCCAACAGGAAAAGTTTCTCTAGGTTGTATGTCCAAACAGTGATACTTCAATGTAAGCTGAATATATGTATACCTGAATATATACCCGTGTGTGTGTGCACATGCATGGTGCATGTTGTATGCATACAACATGATACACTTTGATGGTGGATTGTGATATTAATAGACATCTCACTTTCTTTCTCTGTGACCCTCCCACCCTCTCTCTCTTTTTCTTTCCCTACCCCGCTTCCTCTCTCAATCTGTCTCTGTCCCTCCCTCCCTCTCCTTCTTCCCTCTTGCTGTCTCTCTCCTTGTCTCTCCCTCTCTCCCTCCCTGTCTGTCTGTCTGTCTCTCTCTTTAGAGATGATTACTGACAGTCAGATTGAGAATGGTCTGCTAAAAGCGGACCTGAAGGACAAGGTGATGTACACCTTGCTGCGTAAACACCGACACCAGACGAAGAAGTCTAACCTGCGCTCACTGGCCGACATCGGCAAGACGGTCTCCAGCGCAAGTAGGCTGTTTTCCAACCCGGATAATGGTAATACAGATGCCAGTTTGGTGCAGTCTTCTTGCTTCTTGTTCTCAGCCATTTTGAACTTTCATACTTTTTTCATCTTGTTTTTTTTTTCATTTTTCCCATCCATATTGTCTTGGAAAATAACTGTCAGTGTTTTGATTTGTCTACCATGATCACCTCAAGTTTTGATTTTTCTTGGGGTGCAGAGCATGGCAGGCTATCTTGACTTTCTGACTGATGTTCTGAGCATCACAGGCATTTATACCTGGAGGAAATTCCTAGGCAGTTTTCAGCCAAAATACCCCTAACAGAACACATCAGATACGTTGTAGATTAGATTTAGGTAATCCATAGTTGCTTTATCCCTGCTATTACTGTGGTTAAGAACTATTGAAATGTTTCAGACATAAAACTGGAAGTTGCACGTTAATAGAACCAGTCACTGCTGAAGGAGATCTGTTCAATTTAATATAAAATAATGAGAGGGTGTAATGAATGACCTTGAGTTGATTTATGTAGAAAATCTTCACTCTCCACATAGATTGAAAATGTAAATTAGAGTCAAACAAAACCCTGCATTTAAGTTGACTAATATCTGTCTTTAATGCTGTTCTGGAACAATTTCTAATATTAAAAACCCTTCATTAAAGTTTTAACTAAACTGTAATTTTAGATAATTATGGAAACATGCTGATCTTGCAGGCCTTCTTATTTATTTAGATGAAACTTTATCAGTTAAATTGTTATGAGACAATCACATAGGCCTTACTGAAGATGCTAGCTCATAAACTGTACGGGTTCACAAGGCCTGAATGCCAAGCCAGTGAGGGAGAGCAATAAGAGATAACTGCAAAGAATTTTGGTCTTGACCGCAGGTCTTCATAGATCATCAGAGGGCACACACCAGGGCCACTTCAGGTCAAGCTCCTACTGAAGGCTGGTATTAATATGTAGGTGACAGCATAGATGATGTGAGCTGTGAAGCCAACAAGTAATGGAAATTGAATGCATTGTTTGGTTTTACAGATGAAGTGGTAAAACACGTTGGCCTCCATGCTCAATAACATTTTACTAAAATAAAGATGCATTTAATTGAGTGTTTTGAATATCAGCTTTAGAACAGAGGGAAGGCTCTCTAAATTTTGGATTTTGTTTGAATCTAAACATGTAAATTGGTTTATCAGGTCCTTGGCCTGGATTCTGCATATGAGTTTAAATTATAAAGCACACCGTGCCATTGTTTTGTTATTAGTAGTATTTGTGTATTATAGAGAACAGGTTAAAACATTCTCAGCCCTGTGAACTGGCACAAACCATGCAACTAACCTAATCTAGTTATTTCTGAATATGTAATTTGTTTATAATTCTGTGCTTTTCTTTCTGAGATAGTACACAGAAGTTTGTATGCAGGGTTTTATTTGGAATTGAGGCATTACTGGGAGAGATTGTTCCAATTGCTAAAATGGCCTTCAAAGTATAATTGCTCCTCCTAGTTGGGAGCTTTGTATCCTGTGGTAACCATGGATACGCAACAATTCTACAGCTTGAGAAGGTGCTTCGCATGGAGTTCCATCTTTCAGGGAGTCCAGTGCCTTTGTTTTCCTGGAGTGCTGCTCTTTCTGCATCCCTGCAGTGTCTGTAATATGCATTAAAGTATTTTTCAGAAACAGCATTCCTGTTTTATGTGACAGGCTGAAGGCCTTATTCTCGTCATATTTGCCCTAATTCTAACACAAATAAAAGGGGTGGTGGAATAGGAATCCCAGTAGGTGTACAAAAAAGGGTGAATATTTTGTTTTGCCACCCGATATTTAGAGTGCCGTTTTGCTTTTGACAGATGTGTCTTGCCACATCAGTAGTTTGGTTTTTGGGATATTAACCTTTGAGAAGTCTTTTTTGTGTTGGAAACAACTAATGACGTAATTATAGTCTCCAAAAGAACCCAAATATCACATCAAAGCCACAAACATCACTTGAATCAGTATTTCATATCTAAAAACCACTCTACTAACATGCGGGGTACCCACTTGAAGAAATCAAAAAATTTCACAGGAATGACACCATAAATCAGATTATGTTGCCCACAGAAAGTTTAAAAATCACAGTAGTTCTTATTATGCAAAATATGCAGGTACAGGACATACAGGGGTTTGGCATACTTTAGTTATTTACGAACATATCTGTTTATTTGAAAGATCAACTCAGATGGAAGCCTAATTTGTGTGAACATTTATAGCCAATCAAAATATTAAAAGGGCCATAAACAGATACAACCACATTATATAAGGAACATTGCATATGTGTTTGCGTATGTTTCCTTGTGAGATTTCTAAAGTCTAGGAAAATACTTTACAATGATGACAATTATCATTAAAAACCTATCTGAAATATTACCTCATCCTAATATTTACTTTTCTTGGAGTACTATAATTTATATAGTACGGTAGTATTGGATAAATACATATTCTCTCTGATTTGATCTTTCTCCTTCATTTTTTATGTTATAGCGCCGACATTTCGTATTCATTCATTTAATTTTGATCTTTTCACAGAAATGGATTCGTGTTTGCAAAATGTGCACACGTTTTATGGTGTCAATAAGGAAGTACATCTTTTTTATGCTGGCTAATCAGATTGTAAATTGACTGTCATGATAACAGTACCCTATGAACTCAATAACAGATTATGGCTGCATTTATTTGCTGAGTTATTATTGAGTTATTAATTATGTTGACAATTGGTCAAACATTGTTGAAGTATATTTTTCTACTTGATCATTGTCAGAAGTACAGGGGAGATAACGTCTGTGCATATAAAACAAATCACATTATCCACAGTCTCTGATAATTTACACTGCACACTGATATTTTATAGAACAATTTCCTCCTCTGTCATTCAACTAAAACTAACTTTTGGTAACTGTCAGCATTCCAGGTCTTGCTGTTACCTTTGTCATTGTACTCCATATTATAATTTGAGTGCTTTTAAGAAGGATACTCCAAAGTTATAGGAACGAATTTATAGAAACTTTGTATTGAGCAGCACAAAAAAAGAAATCAATCTGTTGCAATTACAACAGCTGTTTGCATCAATTAAAGTTGCAAACAAAACAGACACAGCCAATTGGATAAGAATCTTGATCAGCGAAATGAGGTACTTCCTTTTTGCACCCTATAGTCTGAGAGATCTGGTCACACTCCCGCTGCTTTTAGAAGCACTGACTAATGTTTGGCTAACCACTGCTGCTTCGGCTTGGGGGCTCTCTGTCAACACTCTCTCTCCTTCCTTCCTTCCTTACCTCGTCCTCCTTGTCCTGGCCTGCGCCCTCCTTCTACCACTAAAGCACGTAGTCCGCTTGAAAACTCTGTGCCTTGCCTAACGGTCCGCACTTCTGAAGAGGAGCTGCCAGTCCAGAGGAGCCCTAGCATGGGATGGCTTAGTAAGTTCACAGGAGCTGTAGTCACATCTGTGCCACCTGTCTAGAACCCGGCGCCATTAGCGTCCCTCGTCCGTTCCCTCCACTGTAGAGAAATAGTGTTATGGATTACTAGATGTTGTAGAAACCTAACCACCATGCCTGTGGATTGGTACTCGTGTTACAGGGGATTTTGTTCACCTATGATTTTTCTTCCCTGTAATGCAAGGGAAATCTGTAGTGAGATGAGTTATGTTAGACTCATTTTGGGAGCTGAATACTCAGTATTTTTTGCCTAAAATCACATATAAACATGTGCATGCATGCACTCACATACAGTAGATGCAAACAAACATACAGACACACATGGCCACACAAATGCACTTAAAAAATCTTGCCTGTCTTGAGGTCTGTCAAGTTTTTTCTTCAAGAAAGAGTGTGTGAAGGCCTATAAAGAGAAGAGGTTTTTTGTAGTGGCTGCATCAAACTGACATCCCCAACATTATCCAAGATTTCCTGAGAAAATGGTAAAGATTTTGTTGTTGTACTACAGTGGCATCAGATTGTTCAGGCTCTTCTGACTCTCTTTACTTGGTCGCCTGCTGTATTCTTGGCAGCTTTAAAATATTGCTTCTGGTTCAGACATCTGAGTAGAGGTACCCTATTGGGAATGCCACCTTGCTGTCCACATGCTTATTGTCCCCAGTATTTAATTGTTTCATAGGTTTTTGAATGGGAGGATTGCTTGAGGGAATCAAAATAGAAGTTTGATAGAGTTCCTCCCAACTAGAGCAGAAAGGAGAAAAAGTAGAAGATACATCTTATCTCATGCACATTCAGGTTGGCCTAGATATTTACTGTTGGTATTGTCTCGCTCTTTTTTCCTGTACTATGGCAGTTGTAATGTTTGCACACAAAGAGGTCAGTCTGCTCCAACACCTCAAGCATGGTACACTCTGTTGTTACACTGTGCCTCTCTCAAAGTTTCTAAAGCCCCTCTCCTAAATTTTACCTCCATTCACCCTAGACAGTGACCTGCTTAATAAGTGCCTTCTTAACTGCAGTGGAGAAAACCAGCATTTTATTGATTCTTCATACACATCCTCCAGTGAGGACCAATGCAGTCTAGCCTCCTAGAGGGATATAGGTGCGTTTGGTGCTTTGGCAAAGAGACCGATATTATCACTGTGCACAAAATGCACGTGGCAGAAACCCCTTCATCTTAATTATCTGCACGTATAATTCTGTTAAAATGTCTTTGTTTTTACTTGCAACAGAAGGATTGATGCAATCCTCCCTCAAGCAAGGTCAAGCAAGGTGCTTTCCCAATAAGAGGCAGTATCATTTCAGGGCTTGGTTCGTATGGATCAAACAGGGATGCTGTAAAATTTAGTATGCCTTTGTTTCTCCTCTGTTCTGCATCTGGAATGAGCTTGGCCACTGTCTTTTCTGGGATCTCAGCTTTCATTCCATGAGCACTTATAATGCATAGTGACCAAGACATGGTTAACGGTTTCTGGGCCATTTGATATGTACAGGTAGCCCAATGACCACCCATCGAAATCTGACGTCCAGCAGCTTGAACGACATCTCTGACAAACCAGAGAAAGATCAGGTGAGAATGTTTTCATTATTACAGCTAAATGTTGTATGCAAATATCATCACCTCTGTCTCCAGTTCTGGACTTTTTTCCTTCCTTTTTTTCTAATGCTCCACATAAATGTGCACATTGGAATACACATTGGATGATGGATGTAAGGAAAAGTGCTGATAATGTGTCAGAGAACATCCCCTGGGTGCCTTTTAAACAAGTATTAAAATGTTATCAGTATGGATGCATGCACACAAAAGCACTGAAGATGTCTATAGCTCCTGACTTTTCTGCCTCTTGCTTTTAATTAAATTGTACATAACTTCTAACCATCAAAACCTGGTAAATTTTTTTACAACTGTAACAGTGTATTGTCAATCATACTGGAATACTGAGAAGTTCTTAGTCAGTCCCTAAGTTGTTTATTATACTGGTCCTTTACTTTGATTGTCTTCTCCCGACGGCTTTGAAACTCCCGTGTCTCACCCCACCTGATCTTCCTCTGCCCAGGGGCAGTAAGGGTGAATGGCTGCCCCTTATCTTCATTCAATCATCAGACCATAAAAATCAGCCAGGTCACTCTGTTCTGTAACTTCAGGACACCTGGCTGTCCCCCTCCTTCATAGCTGCATGTGAGCGTCATGTCCTCTGTTTGACCCTGATGTGGTGGGACTGGGTACCTGTGGTTGTTTACCACTGTACACTGAAGACCCACCTCTTCAGGGTGCAGCTCAGCTTCCCTGTCCCACAGCAACTAACATTTGCATATATATGTAGTCTTATTGGTAGGGCATGTTATATCGCATTTATGCATGACAGTTGTGAAAAACGTATGTAGCAGTCACCGCAGCAGTGTGTCAGGGGCTGATGCTTGTGGTCAGTTGTATCCTGTATGTGCTGTCTTTTAGTCAAGTTTCTCACAACTCCAGTTGTGTCCCAGTGACTTTTCACATGACTCAAAACATTATCTTACACTTGATGGTTTGTGGTATGCATGTCATTAAGGATATGTTGGGTAAATTGAGAAAATTACAAGTGAGAAGTGGATGATGAGAATGGCTTACTGTCTGCTGAGGTTTTTGTCTTAAATATCTGGAAAAGATTTGCTCTTGAGAGAAAAGCAAGGTTTGTCTCAGAGGATCTATCTGGCACTGAACTTAATTTTTCTCATAATTGCTACTTTCATGGTGACAAAGTACAGGGTTGTTTGAAGCTGATTTGTGAAAGTAGTGTAAAGTATGAGTGTAGATTTTTTGGCATGAGCTTGTCTTTAAATCCATTAGGAGTCTGTACCTGCCATAGGTAATAACAGATTAACTATGTCTGACACCACCAAATTTAAGACACCAGCGTATTGTATTAATATTAAGTGTGTACACCTTCAAACCACCCTGCCCTACAAGTAGTATGGTAGAGGTTAAAGGTTTGTCTAGGGAACTCATGTGAGGACTTGGTTCTGCCCTGTGTCTGAACTCTATCTATTCACCTGGTACAGTCCAGCCCCAGCTACTGTAGTTTAATTGTTTCATCAAGGTCAGTTTGAGAAACATCTCCTCCACCTTGTTTTCCATGAAAGTCTTATTTCATCATTGATCATTCATCAGCTGATAAAGGCCTGTTAAATATTTCACAAGCTCTCATTGCACTTTGCACACCAGTGCAGTACCCATTCAAAAAGGTCGGAGAAATCCGGGATTTGAATGAGAGCAGTGTCTTCCGTTAAGACAACAACCTTTTTTGAAATCAACCTTTTTTCTCAAGAGGCATTAACAACTTCACAGTTGCTATAATTACTTAAAAGAAGAACAGCAAGAAAAAAACATACTGCAGATGGTGATTTTGAGTGTGTTCAGGCACACAAGTAACATTTTCAAATTTTCATTTTGTTTGTTGACATAGATGCATGACGCTGTCCTCGGCATTGATATCAGTGATGTGTGTGGTCGGTTTCATGTCATTGAGTGTCCAACAAGAGCTCATATGAGTTGACCACAAAGCTGTAGCAATGCACAGCTGTGTGTATGTATGTGCGCAAGTGTGTGTGTAAGCGTGCCTTGCCCTTGAACATGGGGAAAAGGGAACTGGGTCAGGGAAACCCCCAGCAGACTGGGGAGGGTGAGCAGGGGATGTATGCCTGTTTCTGAAAGGACAGAGACCGTTCTGCACAGTTGGCGCATAGTGGTGCGTTCCACCTGCCTTGCTGTCTCCTCTCTGGGCTCTGTGATGACGTCACCCAGACATTGAAGGCCCGGGGCTTTGAAAATTTAAAGATTAGAGCAAAGGGCCATGAAACTGTAATTTCAGAATGATTCAACAGACAGTTTCAGACATTCCTGTAGATGAATGCATAAAGAAGAGAAATGCAATGTTTGCAAAAATTCCTGAGAAATGTTTGAAACTACACAAGGTTCAGATGTAAGGTCAGTTGCCCAGACTTATGGTTGAAAAAAAATCAGTACTTGCCCCTGGAGAAAATGTGATAGTGCTGCTTTTGCCTCTCAGTCACTTCTTAACCTTGTAACAATCTAGCTGCCACACTCTGTAGTTGCCCAGAGCAGAGGTCTCACCAGCTTGCTTGCTTGCCTTCACTCTCTGATGAGACATTGGGTCACAAAACATTCTCCCAATCTCTCCTTCAGTCATTACAACAGATTGCTTCTTCTCCTATGCAGGGTGTCATACTAGAAACAATGTTGCTAGTATGAATTGATGGAATTGTATAAACTTGATGAAGAAGCCATCTGTTGTGTGACACCGTGCATAGTAATGTGTTTCAGAGAACAGGTGAATTAAAATAGACCTTTTGGTAACAGCAGGTGACCATGGGCATGCTGGCACAAATTTTGTAGTCACCGACCTTAACAATGCTACTGTTTCCCACGGGCTTAATTGATATTGTTATAAAATAAACTGTGTGAGAATGTAAGGTAAACTGTTTAGAAATAGCTGGCTGTATGTAGGCAATTCCAGTCCTGGTAATGTCGGCTAGTTAGCAACAGCATTTGTCCTAAGATGTGTCCAAAAAGGGAAATCACTGCTTCCGGTGTGAACCCAAACAAACCAGCAAATGAACATTGAATAGGGGGTTAGGACTGTGACACTTTTGTGATATCTTTCCAGATTTTTTGTCACATTTAACAGACTGAGCCAGGACTAGCAAAGCATGAAATGTACTGCACTGGACCAGTAAGAGCCAGGCACAATTAGTAAGGGAAAAAGTACAAACATGACAATGATTGCTGGCAGTGCTGTGGATGTGGTTGAGAGAGAACTTTCAGCTCTTGTGCCCTCGGATCAACTGTCCTGATGAGTAAATGTGTCAAACCCAAATGAGGGCCGGCTTTCTTTTTACATAAAAAATAAATGGAGAGATTGCAATAAGAGCTGGAAAAATGCGCTGAAATTTTGAAAAGCATGTGGCATATCAGCTGATCCATGTTGAATTCATTTGCAGTGCATATGGCACTCCGCAAAGATATTTTCAAGAGAAACTAGCACCCAGTCCAACTTCCAATATATCAGTGCAATGGGCCACTCAGTGCTTGGATTGCTTGCTCACGTTTAGGGATTATAATAGCCTATGAACCAAATAGTAATGTCTGCTGCCAGTTTCCCTTGCAAAAGTGCCTATTATGTACTGTTATCTGGCACATCCGGCAGATGTGGGAATGTTTTTGGTAATATATCCACAATTCATTACCAGCTTTAACTGTGATTGACTGCATCATATCACACACTCATCACAGGCTGACCCGAGTTTGGCTAGGCCACCCATTAGAGGTGAGAAAGGGTAGTTAACAGGATTATTTGACCAAACAGCTGTGAGGACATTATTTATTCTGAGATTCAAATGATGAGGTCTCTGAAAAAAACTAAGAACTGTCCAATTTGACCATAAGTGGTAGTATTTCTTATTACTGTGGATGCGGAATTGTTTGTTGCATTTTCTTCTTTATGCTATTGGCTAAGCTAATTGGTGTCTTGAAACATAACTATGGCATGCTTACAGAAATATTGTCTGTTGAAGTATGAAATTAATAAAAACATGAAAGTTTGGTAAAGGTCTGTGTTAATCAAATCCATAGTAAAATCCATAATAATTATCACGTACATCTACACATTATTTATAATTTACCGCTGTAGTAATCAAGCAGTTTGATTGGATGACAGGATTTTGAGATAATCCTTTGCAGTTATATGTCAGCCTCTCCTGTGGAAGTTAGCATCCCTCTGGGCAGAAATGAACCTGTTGTTTTACATAGCGTTGTAGTTAATAAGTGACACTAATGACTGTTTGTGGTCCGATGATTTGTGCTGTTATTTTCAGTTGTGCTGTGATCATGAAGGGCAGGCAGGACTGGATTTATCAGTTACTGACATGTTGTGAGTGTATGGAAGCAAAGTTAAATGCTTCCATAGTGAAAGGCCCCAAACTTTGTTTAATTTTATTGTATTTGAGAACATATGGTAAAGACCATTGCAACAGGCATGAAACATTATACTGTGACATTTTGAAAAGTAAGATTCCCACTGTCGCCGTAGCGCTGTGTGGTGCAGTTCTAGAACTGTGAGGTCACAGATCAACAGATCACTGTTGTGTATAGCCTCTTGAAGTCAGAGGTTGAATTGTTCTACTTAATCAAACTAGTAATTAAACTTTGAGGTCAGATGCAACTCAGGGCAGAACCCTCCTTCAGTTCAGTGAGACTAGTTTTGTGCCTCTCGACCAAAAAACAGCTTCAGATTTGTAATTGATATGAAATCTCAACCCAAATGATCACAAAATAATGCATCTTTTTGCTTGGTTGGTTTCTTTGGATGTATTTAGTGTTATGTGAGCTCAAGCAATCAAATTGAATTATTTATCAATGTAGTACCCTTGCACCCCATTTGCTCTGAATTTCACAGATAATTGGTAGTTTATGCTTCAAAATGTTTTGATGGATTTATCTAATTTAATCTAGTATAATAAGATCAAGGTCCATTACCCTTTTTCTCCAACATAGCTACATAATATGCTGATTGGTGTTTGCACACTATATATACATTATGTTAACCCTGTAAATGATGATAATAAAAGCATTATGAGATGATGTGATATCTGATATCATCCAAACTATCTCAAGTACACATCACACTTTTTTTAAGACCCATCTTTGTGACATCTGTTGATTTTTTCTGCATTAGCTAAACACATTGCATTGGTGTTATATAACAACATCTTATTTTTGAAGAAATTGACATCACACATTCGTCAAGTATGACAACTGAGGCCCGTATTGAAACAGGCAACAGACGCTGAAGGTTGTGTAAGGTTTTCCGGCTAAGAACTTAATCAACTTGCCTCCTTAATGTGGTTCTAAGCTTGGCTCATAATCTTTCTCAGACTCTGACTAATGCAGTTCTATAATTCAGTTGGGTGTGTTGATGTCTTGTGTGGACTGTGGGCTGTCACTCTGACAATTACTCACCAGCACGATTTTTTATAGACCTCCTTTTATCATTTAACCTTTTCTTCACCTGTTTAATTTGAGTTTGCAGTGGTCAGATCCTTCCTGTTACATTGTCTTCCACAGGAAATAGGATTTAAGCAAACTTAAATCAAAACCTTGGCTCACCTGTTAGGCAAACATAACATACCCAGTGCTATCGGATGATTAATTTTGGGATATTACTCTACAAACACTGACAGTATCAAGTTTGCTTTCTTTTTTATTTGTGGATGGATCAGCAATTTGAACTCCAGCATCAGTTAGTTGCTATATAGTCATAAGTGCATGTCTTTAGTGAATTGCAGGGCCAGTGGCACATTTGATGAATGGTATGACAAAGTCCAAAGTGAAATTGAGTTTATTCTATTTATTTCAACAGAAAATTCATGTGAAGGATAAAGAAAAAGTTTTGAGACCACCTTCTCCTTTATCTGGTTAAACATCTCCAGCCATTCCCTAGAAATTTGCCTGCCAAGTATGTTGTAGTAGTCGTTGAGAGTATTCATATTCTAAATGGATATGAATCAGCATCAGCATTGGTGGTATAGTGGCAAACATAGCTGCCTTCCAAGCAGTTGACCTGGGTTTGATTCCCGGCCAATGCATGCGCTGTATGTGTTTCCTTGCTTTTTCAAGAAAAAACTTAAAACTCATCTTTTCAAGCTGTATCTCTAGACTACCTTCCTCCCTATCTATGTCTATCTATCCTATCGATTAATATTTTCATTTAAAAAAGGCACTCAACGCTAGCTTAGCACTTAACTTTGTATCTTAATGACCTCTTGTAATACTTTGCGATAACTACTCTTAGCATAGTGATGCTTTTATTTGGAAGTCGTTCTGGGTAAGAGCGTCTGCTAAATGAAGTAATGTAATGTAATGCAAAATGGTATGGCTGCCATGTTTCATCTAGCAGTTAAGATAATAAACACTCAATGAGGAGACCGAGGGCCTGGGTTAAAATAAAACTTTGACCTACTTGTTAACCCTACCCTCAAAAACTAAAAACCTGTGTCATAGTGGCGGTGCACATCGGTTCAGCCAGAAGTCCTCTGGTACAGCAAGTAACAGTTCAACCTGGTTTGTAATTTGCAAGTAGTTGATGGGTTAAATTATAGCCCCTTCCCCCTAACCATTAATCCACGCCATGCAAGTGACACCTAGGACATGAAAACATCCCTCATCTGGAATGGACCGCCAAACATCGGAACTTATCAATGTGCCGTCTCCCTCGTGTGTACAGTACCTTTTGATCCTGTGATCGTTACTATCAAAGGTCGGAATCGTTCACTCGCGGACATCAGGGCCACGGTGCTGATTTGCACCCTTATTGTGTCTGTTTTGAAGTAAACCTCAGTAAGCTCAAATGCGCCTTGGATCACAGCATCGAAAGGTTATAGGTCTCCCCTGTGCTCTTTTTGAGTAGTCACGTTGTTGCCGAAAGTGTCCTTCATGCTCGTACTTTATGTTCCAGTGCTGTTATGGTATGTTCTGCGCCAGCGTAAGGGACTGTGCAATCTCAACCCTTCAAAGGAAATGACCTGTTGTCACAACTGAAGATGTCCTTGAGCACTATTGGGTTCACTAAATGTTACCACCAGGCTGCAAGTTTCACCTTTTAATGAAAGCCGACAATAGTGTAATAAGCCTTATAAACCATATCAGACTTATGACTGATTGCTTGATGTTTTTATAGCATCAACTTTATGTTAGTGATAACAGTGTTAAATTTACAGCTGTCTGTGTTATTGTTACTATTTCTTTTCAACATCTATATACACACTCTTTTATAACTGTGTTTATTTTGTGATGATTCTAAATGTGTACATTTATTCTTAATATTATGTTAGTAACTGTATAACCAAACTGCCCCATAGTTTTTGGGCTTTGGAAGTTACAGTTTTAAGCAGCAAGCTAGTGTACTGCATCCATTTTGTTTTGCCATTTCTGTCCCTATTTTGAAAGTTGGAGACTGACTAAAGTTGTGATAAATGCAGTGTTAGTTTTGATCAATGACATCAATACAGAAGACTTCATTGGGAAGGGTTTGACTGATGGTGCCATGATAAGGTTATCCTGGATTTCTGACGTCCTGCAAAAGAAACATGCTCTCAAGGCAGTAGTTTATAAGTCTGATCGTACGCCACCAAAGAACCATCAAGACCTGGATATTAATGTTATCGCACCTATTTCAAGAACAATTTTGGTCATTCTGGGCCTTGGATTATGCTCATTTCATTTTTTTCTCATAGCTCCAAGATGACAGGAGTGTGGGATCAAGTCATGAATTGTGCTGCTGAATTTATACTGCTTGTGAAATCAGTGTTTCCACTGGATGTCAGGTTTGAAAATGTTTCTTGAATTCCCTGTTGGACTCCTTCCTTTCGTCTTTTGTGTCATCAGCTGAAGAACAAGTTCATGAAGAAGCTGCCCCGCGATGCGGAGGCCTCCAATGTCCTGGTCGGAGAAGTGGACTTCCTGGACACCCCTTTTGTGGCGTTCGTCCGACTGCAGCAAGCCGTCATGCTGGGAGCTCTGACTGAAGTCCCTGTTCCAACAAGGTAGTGGCAGTGCATTACATTAACACATTATCATAAAAGACACCTGAAAGAGCCATATCACCCATGTATATACATTTATACAGTTCCACATTTACCAAATCAATTCAGGTTACATCCCTTGCTCAAGGGTTCAACAGCAATACCCCACTTGGGAATTGAACTAGCAGTCCTTGTCATTAAACTCAGCATCTTAACCACTTGGCCGTGAAATGCTGAGACAATTAAGCATGATGTTTTTATCAAAGTGTTAAGAGACAGGGATAATGTTAACATATTACCATTTCCTTGATCTACATAGTTTTTGTAAGGAAATAAGCATAGGCAAGCACAAAGCATCTTTGATGGCTTTGCATATAAAGTGATCAGTCTTCAGTTAGTGATGTGACAGTGTGTCTAATTTCACTCTGTTGTGAGAAAGTATTTTGAGTATTGTCTAATGCCAAAGAGCAACATCAGAACGTCCACATTGAACCTCATTTTAGTTTTAGGTGCATACTTTCACTCTGCTTTATAAATGAACATAATTTAACATCAGGTTCCACTTCTAAATGTCTCATTTTGGGGGAGATTGCAAATTCCATGTTCAAATTAGAGGGGTGTGATACACTGCGTTTATTTTTGAATATATGAGTACTTGTTTTGAATAATGTTGTGCAATGGACTTTAGATCTAAAATTTGTAACCGCAGTTGCTGTGACTGTTGGAGGAGGTCACGTGACATATCTGTCAATTTATCCCAACTGAGGAGGTCTAATGAAGCCAGCGCTTGGAGCACCACTGCATGACTTCCTCTCTCCACTCTCTAAACAAACTGTCTTTCTCTATCAGATTCCTGTTTATCCTGCTGGGACCCAAAGGCAAAGCCAAGTCCTACCATGAAATCGGGAGAGCGATTGCCACTCTTATGTCTGATGAAGTAAGTACGAGCCATTTGAATCTAGCCCCTTTGGTTTCCTGTGTTCAGGAAATGCACTCTCTAGGCTTCCTTGCACCTACAAAGACCAATCCATAACAGGATTATCAGAAGAGTCCCATCCTGAACATTTTGCTATGTAATAGTGTTTTTAAGTGGGACTCAAAGAGTTAAAATGATAATATGGGGCTACTGACCAAATGAAACTTTACCTGTAGATGCATATTTGAGAAGAGGGCTTATTTCAGTCTGGCATCTGCCTTTCTGCATCTACCTTTCCTTGGGAAAAAGTCATCTTTTGACAGATGTGATTTAGAGGTCTGCACACCATCCTATTGCCACCGGGACCCTTTGACACCTGAGCCAGATATCAAGGCTAAAAGGGCAAATGCCAAACTGCGAGATTTGCTGGGTATCAGTTACATGTAAATCCTCTTTAGACTGCTTTGGTTTTTTCATATTTGCAGGATCAACTTACTCAGTGCCCTACATTCTGCTTATTCATATATGTTAAAGTTTTAATGAAATTCAGTGTAATCAGTTTCCCATTTTAATTGACTTCATCTCACTATAGGCCTGACCTTTGGATTATTCATTTGCAAAATGATGACCCATGTTTGACATGGGTCTGTATGTCTGCACCTGTGTGAATAATGTTGTGTTCCAATGACAGTGATCTGGCTTCCACTGTGTTGGGTGTGTCTCTGGGCTAATGAATGGAACGCTGCAGTTCCAGCATTAAGAGATTAGAAAACACTGGAAAGGAAGTGCTATATCAGACACAGCTTGAAGGATATGGGTCACAGTAGCCCAGAAAATGAAAAGACAGACAAAGCAACTGACGCAAGACACAAAATGACCGGAGTCATTGACAACAGCTACTAGTCCAGAAAAGAGAAACAGAATAATGTCAAGTGAACAAATAATACAGTTCAGTCCTCTCTTCTGAGACTGACTTTTTAACTGCACATATTGTATTACTCTGTTATTGTGTCAGCTCTTACTGTACACTGAAGTGTGGCTATTCTACGCAAAAAGCATAGGTGCACTGTCATCTACAGGCTACAAATTTTTTGTTCACAAATAGTATTGAGAGACGATAAAACATTTTGTATTATTAATGATAAATGCATTAGATTCATACATTTGCTGTTCTTAGAAATCCACCAAATATATGTAGAAACATGTCCAGATATGTCCAGATTTTGAACACTATGCATAGAAAATACATTACACAGAAAATACAACAGAAGTAGAACTCATTGAGTTTTAAAGTAACTATCCACTTACTTTTAACACTCACCATCCAGTGCAGCAAAACTATGCACACTGGTAGGAAAGAAAACTCACAAAAACAGGATATGTTGAACCTACCTCTTTGACACACAATTAGCAACTTTCCTGTGAAAACCTCCTGACTTTGACCTTGGCAGATAGGTCCTGTTACACCTTGAACAGCCTGATACTTTTCATCCTGCTTACAGTTACCAGGCAGATTTTCATTTAGCGAGAGTCATGAGAGATAAATAACAGTGTGGTATGGTTGTACATGCTCAATGTGCTGGAAACATGTTGTGTTGCATTTGTACAGTATGGGTCCTTAAAATTTGTGCCTCTGAACACTGCCACTGTGCAGAGAATCCTGGGCAGTGCTGATAATGGCTATCTTCGCTGTGCGTAGGTCTTCCATGACATCGCGTACAAGGCCAAGGACAGGCAGGATCTTCTGGCTGGCATTGACGAGTTCTTGGATGAGGTCATCGTCCTGCCCCCCGGGGAGTGGGATCCTGCCATCAGGATAGAGCCTCCGAAGTCCCTGCCGTCCTCGGATAAACGGTACAGAAAGACACCTCCCATTGGGAGTATTGTATTTTGAACGCATGGCTTTACAAGACTATCACGGTCCAAAGAGGCCTTTGTTAATGTTGTAAGGCGCCTAAATTGGATCCTGAAATCATAATTACACAGGACTCTGCCAGGATAATGAACCAGGAATCAGATTTGCGTGCTGAGCGGATTGAATCTGCAAAAAAAAAGTGTTTTCAAAAAAATCCCCTTATTAGCAGTCGGTAAAGCAAAGAGGAGCCACCGGGATCCGAGCTGGGACGGGCGCAGTCTCGCATCGAGGCGAGGCGCAGGGGAGCGGTTAATGCAATGAAGCATGTCACGTCCCCTGGCTTTAGGCGATGTGACAGCAGGCTGTCACGTCTGCATGCCACTCAATCTGTGAGGCCGCCTGAGGCCCCCCCCCGCCCCCCGTGCCGTAGTGTCCCGCACGGTGGCTGGCCTTCACCTTCCAGAGGAGGCCCTCGGTCTCCCGCGTTGCGTATCAGTGATCGCCCCTGCGGAGCCTACCGGCCCAGCCTCTCGGCTAAATAATGCATGCAGAGATGGGCCCGCAAATGAAATATGAATGTGGTTGGCGTTAGGTGGCATTGCGGATCGGGGGCCAGAAATAGTGCGGAGTGCGCCCCCCCCCGGCTTTAACGTGCGAACGCTGGCATGTTAACACCGGTGCCGGCGCCACACGGCTGCGGGGGAGTGCTGCCGTGACATTCGAACTCGTGAGAGTGACCCCTCCCCCACTTTCCACGCATCTCTCAACCGTCACCTCTCGCAAACACACTTGTCATCCCCAAACTGATTCATTCAGTCAACTAGAGGTTTACTATACTGTGTGAAGTATAACAAAGCATGTTGGGAATACAGTGTTGCCCTGTTTTTTGTGTTCTGTAATGCTGCAAGCCTTTTCTGATAGAATGAATCCAAAATCAAAATGTGCTGTTCGTGGTTGCATGGGCACATTATTGCGAGAGCATGCTAGTGCCATGTGAATGTTAAAACATACATAAAAGGGGATTCCATGTGTAGGTCAGAGTGAATTAGCTATGTAGTGTTCAATATTTATTGTGCGTAGCAAAGAGATTGCACCTCAAACAGCATGTTACGCCGATGCGGGAAGTGGATGTAATGGAGTCGAATGTGGTGTAGTTCATCAAAAATGTAAGCTTTATGTGTGTTCCCTACTGTTGGTGCAGGGCTTCATTTGCCTTGTTTTCAATGCATGCCATGTGTTTATGGTTCTCCTTTCATGGTTTACAAGTGGGGTCTCCCTCTTCAGCACTCTTTTGCGGATTATTTACACCTCAGCACACAGAAGCTTCGACAGAGAAAGTGTCCATTAGCGATGAGACGCTGCGTTTCAGCTCGCTTGAACCGTGAAATTGGGCCGTTTTCAAAAATTTGCAGGGAGATCAAGTCCATGTCGCTTAAGAATAGCAAGCTTGCTGTTTTTGTCTGGGGGGACATAAATATTTTCATCTGAACTGAAGTGTACACTCCTTGATATTTTAAGACTCTCCTTCTTGACTCTCCTTCTTTTTGTTTTGGTTTTTTTTTTTTAGCTTGTCCAAAGTGTTCATCTGAAGTAACAAAGGATCTTATGTAAGTGACTGGACCCTTCAATGGGACGTGTGTGTGCTTCCCCCCACAGAAAGAACATGTACGCTGGAGGGGATAACGTGCAGATGAACGGTGACACGCCCCACGACGGAGGACACGGGGGAGGAGGGCACCAAGTGGGCGACGAGCTAAAGAAGACGGGGAGGTAATTCTGGGGCTTCTGGGATTGCAAGCACAGCCATCAAATACCGCCTCGGGTCATTGTTTTCAGCAGGGGGCTGTTTTTGTGGTGGCCCAAGCAGAAAACGATGAGGTGTTTTGTATGAGAGGCACCTAGGGGTTACTCGTACGCTCAATATGATGAATCACACTGGTAATATTTGTTTTTCATCTCGTAAACATTATGTTCTTAATGGGGATTTAGTTGAGTGCACACAGTGGTAAGTCACAATGAACTTACTTCACTGGGTTAATGAGAGCTCTGGCTCTCTCTGAAGCTTGTGGCCTGCCTCCAGATTATGCTGAAATTACATTTCAGAAAGGCTGTGGGGGGAAAGGCCTATAAAAAGCAATGACATGTGCTGCGATACAGCATGTTTTGGAGTCATTTGGCTTAGTGGATCATGTTTTTTTATTTGTCAGGTTTTGTGGCGGCCTCGTACTCGACATCAAAAGGAAGGCCCCGTTTTTCGCCAGCGACTTTTATGACGCCTTGCACATCCAGTCCCTGTCGGCCATTCTGTTCATTTACCTGGGGACAGTCACCAATGCCATCACTTTTGGGGGTCTGCTGGGGGACGCTACAGACAATATGCAGGTGTGTTTCCCTCACAGCTGATCAGCATGATTTTACACTCCTCTGTGTTCCTTTGTAGTTCAATGGGAATTTTCACATAGAAGATGCTGCACACTTATCACTAAACGACAGAGAATGATCCAGCAGAATTTAATATAACCATTCAAGTGAGTGGAAAAATGTATAAATGTAAAATTCAAATCTCCAAATGCACTAAATCCAATATGACATCACTGTTTTATTTTATAATACAGCAAGTGTCTTTGTTTAATGTAAGAGCCTTTGCAAGTCAATTGCAAGGTTGGACTCATCGAGTTAAGCTACCGAGGGCAACCAGGTGCCACCTGACTATAGCGGTTCCTTAGCTGTGCCTAAACACTTCCTAAGAACATGAAAGCTGCCCTAAATTTGTGCTAGTTACCTCCATGAAAGAGGCAAAGGCTTTGTTGCGTACTGAACTTTATGGTTAGACTGTGTGCAGCTGTCCCCATTACAGTGAGGCTAGTGCACAGCTGCAGTGGGACACCTGCAGCACAGGTACCTGTTACAGTGGATCAAAGTGAGCTAACAATAGCCACATCCAGATTACAAAGCCTAGGCCTTACTTGTGGATGCTTGTAGATAGTGTTTATATGGCATGGGGAATCCCTTTCCTGAGTCCCTCGTAGTAAAAGCATGACGCAAACCAACGCTCCATGCCATGTGCATGTATTTGTTTTTTCTTCTCCTATATTGAAGTGGTCATTGCGTGACAGAGGACACCTGCTCGTTTGGCTTTATTTAAAAAGGGAGAACTCTTCGCAGTAGATAACTAGGAACACATGAAAGGGCATGTCCTCATACACTAAAATGCAAGCAGTTTTCAGTAATGTAAACAGACAAATTCCTGAGTCTGCATGTGGAAGGCTGCTGTCAGTATGCCACATGCTGGTAAAATGTAGAGTGCCTTTCTTTCTTACCGACACATTACTGTCCAATGTGCAGTTCTCCTTTTTCTGTCCTTCAGAACGAAATCAGGTTAGATATACACCATGCGTCAAAATGAATTTGACCAATAAGATAATGTAGCCACTTACAAAACGAATGTTTTGTCTCATGTTCCTTTTTTTCAGTCAGACAGTATTGAAACCGCAGCGCTGAAGTGACAGACATAAAAGATGAAAAGCTTTGTGGTAAAATCCTGTTTTTGTGAGTTGAAATTGAGCCCAGGCCGGACCTCGAGTGTCAGAGAGGAGACAGATGCCTTGGCTGCCCCCTTTCCTGCCGGGCAGGAAGCCACGCTCAGGGCCCGGTTACCCCCGCAGACGACACGCTGACCGCTGCGGGAGGGAGGGAGGAGGCACGGCCTCCCAAACACTGCACCGCTTATTCATGCCTGGCTGTGCTCCGGCTTCTCGCAGGGAGTGCTGGAGAGCTTCCTGGGCACGGCGGTCTCCGGAGCCGTCTTCTGTCTGCTGGCCGGGCAGCCCCTCACCATCCTCAGCAGCACGGGGCCCGTGCTCGTCTTCGAGAGGCTGCTCTTCAACTTCAGCAGGTACCGGCCGCCGACGCAACGTCTGCCGCGTGCGCACCATTTGATGTGGCTTTTAGCTCGGTGCACATTGGACGGCCTCCTGCTTTGGAGAAGGATCAGAGGAGGCTGGAATCATTCCGTCCCGCCGCCGCCCCACCCTCCTTGTCCCACAAACCTTTATGAGCGCCGCGGCAGGGTCCGCGGTACCGCGTGTTTTGATGGTCTCGACATTCCTGCCACGTTTGAGAAATTCACCGAGGCGCACTGAAATTCTGTGACATGGCAAGCACTGCGCATGTTGGCTTTCATAAGTCCTCTCAATTCGGCTGAGAAACGCACCGAATGTGCCTTTTTTGTTCTTGGTTCAGACAAGAATGTTACATAACATCTGCATGGCCATGCTGACAGCACTCTCAGGACAATATTTTAGCTGTGACCTTTCTCAGCCGTATGGATACAAAAGATGGCTGAATAACTTAGTTTGGAGCAAGCACTCCATGGCCTACCTCCATCACTTCATCAACCTGAGCATTCCTGCATCCATGGTAACGATAGCACCCATCTCACCCAGAGAACTCTCGAAGGGCTTCTAACCCTCTCTGAAGTGGACTTCAATTTGATGTTATTAACATTCTGGGTAATTGAATCAATGAGTCCATCAAAAATCACTTAATGGAGTGCCGTTGAATAAAAGGAATTATCATACAGTGCTTCACAGAGTGCATTACAGATGTGCAAATTATAGCAGATACAGCATGAAATGGAACTGAGGAGCAGTTATACAAGGATAAATCACTCATGGCAGTAGTATTAAAATTATTATGCATATTTAATCCATGATGTACTGCATGCAATTTTTATATTTTTAGTTTTTCCTGATGTGATACCTTATGATTATGTAAATATTTTGCCATAAGTCTACATAGAGCAACATGAAACAAAACCTGTTTGTATAAATGCATGAATCATGAAGACCTTCACCAACCAGAGCCATGCTTTAAGAGTTATTCTGCCTCACCTTGTAGTTGATTGGAGAACTAATCTAACCTAAAATAAGATAACAATGGTGTAACCATGGTAGCCAGTCATAAACAACCACAGGCGTCCTCAAATCTGTGTCGACAGACAGAGCCATTATTTGCACTGTCCACTGTGAGCAGTAATTTTACCAAATGCCACAAACCTCTCTTTTCATGTTGAATAAAGCCTATATTTGAGGGCTATGAAGATGTTAATGCTAGCTGCTATTCATTTTAAATTAAATATCTAATTTTATACATATGTCATCATTTATCAAATAGCCGTCAAATCCTGACTGCAGTTCATATTCAAGTTATGTGTGGTTTGGCTTAGAAGACTGTGGCAATATAAGCCTTACATTTATTTTGAATTAAAAAAGCGCATAAGTCAGTGTGTGTATAAACAGCTCAGAATCACTTTCTGTACAAACATTAGGCTACCTTGTTTAAATACATAGTCCCTGGCTCCAACCTGACATATTGTCTTCACATTTATTAGTCTAACAAATTGTGTGCGGCATAAATCCCAGATATGTCCAATTGTTTGTTCGTTTTCCCCCGGATCTCGGTATCTGTATCCTGTCGATATGCAGCGCTCCCACTGTGGAACAGCTGTGTTACCCGGGCTGACCTGGTTTCCCATGGGTCATTCTGACCGCAGGACCCTGTCAGGGCTTTAACCACGTGCCAAAGGTCAACCGCTTTGTAGCACATTCGCCGAACGGAGCTGTGAGGTCATGGCTTTGTCTGTTTTGCCGTCCAGATGTGAGCAGACAAATACATGTACTCCAGCGCACTTGAGTAAATACTTGGGTGTGAACTTGGCTTGGCAAAGGTGCACCTAAACCCATTTTTCAGGAGATGATTAAACAAGGCCACTAAATAGTGCACTAGGAATGCTCTATTGCTGGTGTTCACTGCAGCATAAATGCAGCATAAAGTATGCGCTTATCTCTGTATCTGTATCCTGGGTTCTACAGGCCCATTTAGCTCTTAGTTTACCCATAAATAATGCACACTCTCCTTCCAGGGACAACTTGTTCGACTATTTGGAGTTCCGCCTGTGGATTGGCCTGTGGTCAGCGTTCTTCTGCCTCGTCCTGGTGGCGACGGACGCCAGCTTCCTGGTCCAGTACTTCACCCGCTTCACGGAGGAGGGCTTCTCCTCGCTCATCAGCTTCATCTTTATCTACGACGCCTTCAAGAAGATGCTGAAGCTGGCCCACTACTACCCCATTAACTCGGACTATAAGGTGGACTACGTGACGCAGTACGACTGCCTGTGCATGGCTCCTACCATAGGTAAGCCCTGTGCAGTGGCTCGCCCACTCTGTGCTCTACCGCTCCCGTGCTCGGCTGAAGCCAAACCCCATGTGTGACGGACGGGCTGCAAAAGATGCAAGCAAAGCGGAACAAAAATAACACACAGTACATTTCTCAGGTCACTGACTCACGCGGCACCACTCACTAAAGTCAACTGACACGGGTCCATTTTTGATAGAATTTTTTTTGCAGCAAAATTTTCAGTATTACCATATGCATGTTTGGCTACGATGATATGCACAGTAGTGACACGGTGCATTATAAGTAATGCACAAAGTAAATGCTTATCATTGCTCAGGGTGGAATAAAGAATTGTGAAGTGTTAAAGACTAAAGCAAACAATGGGTGATGATGCCATGTGGTTTCTCAGCACTAGGGATGGTAAGATTCACCAATTTGCATTGGTGCACTGGCATAAAAGTTCACGATGTGATTGCCCCGATTAAAAAAGTGTGCACCGGGTACAATTTGGGATGAACTCGGGATGCATCGTTTCTAACATCTTTGCATTGGTAAAATCCGATCTATTTTTATATATTATTATTAGTAGAGGCCCTATGCCTTTATTATTTAGAAATGTGACCAATAACTTGTGACCAATAATTTTATATTTAGATTGATTCCTCCTCTCTAAACTGTTTCTCAAGTGCGCTCTCTCATCTCCACTGCTGTCAGTGGCTAATTCCTGTCAAGTCTCTCGGCCAAGTCTCGTGCGAGTTGGAGGCGTGTCCATATTCTTTTGCATCGCATCGTATTGTGTTGAATCGCATCATGTTGAATCAAATCGTGTCAAATCACAATAGGGGTGAAATATCGTATCGCAATAGTAGTTGCTTCACATGTATCTTTAATGTATCAGATCGTTGGCTATGCATCAAGATGTGTATCGCATCGGCCTCAGTGATGGAGATGCACATCCCTACTCAGCACACATGAAAATGTCACCATATCTTAGGGCATTAGACCACACAGTGCACGTGTCTTTTCTGCCACAGCGACTCGTGCTGTTTGTCCTTCACGAGTACCCTTCAGTCTCCGTGTGCATTCTGAGCTGGGGCCACTGACATGGCAGGCTACACGTTTGAGTCACGAAGGCCACGAGGGAAAATGGTGACACCCAAGTTACTGCAGTCAAACTTTCTCTTTGTGTTTTATTCATGAATATATTCATTGTTTTGGTTGCCAAAGCTATATTTAGTTTCTGAGGCCATTTCATCAGGCATATTTCATACAGCCCGTGGACTTGGTTTCCACAGTTGGTTTCTAAATAATTAACAGGGCCAACATTAAATTTTGATACTCCCTCACGGGATTCTTGCCCTATGCCTAAATGAATTTTAAGCTGGTATAAAGTAATCTTATGTGTAGGAAATGAGGCTAAGCCATGGAGGGGCTAACCAAACATAATTAACATTTTTAACTCAAATTCCATGAAAATGCTTTACAACGCACAGGATCAATACAAACTGATTATCTTTTAAGTTATGTGTCATATATATGAACCTGTTTCATGGACTGTATGAAAACTGATTTGTATACTTCTGAGTGAGATGTACAGTATTGAATGAATGATTATTACCTGAGATGTCTGTATTTAAGTAATATTCAGCTGATGTACAGCAAGAACTGTGTTTAGCAAGAACAGGAAACTCCCTTCAGGGGTGGTATTGAGTGTATTATTGGACCTAAAGGACTGCTGTGTGTGATCCTTTCCAACTTGTCTCCTCAGACCGCTGGTTGTCACATTACACTTTGGCGCCGGAAATACGCCGATCAATGTTCTTTTGTTTAAAACACGTAGCCGTGCTGCAGTGATAAATAACGGCAACAGTGATTAAGAGTGCGCTCTCCTCGTCCTCTGCGGCGCATCTGCCTCGTGGCTCTGGTCGCCGAGGGTGACTGATGTGACATCAGTGCCGATCAGTAGCGGGCATTGTTCTGTGCGCAGCTGCAGCACGTTTTCCTGCGCCCGCCCACACCGGCAACGCCGCGGCCTCCATCAAATCCAAAGTGACAGGCGTACGAGAGCACAAGGAGGCCGTAAACGTGCCTCACGGGCGGGGGGGGGGTTCGTGTGCCTCAGTAGCTGATACTCCCCATGTTTGATATGATGCTTGGTGGCAGCACTTACCGCAGAGGGCGATCTGATTTGTATGATCAGGTTTATATGATAAGATCTATATGAGGGACAAGACAAGTCAAGGTCCAGACTGTCAGCCGCTCTCCAAAAAAAACTGAGAACTCTGATCATTAAAGGGCTGTAAATGAACCAGTGCATATCCATAAAATAGGAGCATTAAGAAGCAAATACACAAGATATATGTACATCCCCACCCCCCATCCCAACTTGCTCAATGCTGATTTTCAACCTACTATGTGGTGGTAGGTGTCCAGGAGAAGTTTGAGTTCAGTTACTGTACACAGAGATTGCTGAGGTGGCGTTAATAGAAAGCTGGCTTTGCAAACAAAGCCAGGTGGCACCAGGTGACTCCCTGACGCAAGGTCCTCTCAGTTCCTGGTTTACTTTTACTACCTGTGACTGTTTGGACCTGCAGAGTTATTTGCTTGTGCATGTTGTGTGTGATGGCAGAGAGGCAGGCCCGTAGTCTAAGGCGACATTGACCTGCCTCTGAAAACATACAGGTCAGTGGGGCTGTTTCAGGGATCATATGCAATACACACCCCCATTCACTGTTATCTGTGCAGTGTATAGAGGCAGGTACAACATGATGGTCCCAAACGTGAGCTACAGTAAAAGCACAGGAGACATTTTGGCATTTGTCCTCTTTGGTCAAGGTTGTCAGGGCAACAGAGCTCTGTCTGTAGTTTCTTATTAATTTTGGTGACTTTGCTGTCATAGTGGCCACTATTTACAGGGAAAGCACCAGTATTTACACAAGACATAGAGGCGTAAGTGTAGAGCTTTGTACTCTTTTGATATTTCCGTTGTATTGCATGCTGTAATTGGTGTTGTTGGATTATACATTGGTATACATTATACATTGGCATTTATAGGAATTTTGTTATGGAAGTGTATTGCTAAAATACAAACGTTCTTTTGTCACACGTAGGAATCAATCCGTAAAGATCCATTGAATAGTTTATCGATAGCCTCTGGGAAGACAAGTGTGAAGTGTGCACAAAGATATTTATAATTTTGTATAGGCTATTATCAAAGCTATTATTATAAGGCTATTATACATATACCAAATTGTTTTGAGAATATATATGCAGCAATTTCAATACAGAGCAATTTCAAAATTTGGACACATTTGGACATAACTTGTTGCTTCTGGGACGAGTGTAACATCCTGAAGTTTCGTACGTGCGCGGTATGCACAAAGCCAAGTTAATAAATAATAGCTAAGTGACTCGATGGGAACACAGCGGTAAAATCGACGCGAGCCGAGATGACGCAGCTCGACAAGGGGGGATAATCTCCCGTAGTGCTCGGAATTAACAGACTGGTAAAGATAAGGTCCACACCACAAGCTGTCTTCCTGTAAGACTGCTCTCCCTTCTGCTCCGCGCCCGCACGCTGGGCTGCCCCCCGGCTCGCATGAGCGGAGCCCTGGCCGTTTAATACGACAGGCTGCACCAGGAGAAACAACAGATGTTTGGAAATTAGTCCCAGTTGTCGCGCACATCCAAATGCAGCCCCGGTTGTAAGACTCTTTAAAGATTAATACGGAGGAAGACACGAGCCCCTCGTTCTGTACGTCGCTATCAGAGATGGTAGTGGCAACGTGTGATTTCAAAGCAGTGGGAAATAAATAATAGGAGGTTGATATTCGTTTTCTCTTCTGCTTTTTGTGTAAATAGATAGTAATTTATTTAACAAAAAGAATAAAGAGCAGATTAAAATCGATCAGCTTTTTCCACTGTCAGTAGTACTTTACATCCGTTATTTTCCGCGTGTCCGGCCATGCTGTCTCTTGATTGGTTTCAGGTCGCTCTGCGACATTCAGAATTAATTGGTCCACGGCGACCCCGAACCTTGGTGCTGTTACGCCTATTGAAAAATAAATCCACTAAAAACACATTAAAATATTTATGTTTGTACATAAAATCCGGTTTACCACTTTCTTTTTAGTGCTTGTATACGCCAGGCTTTATGCATCCCCTATTAAGAGTTCTTAGCGAATGAAACACCACTATTTTTAACACTGTTGTGGACTTCAGCATATAGCTAGATTTAAAATACAATCCATAGCTCTGCTTTCTGTTTATAAACATATATTTTTAAATTCTGGATTATAATATTAAAACCCTTTCTAGCATTTAAACTATTTGGGTTAACATTTAAATGGAAAGGTTTCACCATGTCAGTACAGAAACACATCACTATTTTATGCTTTGACATAATTACATAGGCCTCCTGTTTACAGAATCATGCTCTTATTTGTCCATTTTGACATAATCTGTACTGCATTGAATTTCTCATGTAGTGGTAAGACAAAGGCTTTAAACTGCATAGCTGTTTCCATCACACATTTAATGCATATTAATTCAGAAATATTGAAATACATTGAGTTGCTTTTAGTTACAGTTTTTTTCACTGTTATACACATCACAAAACTTTTTCTATTAGTGCTCAATGCTCTGCTACCCCTCCCACCCATCCACATTGCATTTTGAAACGTTTGACACTCACTGACAATGTTCCTAACACTGGCTTGCTTCTATGGGGGATGCATTTTCAACAGTATTTTGTAAATGTGCGTGGAATTGATGCGTGTGGGAAATTTGTAAATGTTATGTTAATGTGCTCACAACATCTTGTATGTATTTCTAGATAAGAGCATCTGCTAAGCAACAAAGTGTAAATGCAAATGAAAGAGGTGGCACATGCTTTTGACAACAGAATAAACATTCGTGGTCTTTGTCTCCTGTAGACAACAGCTCAGGACTCTACAGCGATTCACTGGATGGGACCACCGTTTGGATGATGAACAACACCGATTTGGTGAGTCAAATGCATTCGTGTGCTGGAGAGATCATGTGTCTATCCTTCAGCTTATTGGCTGCTGTGAGTGTGAGCCGATTGGTGATTGCCATTTGCCAGTGTGCCCTTTGACCTGCTGATCCAGTGATTTAATTACACCATCAGTGCAATTGGCATTGTGATTCTGGCTTTGTTTCTAAGGTCTCTTTTGATCTATTTGCTGGATTATGTACAGTCATTGGCGTATTTTACATGTATTTGGAAAACTCTTTAAAGTGGCTATAAAAACAGTGTGACGTGAATTTTGCAGACAGAGTCCTAATACACTCCATGCTGAGGAAACTGGGAAACAAAGCTCCAGAACTGTTACGCAAGGGCTAAGATCCAGGCAGACAGCTTCTAGTGAAGATCACTGAGAGGGACTGTTCAGATGTTTATTTAGGTGCTCTGCATGAACTGACCGAGAGTTTCCAAACAACAGCCAAGGATGTTTTGTCAAATAATGTAATTATGCTGAAATAATGATGTTAATGTACTCTCCTGGCTGAGTGATCAGGAGGGATACAAGGAGGAATGAGTGTACCATATTAGTCTTAGTCACAACCTGAATGGTTTCATAACATTCTAAATGGGCTTATGCTGTTGCTTTAAGGCATGTGTATTTTTAGGCAATTTACTATGATTTCTTCTGCATGTGCTGCAACATATTGTCAATTAATCCAAGGCCTTCTTGTACCAGATGGTAAAATAAGTTGTAAATTCATGCAAAACACAACACTGTGATCCCTTAAAAATTATACATTGCATTCTGAAAAAAGGTCATCAGGACAATGCCGTTATTCAGACGTTCTTTTCAATTTGAGCTCATTCAAACGTAATGCCCAAACACAATCCCAGCCTGCATCTTTGGGGCTCTCTCAAAAAAGGAATTCTGGTTTTGTCCAGCACCGATTTTTCGAATCGCTTGACAATGGCCGAGGATTTCGCTGTGTCCCGAGTGTTGTGTCGGCCCGGCCGCGGCGCTGATAATACATCAGACATGGGTCTGTAAAGGAATGCGAGGCCTCCTGAGTTCATGCCCCGCATGAAAAGATGCCCTCACCCAGGTCACATTTGTTATTGTGTCTGCCATCTTTCTTTCACAATGCTAAAAATATCATATTGGGTGCAGTGGCCTTGATGGCATTGAAATACCCAGACAGATGGCCAATGCCTGCTCATTCATCCAACACCTTTTATGTGGGGAGCCAATTATAGATATGTAATACAGGTAAAAAAAAAAAAAAACATAAAACTGCAATTCTAGGACCTTTGTGTGTGTTCTCATCACTTTATCCACCAACCAAGCTCTGATTTAGCATTAATAAACTTGTTTATATATTGAATGTGAGTGCATATGTGTGTGTACTCCAGTCACCAAAAGCTTTATTTAACTTCCCTGTAAATAACAGTGGCTTTGATACCACTGGTCTATTGTGCCATTTATTCAGCTTGCAGTAAGTGGTATGTTCTCATCTTTATGTATCAATGCTCCAGCCATTAAATGCCACCTGGTCTTCGCTGACGAAGAAGGAGTGTCTGAAGTATGGTGGAGAGCTGGTGGGCAAGGCCTGCAATTTTGTCCCCGACATTGCCCTGATGTCCTTCATCCTGTTCTTCGGGACCTACACGTGCTCCATGTGTCTGAAAAAGTTCAAGACCAGCCCTTTCTTCCCCACCACCGTGAGTGTCGGTCACTCCGTCCAGCTGGTGTCTTCGCCTCTAAATAGGTCACATCTGAGGGAGGCACTTTACCTTGAATAACGTCTGTAGGCCTCTATTCAGTCGCACTGTAATGCATTTTGTGCTTAACTTTGTGTGTCACATGCTTTTTTATTCTTATCCAGAGTTTTCTTTCCTGACAGGGACCATTGCATTTGTGATGTTGTGCAGGTCAAAGTAGCATTTGCTTGGATTTGTCCTCAAACTGGAGGATAATACTCATTGCAGTTAGCCAGACTTGAATAGAGGCCCTAATATTTGGGCTTTTTGCTCATGTAGTAACTTTAAGGTAACTGCATTTCAATAGCTGTGGCTAAGCATGTAGTTACACTAAAACCTGTAAAGGAGAGGGTATTATAGACTGTCAAATAGAGGCTTTGTTCTTTTTTGCAGTTTGGTTGAACATGATTTAAACCAGGCCTTATTTAAACTAAAAATAACATGATCTGGAGAGTGGAGTTCAGCACAGTTTTATATAGGCCTTCACTAGCCATCCACTGTAGTAATCTACAACCTGCAGCAAATTGAATTTCCATTGTGAGGATCTCTGTCTTGTCTCTCAGCTTTCTTTAAAAAGATTACAGTTTAAGTCTGGGTCACGAGTCTGTTAGTTGCTCAAGTTTCAGTCAGTCTGTGACATGAATATCTTGAATTTCCTTGTATCTACGGTTCGGTGAATACATGTAGTGTCCTTTAGAGGGTTATCTGTAATTGGGTCAACAGAAGATGTGTTTTGTTTTGCTTGTGAAACTGAGACATAACTCATGCACATATCTCATGTGACATTGTTCTTTACCCCTTTACAAACCGTGGTTTGTTTGTACCTGGCCGTTGTAAAATAAAAAATGTCTTCCCACACAGGTAAGGAAACTTGTCAGCGACTTTGCCATTATTTTGGCCATTTTGATTTTCTGCGGGGTAGATGCGCTGGTTGGAGTGGACACTCCTAAACTCATTGTGCCAAGCGAATTCAAGGTGAGACCTCCCTTTGTGTGTGTATTTACATACTTAATTTAATATGCATGTGTTTTTAATGCGCATTGGATACAGATGCTTGAATGTTTCATTAGTTCATAAATTATGAAAAGTTGGCCCAGAGTATTTTTAAGTCTCTATGCTGTAATGTTCCTTTAATGACCACACAAGGGTAACAGTACTGTGCTCATAAAAGTTGTCAATGTACATGCATTCTATTTTTTCAACCTCACATATTTGTCAGGACAGTTTGAACCAATCAGACAGGACTCACATTAAAAAAAGAAAAAAATAAGAACTATGTGCACCTAAAACAAAACGAACAAGACCGAATAAGAGTGGCATTTTTTCTTTTGTCCCCTTAGTTCTTCTGTAGGGTTACCATCGACGTGCACACCTCAGTTGTTTGTCTTCCACTCATTTTAATGGTGCATTATTTTGAACCCAGCTGATGTTTGCCCAACCTCTTTGGCTCCTGAACTTTGATGATGTTCTTTCAGCCAACAAATCCTGCAAGGGGCTGGTTCGTGCCCCCGTTCGGAGGCAACCCCTGGTGGGTGTACCTGGCCTCGGCACTCCCAGCTCTCCTCGTCACCATCCTGCTCTTCATGGACCAGCAGATCACTGCCGTCATCGTCAACAGGAAGGAGCACAAGCTCAAGGTGGGCTGCTCGGACGGAGCGCTGAACCGGCACCTGGGGTCACACAGCTCTGCATGGTTAATTTAGCGGCGCCCAAAACACAGGACACATGTGGGTCAGCGCTGGGCTGTAGTGTGTTTTAACTGCTGTAGGGATCAGCAGTGTGTTGTGGAGTATGTTAACTGCTGTAGGGATCAGCAGTGCATTGTAGAGTACGTTAACTGCTGTAGGGATCAGCAGTGCATTGTAGAGTACGTTAACTGCTGTAGGGATCAGCAGTGTGTTGTGGAGTATGTTAACTGCTGTAGGGATCAGCAGTGCACTGTAGAGTACGTTAACTGCTGTAGGGGTCAGCAGTGCACTGTAGAGTACGTTAACTGCTGTAGGGGTCAGCACTGTGCTGCCATTCAGGCCATGTTTGTAGAAAATATGAAGTATCTAGCAAACCACTATGGGTCAAAAATTTTTTTTTACAAAAACAGGTTTTTATTCTTACCCCACCACCAAACTAGAATGGCTGATTAAGTTAAGAATTTAGATATATAAAAACACATTACAAAATCAAAATTGTAATATGCTTCAATATGAGATATCAGTTGTGAAGCTGGTGCTGGAAACGTCATGTTGACAAAGCCATTGGTAACAACTGCGACCAAATCTGATATGATATTTCGTACAGCATATGACCCTCAATACTAAATAACAGCTTTAGCGTCTCCACTAGACGGCACTGTAACTCTAGCAACCCACACCTTTGGTCCACTGAAGCTGAAACCCTGTTGACTCGCATTTCACTGTGAATAAAGATGAAGGTGCAGAGCAGCTTTTGATGATCCAGAGGCCCGCAGTGACTGAAAGTCTTTTGTCACTCTACCCCTTATCAAAGTCGATTCTCTCCTCACCCTCCCGCCTTGAATGATCGCCACCTGAGTACATTTGTGTTTCTTTAAGATGTGCAGAGAGGAAATGCCGAAATGCTCTTTAGGGGCATTGCTGGTTACTGTTTGATCTGGCTCCTGTGGCAGTGCATTTCTGCTCCACCCCCCCCTCCTGTGATTCAGCAACAGATCCACATCTCCGCTTTGTTGCACACAATATCAGGGGCAAATTTGGCAGGACAGCATAATGACGGAATTGTACGGGACACAGAATGTGCTTTTCAGCAGCGGCCGTGCTCAGGAGTGCAGGAATCCTCTCTTAATGTTCCTCTGCTGGGTGTTCTTTTTTAAAAAACTGAATTTCAATGCGACCTTCTATTTTGTCCCCGTAAATAAAGGCCCTTTTGTGCCGGCTTATTTGCTTTCGGGTGTTCCGGAGCCGAATTTGGACACACAGTCTGCGACTGTGTCATGTCCCTGTCCTCGCCGTGTTTGCAAAATGTCTCTCTGCCAGGAGTAATAGGTGAAATTATGTCCCTGTTACAGTTGCTGTAATGTGCCTGTAGGAATGAACTCCAGCTTCCTGTTGTTCGTTCTGTAAAACCGTCCCCTCTCCCCACACAGAAAGGCGCGGGGTACCACCTGGACCTGTTTTGGGTGTCCGTTCTCATGATCGTCTGCTCCTTCATGGGACTGCCCTGGTACGTGGCGGCCACCGTCATCTCCATCGCCCACATCGACAGCCTGAAGATGGAGACAGAAACTTCGGCCCCCGGGGAACAGCCCAAGTTTTTGGGAGTGAGGTAGGCCGGTTGCGAATCTCACTCGTATTCACAAGGTGGTGCAAGTTGTTTCATGGTATGAACGCAACATGAGCACATTTAGGTTTGGTTGTTTTTTTCTTGCTTGTGGTTGGGTCTCACAAGCAGGGTCTGCCTGACCTCCTGTTGTGGTCAGGACCACAAAAAACACAGCATAGGTGTCATCACACATTCTACCACTGTTATCCTTTGCAATGTGTACTTATGAAATTGTGGACAAAGTAATGGACAATGCACAGTGAAGTGGTGAGCAAACAAACCGCAGATTTGTGTCTGTTTTTAGGCTGTTGACTCAACTTGTTATTTAGACAGTTACGTGCAGATTGTGTTCGCTGTTTCATCTACTGACTGCCAGGATGGGATTTTTACATACCAGCCTGTTTGTACTGAGGATATTGCTTATTTCAGTAGCCCTAGGAGGTGCGTTGTAATGCAGCTGTTAGCTGAACAAACACAAATGGCTTTAGCAGAAGGGTCGCAGTCCTGCTGTGAAGTTGAGGGGATTATGTAATTAGAGTTAGGGTTACACAGTTTGACTTTGGTCAAGCAGTCAAGTGCAACAAATGGGAAGGAAACGGATCAAAATGGTATGTGTACATTCTTGCATATAACCGTAACCGTAACCGTCAACTGTTTTATACCACCAGTGCATATTTAGCCTCTGAAATCAAATGTGTCCAACCTAGTGTGAAACCTAGTGTGACCAAAAAAAAAAAAATTAGAAATGGATGGGAGTCTTTGTGCTTCTATGAAGGGTGTTTTCACAAGTTTTAACTTGCTGGTTTCTGAGGAGGGTATGATGATGCACAGTTTCGTAACTGGAGCGTTGTGTTTTTACAGGGAGCAGAGGGTCACTGGTGTCTGCGTCTTCATCCTCACGGGACTGTCTGTCTTCATGTCGCCAATCCTCAAGGTACTCGACATCTATTTACCATCCAGTTCCCTTATGACATCATTTCCTGTTCAGGCATGCTTGTAACTGCCATACATTCAAGATCTTAGGCTAGGAATATGCACGTTTGCAAACTGCTGTACATAAAGAAGCTTTACTTACATTACATCTTCTCCTTTAGCTTACACTCTCTACACAAAGTAACTCACAAAAAAATGCACTCCATAGGGTGAGGCATGTAACTAAGTAATGAATCATCAGTGCAAAATTATAATGTAACACCATCATGGGAATCTTTTTCACAATAAGTGTCATAAAGTTCTACCACCACCACCAGCAGTTTTGACCACCAAGTGTTTTACAGCTTTTAAAGTTATTCCTGTGAGTTTTTTACAATACAGTCACAGTGTTTGTCATAACTTCTGTAAATCATTAAAATTTGAGTCAATGTTATTTGTCTGGCACATAATCATCTGATATAGTAGAAGGAAGGTTTATGCTTGAAGGTCCAAGTTACCATGACTGAACCAGTTCATATTGTTAAGTCTCAGTCTGCCCCCTTGTGGATATATTACAGATTGCAGTTGAAGTACATGACCAATTATGTGACAACTGCACACAATTTCCTGTCCTCTCCTCTGTAGCAAAACATAGTTATAGATAAGCCACATTAGGAAATGTTGTTAATGTCTAGTCATTAAATTGATATGCATCTAAAAGCTGACCCATTGGATCTAGATAAACACAGAATGCTTTTACACAGTTAATTATTTGTGTTCTCTTGAGCTGGCAGTTTTTTTGATATAAGTGTCTGCTAAATGCATGTAATGTAATGTTGTGATTGGAAGCCACTGTGAAACAGACTCTGTGAAGTTTGTTTTAGTGTTATTTAATTACTTGCAGCAGTATCAAAGAGTAGTAAGTAGTCTGTAAGTAAAGTAATTGTGTGGAGGCATTACACATTAGGCATGTCTGCTTATGCTGCCTGTGTTTTCTGTCTTGCAGTTCATTCCCATGCCTGTGCTATATGGTGTCTTCCTCTATATGGGTGTGGCCTCACTCAATGGTGTTCAGGTGAGTCAAAAACTGTGAAGAAACTTGTTACAAGAGAGAGGAAAGCCTAGGTCCCCTACATGTGGATTATGCACAATGCCATGCACTGTGAACAACAGTAGTGTCCATATAAAACTCACCACCCTTCCAAAATCCACACAAACTAACACTGTTGCTTAAAGCAAAATGTGTATTTGAAATGTTCTTGCCTATGAACTTAGTAGTAATAGCAGTATTGAAGCAGCATTGGTGTGATTCCACTGATCAGCCCCACAACAGTAGCCTTTCAACATGAAGTCACTTTATTCCCCTGTGAGCTATGTCTCACGCCTCTGTCTCAGCGGGTCTCTCTCCCTTCTCCGTAGTTCATGGACAGACTCAAGCTGCTCCTGATGCCTGCCAAGCACCAGCCTGACCTGGTGTACCTGCGTCACGTGCCCCTGCGCAAAGTCCACCTCTTCACCTTCATCCAGGCCCTCTGCCTGGCCCTGCTCTGGCTCCTCAAGTCCACCGTGGCCGCCATCATCTTCCCGGTCATGGTGAGTCCACCGCCCCTCCCGCTGCCTGAGAGCCCCAGGCCTTTTGCCCTCTACCCGGATTTCGATAAAAACCTACCACGCCTGGGTATCCTGGGATGCATGGAATTATTTAGTCATTTACTGATAACCCAAATGCTTTGGACAGTGCAGGACCAAGTGAAACTGTGGTCACCTCATACAGAGATTGGATTTCAGGAAAAAAATACTGGGATGTACCTTACATGTGCATGCCAGGTCAATTGCAGTGTCTGTCAAATCTACAAAATCTCATAAACAATACCTAGCTGTTATGCTACCTGCAGTTTTGAAATTAGAATATATTCTGATACTTCTGTTCAGCTGTTTGGGAGTTGAGTGTTCTGAGTTTACACATGCCATGTATTAGAGGAGATATTTGGGTAACTCTCAGAGTTTATGAATGACTAGAGCATACCCAGGCCCTTGGAGAAAGCAGCCTTAATACTGAAGGTGAGCTCTAATGAATTACACTGAATTTGCATTGAAATCTAAGGCATAAAACCTGGGTTGTGATTTCAGTGTGCATGCACTGGGTTTCACCAAGACTTGTACTGAACTTCTAGCAGATTCAGTAGGGCAATCATAGGAGCTAAATCTATAGCAGCATTGTGGGCAATAGGCAATTAAATGAATAAAACAGAAAAGCAAGGTTTGGTTAATGGAAAAGTGTATGAATAATAGAAGCGTGAAATGTAACAAATGTGCAGTGTAAGTTATTGTAAGGAACTGACCCTAATGTGGATGGCTACTAGTGACACAGCTTTTCGCAGGAAAGTTCAGCCAAACTGATGTGGTAGCATAGTAGCACTTGAGGAAACACAGAAAAGGGTCAAAGGTCATCTGACAGTATGTATTTAAATGCTGTATATATTCTGTCTGCTGATAAGTGACGTCAATGTAATGAGTGTTCGCTGACACACTCAATGGCGTCCCTGTCCTCAGATCCTGGCGCTTGTGGCCGTGAGGAAGGCCATGGACTACCTCTTCTCCCAGCACGACCTCAGCTTCCTGGACGATGTCATTCCCGAGAAGGACAAGAAGAAGAAGGAGGACGAGAAGAAGAAGAAGAAGAAGAAAGGGAGCATAGACAGCGATGCTGATGATGTGAGTTCTTTTCCAGTTTGTTTTCTGTTGTGAATGTCAGTCTGAATGATTCCACCTAAAGAGAAAGGTTTATGCACTCAAAATGTATCTTATCCATGTTCTAAATGAGGCATAGGGATGGGAAATGTGTGACAAAGTGTGATACAGCAATCCCATGATGTCATGATTTAATACTGACTGTCTCTTAATTTTGGTAGCAATAAATTTGTCAGTGTATTATTTTGCATAATCATCACTCACATGAACAAGGAGGTTATTTCATCATTTGAAATTATGGTTCTACAGTATCATACAGTATAAAGATATTATTTCTTTGAGAAGACTTCCTTAACTGTTGATTTTTTTAATATCTTGCTGGAAATGTTGACATCCAATATTTGTAAGAACAGTCCAGCCAAGCCAGTCATCAGCCAACAGGGTGTTGTTTACTAAAAAGATCAAGAACATACAGAAAACATACAACGGAGAAGTAGTAATCAGAAGATACCGCTGGAAATCCTCTGTGGCATGATATTTAAATAAAAAGAGAGGTGATAAAACCATTAAGTAACACCGTGCTATTCAAAAACCTGGAGCTAAATGAAAGCTGCTTTTCTGTGGGATAGGGCTGTGCCTATTGGCTTCCAGTATAAGCCTCGCTAACTCTGGTGAAAAATACATGAAAGAAGCCAACACAAAAGATGTGCTCTTGAGGAAAAGGGGGCGTGTTCTTCTCATGGTCCTCAAAGTGTGCTCAAGTAGCTCACCTCAGGGCTCAGGCAGGGCTACAGCACTGTGGGACTCACAGCACTGTGGGACTGTGACTGAGACAGAGGCTCGGGGGGGGCGGGGACCAGCACTTCTCTAAGCCCTGACTGCACGTTTCCCTCCACAGTCTGACTACCCCTACAACGAAAATGTCCCCAGCATTAAAATCCCTATGGACATGATGGAGCAGGAGCCGTTCTTGGGTGAAAAACCCTCGGACAGTGAGTAGAGCAGCCCCGGTTGGACGAAGGCTGGAACCAGGGGCTTTGTCCAACGCTTTTTACACGGTCTTCATCCAGCAGCTCTCTCTTTGCGTCTCCTCGTCAACCTCCTCCCTCTCCCCCCCTGAGGAGGGGGCACTAACATCACTGCATGTCAGGTTCATGCTTGTGTCGCCCACCCTGCCCTTCCTTTGCATGGCACTAACTGACTTCTCTCTATCAATAGGTTTCTCTGCTGTCGCCTAGCTCTCCAATCATGAGTTTAATCTGATTGCTGTTCCACCTCCAGACTTCTGGCCTCTAACCACTTTTTGTTGCTTTAATCATTCAGTTTCTTTTTTTTCCTCCAAAGCTTGAATTCATTGTTTTTTGGATTGCGGAACCCGTAAACTCTTCATTTTATGTGCTTGCTTTTATGGGATGTCTGCACTCCCACTGATGTTTCAGCACTCCTCAGAAGCTTTGTAACAGCACTGTTTGAGCTAACACTGTGATTTAAAAAGTAGCATCATGTTTAGCTGAATGTTTTTCACTGTTTGTCATACTCTGCATGATTTACTTTTATGATTTGTAAATTTGGATTTTTAATGACTTGATGTTTGAAAAGCAACATTGAAATACCCTCTTGCCAAACAATCAAACTTTTTGATTGTTTGAAGCACCCTGCATGTTAAAATTGTTAGTAAATGTTACCAAAAAAATGATAATTTCCTTTTTGGGAGAGAAAAAAAACTTGAAAAACATGTCACTGTAACAACATAAAATCAAATTTAATTGACAGTGTTCAATCACTGACTCAAGTGCAACACATACTGACCACTACTTCATTATGCTTACAAGCAACACTCTTATATCACATGTCTCTACCTGACTAAATTCTGCATTATCAATGGCAATTGATTAAATGTGATCTTACATCTTCTCTTATGCTGGAATTACCTGTTTGAATCCCAAGAGGATCTTATTATCCATGCTAAGCCAGTGCTTTGTAAGCGCCCCACAATATTGTCACAAATCCTGTATTTTCTCTCTCTGTCACTTGGAATGGTGATTGAATGTGTCATATGGCTCCATGCGACCATTTCCCTTAAAGCTAAGCCTCATTGAGACACAATGCATGTATTGCCTATATAACTGTACTGTACCAAAGATATTCACAGTAGAGGGCGGACTTGTGAATACGGAAAATTACAGGATTTTGTCATGGTCATTTGTATTCCTCCAAAACTGATTTACATAAGCTGAATCTGAACAGGGCATGGATGTTCCACAAATAGTGCCCCCGTGGCATGTGTGAGGCTGGATGTGAGTCCATGCATGCGTTAATCGGAGGCCATATGTCTGCCCCTCCACAGGAGAGAAGTCCCCATCTTTCCTTGAACGACACACATCATGCTGAGCGGCTGCACTATTTCCACACCAACTCCCTGTCGAGGTAAGAACCCCGGGTGCGGCGTGGGCGTGCCTCCCCTCAGCCCCGCCCCCAGCCGCCCCGTCCAAAGCTGCGGTTGGGTGGGGGGATGGGCTGTGGCGTGATTCATAGCGGCCCATTACATGGGTGAGAGGGCAGTCGGGCGGCAAGCCAAGGGTGTGGGGAGGCTGCGTTTCTGGCAGATGAAACTGAGCAAAGGCGCACGGAAGGCGAGGCCGTCAGCTGTGCAGGTCCCCGAGCTGGCGGCGCGCCACGCCCGGGCCACCCGTTCTGGGCGGTCACGGCACTGGAGGTCACTTTGATTGGCTTTCGGAACGTCAGCACACCTCACCTCATGTTACCCTGAGCATGCTGGATGTATTGAGCCTTCTCTGTCAAACTTAGATCATGGCTTAAGCCTTGCAGCTGTCTGCAGTTACAAAATGTGTGGATAAATGCACTATCACAAGCATATAGGAGAGGGTATTTGAATAGTAATTTGAAATACTTTCTCAGTGGACAAGTGTTTGCTTAAAATGCTATGAAAGTGCCCACTAGTGGAAGCCAGCTTTTGCTGCCTTAGCCTGGTACCCTGACCTCCCCCAGAAAATGACAATACAACAAATTTAATTTTTCATTTATTATTGTATTTATTGTCATACCATGGCTTCATTAATGCTTAATTCCGATTGGCTGAAGAGGTGTAGTATGTATGTACAGTGAAAATGAGCCCCATCACATTTCAATGTTCAAAATGCACAATATGCAGAACACAGGCTGAATTCCATCATAGTAGGTCCTTAAGAGGTAGCTACAAACCAAAACCAGATACTTATGGTGGGTTTGATTCTGGGTTGGGATGGGGTACTGCTGTTAAACTCTTAATGAAGGTGCTTGGTATAACCTGAATTGCTGCGTCACATTTGCAGCTGTATAAATTGATAATATGTTATATTATCAATATGGAGATATGGAGGTTACACAGTAAATGGGCATCTAGCAACCAAACAAATAATGTAATTTATGCAACAAATGTGCTTCTGATGTCAGCGCATATATAACTGTTACATGTAACGTATGAATTTCTCTGTCTGTTTTTCAGTCCTGAGAGAAATCCATTTAAATCTGTGCCTCAGATTAGAATAGACCTTGAACCGGAGGACAACGGATTCTTCTGGCGGAGTCGAGGGTCTGAGACGTCTCTTTAACCAGTAGGACCCTGCCTCTCCTGATGAACCAGCCAATCCTCTCACAGACACACACAAGACCTTTCTATATGCATTATTATGTTCCCTTTCCTGTATTAAAAACAACAAAAAACTACTGACTGAATTATTTGCTTATGTGAAAGTGCATCACATAGAGGGACTAACCCCCACACCGCTGCTTTCTGCGAAGAGAACAAACTGACTATTAACAGGACAAGAACAATGCTATTTTGCTGAGGATGCCATGTTCCACACCGATACAGCCCTTTCCCCTACACATAGCAGAGTACAAACTGCTGTCTCACAGACATCATTCCTTACTATGCAAAATATCCCATCTTCTGCAAAACAGTGAAATGAGGTACCTGTTTGTCAACATGCATGACAGTGGACCTTATGACCTAACCTGCTGTTTGTATATCTTCCTCATCTGAACTTTTTATTCTTTGTTTAAAAAAAGAAATTACTGTAATTAAATTTTCCTGTAGCAGGAAAATAATACTTTGATCTGTTTTGTAGCTCTACCTCTTATTTTTAGATGCCAGGCATTCTATAAAAAATATAATATGTTGATTTTTAAGGGCACAGCATGGGGTTTTAATATTGTTAATATTCTGTCTTTTTAGAGTTCCTCGGGAACTACATATTCATGAGATTAAATGTATTAAATGAGAAAGCAATATCTGTGACATAGAGATAATATAATTCTGATGATTACTTGCAATTGTGTTAACTTTTACATGATAATGGTATGGTCTATGTTGGTAATATGCCATTGATTCAGATTTTTTTTTGTTTGTTTCTTTTTTAAAAATCAGAGTCAGGATTCCAATACAGTATTGTCTTTTTCCTTTGGCAAAAAGCATTGGATTTGTTGTGTGAAGCACTGAATCAAACACACAGTTTTAAGTTCCCAGTATTTATATATGGCTTTCATGAAAGTTTTTTTTGACTCCCATTCTTTTTTGCTACGTACTCTGAGATAATTTCTCACAAAAAGAGAAGTACGTTCCCTTTTCCATGAATTTGTGATGCACACAAAATTTTCAACATTTTTATTCCTCAAAAAGCAGTTACATTTGCACACCTATATGGTACCTGTAACAGGATGGGTTGGATATGCAACCCAGCATTTTTAAACCAAAACTTACCTGTTCAAAGAACTGCTGGTCCTGCACAAACTGGTTTACCTAAGTGGCTTAAAATCACATGTAACACAGGGGTCCCGAAAGGTACTTCATTAGTTATAAACTATTTGAAAGGTAGTTCATACAAATTTATAGGTTTTGCCATGTTCAGATGGGAACTTCTGTTTATCGTCTAGCTATCAATAAATAGAATATAAAACAGGTTGTCAGAATTTGATTTGTATTTCAGTTTGTGAGGCTTTTTCTAAAGAAGTGTTTATTTATATGCTTGATTAATAATTTCAATGTTTTTTCACTTCTTTCACATGATAGTTGTTTTTTTTCCTCATGGGAGAAAAAAATATTTTCTATATGTAAGTATCAAATACACATAACAGTGAAATACTGTTAGAAATAAAAGGTTTTTATTATTTTACTCAAGTATTTTCCAAAATAGTATGCATGTCCTACTTAAAATGGCCTCTCTATGACCCCATGAGCCTTTATCAATGTATATCCTGTACATTTGGGTATGTTTGTTAATTCAAAGATGCTTGCGGTATATATATATTTTTTGTCTATTGTTATTGTGATTAATTTTGATTTTTTTCTCTAAACCAATGTAGTTCTGCACAAGTAAGCATACTGTATTTTCAAACGAGTTATTTTGAACAATAAAGATACAAATCAATTTTTAACTTATATTTGGGATGGGTAGTTAGCATATACAGAATGATACATTTTCAGCATGGGCAAATTTTAAAAATGTAACCTTATGAAGCATAAGATTAATTCTAGTGTATTCAAGACTGATACATTTTTCATTGATTTTTATTGTGACTTTTTAGAGTAAACACACACAAGTGAAATGATTTTAGAATTTATATTTTTCAAATGAAATGTATATTAAAATAAACTGAATTTATGCAACTTGCTTTGTTATTTTTGCTCAAGTCTTTTTGAAATTGACAGACTTTAGATCACTGCCACATCATAAGAAAAACACTAACTTAATTCTTGGGGTTGTAAATAAAACTTTCACAGTAGCTCACAGTACATTACTTGTGCCACATTAACACATTTTTCTAAGAGGATAAAACTTCAGCACAGAGGCCTTTGATCCGTATTACTAGTGATTCCTTCTGGAGGCCTGTATTGCAATCTATCTAGTAGAATTGCATTGAGTCAAAAACATATGATGAAACTATCCACTCTTCATATGTCTAAGACAGTGTGAAAGGAGACTGGTTATCTTTCACTACCATTAACTTTGAATAGGGTAACGCAAACACTATACATATTCTTGTCTTTTCAACATTTCATTTGTTAGTATTCTGTCACTGTTTGCCATGAGAAGTAGTAGAGCACTCAAGGTATTAAGCCTCACTTTGTAAAAGCATAGATGAAGGGGAGTTAAGGCTTCCACTCACAACAGCTCTTGATGAGGCTCACAGCCAAATAGTATTAATCTGCGTGTGTACAGGAAATAGAAATGTAAACCCTTTGAAATCTGATACTCGTGGAGAACTGGATTTTCTTAAGAATAAATCCACCCTAGCGTTTTTTTCTCCTCTAGCCTTAATATACATCAGTAAGAAAATAGTAAGAATAGTAATGAAACCCAGGGAAAGATTTTGTTTGGATGTAAGGGCTGCTGGCTGAGAAAACTAATTCCCTTTATATAAACATGCAAACTAGTAATCTGAATAAAGTACATTTTTTTCAGAGAACAGGGCTTAAATGACTGTTTTCAGAGAAAAGGTGAAGGCAAGGTCCTTAGGTACCTTTTAAGGATATCTCTCTGTGTTAATTCCTTCTCACCAGTCCAACAAAAAGAAAGGGGGGGAAAAACATTACAATGGAAAATGCCCTCTCACATGTCCACTACAGTCTCGGGAAGGACCACTTAATGTTTATAAGTTAAGCTTTTTTCATCCATTCTCCACAGTATGTCATCTTGTACATCTTGGATTATGTCTTCCTGCAAAATCTTTCCGCTTGTCTTACAAGCACCAAGGAGATAAGCAGTGCTTGTGTCAATAACTGGAAGACAATACCACAGGTATTATGAAATGACTTCCTATTCCAGCCTTAAACCGAAGAACAACGATAAGACTGCACAGCGCTGTGTCAAAGGAACAAACTGACCTAAATGGTATGAGGAAAATGTTTACATATGAAGCCTTTCAATATTTTCTGGCCACAAATTAGACAGCTTTGATATCGTAGACTTGGACACAGCTCAGCATTATCAATTGATGGTAACGTTTTTCTTAGCACATCAAAGGAAATAGACGTTTTGCAGACTTGAGCAATGAGCAGTGAGAGTTCTTAAAGTGATAGAACAAGTTAACCGCCCTGACATACCATGCTGAGACAGGGGTCAAACCTGAGGGCCGCCAAGCACAGTGCAGTCTAAAGACCTGGCCACCAAACTGCTGGCCTTAATCAAAATGAGAGACGAGTTACCTGTTCTGCTGAATAAGAATAACATAGATTACGCCGTAAAACAAGGTTCACTAATAGGTAACTATTAACCTAAACTATTAACTATTAACTTCTGTTTTACAGCTCATTCTGTGTGGGTGTGCAGAATGGAAAACTAACCATTAAATCCTATAGCTCAATAAGTGTAGGCTCACTGCTCCATACCCTTATGGAGTCTACTGTATTCTTTGTGTTTGTATTATTAGTAGTAGAAGTACTATTACTAGTAGTACTAGTATTATTAGTAGTTTACAAGTACTTTAACAATTCCAATTATATAAATTAATAAATAAATTATAAATGCTTTATGAAAGCTTTCAGGATTACAACTGTGCTTGAGGTCTTGGTCTCAGTTGATACTTAAGTTTATGACATGCATCCTTATTTTAATCATTCAGACTGAGCTCATTATTCTGTTACTGAAATAATTCTGAAAGCATTCTGAGGTCATTTAAGATTGTTGCTCTTAGTGGTCCAAGCTGACCACTTTGCCCATCATCATGCCACATCTTTGCCTGTCGCAGGCGTGACTGTAACTTAGAGAACAGTGGGGCCCTGTAATATCCCATGGCTCTGTACGAGGCAGACTGAGGCCCACTTCCTGTGTGAGAGCCAGAGATCGCTGACCTGAGAATAAAGGCTCCTTGGCCACATTCTGGGGAGTCTGTGGTCTGAATGCCATGTGGCGTGTGGGTGTTGGCAAAGAACAAGTGCAGGCCGGCCCCCAGCACCACTGCTCTTGTGTGTTGGGGGTCACAGATAGAGAGAGGTGACAGGGGATCCATGGAGTCACCAGGCCATGCGCAGCACACTACACTGTGCCAGGCAGTCTCATCAGCGCCCCCTGCTGGTTATCCTCTGGCTTATGTGTGATTCAGCTGGTGCCACTGATGAGGCTGATCATTGTAAGAATTCAGTTCACAGGCACAGACCCTATGTTTTCTGCTGTCATCAAGACATGAATACTTAACGAAAATTATGCATAATATTTATACAGCATCTTTCATGGATCTCAAAACACTTTACTGTGTGTGGGAGGGTGATGCATAGATGGCTTGATTGCAAGAACCATGTTTAGAATCTGGCCAGCACAGCAGGGAATCCCCAACTTTTTTTGTAGATTGCTGTCTTTAATCTCTTTGCTGGACAGTAGGGGGCAGTCTTTCCTTTAGACCAAGAATAAACCATTGCCCCAATGGAATGAGAAGGACTATTCTGTACATGTGCATTTGCTTAATGCTGCACACATGTATTTACATCTACCAATCAGCTCAACATCTGTACAACATACTGTACAGCATGCATTTTTGTAATTCAGCATGGAATTTTGTAATTCCACCCATGGTGATCACAGCACAGGTGCAATCTTGAAACATTAATGAACAGTGATGCACATTTAACCATTATAATCTACTAATTTTTTTGAACATCTGTGTGATAACTCTCATTTTTTCCTTATGAAATATTTACAACATTAATCCCTGCTTGTTTGCTATCCCCTTGTGATTTCTGTTTCTGCTCTAACCTGTTCAGCCACCAGAGGGCGAGAAACATCAACAAATTTTGCACCAGTTAAATGAAACATACAGTAGACCTTGTTTTTCTCCGTTACTAGAGCTAACTGCAGATAACTGCTTCAGTTTCCCTATATTTTCATACATTTCTTCTATATTCATAAAACATGATATCTGATGTTATTGAAAGTTATTGACCTAAGTCTGCTCCCAAAAGCTAAGCCTTAATTTCAGGGGGCCTAGGTGTAAGATAACCTGCCAGTATCAGCTTTTTCATTATAGAAAATTATTTCCCTCTGCCTATACATTACACAGATGTCTGACAAGACCCTAATGTCTTTGATCTCCTTCTTGCAGAAAAATACAAATTACAAATACAATTAACTTAATCTTGTTTCTTAAAAATAATTTTGTTCTGGCCCACACTACCTCTTGAAATATGGGTAAACTCATCATTAAATATTGACCTTTGCAAGACAGGGAGAACAATAAGGGCTCAACCTTGAAATTTATTGAGCAATCAGCATTGCCATTTCCATTTTATACACTCCTTGGTTATCCAATCAATGGCTTGGGTCTTGCTGTTCAAACTGCAGAGTCATCTTCACTGGGAGTGATGAAGGCTTCAACCTGTTTGAGGAATGCAGTTTTAATTATTCCAGAGGCTCGGAGCATAAAATAAACATCAGCATTGTATGACATAACACAAAGATGAAAAAAAAAAAAAAAACCTCTGGGTCAGTCCAGGACAGGCAATTAATGAGCTACTAAGCTGATCTTTCGTGCATAATTTCCTCCCCTTCCTCTTGTCTAGCTTTTCCCCCAAGTTTAGTTGGCTGAGATGTTCACTGTTCATTTATTGGCTAAGCGCAAATCAAAATGTTTTGCTTTTCCAGGAAAAATGATCCTAATAATTTTCTCCCTGCTCTTACGTTAACTCTCCCCTTCCCCGAGCTTTCCTCCCTTGTTGGCAGCAGTAATCCCCAGACTGCTCGGCGCTCCCTGTGAAAGAGCGTGTGTAACGGACTGACGTCACCCGGGGTTTGATGTTACGCTCACCCGGTTCTGGCACTGCACTGGCGGTGCGTGTCGGGAACAGCATGTCGTCGCGAATTCCACGAGCACGGCGGCTCTGGCGTCAGCATCGCCCCTGCCAGCCTGCGGCAGCTCCGCCTCCACGTCCCTCAGCACCCTGCGTGATTGACAGCCAAGGAAGTGAACAATCAGTGGCTCAAAGACCAAACGCTTACTGAGGCCAAGGCCGGCGACCCCTTGGTTTCGCTCTGCTGCCGGCTGCTGGAGACGGTCCTCGGCGCGGTGCGTTGAGGACAGGGTGGGTTTGGGCTTTTTTTTTTGCCACACTGCGTGTGTGGGTTTGTCTAGCGTCTCTGAAATAAGTGTCTGTCCACACGGGGTAATGAGTCGGGGTACCCGCTGAGAAGATTTGCCTTAATGCATTACTGTCCAGTTAAAGGCTTCACTTTCACAGTTTCATGGTGAATGAAAAAATGGCACTTTGCTTCAAACATTCAAAGTGGCTTACTTTTTTCTGAATGCGGAGAAATCCAGTTTAAAATACTGTGAGCAAATGTCATCAGCCTTCGACACAAATTCTGTAATCCTTTTCAAATGGCTTTTCTGGAAAACAAAAGAAGATGTTTGGGTATATGGTAGTGAAACCTCTTGTGTAAATCAAACAACCCTGATCATCACAGAAAGAACAAATGCTTGTCCGTTCACCAGGATACCACTGGAGAACAACTGACAGTGCAGATGGTTCAACTTTCATCAGCAAATGATGTAACAGAATCAAACGAGCCAATTCAGTATCTGTGTGTATCCCACATTGCCTGTGCAAACATAAAATCTCTATGTTGCAGAGAGTTCAGGTGTATTGCCTCCCTGTATACCTGAATAAAGAACACTCCCAGATTGCTCTGAAGCAATGGTGGGCTCTGGCAGAAATGTCTTGAATATTAATTGACACATCAGGTCCCTAGGTTTACCCTATCTCCACTGAGACAGCCTTCAATTGGATGTGCTTACTAATGACTCTCCATGCCTCTTTCACACTACAGCAGATGAAGGCAGACTCTGCTAATTGGATGCTGTTCAGAAGAAAAAAAAAAATGAAAACAAGGGACCTCTGAAATAGGCCATGGAAATAGTCTACCTTTGCACTGCGAGATATATTGAAGCCAGGCCTACAGTACAGTACTTCTTATTATAAATGCTTGTCCTGAGTGCACACTTCAATTAGGTGCAGCAGAATACACACCGTGCTGGTACACACAGTCTGATGTCCTGCATGTATTTCTGTTTTCCTCGTTCTTGAAAAGCCAATGACTGATAAGTATAGAGGGAGAGGAGATCTGGAGTGCTCTGTTGAATGGCTGCTCCTGCTCATTTTGCCTCTGTACAACATCCCAGAAAACAACAGGGACATGCAAAGAGACTTACAGAGGCAATCAGCAAGCCGAGAGCACGAAGGCAATGTATCTATAATGTGGCGCACTGACCGGTCTGTTAATCCCTGCTTCCCATGCGCAGTTGTGTCGGTGCAGTTATAGCCCGTCTGAGGCATTATTGCAATGCGTATTTCACCTTTCCTTCCATGCAGGCCTCGGCGTCAGCGCTCTCGCAGCAGAGCTTCACGGTGCCCTCAAAGTTATCGGCGACAGTAGCCATCACCGGCAGGGACACAGAGGGGCGCTTCACTCCAACGTCAAACAAATACCTAAAAGCACCAAAAAAGGCTGCACGTTCTCATTCAAGACCACTTTTATGTTTTTTTAACTTCCCCTGCATCAACAATTTGGCCACTACTGCAACTTCATGGACAACATTCAGGCAATTTTCTCCTTGTTTTTTCCCCTACAATTGCCCAATCTGTAAGGCTGCTGGACAATTCCACTTCATCCTGAAAAGTGTCTGCTTTTGTCAAAGTTGTTCAGAATTACAATGACACACTGGCATCAGCACTTCAGAGGCTGTCAAAAGGAAAGAGAGTGCAGAGTTAACTGCACAAACTCTTGTTCTGAATGGAAAGTGCTGATATAGCCTGTGTCTAAATGGCGATAGTGCTGGCTGACCCTTGAAATAGCTCTGGCAGATTCTGAAGCTGGTGACACACAATTCACCAAATCTAATGTGGAATCTCTTGAGCGCTGTGAATCACCCTCTTTGATCTTCTTGATAAATTGTTTTATATGAGTTCCGGGCTTGATTTCAGAGTCATTCCTTAACATCCACCATGAAAAAAATCTTATGAGCTGGTTTTTTTATTCTATGCAGATCAATGTTTTTCCCCCCTGCAATCTCTGGAATACAGATAAGCTACTCAGTTCATCCTTGAGGAATATTCATTCAAGAAATGCCTAAACTGTAGAGAAAAGCCATCGAATATGTGATAGGACATGCTGGCTAGCAAAAGCAAGGGTGCTAATTATCTCTAATTTACAAGGCAGAGCCTTGGGTTTCTGTAACCCCTGACATCTCAGCAATTTTCCCCAAAACAAAATAGTGGAACTGAAAATGAACTGAAACACCAGGAAAACAATCTTTTACCATTACTCCTTCGATGAAAACTAAACGAGCTAGCCTTTGTGACAACAATTTCTGAAGGTCACTGGTCAGAGTAGATATTAAACTATTTATTTCCATACTTAAATACTGGATGAGTGGTTTGGCAAACAAAATGCAGTATGTGTATATGTGAATGGTAGGATTAGTGTTTTTCACAACCAACACAGCCTTTGTCCTTTGCGTTGTTTTTTGTATCGCACACCTTTCAATGGCATCCTGACCGGCTCCACTGCAGACGTGAGGCGAGAGACGCTGTTCGGTTCCCGTCGACACATAAGTCTGTTTTTTCAGGTCGTCAACACAGGTAAGAGTGCCCAGAGGCGGTTTGCTGCAGCACTTCTGAAACTCAGCTGATTTGGTTGCCAGTGTGGAGTCATTACAGAGGACTCCGTGAAAGTCTGTGAACTGGGGAAAAAAATAAAACACGATACACACCTCGCCTTGCTAGGATTGCATTAGGATTTGGAATAACATGCCAGACTGAGACTGATTAACTCACTAGTAAAACATGAACTGCTGAGGTGGGAATATGCATATTACACATATTAATCATGTGTGGCTTTAGTTTGGCAACCTAGGTCTGCTCCATAATAAGACATTCACTTTGACTAATTTAGACTTTAGACTAAACATCCATAATGCTGGACATAAACAGCACTTGTAATCCAGTTATTGTGCTTATCGGTGCAGTAATTGGTGGATATTAGGCATTTATAATGGCACTGTATTCTAAAATATTACAGGAATGGCAGTAATATAAAAAGTTACTAATTACTATTAATTTTCTCTCTCCTACTCTTATCTTTTCCTGTCTTCTGCAAAGATAGCTCTTGATTCAATGATCAAACAATTGATTGAGTTTACAGGGTGCATTTTACTGCTAATTAGTCAGTAGTTTTGTTTCCCCCTCTCAACTGACTATCAACAAGGGCTCATACAATTGAATGCAAGGTGCTTGACCTCTTCAGCTTGGCTGTGCCCTACTCTCGTAATTATGCATCCAGGTTGTGTCCTCTATCTATCTTGGCCCCTATTTGGTGGAATGAGCTTCCCGTTCCTCTTCCAGCCATATCTACTCCCCTACCACAGTGTGGTCATGTTCCACTTTTCTGTCATTTTTATATATTGTTGTTTTGCTGTTTGTAGTTTGTTGTAGCTTCTCATTCTCATAATAATGAAGATAATGCATTTCACTTGACATGTTGAATCATGTCCTTCTTATTGTAAAACATGCCATGCTTTTTTGTTAGATGCACCTTGCATTTGCACATTAGAAGTCACTCTGGATAAGAGCGCCTGCAAAATGACAAAATGCAAATGACTCAGGTTTCCTCATTTGCTCCCTTTTCATTTAAAGTTTGATTCAACACCTCAAAACATATCTATGGTCTTGATTTGAACAACTGTGATATTACAGTGAATATACATTTAAAACATTTTATGTAACTGCGGTATGTTTACATTGCTTATATGTTTGTGATGTTTACTTGTCTTTGACATTTAAGTCGTAACTGACAAGGGGTGCTAATAAGCCACAGAATAATAGCTATACAAAGCTCTCACTGTCAAAGCTCTGAAGCTCTCAAGACCAAAATTTTCTCAAAATCAGAGTGCTCAAAGTGAAACAGAAATGGGTGTAGGTTGTCCATACCTCCTGGATGATGTACGCACCATTTGGTTCTAAGCAGTATTTTGCTAGTCCATCATGCAGATAACTAGCAATAGACGATGCCTCTTCAAATGGGATTCCCAATATGCTCCCATAATGTACAGTCAACCTAAATGGAACAGAAATCTCATATGATGGATGAACCCATAATCTATCAAGCCATTCAACATATTGCTCTTGGGTTTCAGAGAATACATGTCTCTGTGTGTGATATACAGTAATCATATGAATCCATTCATACGTTACAAGTAAATACTGCATCAATCACGTCACTCTGCTGTTCTGAATAACATATTATGATGGATTTTTTAAATACTTATAATCTGTATTGACTGGGGTAAAATGTAACCTTTTCTAGGAAATATTACAGCGGGATTAAAAAAAAAAAAAAAAAAAAAAGGACTGAATATTCCTTCTGGCAAAACTCCCCCTTGGATGTTCAGCGCTTTATGAAATCAAGTTAAATCTCTTCCTACAAAAATAGTTCAAAGCCACACATTTCATGAAGTGGTGCTCAGGTTATTTACCCAGTTTTATGAGATTTCAAGTTCACTTGGTTTTGGCAAACAGCCGACGTGAATCTCAGGAAAACATTTGATTCCCTTTGCTGCAACCTCTAGAAATCAGAAGGATAAAATGAAGAAAAAAAATATGTTGTTGGAATAACAGTCTATTGGAAGTACCAGTGATGGCCAGTGGCATATATGATTTCAATTAAACTGTGGTAATTTAATCTCTTATAATGAATAAGTCACCTAAATGCTGGTGCAAGGAAAATTTGGAAAAAAAAACCCTGTATAAAACTCCTTTGTCAGCTCTCCCCCAATTCTTCCTTGCAAAAACATGAAGAGACATTAACCCGCATATTATGTTGTATCAGGAAAAATGAGATGGCTTGAGGGAGCTACAATGTTCATCCATAACATGTACCATAATCAGTATGTATAGAGGGCTTTGCTAGCAGCTGATCATTTATTTGTGCTTCGGTGACCATGGTGCATTTCAATGTTAATCATGTGCCCCGTTTCCATTGTTCTTATGTCGTGACTAAACGCTGTTGGTCCTTCAGTTCCCTGACACATTCCCACACATGGGCCAACATGGTGCGCCTACACTGACTGATTTAATTACGTATCTCAGCGGCTGGTCTTGTTCTGCCACATCCTGCAGCTCAAACTACAAAACACAGCATGTTAGATACCTCTCAGTCAAGCCTTGAAACACACCACAATAGCCAAGTTCATTTCATTTACACCACATCCACACTGCAAGAGAGCTTCACGGGCAATTGTGCAGTATACAACAGGTGGGATATTGGTACAGGTCAAGGGCACTATTGAGCTCTGAAGTGTATTCTGTACGTGTGAAATTGGAACATTACAAACATTTCAGTTTCTGTACAACTGCTCACAGAGGCTAAATCAGGGCATGTTATAAATAAGTACATTTAATTCAATTAAGTGAATAAAATGAAACTAATCAGGATGAAAATTAAATTTAAAAAATTCACAATTTAAGAGTGTCAGCTAATTCATGAATTATTCAATTCAGCACTTACAAAAGAAATCTTAAAACAGTAATAATGGGTAAATGATTACCAAAGTACCAGATCTCTGATTTTGGCACATTACCGACACAAACCGACACATTAACTGACGCAGAATGTGGACTGGTGAAGGACTAAGGTGAGAGAAATAAAAGACAATTTAAAATGCCTGAAATAAATGTGCAATCAAGCATTCATGTGTGTAATTTGAATAATAATACAATATTAAATAATAATGGTAAAATAATAATCAGCTGCTAGTTCTCTATTTTTGCACCCCACCTTGCATATTCTTGAACTAGAAGCACTTGGAAAGGCACTGAGGGTAGCTTCAGGAACCCAAGGGTTTGGGGGGGGGGCACCATTGATTGCTTCTGCACATGCAAAACAGTCTTTCCCTGAGGTTCATTTTCAAAAACTAATTGCCTTTTTCAAGAATGCTTAAGATTAATTTCAAGCTCTTTATCAGGTATTCATATTGATGCTATCCAATTACATCTCAGAGTACAGGGCCACAAATGTAGGCTGTTGTAAACATGATTCCCCATGAGGGAAAGCTGCTTTAATGTTTCTCCTTTTATTTTTGAAGATGAAGAGTGTTTGGACTTCCAGGGGGATTTGAGAAAAAACCCATTGCAGGATAAATGTTTAAAAAAATGGTTAGCACCTCACTCAAAAAGCAGGGGTTGGACACCACAGGACTGCAGCATTTTTCAATCATCTGTAGGTAGCGGGCAGTTGCATTGAGCACTAATTCAGCTGGGGTACTTCTGTGTCTCCGTGCAAGTTCATACATGTACCTGAAAAATACAGGCATGGAAAATACAGTTGGCTGGTAGTGTAGGCCTTGGGCATTCAGTACAGGCCCCACAACAAACAGGTGAGGAACAATGTCTGTGATATTCTCTACACAACCCAAACTGTTGGCTCCAGTACTATGTTAGATAATACAGATGTAAAGATATGCTGCCAGAGGGGGTGATTCAGACCTGAGATATGCATGCATAAACCATGCTTAAGTGATTCCACTTAGAGTTGCGCACCTCTGGTACTACTAAACGTATTCATACAAGGGCCGCTTAAACTCCTTTGTAGGAGGGTCAAATCTTCCTAAAATTAGGGGCAATGCTCAAAATGAGGGTGTGTGTCATTTTTAACAAGATGCACGTATTCTGAGTTGACACTGTTTTCTCTCTGCCATCCTTCTTCACAGGAGAAGTTTGAATAAGTTGTGTGCCACAACAGCCATCATGTGTTACAACCTTGTTGGTAACTAAAAAGGTAAAGTCCAGGGAAAATAAACAGACACGTATTGAATTTCACATTTCAAACTCACCCAATTTGATAACTATAAATAATTAGTTTAGTCTAATCTAATCTAAATCTAAATACTGACGGCTGTTTGCTACCTAGCTGCTTGTACACCAACTGCACCACTGTCTCAATAACCCGCCATTTTTAAATTTTGAACTCCACCATAAGCTCCACCCCCTTTTATTTAATTCTGGGATAGGACACAAGAAATATTTCCGAGAAACAGGGTAGCTGCTGCATTCTTCTTTTGCTGAGATGGAAGAACAACATCTTGATACTTCAAACCATACTAAACTATCTGTACTATCATGTGTGACTACACGTTATGGCCAAGCATACTTGCTAAGCATACTACTCGGTATGCTAGTGTGTGATTTGGTGACACAGCCTCCACGTGTTGACCTTAAGACTGTATTCAACAATCACACTCAAGCTGTGTTTTTCAAATGCAACTTTTAATGACTCCGTAAGGATGGTGAAATGGGAAAGTTTCGAGGGTACATGACACTGGAAAGGAAATGAGAAGATTCATATGCAAACAGTGATCTGGGCTCTTATTACAGGCACAGTGGGTAGGCTCAAACTCAGCTCTGACTTTTGTGGGGAAAAAAAAACACTGGCAAAACAGTTTACAAAAGACAAATGTGTCAAATGAACTGTGTGATAGCTGGCTGGGAATCATACCCCCTGCTGTACCTGGCTTGTAATGTAAGAAAGTTTCTATTAAACTCGGCACTTTTCATGTGAATGTTTAACTGGATGTCTCATTTGTGCAAGACACACATGAAAAAAAGATGTGTAGACAGGCAATACATCACCTGTGTTCTTTTTTCTTTCACTAAGGTGCATTCTCATGTAGCGCTTCAAAAAGCATCACAATACTGTTTGTTACTTTGAGTGACTTTGAGTGGAGTGTTTGATCCTGCAGTCAGTAAAGCATAAACCAAATTACAACTCTGACCCACCTACTAATCACAAATCACCACCCAGCCCTCCAGGTCTTTTTGATCTGCTGAGAAAGAAGGCTTGTTCTTTCGCTAATGCTAGTGTACAGGTGATTAAAGGCCTGTTTTGGTCTACAGCTTTGGTGGTAATTATATCACTAAAGAGGGGAAAAAACTGTGCTACCTCAGGGAAAAAAATGAAAAGCATGAACTCCTTAAAGTGTATCAGTGCCTGTCAAGGGACATCAGAAATCACCAAGTTTCCTTACAAAGATCTATAACATTTCAGCAGCCAGCAAAATTACTATAGGTGTGGTAATACTGCATGGCTAATGACACACTTTCCATACCACACTAGTAGAGGAGGTATTCACTGTGGGTTCCTGTGGCAAATTCATATAGATTGTGAATTTGAAATGCTTAGCCTCGCGTTCGGCTGTCAAAGCAAAGTGAGGGATTAGTCTGCCTCTCCGGTGTCTGGGGTGGAAGTAAGCCTTGTTATGCTCTGCAAATGTCACTTCATTTAGACTCCCAGAGATGAGCTCCCAGGGACGGCATTTAATCTGCAAATACAAATGCTTTCAACGTAGCACATCCAAGGATCTGGCTCACTTTTAAGCAAAAGGCTATGCCCTGAGTGGTGATCTGCTACCTGCTATACGTTTTTTTTGTGGCCTATTCATTAACACTGATGCTGTGGTACACTGTATATGCATATATATAAGGCATATGCTTGATATTTAGCCTTCTAAATTGTAACTGTCGTTAACCTTACTAACAAGCAATCTATAAAACTATATGCTTAGTTTTGACAGGGAGGAAATGGAGACGGACATGATGGGACCAACTGTGAACTTGGTTGTTTATCCAGTTAAATTGCACATGTTGGGGATCCCAAGTAGCTCAGTGATTAAGGTGTCTGTTTTGAACTCAAACTAAGCTCTATGGCCTAGGTTCAATTCTGGCTATGTCATCAGCTGATTATGACCAGCGGCCCACAGAAGCAGACCAAATTGGCTTCCAGGGATAGGGGTGGATAGGTTGGCCAGGGTTTGTCCATCTCATCAAACACTGGCAACCCCTGCTGCTCAACTGTGCACTCACAATCTGCCTGTGTAAAGCTCCACATGAAGCATCCTCCTCCAACTCATTTCTGTGCAAGCTTAACTTCTTGTCTGCAGTGTGAAAAGAAGTGGCGCTTGATATCACGTTTTTCAGAGGAGAGCACATATTGGTGCTCTCATGGATTGTGAGCAGAAGCTGTAGCTTTGAGCAGCATGTCTGTGGGCATGTAGAACTGGGCATTCCAAATTGGGGAAAAGGTGGGAGAAAAAGCATTAGGCATTCAAAAAAATGTGTATGTAACTTACATTATTGACTATAGATGACATAACAGCAGCGACAATGCCTAGCTAGCAACACCGCAGTAAAGGAGTCAATGGAAGCGTAATTTCTCATATGTAGATCCATAGGTATTCTGTAAAGAAGCATGCTCCAAGTGATGCTACAATAATGCCAGTCATTATCTTCAGAATGAACAGCACTGTTTACTTTACCCACAGTCATTTTCAAGGATCACTATTTTAATGAACCATTCATTTTCTGCAATCAGCATTCCATGTGTCATAATTAGAAGCGCCAGATTACCAGTTGTACTTTCATTACAAAAACACTCTCTCTGGTTAAGACCAGACATGACCAGGTGTTTCATGCATATTTTGAAGGTAGTATACTGGCGATGTCCTTCTTTGCATTGATTTAATTACACGCAAATCAAGAGTAGGGGCAGATTGGTTGGTTGTCATGAAATGCTTACTGCAACAATCTGTTCTTTATTTCATCATTTGCATTCAAACATCTACCAATAGATTTATTTGGATGGAAGTGTTTTTTTACACATTCAAAGTATCTCAGTATTGGTGAGATACTTTCAAATCACATCTATCAATACAGTTTCTTCTTCAGTGGAATGACTAAAATGTTGATGAGTGTCCATTAACTGGTGAAAATGTGATACATTACATACACTACATTCCTCCATCAGACACTTCTCAACTGATCCCCACCATTCAATGCTTAATGGAGAGCAGCAAGTCTGATGAATCCATTTAGGATAATGTAATAATGCCAAAAAATATGAATAAATCCAATCTCCTTGTAATTTGTATGATGTAACCATAATACAGCATAATGCTTTCATTTCAATAATGCCATTTTTACAAAATCAGTTTGATATAGATGCATGTGGTTGGACTTCAGGGGTAATTGCTGATGAACAATATCAAAGTCAATATCAATATCAAAGTCTGCTGGTGAGTGCAGTACACCACAAAAAGACATGTTTTATGAGATTTGCTCCTTGCAGAAAGAAGACATTTACTTTATTGCAGGTTTACTGTTGCATTTTACCTGAACCCTCATTCCCCTTGTGAAAGTTTATGGTGCAATATTTTGATATAATTAAATATGTAAAGCAAGTGTGAAAAAATCAAATTGGTCTTTGGACCCACAGGGTTAGTGTCTTTGCATAGAAAGAGTGCTCTCATATAAAAAAAAATATATTTACAAATGTGCATTTTTGAATGTGTTTATTCTTTGATGATGTGACTGACAGTTGACTGCCACGTTTCCCTTCAGGACTCTTTGATAATGGATTTCTCTTCTGCTTGAACGTCACCATCGCTGCAGCGCAATCCAAATCATTTTCCCCTTCAACCCTCATCTTCCCTGACAGACCTGAAAAGAATTGCCACCGTTGTGTCAAGCGTAATGCCTCATCTGGGCTAATCTTTAAAAACATTTCATGTTGTTTTGGAAGGTGAGGGAGCATTAGACATATAACGGTTGTTATTATTAATGATTGTTTTCTTGGCAAAATGCCCAATTCCCTGGTAAAGGACCATTCAGGATTTGGGGAAAGTGTTTGTGAAAGTGTTATATGTGTTTGGGAGGGAGGGTGTGCACACAAGAGTAAGCCACACAATGCAAGACACAGCTAACAGATCTGAGTGCTAGCTCTTTTCCTGATTGTCTGGCAATCCACTTTGTGTTTTATTTCTTTTGTGTACTTCAATATAAGCTGCAGCGAAGATGTTCTGTGCAAGGCTTTCAGAGGCTTTATTTGAAAATACCTGTGGAGTTTACTGAAATCCAGACTGTCTGCCGTTTGCTTGGCTACACAGTCTAGTGGAGTTAACGGTCATTCCCAAGGGTGCTATGTGGAGCTGTACCTACATCTTATTGTCAGGCCATCTGGATGGCTGTCAATGCTACAGTTATATGAGACAAAAACAAAAGCAGTTTGGTTTGAGCTCTTTGGGAGAAGCCCTTGAAAATACTAAATATTTGATGTATTCTCTCTGACAAAGGACACAGATGGAAACAAAGAAAAAAGTCAGAGTTAATTAAGCCAATGATTTCATTAAAAGTGCATTTTTGCTACAGAGCTGTTGTAAAGTGAAAACTCATTTGCTGTTGTCCCTGGATGAAACTTTTTTTCCCCCAAGGAGGCTTTTGTATTTAAGGAATAAAAAGGAAGCAGCTTAAATACTTGGCCTGGTTACACAGAAGCATAAAAAATAAGTAACTATTATTCAGCTTTCATACTTTGGGTGTACCTGCCTTTTATTGAGGCTTAAAATTAATGGATATTTACTCATTTTTTATATAAATTTGGCCACAATGTTTTTTTTTTTTTCCACTATTTTCCTCCCAATTTAGAATGCTGCCCCCCACTGCAGTCTGGGAGAGTGCAGACAAACACACACTCTCCTTCACACCATGTGATATCAGCTGCCATTTCTTTTCACACCACAGTCCACAAGTTGAGCTAGCACAGACACGAGTCAGTAGAAGAAACTTCAAGTGCAGCTTTATACAGAAGACTGTTCAAAGTGGTAAAGGTGTTCAAGGTGAACACCTTGACCACAGATGTACAAAGGAGCCTGGATGTACAGGCCACCCTTTCCAAACTTCAGCTTTGAAAGGCAGGGTTGTAGAGTAAAAGAAAGAAATCATTTTCTGTGTGGAGCTTAAAGCAATGGTTAATGATGTAATGAAGATCTTGGGTAAACACATAAACATGTCAAAAGCAAAAATCACGTACAAACAAGGAGAGATGGAGAGCTACTGGCTTGGTGAAAACAGGGCAGGTCTGAACCATGGCTACTCTGAACAAAAGGTAAATATTATTCACCATAAAGTTCCTCCACCAGCTTTTTTTTCCCTTTTTCCTCTTCACACACCTGAGCATATACTGTATATATACACAGTGGCCATGCCACAGTGTGCATTAAACAAAACCAGGCAGCTTTTTCACCAAATTAAGTGGGTTCAGTCTTTGTGTAGACTGTACACTACTGCAAAACCTGAAGGCCTTGAGACAAAGACAATACATGTTGACACAATGGTGAGCGAAGCAAGGCCTGTTTTTTGAGAAGTACATTGAGATGAACAGATTTATCCCACTCCTCGTTTTGGGAATCTGCTCAGCCCCACTGACTCCATAGTGTCTCAGACTGTCTCATCACCGTGCATAAAATGAGTCTCGTTACTCTGACACGCACTAGTGCTTCGCATCGGAAACAAGGGAATGGACAGGAAGCTTTCACATGCAACAAAAACACTGCAGACTTTTTAAATACACGATAGATTTCACCAGGGGCTCACCTGGATGCATATCCGCTAGCGTTTTGTCGGTACTGCTCACATACTTCTTCGTTTGTCGTTTCCAGGAGCGAGGGGAGCTCCTCGGCGGTGTAGCGCAGGCTGGCCAAACACAGCTTCCTCTCTAGGCCCTGTTCGGCGCAGCATTTTCCGATTCCCGGATGTTTGGGAAACGGCGAGTCCTTCCCACATGAAATGTCGGATATACTAGTCGCCTGAGAGAAGGAGAAGTCATCATTAGCATTCTTAATTTCCTCAGCTCCCCTGTTTCCCCAGTGTTCTCTCTCCTGTGTTCAGTTGGTTCAAAGCACGCTACAACCCCGGTGGGGAATTGTGATGAACAGTACGCATTCTCCAGAGGCCTTCATTACATTTCAGAATCGTCACTCCAAGCGAACGCCAGCAAAGAATATATGGGTTTAATTGTGCTCCATAACTGTTTTTCATCTAAGTCAAAACTTTATTGAAAAAAAAAAAACGCTGCTGTTGGGACTTTTTCAAAATCATAAACAACAAATGGCGTGGTGCGCTCAAACGGAAACTCTATCTGAAGCCCTAATGTGGCCAATAATCATAGCAACATGAACAGTGAAGTGGTGCCAGGCTGCACCTGTTTAAAGCATCAGGACATGATTTCACAACCTTGCTTTTAAGGGCAATTTGTGATTCCAAATGGAATAATAATAAACGATAGTATTGGAGAGCTCAAGGTGAAGGGAACAAGTGTTGTCGTCGAGTACCTGGTGAGTGCAGTACACATTTTAATCTTAAATTTCAAAAAACCATTTAGATTATTGCCAGCGTTGGCATAATGTTTTTTTTTTCAGGTTCGACAGTTGAATCATGAACACCTTGCTATCACTATATTGTTGGAAGTACTATATAACACTCTACAATGGGAGTCGCCACCATTGAAACAGCGAGTACTGTTACAATTGCACTGGCCTGCTTTCTGTATTTCTTTTCAGGCTGTCTTAATCACCTTCCAGTCTACTGTCCTCCCAGGGTTCATTTATCCTATTACCAGGGCAATTGTTTCAGAGTTTTTCTGTTATATGAAAGAGGATTTTCTGTATTTTCAGCATAAAAAGCCTAATGCATGAAAAGACCTGCTGAGGTGCGCTTTCAGTATCTTCGTCCTCTGTCAGACAGATTATTCAGAGCGCAGCAGGGTGCCGGTAATTTCAGAGGATGCAACAGGGGATGTTTAATTGAAAGTGTGAAGACTACTTTTGTTTGACTCGTTTGGTTGTCGCGATAACAATGCGTAAACATTAATATGCCCCCGTGGTCACGGGCCGTCTGAGGACACCACATTGCTTTATATATTCAGGTCAGACATGGCCAGCAGCCCATACACACAGCATTAGGCATTTTCACAGGGATATCAGGAAAAGGTGCTTTAGGGATGTCAGTGTAAAACCTGGAGTCTCTATCACAAATTTGTTGCCATACTTGTACTGCTTTTCATTAAAAGGCTAGGGGTGTTTGCATTCTTTTCATAGCCAGGTATATTCCTTGTCATAATAATAATAATGACAATACATATTTGATATCACATTATTAGCAATTATCTATCTAACTATCTAGATAATACTTTGATCAACACATGTAAACATATTTTGATTAGGGCCACTTAAAGTCTGGATGATTACTTAATGTTGATCAGGATGATTACTTAATGTTTTTCATTTGTACTGAAAATAATCAAAGTAAGCTATATTTTTTAGTGTTTCAATTTTAGAAACACTTCCAATTTTTTCACCAAAAAGACAAGTAATAATAGTAATACAAATATATAAATGGAAGTTTCATACAGACCAGCAGCTGTCTTGGTAGTGAATACAATGCTGTGACAAAAGGTTGGCACATACCCAAACTCTCAGCGAGTTAGACGCTTGACAACCTGCTGTACAGAGCATGAAAGTACAGAGCATTACAACTCTGAAGACACTCTAAAATCCCTTAAAGGGTCACTCAAAGTGACTTGCAAAGTTTTGCTTTCAGATTCAAAAATCCCAAGATGTAATCAAGATGCTGATTATTTGGTTGCTTTCAGTCCGTTAAAAATGTATGCTGCCAACTTTTCCAAGGGTACTAACTGTTCGTAATTAAACAGTATTCAAACTGTCCAACACACAACACGTGCTTAGGGATGTATTTGACAGAAAGAAAAGTATCTTTCAAAAGGAATGGTCCAAGGAGGTGCTTGGTGTGACTAGGGATGAAAGGGTTACCGGTTTCACGGTAAACCGCAACGGTTAGTATTACCGTTTCAAATTTGAATTATCATTAAAACCGCGGTTGATTACTGCGCTTTGAAAACCTCACGTTAAATACTGTTCAGCGTCAACCAAAGTTAGCAAGTCGCAGACGCGCAGGCGCAGCATGCAACGTGGGTTTGTTTTGTGTTAGTGAAAACATGGCGGAAGGCAGTGACAGCGCTCCGGAGATTTTTCATCATTCTAAGAGGACTAATTTGCTATTAAGAATGAATTCCGTGTACGTTTGTATTTGCATATTCTTGAAACAGAACACTGTTTATACCAGTTTATTTCCTCCTTCTGTGTGAATTTTCCAGCGTAACTACGATGTGACAGTATTATTTGTATTTTTCTGAAGTTCAGTAAATAGTTGAACTCTTACGAAGTCTTGAGTCATTTAGCCTACTTTGCTGTCAGGGGGAACTGAACATTGGAAAACACTACTATTTAATTTGTCCTCTTCAGCATTATCATGGTATTTTGAAATGACCTACAAATTAGCCTGTATTATACCAAGACTTTCAGAAAACAACATGCACAAGCAGACTCGACTCTTCCCTTTGCGTCTGATTTGCGAATAAAGCATCCTGAGCGTCCTCACTCTGAAATTGACGTCTTCCTTACAAGCTCATTGAAGCAACTGGAGCCGTGCATGGGAATGTTGGACCAGGTAGCTTAAGTTTTGCATTTAAAAACATGTATCTGCACTTCATTTTAGAGTGTTTTTGTAGCCTGAGAAAGTAATGTCATCTATAAAAGACATAGTAGACTATTGTACAATTCATTGGCTATGTTATTATTTTAATGTTTATGCAAATAAAAACTGCATAGTGCTGCTAATTTTATTTGTGGTTTTCAATATAAAACTTGGTGAAATGATTTCAGTTTGTGTATCAGTACTTTTTGAATATTTTCAGCACATTTTAACAATACCACAATAATACCGTGATAATTTTGGTCACTATAATCGTGATATTAAATTTTCATACCATTCTCTAGGTATGACATTGGAACGCATTGTGCCATGCCTATATGAATATTAGGGATGCAATGGTACAGTGGGTCCACGGTTCGGTATGTATCACGGTTTTTGGGACACGGTAAAGGTTTCGGTATGTTTATACTTAAGAAAAAATAAAAACACATCACTCTTTAAACAATTAACTCTTTATTTAGCCTACAGACAAATAAAACTTTCCATTCAGAAAAATGGCAGCATGACTGACTAGTAGGGATGCTCGATTTTGGCAAAAATCATAATCACGATTATTTTGGTAAATTTTGAGATCACGGTTATTTAACAGATTATTCATTGACTTTGGAAACATCATGCATTTATTGAACTTTTAACCCTTTCGCATAGTAACTTATTTTTATGCTATGTAGCGTGTGTTACATTACATGGTTTGTTATGTTTTCATTAGCGTTATTAAGCTTCTCATAGTTTTCAGTATGAAACTTTATACCGTTGAAAAATCTCCGGAGCGCTGTCACTGCCTCCCGCCATGTTTTCACTGACACAAAACAAACCCACGTTGCATGCTGTGCTTGCGCACCTGCATCTGGGAGATTGTTAACTTTGGTTGATGCTAGGCAGTATTTAACATGAGTTTTGTGTGGTAATCAACCATGATAATTAAAATTTGAAACGGTAATAATAACAGTCGGGAATTTTACCGTGAAACCGTTTCATCCCGAAACTTCCGGCGCTGCTACAGGTGGCTGCCCGTCGCAACTGCTCCGATCTATTTGTATTGTTTGGTCTATCTATTTTAGCTTTTAGCATATTTTTTAGCATTTTTCTTATTTTAACCTTCCTGTTATCTTCGTGTTTGCCCCCCATCCATGTCCCTCGCAGTCACTTTAGACCGGTCTGTTTTAACTGCATTATCTTTTAAACTACAAGGTCAAATTTGGTAAATCTGGTATCTGGTGAAAGCTGAGACCTGTGAGATGTTACATCTCATGGAATACTTAATATAGATATCACCAAATTGCTGAAATGTAAGTAATTACACAGTATAAATTGAATATTTCATTTCCGTTTATTGAGAATTTCAAATAAGAAGGCCAGTTACACCCTGAAACTCATCTAACACAACATAATAACACTGTTTTAACCTCTAAACACATTCTCAGACTAGTAGCTAACATGAATAACTGCAGTGAATATAGAAAGAAGAAAATATTCCAAAACGAACATTTATTGTAAAACAATTTCACAGAACATGAATAGTGTGTGTGTGTGTGTGTGTGTGTGTGGTGTCAAGGTCTCTCTGACTGTGTATGTGTTCACGCGCAGGAGTGACAATGCAAGAGGTTCGTCAGCAATTTTATATGTTCAAATGGCAAGTGTGGAGGATATCATAAGGTCTTGAGGCAATCAGATGTAAAACACAATATTTATGATTGATTGAAAGTTGTAAAACAGTCAAATTTGACCGAATGCCATATTGAGGCCCCCAGCCCCCTGCCCCCAGGACCCCAAATGTTTTTTTTTTCTTGGAAACATGATGAACAATGATATTTACAATGATATTTAGCTTTGGTTGTCACATTTGGACAGTATAGACCCCATTGACCCCAAAGTCCCCAATTTGGGGGTCCGCCTCCCCCCCCACGTGGTTCTGGGTCTGTTCTGCTTTCTATGATGTTCACATCATGCTTGGTACAGTTCGAAAGAGCCTTTGATAACCTTTCATTTGATACCACACTTGTCTATATTTGAGCTACTTTTGATACTTTTAATTATGGGCGTTAATTGGTTATCAAAGTTGTTTGCTATGGCGGTCATTTTTGACCGAAGACCACCGATGCTATAAGGTTGAATAAAACCTCAAAATTCTATGCAAGTGGTTGCCCAGCAATTTTATATTTTCAAATGCCTAGTGTGGAGGATATCATAAGGTCTTGAGGCAATCAAATCTAAAATACAATATTTATGATTGTTTGAGTGTTGCAAAACGGTCAAGTTTGACCGAAGACAACAGGAAGGTTAATCTTTTTAAGAATGCACTCTACACACTTTATTGAAGTTTTTCTTACGTTCCTGCTCATCGGTACACTTTTTTCACCCAAACGATACGCGAGCGCATGCCGGGGGGAGCAGGCTCCCTTTGTTTACACTCGGGAAGAACTCCTATCATGGTGATCCGCGGCTGCCCCCGGGGAATACCAACAACACATTCCGGGTGAAATAAGAAGGAAATACAGTGGCTGCAGAGCTGGGATTAAATGGCGAATGAAGAAGAGGCGATACAAGCCGTATCTCCCTTCCATCATTATGGGAAATGTGAGGTCGCTGGCGAATAAGACAGACGAACTAATGGCACTGGTGAGGAGTCAGAGGGAATTTCGGGAGTGCAGTATCAAACCCTGGATTACTAGAGACATAAAGGCCCTCCTTAACGACAAAAAAGGGCCTTCAGAGCTGGGGACAAGGAGGAGATTAAGAGGGTTCAGAAGACACTGAATATTAAGATCAAGGAGGGCAAGGACACCTATAGGAGGAGGATGGAGAACAGGCTGCAACAGAACAACACAAGGGAAGTGTGGTATGGCATGAGGAGAATCACCGGCTACAATCAGACCAGCAGTTGTGTGAGAGAGGACAGCGTGGCCAGGGCCAATGAGTTAAACCTGTTCTTCAATAGGTTTGACACTGGAGCCCTTGTCCACCCACCCCCAGCCCCTCGACCATTCACACCTCCCAAATCACCACACAGCCCCCCTCCAGACCTTCTCAGGTCCCTGTATCTGAAACTGCCCCTCCCCCTTCGCCACTCCCCCCAACCATCACAGCTGACCAGGTGAGAATGCAACTGGAAAGACTCCACACAGGCAAAGCGGCAGGTCCTGACGGCGTGACAAGGGGGGTGCTTAAGGGGTGTGCCGTACAGCTTTGTGGAGTCTTTCAAAACATCTTCAATCTGAGCCTTAGACTTGGAAGGGTCCCCACACTCTGGAAAACATCATGCCTGGTCCCTGTGCCTAAGAGGGGGCACCCCAAGGTTTTAAATGACTACAGGCCAGTGGCGTTAACATCACATGTGATGAAGACGCTGGAGAGGCCACCTCAGACCCCTGGTCAGACCAGCTTTGGACCCCCTGCAGTTTGCTTACCAGGAACGCATTGGAGTGGAGGATGCCATCATATACCAGCACCGGGCCTACTCCCATCTTGACAAGGCTGGGGCCACTGTGAGAGTCATGTTCTTTGACTTCTCCAGTGCCTTCAACACCATACAGCCTTTATTGCTGGGAGACAAGCTCAGATGCATGCAGTTGGATGCTCCGCTTGTGAACTGGATAACTGACTACCTGACCAACAGACCGCAGTACGTGAGACTAGGGAGGAGTGTGTCAGAGACAGTGCTGAGCAGCACAGGGGCGCCCCAGGGGACCGTCCTGTCTCCCTTCCTGTTCACCCTGTACACCTCCGACTTCAGGTACAACTCAGAGTCATGTCACCTTCAAAAATTCTTTGATGACTCTGCCATTGTGGGGTGTACCAGCGGGCAAGAGGAGGCAGAATACAGGGGAGGGGTGGACCGCTTCGTGGAATGGTGCAGCCTGAACCATCTGCAGCTAAACGTTAGCAAGACGAAGGAGCTGGTCGTGGACTTCCGCAGGTTCAAGCCTACTCTGATCCCTGTCTCCATCCATGGAAAAGATGTCGAGGTAGTCCACTCCTATAAATACCTTGGAGTGCACCTAGACGACAGGGACGCTAACAGACTGAACAAGCTCATCAGGAAAGCCAGCTCTGTCATAGGAGGTGGAATTGAGCTGGAATTACTAGGGGCAATGGCAGAGAGGAGGATGCTTAACAAACTGGTGAGCATTCTGAACAACACCTCCCATCCCCTCCACGACAGGCTTGTGAAGCTGAAGAGCACCTTCAGTGGCAGGGTGATCCCCCCCAGATGTTCCACCGAGAGACACAGGAGGTCGTTTCTGCCGGTGGCCATCAAACTCTACAACTCTTCCCCTCTCTGCCGCAACATGGGACTGAGTGACGCCTGATGCCCTGTGCTGTTCCCCCTCACACTTAGTTGCTGTCCATTGTACAAAGATTATTTTCTAACTATCTCACTCCTTCTCTGGTCAAGATTTGCACTATACAGTTATTATCGTCATGCACATTGGATTACAATAACATTATTATATATTATATACTATGTATATGTTCATTGCACAGTGGACAATAACTTCTCTATCTACCTCACTATTCTCTTGTAAGTCATTATATGATACTTAGATAATTACTGCACAGCGCAGAATTGCACAAACACCTTTCTTTCTATTTATTTTATACCTTTCTATTTATTTTATTTTATTCTATTGTTTTCGATTTGTGCTGGACGTTGCTGTTGAGACACCCAAATTTCCCTTGGGATTAATAAAGTATTTCTTATTCTTATTCTTAAATCGCGCCGGTTTTAGCATATGCGCTAAACGGCAAATCACACCGATGTGACCGTACTGGAGAATATTTGTTTTTAGATTCCCCTCTCTTCTCCATCTCGTATTTCCATACAGAGCGCTGATAGGCTCCAGGGAAATTCTGACAGGCTCCAGAGATGTTCTGTGGATCTGAATGTACAACGTGCATGTAGTCTGCAGCGCAATAAGCAAGTTTTGGAAATTATAGGAAAATGACAGGCATATCGTATTACCGCGGTTCATGTGTGCGTATTGAACCGTAGGGGGCGTACCGAACGGTTCGACAATATACCGTGTACCGTTGCATCCCTAATGAATATATAAGGCTTTAAAATCTGCTGTTTTACAGGAAGTGAGCAGATGAGATTTTTTTTGACCAGTTGGAGGGGCCATAGCTTGATAGGGTTAACAACACAGTGTACCCATTTACAAAACAAGATAAGCCACAACCTTTAGAACTCAACCAGTACTCTAAAACTGAAAACAACTTTGCAGTTCTGTAACAGTTTGTATTTTGAATGAATCATTCAGTGAGTGTCACCGTTAATGTGCAACATGCAGTCTAACAACATGAAGGAGATCCATCTGTAGATGCAGCATATTATGTTATGTGGAGTGTCATTGAGCATGCTGGTGTAATAATGACCCAGTGCAATTTGCCAGATAAGTACACTGAAAAGTATTATGTACAGTAAACAAACACTCTATGCAGAACCACTGCTGTGCAAGCACTACAACAAAGAACCAATTAATTGAATCAAATTAATCTGGGAAGTTTTACATTTACAAAAGACTGTAATAAGGTAGAATACAGGAGCCATATCAAGCTGAGATATGTCAGCAGAATAAAGGGCATAGGTGGAAACTGGTTAAAGGTGAATTTTGTACTGACACATAGAAGTGTCCTTTTCACAGACATCTATTAACACATGATCTCTTGTACCAGGCCTAGTAGTGGAAGCAGAGCACGTGGTTCAGACTTTCTTGACACAGTGCTCGACACACTGTGTGTGTTGTGGACAAACGTGTGTAGGCTGAGTAGCCTGTTCCCATAATTAAAATGTATTATGTTTTTTAAAAAAGGACAGATAGGACTACCTATGGACAGAAGGTTTTAGAAATACAGTTTTAGAAATACAGCTGTGGCAAGTAGCACATCCTCATATGAATCCATTTCACTCTTTCTTATGTTCTTCTTATGTTTCTTAGTCATGCTAATTTAAAGATCACAGACAGAAAAGATGAGTGAACTTCTAGAAGTAGAGCTGTGGAAATTTGCACATGTGTAGCTCAATCTCTTACATTCTTTATAATGTTCTTAGTCATGGTTAAAAAAAAGACAGATAAAACTGCAGACAGAATGATTAGTGAGCTTCTAGAAACAATACAGCTGTAGTGGAAATCTGCTCCTCTCTGTCTGAAAGGAAAAGATGATGGTTTTCTGGGTTTCATTCTCACCCATTACCTGCTAACATGCCACCCCTCATACGTCTGACCTCAATGGAAACCAGGTAAAAAAAAACTGAGAGAAGCACGTGCAGAAACCTCCATTTGGGTTTAAAATAGGATGAGATTACATCTGTGAACTCATCCAATGAGATTTTGTTTCCTCTGCCTTGTCTGATGTTACTTGATGTGTACCACATGACACACTACCCACCTGAAATAGGGTTCAGTCCAGTTTATTTATTGCACATGCTTATGGTTTGTGGAACAGTTTTTGAAAAAAGATAATGATGGCCCACCACCGCTTATGCCTCTTTTAAGTTTATGCCTGTTTGAGTCTTCTGGTTTGTCCTTCAAATTCATTACGGAATTCATACAAGTGTTTCTTATTACTAAGTCTTTGCTGATGGTGACAGAAACTTACTGAAAATGTGCAATATGCATACGCAAATATGCTAAGAAAAGGAAACTCTGCTGTATATAGTGTACATAAATGCATATGCAGTACACTGTGCACTGATCTGGCATCCAAAATCTCAAAATCTTTAAATTTGCTTTCAGTTTCAATGAAATTGTGGAACTAACTTATACCAGCTTATATTAATTGATCCTGTGGTAGATAAAGCTCTTTTTTCACTAATTAGTCATGAATTTATCAGATCATGTTCTGAACTGTAATTTCAGTCCTACATTTATAATTCAAACTGTATCTCTCCGCTCCACCTGTGTTGCAGAGTACAGGGTATTTATTTTAGAATAGACAAAGATAAAAACACACCTACAGAGAGCGCCTAAGTACCAGTGTGGCATGGCTGACGATCAGTCTTGAAGAAACATGAAGCATGAAATTAGTGGACCGTGTGGTATGGATGCCACATCTATAATTATACCCAACATTTTCCACTCTTTTTCATCTAGACTCTGTTTTTTGCTGCTTATACAGATTAAAATGTTTAGTATGTTGGTCCAACAAGGATTCTCTGTTTTAAATGTATTCACAGTTCTTTGAAAGTGTTGCTTGCTTATTCTTATTTTAATGTGGATGTTTATTCTCCTGATGACATGCACTGAATGTTCTATAGTTTGTAAGTTGCTCTGGCTTGTCAGCGAAAGAAATAAATGATATCATATCCATGTATGTGTGTTTTTTTTTTTCTGTTTTAGCCGTGCGCTGCACAGACCCAGCAATCTGTGGCTGGGTCCCTCTAATCATCGCTGTGTCTTTTGTCACCCCGCCCAGATCATTAAAATGATCAGTGGACTCACTCAGCCCCTGTTCTGAACTAATGGCCCTGAACAAACAGCACAGCTCATTAGATGATTTCGTGGCATGCTTCTGTCTTCCCTCAAACTCAGCTTAAAAATGAAACTCCCCAAGCAACCAGACGCAGCCAGCTTCCAGTGGTAGGCCATGGTCTAAAATCCCACTAACTACCTTATTTCACAGCAGTAACCCTAGTTTCTGGGCAACTGGTAAGTTACGTGAAATGAAAATTTAAGCAATAAGCACCGCGTGCACATACATATGTAGGTTTCATAAGTGTTAGTGTGAACAAATCTGAGAAATACTGGAAACTAGTATAGCACTCTGAAAGTTGTCATTTCTAGGGATATTTTGCAGTGTCCCCGAATAACATTCACTGAGCAGGAAACACACATCAAATTGATTATTTTTTGGCATGTTTTTACAATAACATTGTCACAAAGTGAACTACTGAAAGATAGCATATAACTTTAGTTATTTCTGTAGCCAGGTTTGGTGTATTTTTGGAATGCTTTTTAGAATTATTTTTGGGCTGCTTTTGTCTGGTTTTGAGTGGTTATTTGGTGGGCTGTTTCATAAATATCTGGCAACCCTGTTGAGTTGATTACATGAATGCCTCAGTGTTTGCCAGAAGAAAACACAGTTCATTTGGGATTTTTCAGACATAATTTGTCGTCTGCTTCTGCAGATGTTTACCCCACTGCAAGCACTTGCTTAGTGGGAAACCATTTAAGTCTGATTGCTCTGTGCAGTGTGGAGCCTTATCAACGGATATGATCTGGCCTCAGTTGCATTAAAGATGCACATATGCTTGCATTCCATTATGTGTTTGCATGCATTCACTCTCCTGCTCCTGTGAGGGATTCACTGAAATTTCCTACATAGCACCGCTTATATGAGAGAGGCACATCTAAATAATTTTCCTGAAAGATGGTGTGACGGTTGTTGACAACCAAGAAAAGAACCCACAATGAAATAAATACATTTTAAAATCAAACAGCATCACAATCTGAAACCAAGACCAGAAATATTTGGACAACACACTCAAATATGACAGCTGGGGGAGAGGTAAATCTGAGACCTGACTGGAGACGAGTTTTCGGCTCTGTCAGATGAAATTACTGGTGACTGAAAATGTGAGGGCACCGTTTGCTCACAGTCCTCAAACAAGCCAGATGGGTCCAACAGAGCAATTAGAGAAAAACACACACACACACACGCTGGGGAATACAGTGCCTTTTTCATCAGGGCCACGATGGGCAATACATTTTAGAAATGGCTGCTCGGACCACCTTGCCTTCACAGCTGCTGCCTGCCCATATTGAAGCCCTCAGAGGTGTTCTAAGTCAGCAAGCACTTTTGAGGCACTTCTCAAGGCATGGATTTTTAGACCAGCTTCTAATAAATATTTAATCGTACTAGTGTTCATTTGCTGCTGTATTTTAATTTCGTATTGCTTTTATCCCCAAATTTTTTTCTTATCAACTTGCCTGTTATATTTTGAAGGTGTTGTATGGTGTTTAGCTTGTATTTAATGCTCACTGTTTCATGTCTAGTGCCATGTTTTAAATCACCTTGGATTTCCGCATTATTATCGTTACTTATTAGAGAAGAGGCTATTTTTGAAAAGGCTCCTTTTGACCGTAAGCTTGGTGCCACCCCTCTGTCAGAACAGATGTGGGAGGCATATCACCCATGCCTCATCAGTTGTTTGGGTATTGATGATACATGCCATCTGATGCCCCAGCCACCATCCTGGCACAACAACTAGTGAAGTGAGCTGTGTCTTTGGGATTAGTGGCCATGCTGGAAATGAGGCTGTACATAGACTGGCATTCCCAGGTTCCTCATGCTATGTAGTGTGCTGAGTTTCTGTGATGCATGAGTTGCTATGAGTGGTGCTGTGCACTCAGTAAACAGATGCAGGGATGCACCAAATCCACATTTTTTAGGTGCTGGCCCAATACCAAAACGAGCACAACAGAATCACCGGGAAACAGAGCAGAACACCAAAACCAAAAACTGAAACAATTGTTTCCGGTAACAGATTTGTAAATGAACTCACTGTGTGCCTACCTTCAAAACAGCAGTTTAATTAAATAAACTGATGGTGACTCACTGTAGTGATTGCCTGTTTCCTCCTACTCTTCTTGAGCTGATCTGGATCAGGAGCAGGACTCGTAACTGAAAGGTTGCCAGTTCGATCCCCGCTGGGACACTGCTGCTGTACCCTTGGGCAAGGTACTTAACCCACAATTTCCTCAGTAAATATCCAGCTGTATAAATGGATAACATTGTAAAGAACTGTAACCTATGTAAGTCGCTCTGGGTAAAAGCATCTGCTAAATAATGTAATCTGGTTACATTCTAGGCTCGTGGAGCACCTCATGGAGATTCAAGGACATACAGTTCACACAGTTCAGTGAAATGAAGAGACTTCGAGAACACATTTGAATTTAAAAATCTCACTTAGGTGCTACATCTGAGTTTAAAGGCAATTAAAAGTCTGCATGGGCCTGACACTTAAACCTGAGCCTAAGCTGGTCTGCGCACTTTAATATACGAACTGAGCCCCGGCTGAAGACAATGACTTTAATATTTACTTGACCTGACCTGGTTACTGGTAATAATGAAATCAAATAAAAACCACATTCAGTATCACACATGTGTCAAAACTATCTAACCAAAACCTCTCCTTTTGTTAAAACACAGTGAATAAAGGTACATGAAAAACAAATTAATAAATTCAATGGCTCAGCAGCTTAACAAATGAACAAAATACAGTCCATCCTTGGTGGGAAAACAGTGCACTATACAGTGAATTAAGTCTCTACAAGTCAACAAGTAAAAATGGTAAAATTCAGCTCAATAGTTCAACAAAACAAGTAGTCCTTTTCAGGAAAATGGAGGGCGCTTGGGAAGAAATAAGTTTCTCTTGTCAAGCATGACATGTTTGGTAGCCTTGAAGGCAAAATCTAATTCCCTTTGTGCATATGTCTTTCATTCAAAGTGAGATTTTAGACCAGATTTTAGACAGCAGTGATTTCAAAACCTGACGTCCAGAGATGAGGAGCCTGACCTGACCCAGACTTGAATGCCATAACCCAGTTATAGGCCTGAACTGGCCTGAAGCCGACATGTTTCGTCAGGGTCCCGCCGGGTTAGGGTCGGATTGGTTTACAAGAAATGTTGAATGCAAGAGGTCAGCTACATACAAGCTCAGGTATGACATTTTACTAAGTAGGTACTATTATGGTGTTTGCTTGTTTTAACATATACATTACATAGAATCATTAAATATTTTAAACAGATGATTTTTTTGGGAGCAGCAAACAATACAGTATTTTTGGATTTTAAAGGTGGCATTCCAAGATGATGAAAGACTTTTTAGTATACTTTAGATGTCCATATATCATGTGCGAAAGGTAATGCCATCAATGTGGCACAAACCTCTAATTAGCTTTGTTACTTCCACATACAGCACATGCCAGGTATTATTCTGTCAAAGAAAACAAAACACATGGAAGGATCTTGTGCCTTAGTTGATGCTTTTGTAGCAGCTGTGTGTGAATCCACCATAATCCAAAACCGAGAATGGCTGCACATTCATTACTGTTATCTTACCAATAGTTGTGTGAATCCTCTCAGCCTCTCTGCGTCCGAGTGCTCTGAGGCATCTCTGTGGCTGGGTCAGCTAAATTATTGCCACTGCCATCAATCACAGGAATAGGCCTTCAGCCGGTTGCACAGATGTTCCACTGTGCAGGATGAGCTGGAGGCATGTGCTTTAATAACAAAGAATGTCGTGTGTGGTTTTCTTAATCGACCACTTCCAGATAATTATGCATTGTTTCACTATTATCACCTTCTGTCACAGAGATGTACACACACACTGGAATCATTTTAGCTGTTCCCATTTCACAAGTAACAGCCTTCAGCCTGCCATTTGTGTCATGTTTCAACAAGAAAATGACCACCATTGGACCTTGTCTTATGCCTTGTAACACATGGGCCTGCATGTCGTTGGGCAGACATGTGAACCGGGTATGGCTCATCAAATCCTAATCCTGGATTTAGTTCATTCCTACTCTGGGGCTTGCTGTCCTTAGCCCACCTGATGGGGGTTATCTGGGCGAGCTGTGAGTGAGGTCTAGTCAGTCCACAGTAACAAACAGCTGGCAGTGATCGGAGAGATCTGTATCCCTCCCCACTGAAGGGCTTTAGCCTCCTCGTGTCCAATGGTCCATGCCGTGTGTTGGTCAGAGATCAACAGCAGGCTGTGTCTGTTACATCACAGGGCTTTGAAGGGCCAGGAGACTACGGGCAGGCTAACAGAACACCTGCTCATGTGCTATAATCTGGAGCTGCTGGGTCCAGCCTCCCTTCACATATGGGCTCTTGCACTGGATTATGGACAGCAGTGTGTAGTTGCATGGGCCTTCCCATTCAGTCCATTTTAGGTCATTATTTGCTTGTTATCCAGGGTAGGATTTCTCAACCTGGATGGGACCATGAACTATTTTTGGGTTGAAAGCAAACAGTAGTTTCGCAAAACGCAAACTTCAGCAGTGTTCTTAACTTAAAGTGTAAAGTTCTTTCAGTGGATGTTGTTGCATGATTGACAGGACATGAAGAGAACATCAGAAGTCAAGCACTGCACAGTTTCACCCAATAATATGCATTTCTCACAGGACACAGCCCAATTAATCCTAAAAATGTTCCCAATTGCCTGGTTTGTAAAGTAAAAGTAAAGTCACATGTACCGCTAAAGGTAAGGATGTGTTCAAATAGAAAGTGAACAACTGGAATAAGTTACTGATGTAGGTGATGTTTCCAGTGCAGCTTCCGTGTGCTGTTTGGAAGTGTCTACATGGCGAACAGTGCTCTTGTGTTGAAAAATGTTGAGGTATTTTTCTGTCTGCTACTGGTGATGGGGTGTTATTTTCTGAGAACAATTTATAGCAAAACGGAGGGCTGCATGATGCAAGTCATTACCTGTTCACTTATTCTCCATTGAGAAGGACACAACCCCAACAATTAACAGTGAAAACAAGATTTTTGTAGCAGTTCTCGGGAAGTCACAATCTGTGTCTTGGTTGGGCCCTTTAACCGCCAGAAGTCTCATATTTAATCATTAATTAATTTCGGCCAGGTGGAAGGCTCATCAGTTATAAGCAGATCCGCCGTCCTCTCATGCTGTTCCTCCTGAGCAAGCGTGGGCTGAGGCTGCACTGTCAAATCTGTATTCCTCACCGGTAAATTATGAGGGGGCATGAGAGGGGGGTCTGACAGATGTTTCATCCTAATAGTACTATCCTTAGCCCTGCCATTGCCTGTTTTTGCCTTGGCATTTTGATAAATTGCTCAACTAAGACCTTCATTCCTTAAAAAAATTGTCTTTTGCTGCTTACCCCTTTCTAAATTGACACCTTTTTTGAGACAGGGTTAGCCAGCTTGTAACCATGAAGTTGCACCTGACATACGCAATGTTGGAAACAATCTGTACTCAGTGTCTGCTGTAATGCTAAGATGTTGTTTCCCCAGCAACAGCCATGACTAGTTGAGCAAGGATTCCTTGGGTTCCAGCTTTGCCCTTGAATGCTACAGAAAGAGTAGGCTAATATTTTTCATGGACGTATTATGCACGCAAATTTCTTTCCAGAGGTGCATCAGTTTTCTGGAATTGCCTCAATATTCAATTGTTCCAATTCCAGTTCTGATACAGGATAAATTCCATATAGGTACAAACAAAGCTAGAATTTGTATCTAGCTATAGTCATCTCAGCACAGGATATAAACGTTATTAACACAATAAAATATATCATGGACTGAAGTAACTTTCAAATTAAAACAATTACCAAACTAGCTAATTCAGAACATGCAACTGATAGAAAGTTATCTGTTGGCACAAAGTTTAACTTGTGACAACATTATTCTCAAGAGAAAATAATTTGTGATTTAAAATAGTGTGTAGATCTTGACACCTTGAGACACCTTCGGAACTGAAATGATAAAATAACTACATTTTTCTCAGAGCACCCCCACTTACCCTCCCAAAACAAAAAATCATTTAAAACTTTGGTTCATAATAATTATATTAATTATTTTTTCCAAGGAGTTTTTATAATTATACAAGGAACAAAGAAGTACTTGGCCACAGGCAAGCAAATGGGAAATGCTCAATATCTATTCAACTCCATTTAACTAGCAAAGCAACAGCCTCTCCTCCCAAAGCTTTCTAGCAATTTGCTAAGTTGTACAACACCCTCCTACAGGCAGCAGACGGAAGCTTGTGTGCGCTAATTACAATTAGGGTCCAAAGTAGATTAAATAGTAATTGGAAAAAGGCAATATTTATCAAGTGCTGTCCATCAGGATTTTCCATTTGGGGATACATGTTCCTGCCCCGTTCCATTGAGTGGCTGGCATAAATATGGGCTCTGTTGAAACTATGTCTAGGTTCCAAGAACCTGAAATTGCCATACATTTAGCTTCCAGTGCCTCCTCAATTTGACTCCACATTTGATGTAGATGTAATATTGCTTGTGTTGATCTTTGTTTGGCAAAGATGTCTGTGATTTGATATCTGTTAAACTGTTATCTTTTGACAAACTGTAAATAACGGCTATGCTTGTATGTTTTTTATCCTGATGCATCAACACTGATATGTTACTTGCTGGTCTGCACCAATGCCTTATTCTTGTTCCTTTCATCATATGTACCTTATTTAGGTCTCCATGGTGGCCATTTAAGTTGCTTTGGATAGGAGCATCTGCTAAATATATATATATAGAAAAAATAAAACAATTGCACCATATATTATGTAATTCTACATATAACCTACACATAACCTAATTGCAATGAATAGATGTGGTTTTTGATTATTTCAACAGAATGTAATCTGAAAAAAAAAAACTAAAAACATCTAAATAGCTTATAAGCATCGATTGATAGGGAAAACCCTGCTTTTTGGGCATCAGGATATCCTCACTGAAGGAAACCAAGGAGACTTTGGTATGAGTGGCCAACACTTCTTTTCTTTGAGTAGTTGTTCAAACTAAGACTCCCTGTTTTATACCAAGCATTCATGTCCAATCTAAATACCCAGAAGGTTTGAGAGAAAACACACCTTCTCCATCCAAACTGAAGACCCCAATACTGTCGTCACAGATAAAGACGGCTTGCCATTATACAGGCTGTAAATCCAAGACCATTACAGCCTAACATATATGCTTACATTTTCCAGACCCACTGGTGATGACATTCCAAATGCTGATTCTAAACTCTGATTTAGCATAAACTGACCTAAGATGACATTAGGGAATTACAGAATATACACAGAAGAACATGCTTTTACTGTTAATCCTGAAACGTGTTTTCCTATTTGTGTCGTCCACATAGTTTACACGCACTCACGCACGCACACACGCACGCACAAACAAAAGCAGGGTCTTCCAGTAACAGGTGTAAAGTGTTGTGCCTTATGTTGTAATATTCAGCCCAAAAGTCTGGATGCAGGATGATATCATTGCTCAGCAAACCCATATGTCTCATGCGGGTCAGATTTTCCAGGGGATTTGTAATGACTATATGTACCACAATCTGGTAATGGAAAATAAATGGATGATGTCAAAAGGACTTAAAACAAAAATGTGCCCTTGGAGAGAAGTGCTTATAAACAGAAGATTAAACAGATGAGACATAATGGGGTATGTGCAAACCCACTCTTGATCTAGCCAGAAAGCATTTGCCATCACCTTTAAAATAAGCAATTTATAAAAACATATCCCATATCCCTTGCTGTGGATGGAATGGGTACCAACATGATGGGACCACCAACCTTGGCAATTCATCCAATGAAATTGAGTATGTAAATGACATCAGTGAAAAATAAGCTAATGTGATCAAGTATTTTGTAAACCATCTTTTCTTTAATCAGTAAAGTAACACACAGGATATGTTGAAGCAAGGAGGTCTCTTGGTAGGTTATGAATTAGAACAAGGCAAATAGAAAGAAACTCACCCCAGTGTCATAGCAGTCAGGAGTAGCCCCTTCTGAACAGCATTTTTCTGCTAGTTTAAGCATTTCATCAGCAACACATCTGACTTCTTCAAATGTGCCATTAGGGAACTTCTGGCTGTACAAAACTGTGAAACTTAGAAGATAGAAGATAGTATATTTACCCTTTCTGAAACTGACCAAGTGTAATTTTGATAAATATTTTCATTGTAATATGAATAAAAAATAAAAATAATCTAATAATATCCTGTGAATACATCAGCAGGCAGCTTTCCATACACTTTTATGTTTATTCTGTGGAATTCCAAGTAATCTCAAAGGAGTTTGCCTTTGAATATGAATGACACATTTCACCAAGCCTTGCATTTGTTTGTTTTTGACTAAATGCCCTTCTGTGACAGTCACTGACAGTTGAGCAACTTACAAACTACATTCATAAAGTGAATGCCTGAGGCTAAAAACATCTTAGTAAAATACACTATCCACAACCAATGTTGGCCCTCTGCCAGTGTTAATTTATTTAAAAAAAGAATCTATTTATGTATCAATTTCTTTTTCTCCATTTAATCAGGATCAAATGTTTTATGTGAATCACAATTTTTGCAATCATAAAACTGACACCAGAACATTTGTCCCACAGAAAAAGTAATTTCATTAATTAGTGCCTGTAGCATGACATTTTAATTTGCAGACTGAAGTGGTTATTTTAATGAACAATTGGTGTTTTACTGGTTGCTAATTAACAATAGGCCCTGAATGAGTTTATTAATCTTCCACATCTGATCCAAGCTATACTTGCAGCAGAGATAAGTGTCTGTGATTGTGAAAACTGCATTGAACAACTTGAAAACAGCATTTGTAAATTGCTTTGCACGTCATTATGATAGTGCAGATTTGATCCCTAGTATGTAACAACATAATAGATAGACTGTATTTGGCCTTTTGCACACATGCCCACAAACAAGACTTTGCTGTATTTTCAAGGTATTTTTCCTCCACTTACAGAGCCTCCTTGTGCATGTATTTATGCATCAGCTACAGTAGATACACAAATCCATTTGTAATTTCTTATGTTCTCAGGCAGTGCAAATGGGAAAAACATTTCTGGGTGATGTGTGGTGTAGCATTAATTATTCAAGCTTTATTTCTTGTAGATATATTTTAATGAGCTAAAATACTCTTTTGAGAATGGCACTTGGGGCACAGGTATTTATAAATATTCATACATACAGATTTTTGAATTTCTCTTTTCCCAAAGTATTGAGCCCCTCGCAGACTTTCTCCTTCTCATAGTTCTTTCCTAGAAAAGGGAAGAGTGGAAAGAACATGAAGTGGCAAAAGGAAACTGCATTGCACATTCCTCAAGAACAACAAATGCAATGTATTGTGATTCGTACATTTTGAAAATATGTTTTTTTGGTGTACATTTTTGAAGTATATTAAAGTCAATCATTTCCACTGTATAATATTATGCCCTGTCAGAAGCATTTTTTTACTGATTGCAGTATCATAATCCTGCACATAATCCTGAACAGAGTTTAGGGAATACACAATAATTACTCTTATTTGGCATGAAAGGCAAGCACTAGGTTAATGAACTTCCATATCATTACATGCCACAATATCATGTACAGCATGATTCAATATCTATCTATCTATCTATCTATCTATCTATCTATCTATCTATCTATCTATCTATCTATCTATCTATCTATCTATCTATCTATCTATCGTGTGCAATAGTTTCTTACCTCTACTTCTGGCAGAACCAAAGGTGAATAAGGAGGCCACCAAAACAATATGAAGGGTCCTCATTGTGTTACTGACATGTGATGAATTTTTCCAGGAACAGCACTAGTCACACTCTGAAAATGAAGCATTAAAGCTGAAAGGAATTAAACCTGTCAAGTCAAAAATTAACTACAGTGAGGGCTTACAGCAATGTGTACAGACAGACATTATGTAATGTAGGTCATGGAGTTCTTTCTTTTTTTACTCGAAACAGTACACCATGATCATTTACTGCTCTTTTCACTGAAAGAACACCCACCCCCCCACCCCCCCCCACACCACACACACACACACACACACACACACACACACACACACACACACACACACACACAAACAGGCATTAAGGTTTTGGTAATTCAGTTATCAGCTGCTTGACAACAGTGACCTAGTGGCCAATTTAAGTAAGCCAATGCCACTCTGTATCAGCCAATCCAATGTGATTGGCATTGAATTATTGTGATAACTTTTTGTGGTTGTAAGTCCATGATGCTTTCCATCATAAAAAGATTTTCTACATTGCAAACCTGTTTTATGTGAAATCAGCTGATTTGTTTTTGCATTGCCTCATTCACCAGTCTCACAATGCATATTTCCATGTAATGTATAACGTAAATTCTATATCTCGCACTCGTGTGTATTAAAAATAAAATACACAAAAATATGACACAAATCACTAAAGAAATCAAAGCAGTAACACAAACTCCTCAGGGTCCTTATCACTAAGTACGCCCCTTTAAATAACAGAGACAGACAGTCAACATTGGCTTACACTATATGTACACATAGATATTTACAATCACACTGTGAGAATGCGATGGACAAATGTCTGCCAGAGGTAATTGAAAAAGTAGAAAACATTACATTACATTACATGCATTTAACAGACGCTCTTACCCAGAGCGACATCCATCACAATAGAATATAAGTGTATCCGTTCAATTTAAACGAGCAACACTGTCAGACCAGGTTAACAACACTCCCAGACCAGAGCAGAAAACCTACACTTAGTTGAGGGACTAACTGGATAAATACTCCCAGACCTCAGCAGGAGGTTTCTAACACTAATCTGAAACTGTCTCTTTCTTCTCTTCTGTAATCAATTATATTGTTTATTGATACCAGCCCTACATTTTTTAGGATCTTTTTAGTACAGTTTATGTTAAATAACTGACATACAGCATGATATTTAACATTCTGGGACAAAACTGCACTGTGTGGGGAAGCCAAGTGAAAAAGTGCATTAGTAGGTTGAATATGGGCCCTGCACTGCTCTGAAATCATGTGCTTATTATATTTTTTGAGATGAATGTGTACAATGTTCTTCATATGTGATTTCTCCCTATCTGTAACTGTTCCCACAGAATATGTTATGTGTGGGTGTTTAAACTCTTACTCCAATGAACCTCTGTTTGTACCGGCTTCATAGTTGCATCTGATTAAATGAAGTTCAGAACAATTAGGAGACTCAAACAACAAATCAAGCTGATATAACTGAAGTCAAAGCAGACAGTCCTTAAATTACCCTTAATGAGTGCTGGTGGTGTGAGTACAGAATTGGTAACGTGTTGTTTTTTTAAATAGAATATATACATGTTAGCAAAGACAAAGTGGATCACCTAAGATATGCTGCACCTGCAGTTAATTTGTATACCAATTTTAGCTCAGATAAACTTTGCACCAATCTTCCATTATCTTAAGAAGCACATTGCTTGTCAGGAGTTAATGCTATGCTTTGCATAATTTTCTCTTAAGATCCGGGGTCATTGTCACACGAGGACATGCAAGTTACAAATTTAGTGATAGAGAATTAATGAAAACGTCCATGTACAGGAAGCTTTTATGCCACAATGCCTTCCTAGAAGCCGTGCCAGAAATGAGATTGTCAGGAATTTAATCTTATTTTGCCATCTGCACCATTTTATGAACATAGATTATATCCCCAAAGACAGTTTACAAATTTAATTTTTCACAATTAAATTTGAGATGAATATAAGGTTAAGTCAAATATCCATTAAAAAATATGTATTTATGGATTTAAATATACATACACATATGAATCACAGTGGAAATATGCAGTGTTTTGACATGCAGCGCTTCATGCAATGACAGGACAGGGAATACAGCAAAATGTGAGTCCCAGTTTTCAGGCAGATGTTCATGTGCAATGGGAATGAGACTGCATGCACATTCACAGTTTAAAACAAATAAATGTTCAATTCCTCTGCGTGGGTCTGCTGAATGAAACTGATAAAATCTAAGACAAATTTAAGACAGAAAACTAAAAAAATTAAAACAATGACCCTCAATGTGGAAGAAAAATGTGTGTTTCTCTTCTTCTCATGTCCCTGTCTCTCAGTACCATGCGCAGTATTTATACTGAAACATGTGACTGATCCCAGCATTAATATATAAATAAATGTAGACATTAGATACACTTTTATTAGTACATTATTTGGAGCTAAAGAGGAAAGGTAAGCACCCAGAGGAGAATACTTGGTTTTCATCATAGTTGCCCTAAATCATGATCGGCTCTGCAACCTGGTCAGTCTCTCCATAAAGTGTGAATTTTTATTGGTTTTCTAAACACAGTCTGTAAGGAAGTTTAAGAATATCTTCACGTGACTATACCCTAGGGACAAAACCGAGCAACAGCCAGCCTGTAACTTACTTAAATGCTTACATCACAAAGAAACAAACAAATAAAACCAGATGAATTAAAATTGCTTGTAGCTTGTATTTGTTTATTTGCAGGAGCATGAACAGTGTTGAATAAAATGAATATCATGCCTCTAATTTCATGCTTGATTGCTTTAGTTTCAGTTCAGTGCCAAAACATAGCCATCTTTGTTCATTTTTAATTATATTTCCAACTTTGACTGACTGAGTTGACTATTTTCTAAGAGCCATTAAATTACTTTGTCATTTCCATCCACAATTTGAGGATGGTTATCAAAACTCCTTTACTGACAGGTATTAAATGAAGCTGTTGCCAAGTGAAGTGGAAGAAAAAATAAACTGAGTTCTCCATGTTTTTTGCTTTTCTTACCAGAATAATCAGACTGCTTCTTTTGCAGTCTTCATATGCAGAACCTATTTTACAGTATGTGAACTGCTCCATAACACACTGCTCTTAAGACCAATAGGGTACAATAATTAAATGAATATAATGTTTAATATAGTAAAATTAATGAGCCAATGAATAACGTGTGTCTTGTAGTTCACTGTGTCCTTTGAGATGATGTTGAGTAATTAAACTGGATAGCAATGGCACATCATTATGGTGAGTCAGAGTTATTATTTCCTGCAGTAAGTGAAACCCCCAGACAACTCAGACACACGACTACCATACACCCCGATAATGAGGACGGGCTTTTGGGTAAGACAGAGATCCACTCGGAGACCTGATCCAAGTCAACACAGCAGAACAACGTTTCTTCCAAAGGGTTCTATCAGGCGCGGAGCCGATGGCTCATTGCAGAGGGGGCAGGGACCTGTAGTGGGCCCTTATACAGCCTATTATAGGCTGTGTGGAGATGCAAGACAGATCCAAGGTGAAACTACGGAGACGGAAGGGCGAAGCGGAGAGAAATGCGGATTACAATGAGGTGTGCTATTTCAGCACACCTCATTGCATGAACCGTGGCTCCGTCAGCAGTGATGGCGATGGGAAATAAAACAGCCGGCGATCGCCTAGTTCCTACTTTGGGACTCGAACAGAGGGCGTAATTTTTCTGTTTGTACACTTACACAAGGATACTGGACAGCGAATAAAGTTTTCTGTAACTCTATTGTGTCTCTGCCCATTGAAAATAAATATTACGGCTCCGTCAGCAGAGATAGCGATGGGAAATAAAAAGTAGCCAGCGATCGCCGAGCTCATGCTTTGGGACTCAAACATAGGGCCTAATGGTTTCGATCGACCCCTAGCTAAGTTTCTCATCCTGGGAGGATGCTAGCTGCAGCGATGCCATGCTTCTCTCTGCTTCTGGTGGGGTGTGAGACCATTTTTAAATAGCCTACCGTGGCTCCGTAAGCAGTGACGGCGATGGGAAATAAATCAAGACAGCCAGCGATCACCTAGTTCCTACTTTGGGACTCGAACAGAGGGCATAATTTTTCTGTTTGTACACTTACACAAGGATACTGGACAGCAAATAAAGTTTTATGTAACTCTGTTGTGCCACTGCTCATTCAAAATAAATATTGTGGTAAGAAACTTAGCTAGGGGTCAGTCGAAACCATTACGCTGTCAGTCTGACTTTTTATTTTTTGCAGCAATCGAAGCACACAAACAAGCTATATTCAAAATATTCAACTAAGCAACAAAAATGCATGTTCGGTCAGGCAGATTGGGCCCAAGGTGGGCCCCTTTGTAACTGGAAGAACCGTGTGCCCGGGACAGCCGCACCCTCTGCCCCCCCTCTTGCTCCGCTACAGGGTTCTATACATAATTTTTATAAGGACTGAGAAAAGGTTTGTCCAGGATTCACACTCGACACTTTCAATCTGAAGGAATTAAAGCTTGAATGGATGAATCTTGATTTTTTCACTGCTGTGCAGACAGGTTTTGAGATATTGAGCAGAGTAGGTCAAGATAGGTGACACTGTTTATTGTCGTATATTCATTTAAAATCACAAAGCAAACATTAATTTAAAATGACTAAAGAAATTCCCTCCATATCCACGAACTGTGCATGCTGCCATATGATAAGTTGGAGCAAGAATGTGCAGACAACCCTTAAGAATTTTTTCTGTGTTTCCAGTTATTTTATTCACATACTTTATTAAGCAGTAAATTATAATATTGCAACAGTTATTTTGAACATTGCAATAAACTGGAATGCAACCATTAACAATTTGTAATTTGGACAATATTATTCATGTCTGTCATTAGCAAACTGTAAACCTGATAGTTTTGATGTAAACAGCCATACAGACACTTATGCAGAGGTTTCAGGTGGATTTCTGCTATTTCTTGCAAGTAACTGCAAGTGTTGAGCCAAATATAACTCTGGCAAAGTTTACTTCGACTGAAGGGGTGAACGTAAGTCCACAAATTCTTTCATTATTGCATTATGTGCAACCTGCATTCATCACCATATACATGTATTTAACAAATGGTAACATGTTTACTAATGTAGCAGTACTGACCACAGCCCGTATCTGTACCATGATGAGAGCAGACCTGGAGAAATATTGTGTGTTTTGTAAGCTTATTGCTAATTGCACATGTTGAAACATCTTGTTTAGAGCTTATAGAAATGAGTTATATTTGGCTCAACACTTCCCGAAATGCCTGCTGATCTGCCATAATTAAATTCGAGGGGACAACACTTTCTCAGGAGAGTAGGCCTGCTTATCAGATTCTCCATACATTTAAATTGGCCACCCACAGCTGAAAAGGTCAGTGATTAACTGGAGCCAATCAGTAATGCCATTTAGGGAATACTGTTCTACATTCCTTAATATACATAAAGCATAGACAGAGACAGTTAATTATCTTCACTTTCTCAATGTATTTCTCAATTTTGTATTCACATTCATCTACTAACAGCAGGTATGTTAACCTTTCCTCTTAAATGAACTGCTTTCTGCAAGTCTCATAATTGCCTTGAATAAATATAGTTAATAAATATGGTTGGTGCTGTGAAGATCAAACTTCAATCAAATAACTTTGTACATAGCATTCTACTACTCTTAGCATAGTGATGCGCTTATTTGGAAGTCGCTCTGGGTAAGAGTGTCTGCTAAATGATGTAATGTAATGTAATGCATGCCCGCAAAGTTATTGATGTGGGCAAGGGATTCAGTAAAACATTTGTCATAAATATGTGTGTGAACAAAGCAGAATTCCCTGTGGCAATTTTTTTCAACCATTTGAATGAGCTGAGACAAACTTTGCACTGGTGATTCTTCAAATAAGCACAGTGTCTATGAGGGATGTTCCAGGTTAAACTTTATTCAATGCACAATACCCATCAAAATGGTATACAATGCAGGTCAATATTGGTTTAAGTGGTACAGTTTTTATGCAGCCATTTATCCAAGGACAAAATTAGCTGTGACAAGTGTGTGTGTTAACCTTTTGCCACACATTGACTGAAAGCTTCCAGCTAACCAGGACTGGGGATTTTTGTGGGTGGATTACTATTCTCTGCAGTTTAAGACACACCAGGCCACAGAAGACAGAGGGTGCATTCACAAATCTGCTCTGAATTGAAATAAACACTCCAGTGTTTTACGATCGTAATGGGATGATTTAAAACTAAGTTTAATTACAGGTTAACGGTATGATTTCAAATAATTACCTGACCACCTGGTCCTGCTGGTTTTTGAACACCTATGGGTAAGACCTATAAGTTTGTCCCAGTTTAGCATTAGAATAGTTCATGTTCGCTTCCATTCATTTTTGGGCAGTGATTGTTGAAAGCTCTCCCTGTCCCTCTTCTGCAGCAGTGTTCGCTTCAAGCTGAAGCTGAAATGGTCCTCAAGTTGCATCATCCTGCTCTCTTACTGGCATGGCATACTGGGTGGATTTTCTAAGATGACCATCTGGTTGCCTACTGTAGGCCAAGCCTGTAGTGGTCTATACAGTACTGTATATGCCCATTTTTGTTTTTTTGATCACAGAATGTGGTATAAAGATTAGAGAACTAGACACTTGAGGATTTTGGGTGTGAAAGAGCTTAGAAGGTGACACGCTCCTGTTGTACCTATTAGACAAGGTATCTTGCAGTCAAGGTTCTGATAAAAAAAAAATGTCCTCAGGCAGGCGAAGTTTTGAGTTAAAAGGTTATAAAAAAGTTATAGAATAGGATTATAGTAAGCCAACACTGGGAAGCACTCCTGCTTTTTCAGTGTTGTTGTGCCCAGATGGATTTACCAGATGGTGATGTGCTGGGTTTTCATGCCCGTGCTGTATACAAGATATCGTCTTGAAGCCCCGGGGTTCATTTCTTTTGGATAACATATGAAAAACAGCCTATCGGGGCAAAGTGCTGTCACTGAACTGGGAACCGTGCCCTCACACAGCCACTAGTAAACCATGGAGACGGAACCTGCCCTTTAGCTTTTGTTCATGGCACCTTTAATGGCTATTGTTGAAAACACACCTGACCTGTCCTTCAGGGAACATGACCTTTTATTTTGCTTTTGAATGTACAGTGGGTCACTGCTCTGCACACGTTGTCTTAACAAAATACTCTGCTGGAAAGCAACACAAAATTTCCTGTGAAGGAGATGAGGGGGCAGCATGAACATTTTCAAATGACAATGGGCTCCCATGTGCATTCAGTGGAATAAAGGGGATCACGCCTATAAGATAAATAATTAATTTGAACCTGACTATTGTCAAAATATACGTTTTTAATCTTTTTAATTCGCATTATGTCGTTCTTAACATATCCATACTTCAATTTATAATGATCTCCTTGTGAAACAAAAGGCAATTATCTCAATGACAAAAAGCTGCAGAAAATTAGTCTGAGGAAGAATGTGGAAACACTTTTGCACTTTTAACAAAATGTTAGATGTCTGAGAATTTCACTGACAACTTCAGTGTTTTAGTGGGTAAATATCTGATGAAACCATCAGCAAATATTTACCTGCCTACCTGTTGATACTCTAAGCCAAGGTCTGCCTGCATGGCAAATAATATCAGCACAAGCTGGAAAGTGTTTACTGATGCATGGGGCTCGTACTGCTTTCATGACAAGGGGTGGATCGGGTTCACTCACGCCACAGCTTGGTGCAGTTCATTCAATTACATATTTGTCTCATCTCATTTAATCAGATAATCAACGGCATCTGTCACTCAACATCATTGTCATCATCAGGTTCTGAGAAATGACATTGGGACAAGTTCTAGGCAGCGAAACTGGGCTTTTTGGAACAAGAATGACTAAGCACAAACAGTTTCAGTTCAAAAGGTTGCACAGGCTGTTTTTGTGTCCTCATTTTACCTAAAAGCTGTAATTCTCTTCCCTGAGACTGTTGACAGTCTCCCCATCTCGCCTTTAAGTACAAAGGAGGCTTTCCACACAAAATTATGAACATTATTGTCATAAGGGAGTCCCATTTTCAAAAACATCACTAGGCTAAGGCCCCCCTCCTTCACTCTCTGGTGTAGAGAAGCTGTTTCTTACATTATGAAACTGTTGTAATGGCCTGCTTTATGTTTTTTGTAAGAGTCCTGTGTAAGCTTCATATGTTTCAACAACTCTGGAGCCCTCAGTCCTCACCCATTTGTAATCCTGCTATATCAGATCATGCCTCCACTAGCCACCTGTAAAATCCCTGCCTGGTATCACGAGAGACTGTTATGTAGAACGGCACGCACCTGAAAGCCAGAGTAACATATCTGGATGCCGGAAATAAATGTTAGTTTGGGGAAACTTTCACATTCTGAGTCCATTCAATCCTGGGGTTTTGTGCTTCTGCTGTATGCTGGTTAGTGGCATAGCTGATTTGCATGCTGGCATGTTGGTCTTGCACCACAACTTTACCTTGTGATCTCCCTTTTTAGTCATTATAAGACACAAGTTAAGATTTTTAATATTTCTGATTGGGTAAATGAAAGTTTCCTTACTAATGAAATGATTGCTCACATAAAAAGGAAGGTACAGCAAAAGGTTGTGTTTTGCATCTCTTACAAAAAGTGAACAATGTTGTCGCTGAAAAAATAATTATCCTAACATTATTTAACCAGCCCTGACCTGTTACACATCCAGTAATATTGAGTATTTTACCAACAGTCCAATACAAGGGAGTGATTTATTAATTAGCCAAAGTATTTTGAGTGGAAAGTGAAGGGCTTAATCAACAGTGTACCAGTCTGTAATAGCCCTTCAATTAAAGTTCATTAATGCATATGCCGTATTAATTGTAATTACCTATAAAGACTCATCACATCCTTGAGGGGAGAGGGGTTGCATTAATGCATTAGTGCACATTATGTGTCAGTTTCCTTATGAGAGGAAACAAAATGTTTGCCAGGGAAAAAAAGATACACCAAACAATGCTATAAAATCAATTTGAACTATGTTTTGTTTTGAGCCCAGTCAGTGCTTGCTTTATGAATAATCAGCTACTCCACACTAACCCTCTGCCCTCCATAAATGAGTCGTTGCTCCATTTCTCCCCTCCCATTTATAAAATCCTGGACACGCCACACTGTTCTCCCTTCTTATATCATTAAATTACTCTATATTTTTGATCTCAAAATGAGCAGTGCCATGCAATGACTTGTTTCAATTTCGCCTAAATTGCTCTCAAATTCCTGAGTGATACTCACCCGGGAGAACCCATTTCTCTGTGATATTGTTTGTGAATTTAATAGGGCTGAACACAGCTTGAGATATATCTGACAAAATTATTGAAAGGTTTATCTCATTCACCTACTTTATCTTTTAGCTGTCTGTCCTATCTAGACCCTGAGGGAAAATGTGAGGTTAGTCATGTTTTGCTGGATACATTATTGGACTTGTCCTTAGTTTTACACGTTCCACAGTACAAGATAAAACATGTCATTTAGGGACAAAAGCCAATGTTCTATTGTTTTATTTTTCTAATGATTAAGTAGTAATTGTTTTTTCTAAGTTTATTTTTGTTGCATAGCACAGTCACTTTTTCATGTATTTTTAAGGGTTTTGGATTAAATAATGTGATCTTAAATAATGTTTTGGATTAAATAATGTGATAAGATATGTTATTGTACAGATCAGCTCTGACTGGCATTGTATTTCTGTACGGAATCTTTATTGTAATGATCATTTTTTTAAAGAACATTTTGTATTTGCTAGAAGAAATAAGGACGCAGCTCTGTAAACAACCATGTATTTTTCTATGAAGTGCACCACTATTTATGAGTAACTGCAGCAAAGCATACAGACAAGATATGACAGCTGTCTCATCTGTGTCATATGTTTTGTATGCAGGGCTTTTGTCACATTTACATTAAGCAGGCAGAATGAATTTGGTTGGGGATTTGTGTGAGGATTTAGGAGAGGGGTGGGGGTGAGGATTTGAGGAAGGGATTGAAGTGGAGGTAATGCGTTTCCAAAGAAGTTCCATGATGCAACGAGCAACTCCATGCTTCGTGTCAGTCACTATGTGGTACTGTGCAAGATACGCTTATTACTCTCATGGGTGTGACATGGTACCTCTGAAGTAATTACAATGTGGTTACAATGATATGTAATGCAAGGCCAAGCTTTTCATCAATCATTTTGCTGTTAAATAGAGTACTCTAAAGGCAAGACAATGAGCAGGGAAAATTTTTCTCTAAGAACAGAACATGTATGTCCAGTGTGAACACACCAGTACAAGTTTCTATAGCTATCTATGAACTCTGCCAGTCATTATGGCCATAGTCATATTATTTTTAATAGACACAATAATAATAATAATAATAATAATAATAATAATAATAATAATAATAATAACAACAATGAATATTAACTGTTATTGTTAATGTAAAAAAAAAAAACATTCATTGCTCTATGAAACAAAATCATACCATAGCCTGGGGGTGTGAAAGAGAAAAGGCCTATTTTAATTGGTTGTGTTGTCTTTGAAATTGTACTTTTTTAGTTTTTTAGTATTCAGTGAACTCATGAGGGGGTGATAAAGAAGATTTATTTATTTGTTTTATCCTTTGAACTTATTAGCCCTGTAGCCGAATCACCTGTATGAAGATCATGATTTGTGTCTTGCTGTTCTCTCTGTGCTGTCATTCCTGAACATCATAGAGTAATCATGTTGTAGTGTACCTCCACTAGGATGTACCTCAAATAATCCCAGATGTTCCATGTTTCCAGGAATTGTTCCATTGTGTCATAAAATTAAGTTCCACCTGTTTTTGTTGTGATGCGCTTAGCTACTGTAAGTTACCAAAATGACATAGCTTTGCTATATTATAATGAATAAATCATTATATTCTTTGTTCAACAATATATTTTGTATGAATCGGTAGTAAGCAAACTACCCAACCATCATAGGTAAAATAGGTTATCTGGAATTATCCTCAGTTTGTTTGCTAATATTGGCAACTACAGAGCTGACAGCTAGCAAAACAACATTAGAACCATGTTTTCATTGGCCATATTCTAATGTATTTGGCCCATGTTTTGCCACCACTAAACCATTTAAAAGTTTTTTTTTCTGCTGCTACACATGACATGATCCCTTCCATCAGTGCTACTGTTGTTACTGCTGAACAGTTATTTTGTCAGCAGGATGTTGGCAGTCCGTTACTGCTCACAAAACCTTACAGTGAACTGGGAAGGGGCGAAAATATCAAGACTGCTTGATATCCACTTGCACCAGTTATCCTATCTCTCTGGACCTGATACACCATGCCAGTGCAGGTGTGAAATTTATGTACAATTTCAGCTTGGATGTACCAATTTTTTACAAGAATCCTGACAAACTTGAGCTGATAATTAAATTTGGGCCAAAATCGCGGTGCGTGTACCAGCGCTTAGTCTCTGTGCCTACAAGAGTAGTGTCCACAGTCTAATGAATAAGAATGAGGCTCAGATAATAAGATGTCCCTGGGAGAGATCCTCACATTACAGACACTTAATGAAGCACACCGCAGGATCATAGCCTGCTCTGTGTGACACATCCGATTTAATATACTCTGAAAAAAGACATCTCAGAAAAAGTTCATGAACTTTGTAATTAGGCATATGAGGGTTGTGTTTGTCAGTCCAATGTGAGCCACAGACACATATACAGTTGAGGTGGGGGACCCTAGTGCTTGGTGAATAGTGTTATTTTTCACTTGTTTTGCACAGTGATAATTCACAAGAATACACTTACATGTTGGAAATTTCTTCTTCGGTCCACATGCTTATGTTTAGGTCATTTCCATCACATATGCATGGTAACTGACAAGCATAATTAATATTTAGCTACTCTTGACTTACTGCTACTCCCAAAACTCTGAGTTGGAGATCAAGTTCATTGTTACAATATTTCCTGGGGGCCCACTGTGATGATGAGTTTTTGAAATTTCAGGTTAAAACATGTGCATTTTCAGTCAGTCAGTGTTAAAACTTTGATTTCAGCATTATTTCACTGTTTCATTTATCAAAGTTATTAATATGGAACAACTTCTTAATCTAAGAATACAGCACATTTCAGTACATATGGTACATGTACTGAAATGTTCTGTATTTAGTAATACAATACATACAGAATTTCACACACAAGAACCACAAAAGAATAGAACAAATGGAAGGTCTCTGCAGTGTTCCAAATACTTGTCTAGGATTTGGAATGTCCCAAAGTAGATGGTGCATGTGGCCTCACTGATGACATAAATGTACAGATACTTTTGAATGTTATAGTCCTCACAGTCAATGCTTTTTCTCTGTGTTGCCCCCGGGCTTACTTCTGACTCTTCCTCTTGTGATGCCCTGAAATGATTTCACAGGAATCTTTTCAGACACAGCAGTGAAATCTTACACGTCTTCTGACACAGCTTACATGCAAATAAAATCTTGTACAATCTGGCGCATGTCATATGCAAAGAGACTGGTACACCTGAACCATGAGGGGGTCCCTGTTTTGCCATCACAGATGGAATTGTGGAAAATCTTTGAAGAATACTGGACATTTTCAAGAGGTGGAAGGTCTCATATGGACTCAAAGAGTTTTCTTTGCAGTATAACTCACTGCATGGCAATTAGAAGAATATGAGTAAAACAGGAAGAACTATTTATAGTTTTAACCAGTGAAAAGGGTGGGGTGCATATTTGTTGACATTTAGCTACAATACACAGGAGGCGTAGATTAGTTAGCTATAGCTTGCACAATCTGTGTCCATGTTTTGTATATGTGTGTTCTTAGCCCTTATGGAATTACTGTGATGTTTCATGAAAACAAGCATGTGAAAATGTGCTTGGCTTTCATTTTCCAGATGGCCGATAGCTAAGCAGAGATGACGCCTCCTCCTCCTAGGGAGGGTTGCACCAGGGTAAAGGTGATTGTAAGTTCATTAACTATGGTTTAATTGTAGGTCCTTGTTCAATTTTACACTTATTATTGAAAGATTGTCTCTCTATTTTAAACAATCATTTTCTTATTTTGGTGTATTCTGAAGTTAGTAGATAGGGGAAAGTTGGTAAGGGTGTTTGACTGGCAAATATTGTAATTATTTAACAGTATTTAACTATATATTTCTATAAAATAATTTCTGAGTGAATTTAAGATAATGCTAACTACGATAAGATATGCTGTTTTAGGGACACAAAAAGAAAGCTTCATTCTGGCTTTCATCAAAGCAAAGTATAGTTCTTCATGTAAGTGGAAGAAATGATTAAAAAACAATTAAAAGCATGTCTTGTTAACTGCACGACATGCCTGAGGGTAAGACTGATGTTTTTTCTTATCTGAATGTTACTTCTGCATTCCACACCTACATATCAGATGTGAAAATGGCAAATTAAATTAAAAAACAATGAACTTTCACTGAGCCAGCGCTATTATGTGGTGTTGGAAAAATACCTGGATAGGTAGATTTTTTTCTCTAGTGAAGTTTATGAGAAAATGTGAAAATTATTTTGTGAAAATAATTCATTCCCTTCCTCTTTTAATTTTAAACAAATTTGTTACGTTTCCATGAGGTGGACAAGCATCTGCTCTTGAGGATCAATGCAAAAAAAGACGAAAAAAAAGCTCAATAATGTGCAACAAGCTCATTTCAAATCGGTGTAATTCTCATTTGATAGATTGCTGGGAGATGTTAAAGAGTCGACATTCAAAAATGCTTTCATACACAGTTGAAACACCCCGTAGTGCAGAAAATCATTAAACTCTTGTGAATGTAATACCAGTTCTGTTACATATTTGTCTCCCGTAACACTAAACCTTGAGGTTCTGTGTTGAATTATTTGTTGTTTTTGAACAAAATGTTTCTTTCCCACAGCATGTATTCCCATACCATAATCACATATGCAGTTAGACAACATTCGAGAAGTGTGACTATTTAAAACTAATAAAACTATAATCAGTTTAAAAAATTGTATGCAGTTTTGCCTCCCAAGGCTTTAGCAAACTATTTGTTTTTTTATGTTGCACACCTGTTTACAATAATAAAAAATGTGACACACAAAATGTAAAGACATACTGCATGTGATTGTCATGTTCAAAAATATTAAAGGTTGAGTGTTTCGCAATGAATATGAATGAACAGGTCCTGGACTGTTTACTCATGACATGCAAGTGATGCTACATAACCTTTACTTGCTTAAACCAATCACAAGATTATTCCCTCTGCAGATAATGTTATAATTGGTTCAAGTCATTAGTTCCTGCCTGTGCATGATATATCTACCCATACCTTACCTTTTCATTGTCACCTTGTAGATGTTTGGGATCACGCCTGTGTTGTGTGGCCCTGATGCTCAACTCCTCCCTGTGGATCAGATACAGGAGGTCTAGCCTGTATGATTCACTTTTACACTGTAAAGCTGGAAGAGTAGTAACTTGAAAGTGGTCAACACAGCACAATTGCTTTTCTGTTGCATTAACTGCAATCGCAGCTGTGGTACAAATAACCACACACATTTTATTCTTACAGGATTTAGTCACTGCAGAGATTTGGTAGTAAACCTTTTGGCTGGAAAGTGGTTATGCCAGCTATTGCTGAATGTTTGCGTCTTCCCAGATTGAAATGACGGGCTTTTCACCTACAATTTACACCATGGAGCTTTCACCAAACACCACTTTCAATTAATTTCTCTTATTACATTTATTTTTAATTTGTCTCTGCCCACAGCTTGCTTGTGGAGTCAGCCAGCACCAGCACTGACAGCATACTGAGCTCACACAGTTTTCAACCAGCTCTACAAAAGCGATAAACCCACATGGAACCTGAACTAAGTGAGTCAATCTGAGGGGTTACATACACAAGGATTTGTGTGCAAATTTGATCCTTTTTAGACAGATCCTTTTTTTCTTGACAAAACAAATTTGGCCCACAGTGTCCAGGAAGTGAGAGGCATTTGGGCCTGACACCACAGACTAATATTCCAGCTTAAGTGAAAGTTGTACATTTCCCGGACGTATGACAGATGCATGCTGTGTAATCTGCATTAGAAAAGTAAAGACAACACCGAGCTCTGAGGATTAACAATGTCAGCTATTTCTGGCACCCATCTGTGCCCTGCACACCCTGACATTAACTGCGTGTCTCCTCCCCACTGCTTATGCAGTTTCCCTTGTGCTTTAATTACACCGTACCGTCATAACACTTAGGTTTTTATTGGCTGCCTGCATTGTGCGGAGGTGGCCACGGTTTGTGGCTTTAAAACATTGGCATATCTGCTGTTTCCAATTTTAACCAACCCTGTTGTGACTGCTGGCGATTCTAGGCAATGCGTCACACAATAATGTTATTGAATACTGAATTTTGGATTTGCGTTGCCTCCTCAATTATGCCTGCAGTCTCAATTCAATGATATGATGCAGCCTTACTGTGATCTCAAGCACCATAATTCACGCCTTGGCTTTGTGAGTCAGTGTCATATTCTCCAGGAGGGCAGAATGAAGGTAGGCAAGGTGTGCCTGGAGGGTGGCCATTTCCGAGTGTGGGACACCACCTTCAGCAGTGTCGACCCTTATGGCACACTGAACCGTAGGCAGAAGAAGCAGCCAACCTCATCCCAGACCCCTGCCACTCGAAAAATTTAAATCACAGGTCAGCTGCAGCACCATGCAGTCAGAGCATGCCCGATTCAGTGCAATCCAATCTCACTGAGGGAGATCAGCTGCGTATGATGAAGGTATGCAGCTAAGTACTCTAACAAGCCTTTGCAGGACCTCTAGGGTATGAAGGGCCGAGAAATCCAAGTGGAATGGTGTTAAGGTGGACATCCACTTTTGCAGCAAGGGGACACCTTGCATTCAGTTGGGACTTTCAGGGACCTTGTGGACACTTGAGCCTTTAAGCACCCATGCAGAGAAAGAGGTCTTCCTTGCTCAAGGTCCTAATGGCTTCCACTAACTCCCTTTCTCCCTCCCACCCACAGAGGGTGATCAGTTTACATGAAATCTCAAGCAAATGTCAGTAACATGATGCATTTACATCACTATCTAGTCAATTAAAGATAAAAGCAAAAATAAATCTCTTGTTATGTAGGTCCTTTCAGAAAATTGATCTAGATTACTATATCTTACACAAAGGTGTTACCTATTGATGTTTTTCAACCACTGGAATCCAACAGAAGAATGCAAAATAGAATGCATGCATGGCGTGGCCCACTGGGCTAAGTAGCTCGACTACGCCACCTTGGGACTCCACCCAAGGAAACAGATATGTTGTTACAAGTGACTCCCTCAGGTAAGTTTGTAAAGAAGGAACAGAGACGTGGCTTCAGGTTTAATAAATGGTAAAAACCAATTTATTTAAAGGAAGAATCCTGGAAAGACTGACCAAAGGGAAAATGCAAAAAATCTCAAGTTTTATTACATTGCCAATACAAAGTTGAATGCCACTCCCAAGAGACTGAGATAAAAACAAAACACAAAATCTACACAAAACTACTTAAGTGTTGGACAATACACAGGATAGGCCGACAGCAAGGGGGAAACCTGCTGCACAGGGAGAAAATGCCTACTTACCACACCACTTACCACACGTGCTCGTGCCTCCACACTCACACACATTGCAGGAGAAAAGTGTTATTAGGTGCAGTGCAATCTTAACCACATGCAAGTGCAAGGGAGATGGGGAAAACCTGTACTGGCAACCCTCCCTGCAGTGTGGCCACTCTGTTCCAGAAACAATCTAAAAAGGAAATCTAATTAAATAAAATATATACAACAGTCAGTGACCCAGTTGGTTTGCCAGAAGAGGAAAAAATTTACATACATTCATTTAACAGGTACAATTCTACAGACGCCTGACTGAGGTGGGCCTAGTACAAAAGCCCCAGTCAGAGAACAAGAGAACTGTAACACCAAGAATCCCAAGAACAGGTCTTATCAGTGGTGGAACAAAAGCCCACGTTGATCACACAGTTCAAGGCACAAAATCTGGGTACAGGGTTATAAATCCAGGGAACTGTGCTGCTGCGTATAATGAGCTACATCTAGAGCTAACGGGATGTAATTATCTTGCTAACCCAAAACGAACCGCAATAAATACAGCAAAATGTAAAACATTTGGGATCAACTAAACACTGTAGCCATACTCACGGTTTCCTCCCGCAACAGCACTCCACCACCCACTATGGAACTAGGTCTACATAAAAGCAGAGCCATACAGGGGGTTCAATAAAGGAATGAATGAACGAAGCTACAGTGGTGCTGCATAGATGCTCTAACTATACACTTCCAGAGATTGGGAGACTTTTGGGACAGTGTCATGTAGGCACGTTAAGGCTAATGCTAATAAAAATCAATAATAAAAGTGCATGCCGGAAAATACCTCAGATAGGAGTATGTAGTATGTATCAAAGGGATCACCGCTTAGGGAAACCCACACCTATCTAGAATGAAAAGGCCCATTGAAACCAACAATAAAACCCACTCGCCTCTGAACAGAAAGCAAATCAGCTGGAACGTACCTACACTCCGCAGTCAGGAAGGGGAAAGAAGATGCACCAATATCACCTGGATACCATATGCTGGCTTGATCAACTGTATTACTATGGAGCCTATATATATATACACACACGGTAACCAGATTAATTGGAGATGCCGCCATTGTGCCACAGTGGTGATCTGGAAGTAATTAGGCTACTACTATGCTGGTTAAACAAAATGTAAAGGTACGCAGACGTGACATTAGCAATAGCCCTGTCACACATGCACAGGCCTTGTTGCATGGGCCACATCCAATGAGACATTGAAATTAGCTTGGAGGGCTTGATGGTAGTGGGTTGCCTTTTCATGGTAGTGAACAAACCTGCCCAACCTCATCTTTGTTCTCCTCTGAGCAGTGTCACATTTATCTTCACTCTTTTCAGGATGTAAAAAATAATTTTACCCAGTAGAATGGAAAATGGAATGCTTTGGTTTATTAGGCTTTAAAATTCATTGATTCAATTCTTGGTAGATACAGTTACACAACATGTTCAAAAGAGTTATGTTTTTGGCTTTTTGTATGTATTTATGGGACCAGATTAAGCAAACAGTTTTGTTACCAATTTTATGCATATTACATGCAAATCTTGGTGAAATTGCTATTGCTACCTTCCCACTGACAACATACCTGAGAGAGACTGCATGCAACCCAAGGTTTTTCTAAAACTAAGCTGCAGTAAATACAGAGCTTGTGTCTGTAGGCTCCAGGGCACCCTTGAATAAACTTGGCACATTGTCATTGTCATTTGATGATGACACAGTGACTGCTGCTTCTGGTGTCAGATCTTGGAGTCCTTTTTGATTTCAACCTTTCAACTGAGGAAGACGTCCCCACTTTTCTGCCTCCAGACACCCATGTGAAGGGCCACAGTCATAATCTCCAATTTTCATTCCTCACAAAATCTTTCAAGTTCATCATCCCGCCCCTTTGTCTGTCCTTCACTCACTCATTACATTACAGTATGGGTGTGCTTAGTAAACACCCTTGGGGCTGTCCTTCATTCCTTGCACCTTCATTCCATTCACATTATTAATTCACTCATTTCCTGGGCAGTACACATGCTGTAGCTTACATTTTACTGATTAATTGGCTTACATGGCAAGGCTCAGTGTGTAGTTACCTTGCCCAAGGGAATAACAGCACTGTCCTTCCGAGAGCTGGTGTATGCCAGGTTAAGAGTCCAGTTTGTAACCACGGCACTGTAGCACTGCTATACTGCACTTCATATAGTGTGCAGATGAAACACTGCATCAGATATAGTGCCCAACTAGTTGGAGGTGTAGCTATTGTGAAAGCTGTACTGCCAGGATGTTTCACAGACTACCTACTGTAATGACCTATGTGGGAACTACTTAACTTTGGGTGCTTACAATCTCCAGGTCACAAGTGCAGTCCCTTAACCACTATACCACATCACAGCAGTCTTGCTCCTGACATGGTGTACAGGGCTGCTTCTAACCTCAAAGTCCATTCCCCCTGTAACATGGTGGCAGCTCAGATGATTGTTCTGTCAGTTTTGTTCAGAGCAACAGCACCTCATCTGATCTTTGAGAGACTAGCATGCAGTGCCTACAGTTTCATCAGCACACCACAGAAGCCTTTGCTAGAGGAGGTCAAGGGGCAATTACCCAGCTGGTGATTCTGCTCAAGCAAGTACTAGGCCCTCAACTGGTGAACTGCAGAACTTCCTTCTTAGGATGGGGGTGGGTGAGAGATCCAGCCAGTGGTAACACACTCCACTCTTCAGGGATTTGGGCTTTGGCATTTGCCAAAGGACTTTATTTCATCTCTCCTGCCTGGCTGCTTTTTGCTTTAAATATGCAGAAGCCCGAAGGCACATGTACAGTATTTTGAATTCAAATATTTAATAACTTCTTTAATGTGCTTCTGCTTACCAAGATCAAGAGTCATGAATTATATAATGAATTTCCTGAAAACCCATACATCTTTCTCATTCTGAGGAATGGAACAGTGGTTGTTGTGTAAGTGAGAGAGAAACAGAGCATGTATGACTGTCACCCTGTTCAGCCTCCTGTCATGTTATCACAGAAGGGTAACAATATATGTCCTGTGAAATATTTGTTGTATTTTGTTGCTTTTCGGAGCCTCAATACATGGTTTATTTCCTGGACGCTGTCTAATCCCAGCATTATCATTTTTATTAAATGATTTCCTGTTACGCTGTGATATGTTTGCTAAAAGGATAGGCCATTTAAGCTTTTCATATCAACACTCAAACAGACACTAATACCGACAGCACACTCTGAAGCTGTAAGTACCTTTTCTGATAAGAGCTGGATGCAAATGTTACAGCGTAAGTGTTCATTAGACAAAATTCAAGGAGCTGACATGGTTGATTTTTCAAGGAAAATGATACATTTAATACAACTTGTTCAATTTACATTTCAAGAAGGCAGATACTGCATTTGCATCTTCAGTACATGCGCAGTCTCGAGTGCTTTCTAAAAATTAACGGGGAAAAGAAAAGGGAGCAATTCTCAGAGAAAAAGAACATCACATTCACAAACAAGATGAATTCGCTCCATTGACATGGTTGACTATGTATTCATTATTTTAATTGTGCTGTAGTTTTTTAAAATATTGTTCATTTTGCAAAATGGAGTCTTTTAGTATGCTGTGTATGTGCTGTACAGTGAAAACAGGATAAGGAAGAAAACAACAGATACCTCTGTCTAATTTGAGGTTTGGGCTGCTGCAGAGATGTTAATGTCAGTAATTCAATCTGTCAGTAATTCTGAATGAAACAGAGCAGCACGGCAGCACAAGCTGTTTTTATTTTGGGTCATATCTGTTGGACTGAGCATAATTGTGGCTGATTAAATTTCTGTCCTCTGTTTGTCATTCATTGGTGGCTTTTCACATATGAGCGCACGCACACATGAACATTTTTTCTCCTTTTAGAGAAAATCAACTCATTCAACTCAATTCATATCTCTTAGTTTCACTAGTACTCTTTTGTGCGTAATGCATTTCCCTTTTATGCCTTGTTACCAAGCAACTAATTTTAATCAACTTAAACCAAGGAGCTGGTAACATGTAGCTCTGGTAGTGGATGGGAAATGGTGTAAAGAGAGGCTGACATAAACATGTTTCACATGTTCCCAATACAACAGGCCACTCACTGCCATTTTTAACTACAGGCCACACACTGCCATAGTTAATTAAATAAAATAGTGAAATAAAGTGCTATGCTGTTGTGCATGGGATTATTCATATAGGCCACACAAAGGACACAATATGGTGTACCATTTACATTGACCCCTTCAGAAGCAGATGGGAGATGGAAACCTGAGGAGGAAACACATTTTTTAAACACAGATGTGATCGATCCACTCACTTGTCATTGTTTGCTGTTCACATAACCATGGTGGAGGCCTCTGAAAACAAGCCCTTTAATTTTAAAATTTAGCAACTACAATTTATTATTTTATGTATAAGTATAGTTAATTAATTACTGATGTAACATTTATTTTTTTCCAGTGTGGTGCACTAGAATTATGCTGTGTTTACTGTTGTGTTATAAACATGCATGAGATTCCATCTGTGTATCTGTCACAATTTATTTCTGTTGTCTTGATAAAGTGCATTTTTTTCTCTCATGGATGTTGATGGAGATGTGCTGTAAAGAGGGACTGATTCCTCATGTATAGTGTTAAGAGGCCTTTTTCACTGTCAGAAAACAGATTTGCAGAATGGGAATGCATGTTTCATTAAGGATTCATACAACTTCATCAGCAAAGGTACATCTTATGTCATCTAATTAGGGGCTATTATCTCCCCCAGATGGCATGGCTTTTTTGATTTAGGCTAAGGTATAAAAAGTTTCATTGATTCGTGTCGTTTTATCAGGAATCAGCTGTGGATTAGTAAAGTAAAACATAGTCATATAGACAAAAGTTTCTGAATCAGAGCTCATGAGCAAATGGGTTTAGGTCCCGTTAGAAAGTGGCACATTTGTGACATGCCTTTGAAAAACATCACCCTGTTGTCAACTGCATATATTCTTATTCTATTCTTACTGAATATTTCTTGCAAATCTGTTTGTTTCAAGCCAGTCTGTGTTGGTAATTGAAGAGGGATAATCCTAGGTTGAGAACTGGAGTAGAATCTCCGTTTTTTAATGGTTACTGTTGCCTGCATTTCAAGGACCAGCACATGGGGATTCAGCATGTGACTAATGGTGGAGATCCAATCATTGTGCTCTGCGTGTCTTTCAGCCTGCCTTTCAGGATGCCGCTTCCATGGGCTTATGTAACAGCTTCGGGATTCAGTCTATCAGCGCATGCTGCAGGCCACATCTGGCGTATCAGGTATGAATAATGCTTCCTTGCTTGATGAGAGCGTGACTGAATTACCGCATCATGAACAGGTACCATTGTCTGTGTTGGCTCTCATCATTTCTTTTGAGCGGGTACATTGATGTACTTATGAAACCCAAACGCTTAAGCCTGTTCAATAGTGATCTGCGGCAGAGCTCCCCTGTGCATTGGAGTGGAGGCTGTCTCGGATGTACTGTTTCGTACTCCGTGTTCTTCATGTTACAGCGGGTATGGGGAATTGGAATAGACAAGAGTCAGTAAAGGGTCCTGAAGCACTGGTGTATGGTCTGTCTGCATTATTACAATGGATTTAGTCATTGATTGAGTCCATGGAGGTACAGGCTGGCAGATATCAAGCTAACATGAGAGATTCGCTCTAGCACTACATCCCACTGATGAAGGGCAATTCATCACACCTTCCACACACCTTGCGCCATCAGTGACATCAATCCAGGTGTTGTAATGTAAAACTACTCGTAAAACTATAGGGTTCCATAAATGGGGATATGCAAGTCCCAGCATCCATTGGTGCCATTCAAAAAAAAAGAGAAAATCTCAGCCAATGTGAGTGATTGAAATTAAACCAGTGTGGCTGCACTGCTGTCCTCCGCCCACCCACCCCCTGTCCCCCATTCGACATTGCATCCTTTTTCACCCAGCATGGTGCATGCTCTCACCTCATCTTGTGGTTTGTTGTACATGCTTAAAAAAGGATCTCCTTCAAGGGACATCCATCTGGAGGAGGCTATGAGGATGCACTTTCCTGTTTTTTGGCACCATGGGACATGTGGATGAGTGGGAGCCATGTTGGAATTACCAAAGGAGGCCCCAGATTAACTTCAAGCATAAATCCCCATGGGGTGAAACCGCCAAAGAAATAGAATCCACGTACTGCTATATCGTGCACTGAAACATTGCGCATGGACTACTTCATTTGATCTCTTTGTGTCTTGCATCTACCACATAATAGGGGATGTGTGTGTGTGTCTTTTCTTGTTAAAACAGTGGGTAGCAGTGCATAAACACTATCATCTTATGCTTTGGTTGCTGATAAGCATGCAATCTGGGCAACTTGTGACCAGTGATTCAATTATATATGTGTGCAGTGCTGATATACCTGCACATTTTAATGGTTTGTGACACAACTGTGTACTGTCATAACTCCAGACCATTGAGAAAGTCATGACACCAATAGAAGGTGACATTGATAAACTGACAAAACAAAAGGAAGTATTATCTGTAAATCACCGTTAGGATGTTGAAATCACTGGGGCTTTAGGAGAATATGAGTGAGACTTATGCAGTAATATTGCATTGGTTTTGGGTTCCTTTTCACTGCAGCTGTCACAACATCTGCAGACTTGTTTCTGAATTTCAGCTGTTACATTACAAACTGATGATGAACATAAATGCCATGGACCAGCACCTGTCCCACTCCGGAGTCAAATCTGCAACCTTCTGCTTGCAATTTCATGTCCAGAGCCACTCTTCCCCATACAATCTACAGTCATGTAAATAACTGAATGAACAGTGGTGGTTTTCCTAAGCATGACCACAAAGCTGTGTACAGCAACACGGTGGTCATTATATCATTATGTGTTCCCATGTAGCAGTATTTCAAATTATTATCTTGAAAATCAATATCCCACAAGTGATATTCATATGCTCCAGAGAATCAGTTTTCTTTTATTCCCTTCCTCTTTTCTGGCCATATGTTCCTTTGCTTATGGCAAATGCCAAAATTCTTCCCTGACTTTGACCTAAATAACCAATGTCAGCATTTCATGGTTGATCAGAGTTACTTCCTTCTATTTACCAGATCTTCCTCTGTTCTTCATCTTTTAGTTAAACCAGGCCAGGTATTCAACCTCATTTAGATGTGTGCAGTAGCCTTCAAGCAACGCAGCTCTAAAAGCTCAGCTCTGGAATCAAAATAATGCAAAACTACAGCATACTGTATAGATCTAGTTGAATAGGCTTATGTATATGATTGGTATTAGCCAAATGGTGTAAACAGAGTAAGACATCTTTGAATGCATCCAGTTTTAAATTGGACCTTGCCCAGAACAGTAAGATCAGTTCACACTGTGTAATGGGCTACCCTCCTTCAAAAAGGTGAATATGTCTGCAAGGATTCGAAAAGGTTGAAACTCCCCATTTTACACCCAGAATGATCTTTTCTTTGTCATTAGATGACTCATGTAAATGAATGAACAGAGCTGAATGAGACTGAAAGAGAGGCTAATCTACTTTTCCTCTGCCTTTTTCCCCCACTGTCAATACTTTATCATTTGATACAATGGAGTTTTCAGAGGAGATTGGCCTGGGCATTATGCATTAACATTATCCAGGAAATTCGTTCGCAATTTTAGCTGTGTTTGCACAATGATTCTTGGAAAAGTAAGCAAGAGATTGTATTACTTTTTGAAAGCTGATGAGGTGACTTGAATGCTTTCAACTTGTGCGATGTGTCCCTATCATAGGTCGCACACAGACAAACAAAGGCAAGTTCTGATGAATTCTACCAGCATGGCACCTCTCACATGTCCTCATATGCATATGATCTGGCATCTCTGGCAGGCTGCTTGTGAACTCCAGTGGATGAAAATACCCTCGTTGGAAACCGGGTGAGGTAATTCATTCTGAGAACTGACTTTGGCATTTTTTACACTTTCCTAAAAGCAGTGTCTATGTTTTTTCCACACACCGGAAGGAAGGGCAATTGCCATTTATCAATCAGTAATAATCACCATGCTCCTTCCTTTGTCCACTGTTGTCATGTACTCTGAACCTGCTGTCCTGAAGAGGTAGGCACTGTAAAAAAAGCTTCAGCAGCCTTGCGCCTGTATCCTGTGAAGTGAGAAGCTGTTGAAAATCTTTCAATGTATGCATTTAATTAGATGTGCTTCTTCATAGTATTTAATATTCAGAGAGCCAAATGGCCAAAATCTAGCAGCTGCAAAAGAAGCTCTGAATTTCACTGAACAGCAGTCATACATTCAAACCAAACTTTAAAAAATCATGTCATAAGTAAGTGGTGGCAAGTGAGGGGGCTTTATCTGGTCCAAAGTGAAATGGAATGGTAAATTGTGGAATTGTGCATTTCCAAGCTGTTTATGATAAACACTTACTGAAGATACAGTGATGCATTAGACAATATTTAGAAATATTTTGACCTGCACCACCTTAGTTATACACTGTGGTATGTGATATGACAAAGACCGACAACCTGCCTCAAACACACACACACACACACACACACACACACACACACACACACACACACACACACACACACACATGCACACATGCACGCACACACACACACACACACACGTACACCTCCCCATCTGGATATGGAGAGACCACTAATTTGAAATGGAGCTGCTTTCCTGCTGAGAATTTCCTGTTTGACAGGGAACAATAGACCTCTTAGATCTCAATGATGTGTTTTCAGTGCAGATTGGAACTTGAAGTGTTAATACAAGGAGCAGCCATTTGGGTTATGTTCCTCAACAATCATGTGTGTGAGAGGTTTTTTACTGAATTAGAAGGTTGTGGAGACAGGCTATTTATTTGAGAGTTTTGGACAGTGTCCAAGGTCTAAAGCAAGGGACAATGCCAAGCCTTGTAACAAGTATCTCAAAAAGAAAAGGGAAGAGCAAAGACTTGAAGACTGAGCAATTAGAGTAATTTATGACTTTGTATGTTATGTGAAAATAAACATACATGTGCAGGTATAGCATAGTCCCTGAAGACAGATGACTGTCTTTCAAAAAGATTAACAAGTTAATTGATGCAAGGAACACAAAAAAACCATTCAAATATATAAATGTAAAAATAATTGTGGGGTGAATCTATGAGTCTTTCTGAAGAATATGCTTGTCCACTGCCCTGCAGCAGTCACGCTGCATTAGTTGCGCTTTTAGCTGCCAAGATGAATCAAGGTCCTGCCAAAGTTGGTGATCTTTGAAAAAACTGAAAAAAACTGAAAAAACGTATCTCAGTAAAGGGTAGAAAATCTGCTGCAAGAAATTATGAGATCTGCTGAAGAAAGCGAATCAGTCAAGAATACCGCAGTGATCGAATTGTAAGCGCCAGACATAATTATAAACTTTACCTATCCAGAGGGGTGAAATATTTCAGTAACTGGAAGAATGTGGGAATGGGTCATAAGGTGCACAGTGTTTTGTAGTACAATTTTTAGGGAACTATATGGGAACCCCTGAGAAGTTCATCAGAACATCAGACCAACAGATATTTTTGTGGGATAAAGATGTTCCATCTCATTAGAATTCCTGTCTCTTACAACTGAGAAGCCCACAGGCAAGCCCACAGTGACTTGTGACATAGTGGGGAGAAACTGTTTTCTGGAAGGGGTTATTTTCCGTTGAGATTGTGGACTTTGATTAGCAGTGGTAGAAATCCCACATGCTGTGGTACCTGGCTAACATTTACTCATTCATACTTTATGAAGGTTTCCAAATTAAGTCTAAATGCAAAGTGTTTCGTCTTCAACCTTAAGTAACCATCACTAAAATCATGATGTAGCGTCCGTACACTGGAAACGGTTGTGGAAGCCTTCAGTCCATTATATTGCTCCTGGGGATTTTTTTGACAGGGGTATTAGTTCTGGCCTCTTAACATTAGAATAGATGCCAACAAAACCCCATTCCCTTTACCTATCCATTACAACTAATGTGTTGACAATGTCTCGAATGGCCAATATAGTGAAATATGATTTGATGGTGAGGAGAAATTTGAGGTTTCAACCTAATGACTGTATTAGAACTGTGTCATTTAATACAGTTGAGGGAATAGTGCAAGCTAGGCAAACTTATCAGTACATCAACCTGAGATTTCTAACTTAATAATGTCTGACATAGAAAGTTCAGCTTTAGCAGCATCCAAGGGGTGAGAAGTAGTCAGCCTGGAGATGTCACAGAGTCTGTTAGGCTGCAATTTTTCTACGGTTTTTCCTCATCATACGAACAGCTGTGTATTGTTTCTATTACATTAGCTAACTTGTTAGTGTGTGAAGGAGAAGAGGATCTTAATGGCTTTTTGACAGAACCTTCACAACACAGACTAAAGAGTCACACTGAGGAAGGTAAAAAAGCCTCAATTATGTACCAGACTAAAGATGAGAATTTACAAAAAAACCATGTTATATGATATTGTCCAGTTAATGTGTTTTGACATGTTGATATCTGTGTGAAACATTGACAGGCAAAGCATTGAATCAATGCCAGCTTGGGAGGGCTGGACCCGTAAGTCAATATGTTTTGAGGGAAAATTGCATGTTGATTGATTAGACCCAGATTTGTCAAAATAAATGAATTGTTCCTAGCTTTAAACATCATGTTGTTATTGTGGTGGGAACTGAATGAATTATACCTCCCTGTCAATTCATGGGGAAAACTGAGTTTATGGACTCTCTTCCTCTTGTCAAATACTGTATTCATCTCCTGCTGTGTGCCATATGATTTTAAATGGGTTCCATCATTTTTCAGGTCCTTTTACTGTCTTGAATATCCCTTTGCATCAAAGTCTGCAAACCCTTGCGTTGCAGTGCAATCTGTACCTCAGGTGAAATTCAGGTCAATTGGGCTCTAGAGGAGAATACACTCAATTCCAAGCAGTGGCCATGGCAGCCACGTTTGACTTTTTCACAATGTTGTGATTTTAGTAAAAGTGCATGGGCATCACAGCGACACAGATTTAAGGTGCTAACAGTGAAGCTGTTGTGTCTCACTAAACCCCACAGGAATCTTTATAATGCTGAAGGAACGCTAGCACTGAGAGAATGCAGCTACTCTGGGCAGTAAAAATGAAGCTTCCCCTGTTGCTGGGGCTGAGGATAGTCATGCCAGGTCAAAGATAGAGTTTGCCAAGGTTTGTGAGAAATCCTTTTGTCCCATTACCATGGTGAAATTGTCACTTATGCACCCCAAATTGAAGATACTTAATTCACTTTACGACAGTGGTGGTACATGTGATTCAACAATGTAATACAGATAGATACTGTATGCTATACAGAATACAAAATGAAGGCTTCAGTTAAGCTAGTAGTATGGATGGTGTCTAGAGACCTTTCACATATACTCTGCGAATGTTCATCCGTTTGCACCCAAAATGTTAATACTTGAGAATAAGGTAAAATATGGGTGAAGCCAAGGCACTTGATTGCTAGCCATTTCCTTAGAAGGTGCATTTGCAAAGTAATTACACAGCAAACATATCTTGGAAAAGAGGGACTGCACTCCACACTCCTCACTGTAAGTGGTGAATTACAGTCAATTTAAGATCCTTCAATAAATCCATTGAAAAAGATGACACAGTGCTAGAGGAAAATATGCCATATGGTTCCAGTTTCTCCACTCACTTCTCTAATACCAATGCATTACTGTTAAAATATTATACAAAAAATAGCAATTGGAATTGCTAAAAATTCATGCTGTGGTTTATGGGGTTATAATGCATCTGACAAGTATCGGTAACTGGCCCAGATGCAGAGAGCAGGATATTAACTGTGATTACTCTATTTTGGAGGTTTTGGTAGTCCAAATTTTCAACATTTTAAGCAATCTGGTTTCAGTGAGCTGCCTTGTCATATGAATTATTTGATTCTGGGCAGTAACATTGCATGTTAGGAACTCTAGTTCAAGAAACTGCATCACACTGTCTCTAGGGCAACATACAGGTAGCACTGTAGCAATGTGAAGACACATGGATTTCTCACACATCTTGTTTCTCATTGAAGTGATACATCACAGGGTGATAGGCTGGAATTCAAATTCTCAGACTGCATCCCAATACAAGTGAGTGAGGAAGTGTATATGAATGTGATGTCACATGAGCACACTGTTGAGAAGGGATGGAAAGGGTGTTATTTGGAAGTGCATTAGGGACACACTCTGCTGTCATCGTTCCAGTGTCTTGCCTGGTGATGAAACAAGAGAATGACAATGAGATAAAAACACAAATCTGAAATGAATTTTAACAATACACATTAAAAGAAAATAGTGACCTCTGCCACGCTGATCTTTCCTATTGTTAAGCGCTGTTTGGAAATAGAAGGAATGCATGGAGGTAACACTAGATCAATTTCCATGAGGTAATGTTAGATGAAAAAAGTATTCAATATTTAGATACTCTCAAATCTATAGAAGGACCAAAACATTAATTTAATGCTAAATATCATCATAAACACCAAGACATCAAGGTAGCAGATTAGAGTGAGTATTTCATTCCAAATGCATGGGAGTCACTTGGCCCAATGTGACCACTGCTTAGTGATTGTGTGTGAGAAATGTTTACTCACAAAGTAAATTCTGATACTCAAATCTGTGGTAAATTTGCTGAAAGTGGGGAGTTTTCCAGGGAACTGTGGTTGAGTGGTACTTTCGTGAAATCAACAAAGAGAGATCCGTGCAAACACGCCTCCTAGGGTGTCACCCAAAAGGAATCCTGGCATATCTGACCAACATGGAGTGTACAGACGTAGACTCAGTTGAAGGGAGCAATCGAGGACAAGTGAAAGTTCCCTTTGCAAGTCTGAGACATCCTTGACCAAATGACTCAGCTCCATTTTGAGGAACAGAGCTTATGGCAAGTGAATAATTCCATCGAGGACACAGATGCAGTGAAATGTCTCTCAAAACACAGCAGGAAAAACAGGGAACATGTTTTGTTGCACAGACCTAGCATTTGCAAATCAGTCATGTACTGTAAGCACCAGCGAGTTTGTAAATTTGTCCAACTAAACTCTTTCCCTTAGGATTATTTTCAGACAATCTACATTTTCCCAGAATACTTCCTGTAAACTACTTTCTAAACTAAACTGCTTTCTTTTAGACCTATAAAGAGGTGCTATCATAAAATTACTTATTTAATTCTAGTCAGAGAAGAGCCCTAGGTGTTATATAAAGTAGCCTTGTGTAGAGCAAACCATAATGTGCTGTGAAAAGCAATGAAGATAGGTGGGGAAAAAACAGATCATTACGACATGGGTAAAACCATATTGGTTTTGTAAAATGGTAAAATTGTCAGACAATTGACTGTCACTGTTCAAGCGATAAAAGAAAACCCCAGTTCACAGTAAAAAGGCTGTACGTCAACACTTAGAGTGTATAAACTACTTATTTAATTCAGAAATAAAAACATTTAACATTTAATTTTGACAGGTGATTGCTACCTCCTGTTGACAGAGAGATACACAAGTTTACTTGGAATTGTTCTGTGGACCTGTCAGAGAAAATAACATTGCAGTACATAAAGGCAAATGCAGCAGCATTCTATGGTAAAGGCAGGGAAAGGATTACAGTAATATATTAATAATATCACATATAGAGCATGAATAAAAAAGTAAATAAAAGTAAACAACAAATGATGTGTTATGGGAACAGAAAGTTCTATATAAAGCTGACAAGTTCAGGGACAGGAGGAAGTGGTGGGATTTTTTTTCTAGTCATGAGGATGTTGCTGAAGAATGTGTTGTATGTTTTCCATTGGACACACAAATTTCTTCGTAAAAATGGGTTTAGTATAAAGACATAGAATGTTTCTATCAGGAGGAATGTTTATTCTTATCCTCCCCATTTTGTGTGCCTGCCTTAACAATGGGACACGTCCATGGCCCTTTTCTCCTTATTTTCTTTAATTTCCTAGCTACATGGTTTATTTTATTGATTGTGAGCGGATCTCTTCTGCTTTCACTGCTAAGGATGTTTCCAAACAAAAAAGCACATCAATAAAGACATAAAATATGCTGATTACATGTTACCATGATTTTATTAAATGAATGATCCTTAGAAAAGAAATGCTCAGTTTCTGCTTTAACTCTTCATAAAAAAGCTGCTGTGAACAGTGCATATGACAGCAGCTTTGAAAAGGGATTTATCATGCTTCTCCGGAGTACTGTATACTGAAATAAAAAAATGACGACCCTGTAAATGTGTCTAATCAGAATGATGGAAATGGTGATGATTTGGTTGATTTGCGCAGGTGCTTCACTTTGGTGTCATCCAGGGAAATGTACTTTGACACAGCTTGTACCTGTTAATTACAAGGGACCAAAATTATTCAGAAATGTGCTGGTGCCAATCATCGTAGAACACAGTGCAAATTACATTTTACAATATTCAGTGCTAAGGAGCGGAGAGGAAAGGTAATCAGCAAAAACCAATGAAAGCAGTAAAAGTAAATGACAGTACAAAGGGTTATGATTAAAAGTTTGTTTCCCAATGGTTGTGCTTTCATTCCTCTCTGGTGTAGATGGTTTGACTGGATGACCTTAGCGTACATATTTACATTGGTATTTACTGAAGGTTAATGGGTATATTTAATTTGCCTGTGACCATGTATGAGCACAATATTATCAGGGGAGAGAATTTCAATCTAAATTTAAATGTATTTGACTACCAGACTTTTGCCGACATTATGCTTCTTTTGGTTTTAAGCTCTTGTGGATGTCCAAAAACTAGTTTCAGGCTGAATGCATCAGTAACCACAGGAGAGACATTGTCATTCAGGTCACATGTGAACCTATGGCTTTGTTTTAAAATGACCATTAGTTACACCTTGTGCCATTTTTGTATTCATTTTAAAAAGAATGCCAACCTGATTTAAAGCAAAGTCCATGGGATTAGGTTTGTGCTTGAAAGTGGCACATTAATTCAAGGCACATATTTGATAAATTAACATTGAATTGGAACAGTTTTGCTTGTCAGACTAGTATCAGATTCAAATTGACAGGCACACAGTATAGTTTAGCTATTTTAAGTTTTCATGGCGGTCTTTAAAACTTAATCCTTTCTTCATTTCAAGAGGTTTCATCCATAACCTACCCATAACTTTTTCAATTATACTGTTCACAGACAATCAAACAGACAAACAGGCAGACAAACACCAATCAGATAACCTTCTGGCAGTGGCATTGAAAATAAACATTCTGTTAAGAACAATATCATATATTATTATATTAAGATGATATTTCCCTATGTTATTACCCAACAGTAAAAGATGTAAGTATATTATAATCTGAAGTACATATTTGTTACATTTAGGTTTGGAGTAAGGTTAATAGTTTGACTTTACAGTGAGTGGCATTACTGAGTTTAGCTTGGAAGGGTGACAGCAGGGCAATATTCAGTTAAACTTCAACTTCAACTTCAAACCTAAGAAAATGATATAAAACATTAATCTAAGTCAGTGTTTCTCAACCCTACTCCTGGCGGCACCCTGTCCTGCATATCCTCTATCTATCCTTGCTCTACCTACCTGACTGAACTCATCAGTGGCACATTTTATTAGCTGAGCACACCTGATTTAATCAAGCAGCAAAGATAGATAGAAGATATGCAGGACACAGTGCCGCCAGGAGTAGGGTTGAGAAACACTGATCTAAGCACATGGCCTCCTATGTACCTTCCTAAAATGACCCTAAAAATGGAAATTTGGGGATTTTAAAAAAAAAAATCATTTTCAGTGTAGCTGCCACAAAAAAGTAACGCCTGTTGTGTTAGGTTCAATATGACCCAGGATAACTTTTGATGTTGAACTATCTTTATGAGCAACTCTGTCTAACTCAGAGTGCCACAAACTCATCAAGTATTTCCTCATACTCATAAATACCTGATACTAGGCCCATTTCAAAGATATTAGCATGCATGCTAGTTTAGTATGCTAGGTTGCTAGCAGTACACAATTTCCATGTTTTTCCATACTGTATTCCATACTGTATCAAAACCACTGATGCCCCCTGACCTCTAATAATTGACTTAACATTTTACACATGTTTTTACACATGCAGCACAGAAGTTGACCCTGGTGTTGATGACAGCACATAGGCATTAGCTGCTCAAATACAGACATAGCATTGTTCATGTCAGAGATGACACTATTTCTCCCCAGTCCACCCTTTTTACATTTGCATGTAAAGATCTTACCCTTGCATACCTATTGATTTATTATTGTAATAAATCAATGTATTCATTCATAAAACCCCAATGATCTGCCAGAGATACAAGCGACATATCTGTGAAACACATGCTTAGAACTTTTGCTAGTCATGTGTTTGAGATAACACCACATGATTTTTCTACACTGTCAACATACTATATAATAAGAGACTGCACGTAAAAGAACTACAAAAAAAAAACAAAATAACCAAAACAATAAAAAACCACCCCTTCCCCCCCAACGTTTACCAAACTATCCCTTTACCCTACCTACCCATATCTACCCCAATACAGAGTGGGCACCTTGTTGAGGTGGGGTAGCTTGTGTGTCTCAGTGATCATTTGGGCTATACTGATAGGGGCTGTACCAGCCCCTAGAGGTCCAACCATATTAGGAAGGCAAAGGTGAGACATTAGACTAAGACCAGCTCTTTTTTGTCTATTACTCATTTAAATTAGTGTATGTTTGGATTACATGGATGTTGGAAAGAGCAGTAACTCAAAGATTTTGTAATCAGTCTTGAAATCAACTTGTCTTGGTTAAAGCAAAAAAAGAGAAAATTCCAATTCACACGCTTCCATTGGGCAGTTTAGATGTGTTCATGGTAATATAACAGAACCACAACCTCCTTGACTTAGTTTAAATATGTCTTGGCATTCATAAGTTTATAGCTTTATCTTCTCTCTCTTACAAGATTTGAACATTCATATATTATAGTCGGCTACTTGAAAAGGGGGTGCTATAGACTTAATTTATGTTGAGATCGTTTCAATTCATAAATATAAGAATCTATTACAACTTAAAAGGCTGAGAGTTATATTTGTGGGAATTTTATGACAATTTTACCTATATCCAAAACATTTTTCATGCTTTTGCAGTGCATGGGACCTTTGGGGGCGCTAGAGAGTTAACAAAACAGCTGATGTTGTTTATGACTATTTGGTTGTATTCTACACTTATAGCTGTAAAATTGTACACAAATGTCACATTTGTATTCAAAGGTTTAGTTCAAAGGTTTATGAGATAAATTGGACCCCGGGTCATAGTGACCCGAAGGTAATACTTGTTAGTATTTCTTAAGACAATAGGAGGGTTAATTAATGAATTGTTTAATTTTTCAATAATCTTTCATTATAATTCCATTTGTATCATTTTTATTCACACGTATTGTAAATAGAGTCGGTGTAAATAGAGTGCATTACATGGTACTGGGAGAAAGTGTCTGTCTGTTTCTTTGATTGAGTTCGGTTTATCAAGCAACTCATATATGTTAATCATTAATGTTAATTTTATGTTTCTCTATTGTTTTGATAAGCATTTATTTTCATGCCAGGAGAACAGACAAGTAAAAGATTTCTTTTTTTGTACCGTTGTCACCAGACAGTATAATTTGTGTGATCATGCTCAGCAGGTGCTGTGATGCCTGTCTGGGAACATTATTATTTATAATATTCAGCAACCTTAAAAGTAACCCCACCGTGCTTTTCAAGGAAGTTTTTTTTAAAGCAAAATATATGTTTCATCAGGGATTTGACATTGAAATGCAAAGAGATATATGACAAAGAAAATAAAATTTCATGCAACAGTGACACTTTCAGTAAATAGTTTTCTATTTTTAATTTAAAAAAAATTGCATGGTGCGAAGCTTGACAAAGCCCTTAGTGCCTCCTCTGAAAAGAAAAGAAAAAAAAACAGCTTACGGACAGGGAATTTGCTTCTAGACACCATTCCTGAAAATGATGAGAGTTTAATGAGACTCTCGAACACAGTGTACTGGAGGTAGCCAGAGATCTCCAGAAATGAGGCCTGACTGTGCAGGCAATGAGGGGAGCATGAATCATCTCAGAGATTCCACAGGGCTAACCATAGGCAGATGTCAGGAAAAGAAAAAAAAACAGTGCAGAAGTGGCAAAGAAGCACAGACAGCTGGCTAGCTGAGTGACACCAGTGGACAATGGACTGATATCACAATGTGGATTAGCCACACCAAATCTGAGTTTGAAATTATGCAGTTGCAGCGCACAATGTCCATGTTGTTGGACATTAATTTTTTTCTGTGGTTGGAACCAAAGATCACATTTATTTCATTTCACTCAAACATTTAATGAATGGACCAAAGACCTACTATGATAGCAAATATAACGTATGATAACTTACTAAGATAGACAGGTCAGAAAACTACCTAACCAGTCCTTATCAGAACATGTGAGCCTGCAATGAGGAGCATCTTTTCATAAAGTTGGAGCCTCAGTCCTCTCTCCTGCTCCAATACTGCTCTGGTCCACGACCATAGTACTGGTGCATTTTTAAAATACTGCTGGTAACTATCCAACACTGCATTGTCTATGTTTGTGATTTGGTTACCACAAAAATCGCAGACCATGGGGCTGAGCACCGAGTGATCATATTTGTTCAATGTTCCTCATTTCATATTTGATGAGGGTATTTTTTCTTCAAAATAAGCATTTTTATATCAGCATGGTCAAGTCAATACTAGTTATTGATTCAATTGGATAGTCAATCATCAGATCAATAGACCAGCTACTAATCTGTGCCCCATGGTGAGGAAAGCCCATGTCTCCAATGATGGGGCTGATACGAAGTGAGACTTCTCTCACATGTGAGCAGGAGTACAGCTGGAGCGGGTCACAGAAAACCCAGAGCAGAGCGAGTACAAAATACTGGAAGTGACAATTGCCACCGCTGCACTCTGCACACCTTGTCTGCTCCTTATCGTACTGGTAGGGAGGGAACAGTAATAGCAATTTCACTTTTCCATTTGTTTTTTTCAATTGCTCATTTTAAAAGGTTCATGTTTGTCAAGTTCGGAAATGGAATGTTTTCTGCGCGACTTACATCTGTCTGATAAGAGGGAGAAATTCAGTCTTAGGATTTTAATGAAATCTTTAAATGTTAGCAGATACCTGAATCCAATTAAAAGTATTAGACGCTTAGCCAAAATGAGGTGCCGCCTCAGATAAAGCATGAGCCTTTAAACAATTTGGATTTAGTAACACAGTTCACAGTTCCTTTTATGAGGTCATGAGGGAGGAGGTGGCATCCTAGTGCGAATGACATACATTTCAAATTAGTGAAAGAAATTAAAGGACAAGGAGGATAGATTTATCATGGTGAGAGATCAGTAGTGAGTGGCAGGCTTTTTTGAAAAGTACTGTTCAATTTAATAGCTTTTGAGGCACAAGGGACCTTGATATGTAGGAGAGATTTTAATATACTGCTTTACCACAAATTGGATGGCACTTCAAAATAAAAAAGACCTCTGCCAAGAGCATTAAATAGATTATTTGAAGACATTGTTTATTCACTACATTGTATACCACACTCTACTGTATACAAGCAAGAATGGATTTTTTCTTAATGTATAGGGAAGACAGACACAGCCTCAGTGAGTTCAAGTAAGGGGGTTAAGAATATGCCAGATTAATCACTTGTGTATTTGACACTGAACTTTAATAGCATGCTGCAAAACATGCTTTGTAGGATGAACACGGGCATCTTAAATGACAGAACAGTCATATAAATAAAATAGACAATAAATAAAAAAGAAATAATTACAACCTTTGAAAAAAGTGGTAATGGAAAGGTGAAGCCTGCTTCAGGTTGGCATACTGCAAAGGCAGTGATAAGAGAGGAAACTAATGCAATAACTTGTTTTATGAACAAAATAAAAGAGCAAAAATAAGGTAACAACATCAAGAACACCTAACACAACAGCAAATTCAAATATGAGAAATTAAATGATGGAATTTGCCAAGAGGAAATAAAGATTGCATCAGATTCAAAATCCCAAGTAAACATAAATATAATCTACAAAATTAGAGACCCTAAATCAACAAAATATCTTGTGTGATGGAAAAGGTATTTGAGACCTTTTATAAAAACCCTACATACCCAACCAGGTTGACCTTATACTTGGAATACAAAGGTCTTTCTTGACTTGCCCTCTATTGCTGAAGTGATAAACAGAGCCCGCGCAACAGAAATTACAAGAGAGGAGATGGATAAGACGATGTCATACCTCAAAGACAATAAATTGCCAGGCAATGATGGTTTCCTATTGGAGTGGTATAAGTCCTTCAAGGAAGAAATATTGCCTTTACTTTTGATCTCTTTCAGCTGGACTCCCACAGACACTATAGCCCTTCCCTCATGCTGGGAGGCAAGGAAGTCATGAGCTACATACGCAAGAAAGATCTCTCAGATGTTAATTAGCTTTGATGCAGCAAAAAAAGAAAAACGTTTGATTATGTAAGCTAAGAATATCTAACCAAGAATATTTACTGAACAGAGTAAAGGTACATAGCTATTTCTCAGGAAAAAATATGATTAGCTAAAGGGGATCACAATAAGAGGGGAAGAACTCACTCTCAAATATGATTTTATTTAAGACCATGAAAATCTCTTTTTTGGAACTGTGGCCTTTACTAAGTAAATGTACTAAGGTAAATGTAGCCTTCAACCCTGGATTTTACCCAGTGATAGTGGACCAAAGCCTGAAATATTTTGCCCGGAAAGTTGACAGCAAGCCCTGCTCCACAGCCCAGGTTGGATACTAGTCGTGTCATCAGCCAACAATGCCATGGAATGGCAGAATACATTGGCTGCATTCTACCATGGATTGGAGCTGTAATGTCAGCAGGGGTTGCTTTAGTTCACATCAGGTGCCTGTGAGCTGCTCAGATGATGTCACTGGAGTAGTGCCTATCCTCCAATGAGTGCCCACTCTGCTGTAGTGCACTTGCAGTGACTTGCAGTGCAAAAAAATATTGGTATTGGTGGCATGTGCATTTGTTTAGCCTCAGAGTTCTTGCACGGGTGCAAAATTGTAATGGTGAGATTAGTTATCAGAATGAAATTATGACCTCATCACCATTGGTAAAAACCAGTGGTGGCTGGTGAGCTGGAAACAGGGGAAGCCCGAACACTACCTTTAAATCATTACTTTCAACCTGTTCCCCTTTATCCTCCTTGATTATCCTCCTTGATTCCCCTGTTTCCAGCTCACCAGCCGCCACTGGTAAAAACTGACTTAATGAAGGGGATATGAATGAATTTAACAGCTGGATGTGAATTTCTCTTAAATTGTAGATCAAAAAAGGGGAGTTGGAGTAGGAATATACTGAAAAGAAAGTGTAAATATCCAGTAATTTGCAGTTGGTGGTCCTGTAAACCCTTAGTATATTTGGATTAAAGTAAATGGGGAGAAAAGTGATAAGGATCTTACCAGTGGATATGCTATAGACTTCCAGGATCGGACTTATTTCAACACTAATCTCAATTTCCTGTGTGGAAATGCAAGCACTAATAATAACTGATCTGAATTATTCTGTCATAAACTGGGAAACTGTATTAGGAGATGGAAAACCTGGACCAGAACTACTGGATATTATAAGTGACTGTTTCTTATCACCAATATTAGCTCTCCCTGAGGGGAAATTCCTGTCTGGACTGGTTTTTGTAATCCCCCTGACAGAATTGGTGTCCGCATTGGTGTCTGCAACATTGTCAAATTTGAAGTACCTTGGCCACTCATAGGCAGTTCCTATAGCTTTCAGTGTCAGGCAGGCAAATTTCAATGATAGTGAATTTGAGTGGTACAGAGTGGAAAGAGATTACACAGGAATACCAAAAATGAGAAATGTGGGCAGATTTTAGCAGACTACAAACACAGTGCAGATGGGAAACAGAAGGGGTGCAATCGTTTTGGTACTTTGATGTTAGTGCAGTCAGGAAAAATACCAACTGTGCAGGTTTTTATTGATTTACTAATTCTGTATTGCTATATTTTACTTTTTCCCTTTTTCCATACAAACAATACAATGGCGTAGCAATGACACCAGGAGAAAATATCTTGTTGCCATGGGCTGTAGCATACATTTAATCTGTTCATTGTCATTCATTATATGAGTTTGAAGCAATTTAAAATTTAAAAGACAAGGTCAGTTGCTGTGTTATAATCTTGAGTGTAGTATTTATAGATATTAGTAAAAGAGAAAGTAGTTGAAAAGATCATCTGCATTTACACATGGTGAATGAGACCCATTGCAGGGACTATGAGTGTCACATAACCTCTAGGGAACCCAGCTGAAGAATTAAAATCAAATGTCAAAAAATGTGATCAAATCCCATCATGTACAGTGCTTTGATCCTGCTGCAACCACGATCCAGTCCAGAACGTAAGCAGTGACATTTTGGAGGAGTGCTGAAGCTATCGCTCCTGTCCCTCAAAGGGCAACGTTGCAGTTCTTGCCCCAAAAAATAAACATAAACAGAGGAAAATGAGAACGAGGGAGGAAGACATGAAGTGACTATTACCTTCCCTCCACTGGGCTGTCTGTGGCCTGTCCTAGTCAGACTGGACAGATGTGTTTGGCCAGATAGGTTGGGTAACCATCTCCACTGTAAACTGGAATTAGTCTGAAATGGGCAGGTTTTGCATTACATAGCAGCGAGGATGTGGTTCTTGACTTTTATTTTCTTCCACCTGGTATACAATTCATTCATAACTACCATTATATAGGTCAGGGGTGTCAAATTCAAACTTACTGAGGGCCATGCTGAGGGTTGTGAATAAAATCAGGGGCCAGACATTTATTACAATGATTATTTTTTATTGAAGAAATATAAGTAGGCTAGCAACTGTATTAAATAAAAAAAATATATTGCATGCATGCACAGTTCAAATATTATGGTTTTTCCATGTTTGTGGGTAATTCTTGCCAGCAAAACTGATTAATAAAGCAAAATAGTATTTATCAAGTGCTGAACAATGTTTTTTGTATAAAATAACTGCACAATTAAACAAACTACATTTGCATCACAGTCGCCTACTTTCGTCTCTAACAAATCTATACTTTCAATGTAAAAAACGTGTGTCATTTCACTAAAGTTTGGTGTCTCGTTGATGTGTTGTGTGAAAGTCACGAGGGCTCCTTTCCTCAACAAAGTTGTTGTTAAACATATATTACGGTGAAATGTAATGAATTTCCCTATTAGCATTTTTGCAGTCATTATCTGATCAATACAGTATTGTGTCTTAGCTTATGTAATGTATAGACTGTATCTTCACTACTGTGTTTAGATCATAAACTTAAAAGTTTGAGTAGCTACTCACACGAAAACTAACATTAGTGTTGTTATATAATATGGTTTATCAATAAATATTCATTTACAATACCACATGTATCAGCTGCTTATACCACAGCTAACTGGAACAGAAATAATTCAGCACTGTTGATGTCAGCTTGTACTGTTTTCTGTTATTTTTGGTCATGAATAAAATGTTCAATTGAAATTGAATGTTGAACAGGCTTGTATACTAATATGGAAGATGACTGAAGTATATCATCACTGACACATCCCAGTGGACCTTTCTTTTTTTGAGTAAGTTAAATCTGTCCGGGTCGACAACATTACAGACGGGTTTGGAGAGGTTTGAGTGACAATGGAGACCCTCACAATTTGTCAGATAGCCCAGAGACAATCTATAACCTAACCATTGAAGACAAAGCATATGTTTATACTCAGAATAACTCAGTATATACACTATGCGCAGCAGTGTGGTGTAGCGGTAAGGAGAAGGATTCGCAACCATAAGACTGCTGGTTCTATTCGCCGCTGGGCCACTGCTGTTGTACCCTGGGGCAAGGCACTAAACCCACAATTACCTAAGTAAATGTCCAGCTGTATAAATGGATAACATGTAAAATGGTAGGTGAGGCACTGCTATTGTACCCTTTAAAAAGGGACCCATATCACCTCAGTAAATATTAATGCTATAAAAGTCCTTCCAGGTAAGAGCATGTGTGAAAGTGTGAATGTACCTATGTGCAGTGCAAATGCACTGTAGATGATTTGAAGATTCTTTGCACCAGGAAATGCAATTTCAATTTGTTAGAAGTGCATGTATTACTTTTCTTCCCCTTGCATGAGTTTAGAATGACCTGCAATGACCACGTTTTCACATGTTAGAAGCATTGAATACATCTTCCAATTCTACAGGGGTTTAGCAACCTAGTCATTAAAATATTATTTTCTCCTTTTTTCATTGCAGCAAAGTCCTCTGCTGCCGACTTGAAATCAAACATGTCCAATGTGTCTTTGCAGTTTGCAATGCGCATAAGCCGCATCACTCTCTCCTCCTCCAGACAACTTCGCAGTGCTGTCTTAATTCAATTCTGCAGAGAGAAGCCCCTCTCTGCTGGCAGGCTTGACACGGGCAGAACACAGGCAATTTTAGCCAGTATAGCCCAGTCGGGGTACAGCTTGCTGAACTCATAAATAAGCACTTTGCAAGCTGTTGCCAAAGCCTTCATTATAGCTACGTTTTGTATGAGCATTATTGACATTTTAATTTATTGTTTTTTTTAAATAAATTTTACCAGGCAAAAACCGGTAATTACCAAAAACGGAAACCCTGATATATATATAGCATTCCATTAGCGATACATTTCAAAATGCTTCTGATTGTCTGACAATTGACAGAATGACTTCAGCTATTGTGTCAGTGAAGATGATGGAGATGTGGGATGTATGATGTATTCTACTGTACAAAACTGGCTTTGTCAAATAAAGCCACTCAAAACTGGTACTCAGACATTACAAAACCCACTCCTAAAGAAATCCATTATAGCCATGAACTATTACCAGGAATCATACATAAAATAAATCCAATGTGCCAACAGGAGTGCTTTGTGTTGTACTGTATGAACAGAGAAACGCTTATAAAGCCTTCCACTATGATGTTGAATAAAAATGAAATGAACTTTCTTTGCACCTGTGTCTGGGTCTCCACTCCCAAATCAGGCAGGAACCTTGGCTTCGATAGTGGTTAATGAAAGCATGCCCCAGTGTACAGTCTGAGTTTCAAACCTTAGGACACATTTTTAAATTCGATTAACAACTCTGTGGTGTAGAGTTGGTGTAGGTTGGAGTCTAGTGAAAGACCGTTTTCTTCTCCCTCTAGTAGCACAGCTGTCGGTTTTCTCATTCTGCCTGTCCATTACTAGAGAACATGCTATTTTTACAGCATGTCAGTTGTGCCAGGTGTGTTATTTGTGAGCTAAGTCACCTTTTATTGACAATTTAAAACAAATGTGATCATAATAATCAACATGTTATGTTGACATTGATAGTCATTAAGTTCTTTTTAACCCTTATTTCCTTAGTCACCCGTTTTTTTTTTTTCTTTTTTTTTTTCTTGAGATTTTGGGTATTTGCCATCACTTATCTCTGCATTTCCTTATCCTCAAGGTATTTTTAAATTTGTTTAAGATGTGCAGAACATAACTCATTGTGTTACATTGCTGCATTGACGTGACATAGGTTTGTGAATACATTGCTGTGATTTTTTCATTACCCTCTCCGACTTGCTCCCCTAATCGTATAACAACAATTCATGAACTGTAATTTTATGTGCGCAGTGTTTAAATGCTAATTTTAAGTGTTTTATTCATCTTGTCACCGGATAGTGGAGGTAGCACCTGCAATTTAGATAAAATGGCCATTGAGTACACCAAAACTGGCAGCTACGGAGAAAACAAGTTGATGAGCTTTTAGCCACTAATGATAAAAGCCTTGCAGAAAGTGTCTAAATGATCCCACTCTGTATTATTTTTTCATATGCATGATAAATTATATACACTGTAAAGAAATTGTCATCAATGTCAAACAGGTCTGAAGAAACAACTTTTTTGTAATAAAAATAATTGGTTTGCACAATGTCAATTGCTTGAAGTATGTTTTTCTTTGCAGACAAAACATACAGTGATATTCAGCCAAAAATAAATAAATAAATAAATAAAAATAAAATAAACAACAATTTAATTTGATCCAACATTTTTTTCCAATATATGTCATAAGCAGGGTGTCAATAATCAGTTATGTGATGTGCTGGGTGGAATATGTGCCCTATCTTGAGGTATGCGCAGATGCTGATTTGAACCCTTCTCTCACAGCAAATACATTGTGGTATTTTTTTGGCCATGGATGGAAGCATTTGAGAAGGACATTTGCATATATGCTTTTAAAAACATGTAGTGTATTATCTTTAGAAATAAAGTGTGTGTGTGTGTGTGTGTGTGTGTGTGTGTGTGTGTGCGCGTGTGTGTATGCATGTGTTCTCATGTGGCAATTAAAAAAACTATTATACAATATGCTTGAACTATAGCAACTAACCACTGGATTTAATAAACATTTGTTTTTAACTCACAAGTAACTACATAAAATAAATGACTACATAAATAAATACAGCAGTTACTTCTCCAATTCAAAACCTTATTTTTCATTAGTCTTGGTGATAGCTGAGTACATTGAACTGTGTTTGCAAAAGGAAAGAGTAAGATTTTTCATTGAGAGTAAAGGACAAATGGTGATTGAATCCAGAGCTACTAATTATGAACCCAATGTCATTTTCTGTTCTTCATATTTCATATTTCAGTGAAACACAAACACAAATTTAAACCTACAAGTGCACTGGGATGACAATGTTCTGCTACAAAGGGAAGAAAGCTGAGTTGCTCCCCAGTTGTACAGTTGAGTCAAAGACAATGTCACAGCTTGAAAAAAAGACATCAGCAGCAGCGAGTGTATGATGCCTCGGCACGCCGCTGTTCTGGAAAAGCAGGCTTACAAATTTATCCTGCCAACTGCAGCTTTACATTTAGAACAAACAAGAGAAACTAATCAGGCCTTGACACCTGCACGCCTCTTTCCCTCATACAGTATAAATGTAATCATCTCAACTCAGCCTACAGAAAAACAATCACCAAAGAGGTAATTGAGCTTTTTCGATCATCCAAAGAAAGAGAAGAGAGCAGACCCAAACAGCAGCGCTCACCATACATTTATGCTTTTAGTCCTGAGAGTCTTTACAGGCATACTGCATATTTTCTGTTCAAATTTAAGTATTGATTGCAGTTATCAGCCTCAGGCCAGGGGTAGACGTTGCATACGTGTCATCTACTGACCTCCTATTAACACTATTCGGAAAAGAAGGACACATGCTGCTGTTGGTGTCTGTGTCCCTTGTTCAGCTGCAAAGTCAGATGGCTGCAGTCTGAGTACCTTTGGCTGTCTAGTAGACCATGAAGGTATTCGTAATAACAGCCAGACATGCCTGACTGTCCCATTAAAATTTGGTTGGTTTCAGCCCTTTCATCTGAAGAGAGAGTATTCGCTTTCTGAATTGGGACAGAAAACATTTTTCTCTACAAACAAACTTAACAGCAGCTGTGTGAAATTACAGCACCACAAGGTTGGCCAAAAGCTCCCTTGCTGGTGCAGGGTGTTTCTTTACCTGTTTGTTTTTCTTTTTTTTTGTTATGTTTTGTTCATTCTGATGTAAATTGTTGTTACAGCCTCCTCACAGATCAAATAATGCACATGAAGCTTCCATATTGTAACAATATGACTCTACCATAATTTCAACCTTAGCCACAGCTGTGCAGTTTTTGAGAAAGTGGGACAAAATCTCATCTTGTGTATCATGTCTATTTTAGTTTTCTGTTTCCAGACAACACCTTCATTTTGTTTACTCTTGTAAATTTCCTTTATCTGCCACGTCCCAAAACAGGACATGAAGGTGCACGTTTAATCTATCCATAAATTTCATCGTGTCTCACCTCATCATATAGCTACTTGTTGACCTTGTCCTACTTGGTGAAGGACAAATGAAGCCTTGCTGTGTTCAGGGTGAACACGCAGGAAGAGTCCCCATACAGAGAGACACACAGCTGGCGTTGTTGGATTTTGAAAAGATGTCTTTGAGGCTGTTAAAGTTAGAGTGCTGAATTAATTCCCCAGTGGTATTTATTGACACACAAAGATTGTTATTGCCATTGTTAGCAAATCATTAAATTCTAAAAATGGAGACTTCTATTCATTTCAGAAATCCCTAATGCTTTACACCAGTTTGAGTCTCAGGTGATAGAAAGATAACTTCACTACAGCGTGCAATAAGACACACATTTTCTTCAATTTTGCTGCTGCAATCTTTGCATAAATCCAATGGGGGGAGGGGGATTTGTGCAAAGATTGCAGCTGTGTTCATCACCTTGGCTACTAATGCCAATGTTCATAAAAGGTTGAATTCATGGTGGACTCAGAATACGCATTGAGTTGTAACACAGCACATAATTGCACACTTCTGTTTGAATATACCAGATTGCATTAGTTATGCACAATTTTTGCATGTATGTGGAAATAATGCAGTAAAGGCCAAAATGCATTGTTGTTCACTGTTGCTGTCACTGGCTTTAATGACTTCTTTGGTCTAGAAAATGTGACTTTTGTGTTGCACAATGTTTCTTAGACAATGTAATTGTTGGTACCGTGCTTATTTATAAGGAAAATGTCTGGGAGGTGTTGCATTAGGCTGATTTTTCTGAGAAATGTGGACTGCACATGCAATTATAGTTGATAAAATTATGTTGCAAGAATTGTGTGTGCATAATCTGAGTGAAATTCAAGAGTCTGTCTTTTGTTAACCTGCTTTATATCCAATTCAGGGGCATTTCAATGGGATTTTTGAACTCGTTTTGCCTCATGTTTTGACAGTTGTATGGAAAAGACTGCACAGCTGATGGTAGCCCAGTGAACTCCCAAACTCATTAGAAGAGCCTTGGGCACAAGCCATCAAGTGTATAATTATAAAACCTTAAGTTAATTAGGAACAAGCTGCTTTATGTCTTCTACATTATTTAGTCCATATGCTAGTAATTGGCTATAATATGAAAAAGGCAATAAAGTAGGTTTTAACATTAAAACAGGGATAAGAAACGTAGAAAGAAGTTTAATTAGTTCACTTTTATGACCTGTTGAATCAGAGGATTAGGCGTGTGGGTGGATCAATATTTAGCAAGTGTGTTTTCACCCCTCACGGGCCTTTTTAACTAGATATGGCAGTACAGCAAGCAATGTTAAATATAATTCCTCATGAGGAGTGGATCATAATGGCTAGCCATAATGACAAAGAGATCATAAGGAGTGAAGTGTCTGGATGAATAGAAATACACAGCCCCTATCAGCAGTGGCCTTGTGTCAGCGAAGATGAAGTGGCAAGACGTGTGAGTATGCATACTGGGTATCAGGCGGATCAAATTTGCGCAAACAGTTGGTGGATCCTTGGCGGACAGCTCTTCTGCTCTCACCTGAGCACCTGAAAAACTACCACCTAAAGAAATTTCTCATGTCTCAAAACTGTTTCCTATTAACCTGTTAAAAAAGTTATCTCATGGTTTAACACACACGTTATCTCTACCAACTAGCTTGTACCCTGTCTGGCCAACCATTTAAACCTGGTCATGCAGCACTTCTAATATTGCTGATATGATATGGTTGATATGTTTTTTTTGCTTGTTTGTACTCTGCCTCACTTTTAAGTCACGTTAGATAAAAGCATCTGCCAAAAGAATAAATGTAAATGTAATTATGATGTAATGGATTTGAAACAAAACGACACATTTCTTTTTTTTGGTTTTTACCCCGTGGGTGGGGTTTGGTGTTATCCTTTTCATTACTCGAATCTGAATTTGTGACACACGCATATTAAAAAAGAATTTTGCCCAGAAATGTGATGTTTTTTATGTATGTGGAATGTTTTTATTTGTCTTGCCACAACCTCCACACTGTTATTGTATAGGTATTGAAGAAAAAGTAAATTCACTTGCATGTCTTTGTTGAAAGTGTGTGACAAAAAGTCTTGTGAATTGAAGAGCACCGTTTGTGTGATTTGTCAAACAAATTAAAAAAAGAAAGGGACCTTCAAAATTGTGGTATGTGGAATGCAGGTGTCTAGAAGCTGACGTGTCGTCAGTAGAAAAGGCAGGATTGGAACATGTTCAAGCCAGTTCAAGTTCAGTAATGACTGCAATTAAAAATAGGCAGATCTGTGCTTCGTGTCCAGCATGATAATGATCCTGTTATAACTTGAAGAAGGCTTGAAATTGCTTTTCTTGTTGTACAGGAGTTTGAAACCGTAATAGAATGGATGACACTTAATCTTATTAATCTTATTTACACATCTTTACATGTAAATAATGCCCAGTAACAAGGCATCATTCACATTTATGATACCTTGACATTTGTAAAGTAAATAAGTCTAACGTTCCATCAGTTATTGCAATAATTATTTACAGCATGCTCCATATTTATTCATGCCCCTAATTATATTTAAAACTCAATTTAACAGAAACATTTTCTGGAATAAAATGATTTTGTGAACAATATGACTTTGTTCTGTGCAATGCCATTAAGATCCAATGCCATTTTTAAGCAGAAAAAAAATCTGTTATAGCATTGTTTTGTTTTGTTCCTATTTGGGGTTAGAAGTAAATACAGAGGGTATTGTATATAGTATGACAGAGCACTCTATGCACAGGTAACATTCAGCACACAGCAGAACCTGGCTACACATATGTGACCCACACATTTGCAAAGCTTATACATCACCAGGTATCATCTGCTGTGAGTTGGTCTAATGGAGGAGAGTATCCCTTTCTGGCACAGGAGTGCCCCAGCCATTCACCCAGCAGTACCAGCAAGGTAAATTAAACTGCACTAGATTGAGAATATTGATTAATGGAAAGTTGCCATAATCTTTATCCTACCTGTTCCCTCTGCAAAAAGGCATGACGTGGTTTTAGACATTGGCTTCTATTGAGGCTAATCTCAGTGTGTGTTGTCCTTAATTTTTAGTTACAAATTGAAGCAATTATTGCATTATTCATTTTTTTCACACAAAAATGAGTTTTGCATAATTTACAGTACGCACGTTTCACAGAACGAACGAAACAGCTGCTTAAAGTTGTTGCTCACAGCTCTCCTTGAACATAAGCCTTAATTTCCTGAAATGTATATATATTTTTTTCTATTTAGTGGCTCAGGGCTGGAAACAGAAAGTGGAGTGCTGGAGCACATCAGTTCAAGTGCTGGAACAGTGCACCTCTTTGCATGAGTGATGATCCCCGGTCCCCTGAAACCTCCCAGTCTCTCGTGTGGGCGAGAACGTGTGCACCTTTCGCTCCCTTCAGGAGTTAAAGCCTCAGAACTGGATCATTATTCATGAATGAGCCCTGGAGCACCTGCGTCCCCTCCCACATTCCTGCCAACACGTGTATTCCAAATGGTTTTGTCACATCATGGCAATGGCCTGTTCACGCTGTTTTCGATGCTGCATTGATGCAGTTATTCATATCAGATGTTGTTTTTTGCACCTCAGAACTGAGGGAAAAAAAAGCATGTTACAGACTAAATCTGATTGAATCTTGGCCTAATAGTTAATGTGGGTCACGCAATCTCAAATTACGGTATGTTCCATATTTTCACAGAACCTTTGGTGAATGGTATTTAGTCACTCTATTGCATTCAGTTGTAGCAGTTGACATGTTGACCACAGTAGGTGAAAGTATGTTTTCTTTCCCTCAAATTTGTAATTAGTGACAGTGAGAAATAAAATGAGGAGATAAATACAAATTAATTTGGTTAATTTTAATGCACTTTCAACACACATTACCTCTTTGATGTTAGTGTTTCCCTTGTATTCCTGGGAGAAAAATGTGTCACACTTCCCATTTATAATTTAGACATTTACAAATGACCTGAAAAATATTCCATCCAGTAACAGAGATCTATTTTGCAATAATGTGATTGTCTATTTATAACACGTGGCGCTTCTGTTGGATTACAGGGGAAGGGTCTTGTGCTTACTGAAGTGAATAATGTCTCTCTGCAGTGAATTTCTGTGTTTAATTTGTCAGTGATTTAGAAATACTTCTCACTCATCCTCCTATGGAAAATAGATTTGCTTCAGCATCTCTATTAAAACTCTGCAATGCCACCCTCAGCTATTAGGAAGTGTGAGTTATTTTAGCCTGAAAAGGACATAGATTCATGCTTTTACAATATAGTCTCACACAGAAAATGAACACTATTCTGCTTGTAGTCATTAATCAATGATGAATCAGTGATTAAAATGTTCTTCTTTGAATGCCAAGTGATGCCAGAGAAATGAATACAGTTTGTTCAAACTACAGGCTCAAAGTTAATGGAAAATACATTTAAAACAGCTGCTTTAATTTTGTCACAGCAGAGTCAATATTAGTTGTTTACTGGAGAGTTCTGGAGACAAACAATGACAGAAATATACTTCTGAAGATCATCCCTTTCTTTGGCAGAGAACATGCAGTAAAATTTAAATATAAACATAGCTTACTTTCTTGGAGAAAATGACTGATACTAAACCAATGAATAATAACCCTTTTAAACATCCTAAGTGATAACAATGTGTCAGAAAACATCATTTGCACTGCTTTTGGCATGACTGATTCAACAGCACTTCTTATGTGGTCAATATCACACATTTTCAAACTATAAATGTTGTTATTTTTCTGGTGTCTATGATATTATTTTGTATACAAGAGGGGAATTAGCTCAAATGGTAGAGCACTTGTTTAGCATGTGAGGGGTAGAGGGATCGATGCCCTCATTCTCCAGCACTGATCAAGAAGGAAATTGTTTCTGAGGAGCAGGAGTGTGGCATAGTGGTAAGGAGCAGGGCTTGTAACTTAAAGGTTGCTGGTTTGATTCTCTGCTGGGGCACTGCTGTTTTATCCTTGGGCAAGGTACTTAACCCAGAATTGCCTCAGTAAATGTTCAGCTGTATAAATGGATAACATGTAAAACTGTAATCTGTGTAAATCAGTCTGGATAAGAACGGTTGCTTAATGACAAAAATGTAATGTGCTTCCAGCATAATGAATAAAGGTATTCACAAGCAGATTAGATTCCGTTCAAATGCAGCGAAGGCATGCAATGTGTTGACCTTCTTTGTATTTTCAGTAAACCTATTTCATAGAACATTCATGTTTGAATGTACTTCAGAGCTCAAGTGCTTCTTAGAAGGCTACATTTAAAGAGCATTAATGATATTTATTCAAACGATTGAGTAGGGTTGGGCGATGTCTACCAAATTTGCATATGACGATGTTTTTTGGATATTCACTTTCAGTACAGTATTCAATAAATTACATGAGATATTCAACACTTTATTATAAAATAGGCTTTGTGTTAGATGATTTTGCCCAACTGTGGGCTAATGTAAGTGTTCTGAGCATGTTTAAGGTAGGCTAAGCTAAGCTATGATGTTCGGTAAGTTAGATGTATTAAATGTATTTTCGACTTACGATATTTTCAATTTACGATGGGTTTATCAGGACATAACCCCATCGTAAGTCGAGGAGCATCAAATAAGCTGTTTTTCCTTTAAATCGGACACAAGGAACTAATATAATAATTAGGTTATAGCAGAGACATTGGAATTACAGTGTGTGTGTGGCAGGGTGCACCCCGCTGTCTGTGTGGACCGGGGGGAGTTGAAATCACAATGCCGGCTCATCATTGTGATGTCTCTCAGCCATCGGCGATGGACGATGGTATTGTCCATCGGCGCATCCCCACTATTGTAGGGCTGGGCGGTATGGCCTAAAATTTATGTCACAGTATAATTTGAAGCACGGACAGTAACGGTATGTATCACAGTATATTCGTTTTTCTTAAAATTTCAATATAAATGCTTCTGAAGGGGTAAAGCACTGGTATGGCAACTGCATGGCAGCTATTACTGTACTCTTAACTGTATTACTAAGACATATTTCACATAGTACAGAGGTATTTTAAGATCATTTATTGTGCAAAACTGCAACAATAAATAGAAAAAAATACAAAGCCTTTTCTCAAGTAACTTCCATCTCTGAAAAACACTTTTTCATGAAATACAATAAAATCAAGCTGCACAAAGTGAAAATAAAAACTGACTCGGGGATTAAAGTTCTCTGTCGCTACGACGGATTTCCGTCAATTGGATTACAGAGAGGCCATGTATGAGATCAGTGTAGATCCGAAGGAAAAAAAAAAACGAGGGGGGTGTTACGGGACTTAGAAATCATGCTACCAGGTGATAGGTAGCTGATTTGTATGTATGATTTGTATGTATGTATGTATTGTTGTGGAGAAATACTGTATGTTTAAGCATTACTACTGAAATATATATTAAATATGATGTGATTCTCTGTGATTCTAAGCAAGGGGTTAATTGGAGACATTCTTGGGAGGCCAGTGCAGGATAGTGTGTGACCTTCAGGGAGGCACACTGCCAGAACAGCACATTGTGATATTTAACCCTTTTTAAAAAATCATACAGGCCTAGGCCTGGAAATAATAGTATTTTCCAGACATGCATATTTTAGAAGTAGATAGAATGATAATCACATACTTTTATACTTTTTAAAAAATCATTCAAGGGCAGGCTTGGAAATAATGGGAAATTCCAGATGCATTATGTTAAAAAATAAAATACAATAACTAACAATGGGGTTTATGGGACTTTCCAGGTTCGGGAAATGTAACAGCTCGAAAGATAATGGTGTATCAACTGGGGATGGCGTGATGTTGAAGGTGGAGCCTGGGAGTTGGAAATTAGGCTCCAGTCTAGGAGGAGTTGGGGAAACAGCATAAAAGCAGGATGCAGGCCAGGGGGTTTAGAATGAGTGGGGAAGTGCCTGTGAATACATGTACACCTGTTGCTCCGCGGACCAACCTGGTTTATTGTATGTGACTGATCACCATATGCAATAGACAAACAACCATAGTTACATCAGACTCTGTGGACTTATTATTTTCTGGAAAGTGTGGAGGAAGACCCTCGGTTCATCTGGCCCAGACCTGGGGGATATCCGCCACAGTATGTATGTATATATATATAGCCCATATATATTGTATAGCCCATCGAAACAATTGGAGACAATAATATAGTCCCACGGTGTATTGAAGTAGGCTAATCAATTAATCACGTCTCTGTCGGACGCACGCACATTCAACTTTAGTCTACACACAGGCCGACTTTGGATTAACACCAAAATATATATTTATAAGCGTGACAAAATACCTCAAATGCTAAGATGGCGGCGCGTACGGATGCAGCGGCTCGTGGCTCTCCACTACTGTGCACTCTTTTGTGTTTTTACTTGCTGTTTGTTTTGTTTTGTCATGGAAACATGATGTACAGTCCTCAGGAATTGATAGGCATTGGACTTCAGTTTAACACCGAAGTCACAAGCACCTTCACACGGACTCGTAACATCCCACTGGAGTTAGCGAGACTGCCGGGAGCTCCGTGGATTGTTGTCGGGCCCTGCAGGCGACGGAGGCGGCGCAGAGAGAGGAAGCAAAAGCGGGGGTGCAGAGCGGGACTGCTAGCTCAGCTAAGGAAGCAACCGCGCAAACCTCCGTTACCATCTATCTTCCTCACAAACGCCAGATCCCTCGCAAACAAAATGGATGAGCTACAGTCACAGATTGCCTACAACTGCCTCATCCGTGAGTGTTGTCTGATGATTGTGTCGGAATCCTGGCTGCACCCGCAAATCCCAGACGCTATGGTGGAGCTAGCAGGAAGGACCATCCATCGCCACAACCGGAACAAAGCCTCCGGTAAGAGCAAAGGAGGGGGACTTTGTGTTTACGTGCATGAGGGTTGGTGTTCAAACAGCAAAATAATAGACAGCCACTGCTCACCGGACCTAGAGGCCATGTCTGTCCAGTGCAGACCGTTCTATCTGCCACGGGAGCTAACTGTAGTCATTGTCACTGCTGTTTATATCGCGCTGGATGCTAACATCAGCACGGCGCTCGGACATCTTCAATGCATCGTAAACAAACAACAGAGGGCTCATCCCGACGGCGTCCACATAATCGCCGGGGATTTCAACCAAGCATGCTTAAAGACTGTGCTCCCAAACTCCACCAGCATGTCAAGTGTCCTACTAGGGGGAAATACATGATCATGTCTATACCAACATTAAGCATGCTTACAGAGCGACGCCCCTCCCCCACCTAGGACAATCCGACCATCTCTCTCTGCTCCTCATCCCGGCCTACACCCCCCTCAGAAAGCAAACAAAACCGAGCACACAAATCATCAGGACCTGGCCTGAAAATGCTCTCCCTCAGCTACAGGACTGTTTTGCTTGTACAGAATGGAGCATCTTTGAACAGCAGGACCTGGAGGCACACACAGAGACTGTGCTTTTCTACATAAAGAGCTGTGTAGAAAATGTCACAGTGGACAAACGCATCCGGGTTTTTCCAAACAGGAAACCCTGGATGACGAGTGAAGTCCAGGCTCTGATCAGAGCTCGTAACACTGCCTTCAGGACGGGAGACAGCTCACTGTACAGCATTGCCAGAGCCAACCTGAGGAGAGGCATCCAACATGCCAAGGAGGTCTACAGGAGGAAGATGGAGGGCTACCTCATGGACAATAACCCCCGGCAGATGTGGAAGGGCACCCAGGCTATAACAAACTACAAAGGCCAGAGCCCAACGACCACTGGCAGCTGCAGCACGCTGGCAGAGGAGCTGAACAGCTTCTTTGCCCGCTTTGAGACCACCACACGCATGCACACACTGCCGCCTCACAACCCCAGCACCCCCCCTCTCTCTCTCCAGGAGCATGAGGTGAGGAGGGCACTGAGAGCAGTGAACCCCAGGAAAGCTGCTGGACCTGACGGCATCCCGGGGGCTGTGGTCAAGGCATGCGCAGACCAGCTAGCAGGGATCCTCACCAAGCTGTTCAATCTCTCCCTGACGCATGCCACTGTCCCTTCATGTCTGAAGTCTGCCATCATCATCCCCATTCCCAAAAAACCAGCCATAGACAGCCTCAGTGACTACAGACCCATAGCCCTCACGTCTGTAGTCATGAAGTGTTTTGAGCGGCTAGTCTCTCAGCACATCAGGGACTGCCTTCCTCCTCCTTTGACCCCCACCAGTTCGCTTATAGAGCGAACCGATCTACAGAGGATGCCATCGCCATAACACTTCACAGTGCGCTGAACCATCTGGAGAACCGGAAGAGCTATGTGAGGATGCTCTTCGTGGATTACAGCTCAGCATTTAACACAATCATCCCGGACATATTAGTCACCAAACTGTTCAAACTACAGATCCCCCTCCCCACCTGCACCTGGATTAAACAGTTTCTCACAAACCGCCCACAATCTGTTAGACTTGGCCCCCACCTTTCCTCCACGCTCACACTCAGCACTGGCTCTCCTCAGGGCTGCGTGCTGAGCCCCCTACTGTACGCCCTGTACACTTACGACTGCACTCCGTCCTACCCAAACAACTCCATCATCAAGTTCGCGGACGACACCACCGTGGTTGGGCTCATCTCCGATGGGGATGAGACGGCATACAGGGCTGAGATAGGGAAACTGTCTGTGTGGTGCTCAGAAAACAACCTGTCACTGAACGTCCTTAAGACAAAGGAACTTATTATGGATTTCAGGAGAAACAGACAAGACCACGCCCCTCTCCTCATCAACGGAGAACGTGTGGAAATCGTCACCACCTTCAGGTTTCTGGGCACCCACATCTCTGCGGACCTCTCCTGGACACCCAACACAAGGCCTTAGTGAAGAAGGCCTCTGCGACTGCACTTCCTCGTGTCCTCAGGAAGAACAACCTGGACAAGAAGCTGCTGCTGGCCTTCTATCGCTCCTCTGTGGAGAGCATATTAACATACTCTCTGGGGTGTGGTATGCAGGCTCCACAGCTGAGGACAGGAAGACTGTGCAGAGGGTTATTAACACCGCCCAAAAATTATCGGCTGCCCTCTGCCCTCCCTGGACGACATATCCAGATCCCGTTGCCTCAGCAAAATTAAGGCCATCACAGGAGACCCCTCACATCCCGCCTATCACCTGTTTGACCTGTTGCCCCATGGCCGGCGCTTCAGGTCAATCAAGTCTCACACCACCAGACTAACCAACAGTTTCCTCCCTGGGCCATACGGACTGCCAACAAACACTGACCCCCTCGCTGCCATCTACCTCAATACAACTGTGCAATTCCACTGTGCACTTTACGTAGTTTATTTAAAAGGTCATATTTATTTTGCACAAGTTTCTTCCTTATATTTACAATGTGTGTTTTCTTTTTAATTTTGTACTTGTTTGTAACTTATTTGTAATTGTAAGTTATTGTATTTTTATACTTAATGTCATGTGCCTTATTTGTTTTGTGTAAATGTAAATGTCATATAGTGCACTGCTGTTGCAGACCACCCACAATTTCGTTGCACCTCACCGTGCAATGACAATAAAGCCTATTCTATTCTATTCTATTCTATTCAAAACCCCCAAATTACGAGAGTCTTAATGTTCAGCAAGCAATAGAAATAGTTCAAATATGAATAAAGTTTATCAAGATTGCAATCAAAGTTTGTGACGAAGAAGGAGCGAGAAGCCGCGGTTCAAAAAGAAGCAACCTGCAATCTTACCACTCCAACGAACGAGAAGAAAGCAATCTTTTGGCAACCACCCACATCTTCCAACCAAGAATAATCCACAAGGAAAGTTTATTCCAGCAGCTAAGAATCATGACAGTTTGCAATTAGATGAGCCCGAACGGCGTGTTCACCTGCATTCGCACACTAATTTCCCCTCATCCCTAGCACTTGGCCTGTGAGGATGTCCTATCCGTCTTCATTATACAATATAATCAAGTGATAGCACACACAATGCATGGCATAATTCAAGAGTAATGGAAAGAGAATAACACATTATTATTAAAAGAAAATAACATGCAGATAGACTTTTAATGGGTGGCCATTATAGTGGGACATAGGGGTTTTGGAGGATTTTGTCACGTCGTTGTATGTAGGCTACATTTTGTGAGGTTAGGCTACTGCTTTGTGTGTGTGTGAGTGAGAGAGAATGGGTGCGCGTCTGACAGTAGCGTAAACTCAAGGTGGTCCCATAGGCTATACAGCCGCCGGGCTCACGGTGTCCCGGACAACAATATTTTAATGTTCCAGAAAAGATTAATCACTGTCAGGTCAGAAAAAATTTGTGTATGTAGATGAAGCTTAGTATCGTGTCTTTTCGATGAAGTTACACCTAGATCTGTGAGGGCTCTACTGGTCAGCACGGTATAGTCAAAATCCATACCGCAGGGCAAATTCATACCGGTGTACTTTCCATACCGTTTATACCGTCCACCCCTGCAGTATGGAGTTTGCACAGCAAGGCTTTATAATAGGTCACTCATGAACGTCCAATCTTAAATATCCCCACAACAACATTTATAATATCTTAAAGATATAAAGTCATTCTTTTTGAAAATGAACTTGTGATTAATTTATTACACTAAGGCTGTCAGGGCTCAGGCACGGACTCAGCTGCAGACCACGAGAGCTTCAGATTCCAAACGGCTTTATTCAGGATCGATCGACAATATTGCAAACTCAGAACAGGCAGACTCAGTATCACAGTATTTCAGTGACCTAAAACGCCATTTGCGTGTGGACAAAAGGCCAAAACGCATAGAAAAAGTTATGTTTTTAAAAATACCTGTGTACGTGTGCACAGGGCCTCAGTTTGTCGAAACCAGGCAGGCAGTCAGAAGGCAAACCAGGGTCAAAAACAGGGACAGGCAGGGTCGGAAACCAGACAGGCAGGCAAACCAGGCAATCGGGGCAAGACGGCAGGCAGGAACGAAGTCAAGGCACAGGCAACACGGAAAAAGCTACCAGGCAAAAAACACGGCGGGAATGAAACAGGCACGAAACACTGCAACGAACTGGCAACAGGACAGAGATAAGCAGGGTAGATATAGGGCAGGGCTGACGAGGTGATGGGAAGCAGGTGGGCAGGCTGGCAGGTGGAGGCGATAAGGTGATCAAGTTCGAGGCCGGGCGGGGTGACTGCTCTCTCCCTTCGCTACATATGGTGTCAGAGTGGGATGGCTTGCCGTGAGGCCTTCGGAGGCGTGCCCAGTGTATGAGTTGTATGAGGGACCCCCAGGTTAGGTTGACCTCGGTGTGAGGGACCCCAGAGAAGGGTGAAACACTAGTGAATGGGGCACCCTGGGATGGGAGAAGTACGGTGGGGGAATGCGTGAGGGACGCCTCTGTGCGTGAAGCGCTTGGGTGCGCTTCCTGAAGGGGAGGGCAGTGTGACAGAGTGCTGTCACTACGGCTGAGTACGCGCTCTGACTGCCATGCCAACAAGCCTGGCTCTTTGGCATTGTGGTCAAGCTGCACGTTTGGTACCCCATAGACTCGGGTTCGAGACCGGGTGGGGTGACTGCTCTCTCCCTTTGCTACATGGTTATTTAAACACTTTAGAGAAGTTTGGCAATTTATCATATTTATCATCTTCTACAGTAGTAATACAGTGTGTTTGTTTAATGTACCAACAGGGAAGATTAATCACAAATTAACAATTTGGATGATGAATGGAGTTTCATCTCATTATGAAACTGGCAGAATGTAAGTAAGATTGATCAATTCAATTAAAAAAGTTAAATCCAGTGTATTTTGTAACAGGATAATAAGTGAATAGTAAATGGAAACAAATGCCAATTATCAATCAATCATTTAGCTATATAACATGTTTTTACAATCAAGATTGTGATAAAGAGCATATTGTAACACTGCAAGTCCCAGAGGAAGTCAGAGCAGGAGTACATAAAACGTGTGTGCTACTGCATAGTAATTTAATCTCCTTCTGTTTCCATGGCTCTGTGGTCTATAAACCAGCTTCTATATGACAAATGCAGGAATGGGCACAGTGAGGGGGGACTGACCTCTGAAGTGGCTGGATGGAAGGGATCTTGGGTGAGGTATTCTGCAGAAATCCAACTAAATGCAAACAGGCTTGGAGCTGTCACAGCATGGGCTGAGTACACATGGCCAGTGAGAAAACAGCATTATATCCTTAAATACTTGGGCATCTGACCTGCCTGTTTGGACTAATACATCACAAGATTCAGTCATGAATATGGACAAAATATGAACAACAGATTGGTACCTTTAGCATCCAATATTACTGTGATTGTGTGTTACCAAGTACACTTTGATTCATGGTTGCTGCGCAAATGTGAAAGCTGTGCTATTACCTTAATCCTAACCTCATGTATTCACCTGTATTGCTAACCCTAATCTCAGTCCCAACCCTACCCTTATCCCCTGCCCAGCTCACAAAGCTAACCCAAAACTTGTACACACTGTACATGTAATATTTTATCATATGTTTGCATATCCTTTGATTTTGTGATTGCATTCCATTTCTCAAGAACTGTCATAGCTCCTTTACAGGCATTACTGTAGAACATAAAAAAACTGCATGACAGAAGAATTGCCAAACATCCATCCATTGATTATTAGCTAGGCTATTGATTTTTATAGATACCATTGATCATGGTGATAGTCTGTCCTGCAGAAAAATACATTACTGAATGTAATATTAAAATATTCAATTCCACTTGAAATGCTTCTGAACAGAACAGGTGCTAAGACCTGGCTGCTGCATAATTTACTGAAAATACCCAAGGCACCTAATTAGCTTTGGAAATAAATTATTTTTGGTATGAACCGAATACACAGATACATGTGATGCATTAATGTGTATTCTAAACCTAAGTAATATTGCACATGATCAAACTGTTAATGGATTTGACACATGCAGAATTAATGCAAACTGACAGATTGTTGGTCACCAATTCAGTCCCATGTTTCTGAATGACCCATGCCCCATGTCCCAGGACATTTCTTGATCACTTTTACAGCTTAATAAGGACATAGAGGCTTTTTATAAGATCTTAATGAAGGACTATGTATGTCTTCCTGTACTATCCCCATTGATCTCTAATGACTGACCTGCTCTGTTGCACTGCATAGCATCAGTCAATACAAACATGCACACATGCACACACACGTACACCCAAACACATGTTTTCAAATGATGTTGTACATATACATGAATATTTGTATTCGTATGCATGTCTGAGTGTTTACTGATATTGTGAAGCACAGTTCAAAGACAGCAGATGTCTGGGAACATGATCAAATATGACATTCCATTATGACAAGTAATGTAATAGCTCTCTCATGGACAAGAGTAGTAATTTATATCACATCAGAGTGTTTGATCTTTCCATGGCTACCATACCATAGTCAGGGTGTCTTCTGTAGTCCTTTATTAGGTTCTCTTGCACATCTTGACCTTGAACATTTAATGAACTGGTACTGCAATACCCAGTGTGGCATATTTTCGACTTGAGATGAGACCCAACTTGAGACCCAGTCCATTTTGCACATGATAGGGGATGATGATATATAGTAAATCAATTTTTAATTTGTTTCCTTGACAGATTATAGCAGTCTTTTCCAAAGCAGAAATATTGTCCTTATTTTACCCAGACAAACTCCTCTATATCAAAATCTTATCAAAAATGAGTGAGCAGGCAAAACTTTTACTGAGCAAAACAAACAAAAAAGTAACATGTACCTTCAAGGTTAAAAGAATGAGCTTCTGATGACAAGATTTTTTTTCAGTCTTTCATCACATTTTAGTTTCTTGAACATCTTATTTCTTGCTCCAAGATGTGTTGTGTTTTGCTTGATGCAGAAAAGTAAATGAAGCAGCACCGAAGGTGACCCAGCGCAGTGTACACATAATCAACAGGTAGAAAGAGGAAAAATACAGGTTCTCACAATGCAGGTACTTCACTTCAAAGCACATTTAAAGGCATTGCATTTTTTATATTAGCCTGCTTCTTGAAAGAACTCGCACAGGTTTTGCCTTTTACGTATCTGCAGAGGCAAAACCCTTGTAGCCGGATCCTATTACCACTCGACAGCAATGTGACCATGATGAAAATCAGCCCTTCAGAAGGACATGCAAATGCAAATGCCACTGGCTGCATGGCTGCCATGACATCTGAGAGCGCTGCTCATGGGAGGCCTGTGAACAGCCTTCTGGGGAACATTGCCTACATGGTGAGAACCCATAAATATTCAGAGGACTTTCCATTCAGAGCCTCTCCATACAGATGTCTTGTGTTTATGGTGGATATTACAGATTGACTTACAAAAGAGGTAGGTGTGCAGCACAGGAATTGGTAAAGGCTGTTTACGGCTTGGAGTGAGAGGAGCAAATCATTCCTAGCCTTTAGGGGAGGTTATTGTTGAGCCTGCTCTGAGCATGATCAAACAGGAAAATGCATGAGAGTGGAAGGGACAGCATGGAGGAAACTGAGAACAAATGGTTTGTTTGGGATGTTGATACGAGCAAACAAATAGTTCAGACATTGTTTCAGTAATAGCATGGGGATCATGTGAAAATTTCTCTCCTGGATCATAAATTGAAATTTCCTAACAGCCACATTTTTTAAAATGAATTTTGTATCTGTTTTGGTTGTATGCAATGTTTCAGCATGACAGCAGATGGGCACACTGTTTGACCATGATCAATTCGATTTTAATTCATAGGAACTGCTCATTTTAACATGAGGCCTGTCTGTCTTTTTACTAATGAGAAGGTGAGCTAAACTTTTCCCTTTAAATGTACAAGTAGCTGTTCCTCTGGCTACACAAGGGGATTAGCCTGGCTAGTTTATTCCACCTACTGCTGCCTTTACCAGTCAGAAGAGGTTCACAATAGTCACCCCTCTACAATTTAAAATGGAGCTCTTTCATGAACTATAAGGGCAGGACACATCCACTTATGGCTGACTTAGTGCATTGCTGCCTGAGACACAAACCCATGGAACAGTAATGTCAAAGGTCTCTTCCTTGCTAAGACAGGAAGAAAGAGAGAGAAAGAGAAGGTAAATTTGAGCACCCCTGTGACATCATTTTCCTTTGTCTAATAAAGACAAAAGAATTTCCACCACTTTGTCGACACCATTGGCATGTTAAATGACAGGTTAAATGGGAGGTAGTTCAAAGCAGCTGGAATTAAACAATCCTGTCTTATCCCTCCACGTCTGTGATCAGGAGCTGCATTATTCAGAGCGGCACGAGGACCTCTGTGGTGTCCTGGGGAGGTTGGGAACTATAGACCCTGCACAAATGGTGACATTCAAAGTAAGGATTTCAAGGTCGAAGGGATGATAAATTGATTGCCACTTTCGACTCCTCTTTTCCATTTTGTGCTCTTTTTTCAGATTGCACACTTCAAGAATGTCATTCCAAGAGGTGTTCAAGACTAAATGGAACTCTTTAGAAATTCCAAAGATGAACCAATTTTGACATCAAAAATTGTAGTGATTTCTTTTTTTTTACAGCAAGTTTGTTCATTTTAGGCCATCCTTGTATCTACTTCGCCCTGAAAACTGTCTTGCGTTTTCTTTGAAGCCTTCTGCTCCATCTGTTCTCCTTCCAATCTCCCTTGTTCCTCCCTACAAACTCTCTTGCGCCCTTTGAAACTCTCAACCATCTGTTCACCATCAGCTCTCCCTGCTGCCCCCTAACAAACTGCATCTTCCATCACTTCTTCAGAACACTACCCTTGAAAACATCCGACCACCTTCTTTTTTTCCCTCTCAGTCTTCGGCTGATTAACTGAGGTAACCCCTGCATTACTTGTATGGCTCCTCTTAATGCCACAGCCCCTTTCTCACAGATTTTGTATACGCAAGATGCAAGTTAAAGACAAGTTTAACCCTGAGTAGTGTCACATTCCTTATGTGAAATCAATGCTTCTGACTGGACTGACTGTAATACTAACTTTGCTTTTCTTCCTTTTGACAGAATGTTTATGGTCCAAGGACAGAAAGCTTGGACCAGTTAAAGGTACCATGCACATGAACAGGAACAGCAAAAGATAGATATGAATTGGTAAAGCCTTCTCAACATATTCTGATTTTTAAAATATATTATATGTGGGTTTGGTGCAAATAAACCTAGGACCCATTATGAGTGGAGTCGTCACTGGTACATTGCATAAGTTATCAAACATGTCTCTGCCTCCAAACTCTGACGTTTTTCACCAATATGGTGCTACCTGCTGATTGGTGATGCTGGTGTATAATGTTATAAAGCTCTTTGCCGTGGTCTGTGTATGAATCAAATAAACCCTCATGGTCTCACCACAGCTCCAAAAATTCTTGATATGCTTCTGTCAGTGTATTTTTTATTTGCTGATCACATATTTTGACATTGTGTCATTCTCTAGAGTTTTACTGTAGTTTAGGAACCAGAATAACTTCCAGATTGCTGTTTCTTGTTGGCACATTATGGTATTGAATGTATATTTTCCATCAATTTGGCAATCCCTTGTGATGTGTAAAACCAAACACTGAACAAAGATCTGCAAATATTTCAAGCTTGCTAGAAATCTACTTTTACGTACTTGCAAAAGCAATTATCATTGCCTGTCAGAACAAGACACGTGACACAATCCAAAGTGCTAAGCTGAGGTTTGATTTCAGTATGTATGTGCCAGATTAACAGTAATCATAATAATTCCAAACCCATAAAAGCATAAAGGTGTTGATTTTGATATTAGCTGCGTCTGGTAGCCACTGGAGGAAAGTAATGAGTGGGAGACATAAGTGTATTATGGCATACTGGGAGTGCATTTCATTTCCTGTGTTTATTTATGTCATTTTCCAACAAAACAGTGCAACAACAGTTCATGTGGATTCAACAGTCTCGGTAATTATATTTCTGTCTTGCTATACTTCAGAGTAATTGTATTATTGATCTAGCAAACTGTCATAGAGAGAATATGAACATATGAACTAGATGAGGAAAAATAATTATATCTGTGACCTACACTATATAGCCAAAAGTATATGGACACCTGACTATCACACTTATACACTTATATGAGCTTATTGGACGTCCCATTCCAAAACCATGGGCATTAATATGGAGTTCCCCCCCTTTTCAGCTACAACAGCCTCCACTCTTCTGGGAAGGCTTTCCACAAGATTTTGGAGTGTGTCTGTGGGAATTTGTGCCCATTCAGCCAAAAGAGCATTTGTGAGGTCAGGCACTGATGTTGGACGAGAAGGCCTGGCTCACAATCGGCGTTCTAATTCATCCCAAAGGTGTTCAATGGGGTTGAGGTCAGGGCTCTCTGCAGGTCACTGGAGTTCCTCCACACCAAATTCATCAAACCATGTCTTTATGGACGTTGCTTTGTGCACAGGGGGCACAAAGTTGGAAGCATACAATTGTCTAAAATGTCTTCCTATGCTGTAGTATTAATGTTACCCTTCACTGGAACTAAGGGGCCTAGCCCAAACCCTGAAAAACAACCCCAGACCATTATCCCTCCTCCACCAAACTTGACAGTAGGCACTGTCCATCCATCAGACTGCCAGATAGTGAAGCGTGATTCATCACTCCAGAGAACGTGTTTCCACTGCTCCAGAATCCAGTGGCGGCGTGCTTTGCACCACTCCAGCCATCGCTTGGCCTTGTGTGCAGCTGCTCAGCCATGGAAACCCATTACATGAAGCTCCCGACACACAGTTCTTGTGCTGGTGTTGCAGCCAGAGACAGTTTGGAACTCTATAGTGAGTGATTCAATAGAGGATAGGCGGTTTTTATGTGCTACGTTCTTCAGCACTTGGCGGCCCCGCTCTGTAAGTTTGCCTGGTCTACCGCTTTGTGGCTGAGCTGTTGTTGCTCCTAGATGCTTCCACTTGACAATAATAGCACTTACAGTTGACTGGGGCAGATCTAGCAGGGCAGAAATTTTGCGAACGGACTTGTGGCAAAGATGGCATCCTATGACAGTGCCATGTTTAAAGTCACTGAACTCAATAATTAGGAGGGGTGTCCACCTACTTTTGCCCATATAGTCTAGTCTCCAAGATCCCCTATACAATGTGGTAGACATTATTTCACCTCTGTGCAATAAGAGATCAATAATAAGAGGCAGGTTGGAATTTTTTACTGCTTTGCTAGAAGTGATACTTTAAAATCAAGGTGTTTTACAGGCAACCAGTGAAGTGATACAACAGCACTGGCCTAACATTTTTTTTTTTTATTATTGGTTTGGATCTGTGTGACTGTGGCTTGCATGTTTCATGGGTGAGAAAAGGCCACTTTTGACATATTTTCAATATGCACTTCAAAAGAGAGATCACGGTGTACCGATCCCCAGAATATTTGATGGCAGCACTAGGAGTGTTAAGAACCTCCTCATCCATATGCCCTTTTGATGCTGTCATTTCTCAACCCAACACAGCTCTTCATAGCTATCAAGATCTGGGCTTGTGCTGAATCCAATGTACTCTGAATGATGCTACTGGCTTAGTGGACCCCAAAAATATTAAACTTGGAGGATAGGGCTTTCCTCAGGAGCAGAGTTCCCAGTTTCCACTCAAAGTGTGAGTACAGGGAAGAGCTGAGAATGATAAAGATATCGATTCCCATTTCTATTTCCATTTCATGTTCAAATATGCACGTTTAGGTTGGATAAAAACGTCTGACTGCAATGGAGAGAAGTCAGCTACCTGACCCCTTTCCTGTCGGTCATCTCTCAATCGATAGCCACCGGGGGTGGACATGCATAATCCATACATAAGACAGAGATATCAATATCAGAATCTTAGCATTTTTAAAAGATTTCAGTAATTGGAGACAGAAGTTCACCCAGGGTGAGAGATATTTATACTACACTTCTCTGACCCATCAGGCCTGCTAGAACTTCCTGGTTCTCACAGTATTTTCTTAGATTTGCACCTCTTCAGTATCATGAGGTTTTATAAACATTTCATTTTGTACATTTAAAATAATTGAAACATACACAATTCAGGTACAACTTCTGGTCATTTTCCCACTTTCTCCTTTATCCTGGTCCTGTTCACCATCTTAATTTTCTTGTCAATTATTACAGTAGTAAGGGTGAGATGGTGAGATAATGCAGATTAGGTTTTTAGTTTCATCTTCAATAATTTTAATGGCAGATCTAGTTTTGCAAGTGTTCATTTTCTTTACCATTTTTACATCTGAGTAGCATGACCTCTTTGAAAGGTGTTTTTTTTGTAGAGATTCAATAATTAATTCAACATGTTAACATATTTTACATCCTAAGAGATAATAAAAAATATAATTGAATATTTTTACATGAAGACAGCACTCAGAGTCAGCTACATTCACTCTTAGAAAAAAAAGTTCTAATGATTGAACTATATATGAACTATATAGGATTCTTTAGGTTATCCCCTTGGTAGAACCTTTTATGGTTCTAGGTTGAACCTAACCACTCCTAGAAGAACACTTTTGAAGCCATTTTTTCTAAGAGTGTACAGTGTTTGTGTATATAATTTTCATGCTACTTTACGTGATGGCCCTTTAAGATTAAGTACAGAACTGGAGGAATGAGTCATGAAGTACTACACACATTTGTGACTTGGTTGATTAAACAGCGCAATTAAAAAGCTCTGCATTTGAGGGACTGGTGGTGATTATGCTGTGATTTGCTGCTGACTGCCGCTGGATGGAAAAACAGAGGCTTTTAAGAGACCTCAAGTAAAGCCCAGTAGGGCAACAAAACCCACCAGAGATCAGACATCTGACTTCACAGTGCTGTGGTGTTGTGTGTGGGGCTGAATTGGTGCGGAACCTTCGAGGCGCGCCTGACATTGGATGTGATCGCCAGGGAGACAGTGCCCATTCTGCACCAAAGGAAGTGGCTAAAAATAGCTGGCGTGATGTTGTCCACAAGCCGTGCCCCGCTGCTGTGTGTTTGTGTGTTCATTTATCTACAGTGAGCCTAGGAAAAGCGAGCACAGCAGTCAGTCTCATCTCATTTTTTTATCCAAAGTGGCATGATATCTGAGAGGAGTACACAGAGTAACATGCAGTCACGTATGAAATGACAAGGAACCGACCTGATTTAGCAATCTTGAGCAAACACATGAATATGCACTACAGTGTCCCATTCACCATAACAAAATACATCTGGCTCTTTCCACTTTTTTTCAGAACTGTAGTTCTGTAAATCTCACAGTATTGTGTTCAGTTATTTATGTGATTCAATGTTTTTAATTTGTTCAAGAGAAAAACACTATGATGGATAATTGATTGGCAATTGGTAGTATAATGTTGTAACATTGTATGTTGTAAAATTATATGTATAAACTGCATAGTACTACTATGATATTGTTGAACATTCTGTAAACATTCTGAAAAAGTAAGCCATTTTCAGTTCCATTAGGTACATTGCAGTTCAACACTCCATTTATCCGTGTTTCCATTAACTTGCAGTATAGCACATGGCATTGGAGTTCAGGTCTGCAAGTCTCTCTCTGTCATTGATGGAGGCAGCGGCTCAGATTGGAATTACTGGCTTTGGTCTGACAGGGTCCATAACATGGAGTCACTGTCACATTGGGATTGGATTCGAGAGATAAATGAAGTCTGCATAGCAGAACTTGATGTAAGCATTAAAGACAGACACCGAACCAGAACTGCACTTTATTCTCTTGTTAGTAGCAGTAGGATGCAGATACAAGCACACAGGCAAAAACAATATTAATACAAATAAATGCAGAAGGGAGCATTTAATAAAGGAACTGGTCTAAAAGAGAATTTGCTCATGTGGATATCTTTTAGTGTAGTGTGCTGGATTCTGCATCCTGTACTAAGGCTCGGCTTTTCTAGAAATTATTTAATGACCATAAAGGAATATGAATGCGCTCTTGACCCTTCACAGATTATTAGAGGAAAAGATGCAGCTTTCATAGCCAGGTTTGTATTCCCTGCCCATATCACCACAGTAGCACTGGATAGCTCTCAAAGAGCTTTTCCAGCTCTCCACCACAAAAAGTCCCCAGATTGCTCCCAAAAGTCATTATATTGTGGACAGAAATCACCAGGGAGCTCATTTTCTGCATATTTCCTTCAGTAAGAATATTCAGTTTGATAAAAATATTTATATATGTACAGTATTCGTTTTTGATTACCTGAGGATTAAAAAGCTAAGCACCCCTGTTTTCAGACACGAGAACATTGAAAAAGTGTTTGAATCTGACACAAAATTGGCAACAACGTGTCTTTCAGCAATCTGTTGTGCAGTTTACAATTTCTACTAAAAGGACCAAGGTAGGTTCAAACTCTAACTTTTTATATTCTACTCTAAATGATTAGTTATTGAAATGGAAGTTTTACGTTTTCAATTTTGTTGTACTGTACATAGATGGTTCAGTTTTAAAAATGAAAACTACATGGGCACAGAGGTCTATGTAGGTGTGCATCGCCTGTTTAAGCCCCTTTCATGTGCTGTACGAGGCTCACAGTCACTTTTTCTGGTTTAACATGCCACACATTGAAAGTTGTTTAGTTATTTTCTGTAGTATGTACCCGCTACAGGAGGCATTACGGTATCACTGTCAGGGCAGCAGGCACCTCATCAAAAAAATTTTAAACATTTTTACCTCCCTTTGACATTTTAATTTTATTTTTCATTTTCATTTTCAAAGCTAATCTGAACACAGACATAAACAACAATCACAAATATATCTCACATTCATGGAACAACATCACTCACAGTGTTATAAGGTAAACAAAGAACTTGTAAACCATTCCAGTCTTACAGGGCTTTCTTCCTTTGAGTTCTATCCTTTGAGTTCTACTTTCCCAGCAATGGCTGTTAGACACGATACAAAGTGTCATTAAGCAGGAGGTTCGTATCTACAAGTTACTACTGACAATCAAGATGGCAGCCAGTGCAATACAACAATAGCAATATTCTGCAAAAAATAAAACAAAGAAAATTTTAAAAACAGTATTACTGTTTTTTGATGCATTTTAAAGATTATGTTTGTAATTACAAATGTGAAATATATTACACATATTACAGTTACACTTGATACCTGATGATTACTACAGATACTTTGTAGTATGCGGAATACGTTATGTTAAGTTTCTGGTACATTTCTCTTTCTAAAATCTTGAGGTTTGTACTGTAATCTTCTTCTGAATCCAGCTCAGGACAAGGATCAGCTAAAACTGGTACAGATAAACCATTAATGCCATGTTTTATTTTCTGCCTGGCCAAACTAATAGCACAAATATAATATATCCTGTTCATGAATTTTGTTTTTTTTGGTTTTCAAAGGAACAACAGCACATGGGTAAATTAAAAGTGGATGCACTCAGAAAATGTCATTTTCTTTTCTGATTACAATGAAATAAATTATTTTAGCACTGACAGACAACCTGATAAGACCTGTTCTTTTGCATGCTTTTCTGCACAAACTGCCTGTGGTGCATTGTAACAATGACAGCAAATCTATGCTAGTGATCATTGTTGTCAAGATGTCAAGGAACAGAATCATTGGAGTATGCCACAAAGCTTTAGGATACACATGATATTTCCGTTCATCTCATTACCACTGAAGCATAGCCTTCGGGATAAAACGACAGCAATGTGAAAGGAATGATTCAAACAGAAGCTGACTTGTCTTTGTCTATGAGTGTTTAGACAAAGTTGATCATAACCTGCAGGTGGACATGATGGTTACATTGTGAATCAAGCCACATGGTAAACTCTTGTTATTTGTCTGAAATTATTATCATAACTGCATGTGCAGTCAGTGGAGTGTTTAGCTTTATTTGTGTGATGTCTGTGGCAATGGAGCGATGTATGCTCTTCACATTTAACTCTCTAAATCACTCTTACAATGCAACATTTGGGAACAAATCCTTTACTCCAGGTACCTGGCTGCTGAAGCAGATACTTTAGATCAAGTGAACTTAAAGTTAATGTCCATCAAAAGCGTGTTTAAGGCATTGGTTACACGTAACATTTAAAGGTCATCCACAGAAATCGTACATCTTCTAATTTCTCTGACTGGTTGTTAGGCTGGAACAGATATCAACATAAACTGCTTTAAAGGTTTCCTATCCTCAGGTCACTGCCACATTAACACCTCCTAGTAACCCCCAGGCTCCTACAGGTTACTGTCAATGAGAGCTGACCTCCTTTAGCTGGTGTTAGCTCTCTGTATTACACTGTATGGCTTGCAGAGTGAAAAATAATCTTTGGCTTTGTGGGTTTGTGGTTTAAGGGCACACCTGAATGTTATGTGCTACAATATTTTTGTACAGTAGTAATCTCATTCTTTGCACATATATTCACAGATATTCATGAATTGTGAAATTTACTGTGCTCTTGGGCAGCTGTCATTGTTATTGTTCTCACTGCTGTAGATTAAATATTATTTCAAACATTTTTATGAGAAAATGTTTGAAAATAATGATAACAAAAACATATGATCGATAGCTAGATGGAGAGATACATAGTTGTGAGAGGGCTACTCGGTGGTGTGGCAGGTGACATCCTGTGAATATTTAAAATTCATGATCACTTAAATGCAAGTCTTTTACAAGGGCAACAATCAGATCAAAAAATGCAGCAAACTCAAAGAGATGGACCTGTAAAAACAGAAGATTTTTATGTGAAAATTAGCAATCACAACATTTCAAATTTATTTTCAGGCTGAAGAAAACCATTTGGTAGAAGTGTTTTGTACAAAGTATCACCTGGGAGCATTTAATACTAGTTTGGTACATTCTTTTCTTTCAGACTGAATTATCTTTGTTTTCCCTTGCACCTGTACTAAGTATTGGAATTGTAATTCCGTTTTATCCTAAAAATATTGCAAACACCTCTTTAGTGCTTTCTAGAATCTGACTGTTTGTTTGGGTTGATATGCATACACAGTAGTTTGGGGAATTTGTTTGAATCACTGGTGCTAATCACCTGTTAGGACAGCACCTTTCCATGTGAAGTATGAGGTTGAGCAAAAGTAATTATCTGTCCTGAGTTGACATACAATAGTCATACAATGCACATTATAATGCCCACTAGTGCATTATTGAATAATGGCACTAATAAAAAGGGGCAAATGGCTAGTTACAGTGTGTCTCTTAAAATCCATCAGAATATTCATTGGTCTTAACATTGACACTCAAAACTCATTTGTCAAGGCAAAGTCTTAGTCATTTAATAGCTTGATTTTTTGCTACAGCTCCAGTTATCCCTTACCAAAATGCCTTTTTAAAACCTTTTGAAAGTTCAGTCTACCCTACAGTAGGAATAAGGTCAATTCCTGTATCAAACTGACCTCATCTATACACTTCTTCTATACACATCTTCTATTCAGCCTGTCTCTTTCATCTGGATTTAATAGAGCAGTGGTTTCACTGTCTGATATTCATATCCTTCACATCCGCCCTTGAAATCTGCAGTTTACCTTCAGCAGACCCATGCTGACCATTCTGGATGTGCAGATGTTAAGTAATATTGTTTTCCTGACCTGACCATTTTGAAGGAGTGTTTTAGCCACATGCTGAGGCCTCCATGCTGTCTGTAGGCTGACTTTTCAAGCTGTTCTGCCTGGCAGGAACCGGTAACCGAATGTTTGCATCACTGTTAACCTCAGTAATAATTATTGTGGCTCAGCCATCATTACCCCTCTCTTTCGGACACTGAGCTTTTGTGCCACACACACTCCAGTGATGTGCCGCATGTCTCTCCACCAATTCATGTGTTAAAATGTGCAACAAAAAGCCACTGAATTAACAAACATGAACCATGTCTCTCAGGACAACTGAGCATGAACAAGTATAGCCTTGTCTAAGCAATCAGGCATTTCTGGAGATTTTGTTCTGATTTTCAAAGGGGGAATACAATAAGCATTTGGCAGGCTTTGTGATGAGTGGAGAAGGGCCCATTTTTGAGCTTTGTTGCTTCAGTGAAACAAGGTTTTCTTTCAAATATTTCATGATGTGACAAGAACAGCCAGTTTCAATGCGACGTTTCATGATGAGCAGAACTAAACAAGTTTTGCAGGAAAGGAAAGAGAGGAAGGAGGCCTGGTTTTGCACTCAACCCTTCCAGAGTGTAATCTGAGCCGTTAATGAGATTTTTCTTGGTGCATAAATCTACAGCGTAATTAATTACATCACAATGGAGGATTTTTCATCCCACGTTCAGGAGCTTTTGCACTCACTGGTAATCTTGCTCACCCTTTCTGATATGGTTCTAGCACTGTTTAATCATGGTAAATGAAAATGTGCAATTTTTTCCAATTCCTTGTAGAAATTAATTACCTTGACAATTGTTTTGAAATGATCTTCAAGATCAGTGCAGGGTTGTGCATTCCTAATGCTCTGAGGGAGTGAAAGCTTAACTAATGGGAGCAAAACCTGTTAGTCCTTGTTAACGCATAACAACACTGCCAATTCCCAGAGACCTTTCCAAAGGAGACAGAGAATTGATTTTAGGAGTGCTGATTTGTGAATCCAATTTGCCTCACACCTCTTTAAGGGAATGTAAATCAAATTAGACCGGTAGCTCTGGCAGGATATCATCTCATGTTCCTATAATTTGACTCCCTGAAATAACAAAATAAAACTTATACTTTTTTAATTTATTAATTTATTAAGCCTCAAATAATTCAACAGACCCTGGGTTGTCATAATAGACAAGAATGAAAGGCACAAAGGAATTTATATTTATAAATATTTATATTTAACTATGAATAGATTTTTGTCTACATTCCCAACCTTACATTCAGGATCACAGGAAATATCACCTATGTAGTACATACAACCAATGCTCATAGTTTCTGTTAAGCACACCAGCAAATCATATTTATTAGAAAGGTGCACTAACATGGCATACGTATAATTAAAATTTGTCATGAAAAGTGTTAATCAGCAGGGAATCTACAGTGAGGTGAGAGTGTGTGTGGCCACCACCAGAAGCAACACTGCACATCTGTGATGTACGTTTTGCTTCAGGTTGTATAAGCTGTCCAGCAGGATTCTGTCCTACTGCCCGTTGCTGTCTCAAAGCCTGAATTTGTGCCTGCTTGCTGCTCTCCCAGCCGTAGACGACACTCATCATCCCAGCGCACCTGACAAATATTCAACAGGGCTCAAGTCCGATGAGTCAAGCATGCGTGGCGTAACTCTGACAGTCTTCTCACAGGAAAGCCATGGTTACACATGCAGTATGAGTAAGTGGGATGTCCTGCTGGAATGCTGTCACCTCAGGCTGACCCTGCAGGGACAATGGCCAGTGGAACCTCAGTGCCCACCCGTATATTGCTATGCAATACTGTGCCATCCATCAGTGCAAGTGGAGTTCTGAGTCAATTACACTCTCCCGCGCTGGAGATGTTACATTAGTTGCTTAGCAGATGTTTTTACTTTGAACCTAATTTGAATATGGCTGGATATTTAGTCAGGGGTTTGTGGTTAAGTACTTGTGTAGGGCCTCTGGATATAATGGTGTGTACATGCAGGAGACAATGTGATTGCTTTATTTTTGGAGTAAAGAAAGTAACTGAATTTAATTTGATGTAAGGTTTGCTATGCAGCATGGAAAATTACTGGAGGCCTTTCCGTGAACTTGTTTTTCTTTTTTTTTGTTCAACCATGTACTGAGTCCTGATTGGTTGGCCCAAGGTCATTTAAGTTAAAATTTGAAACAATGTCGTGCACCTGCTATGTTTCTTGGAAACAGGGGGAGTAAGTTCATGGTATTTTAATTTTAAATTTTCTGTCCAGTTAGATTATAATGATTTACATATTTTATTGATATCCCAATGGACATTCAGGGGGCATGGTTTTTGATTTGGGGAAAAATGAAAACTGTTGTGGTTTTTTTTTTTTTGGAGACTGGTTGAAAAGAAAATTGCTGCTGCTATACTGTGGTACCAAAGAAAAGTGACTATGTTTAGTCATCGCTACACGTCTGTTTGCTGCTGGAGACTCCTGGAAAGCCCAGTTGAGCTGTGGTGGCAAGGCCGAGCTGCGTCATTCAGGAGGTACGAGCCCTTGAATCCATAGGGACTGGTACTGAAGGATTGCCATGCCAAAGGATCTCCGCCTCCTAGAGACGTCGCGGCTGAGGACGCTCCGTGGTTAGGACAATGAGTAAGCATTCTCAAACTCCACAAACCTCCAACGGAATCTCCACAATCGTGCCAACGTTTTCTTTTCATTTTTTTTTGGGACATTCAGTTAGACAATTCATATTCTGTTCATTTACAAACGGTCCAACGTACATGTGTGACTGAACTGTTGCTTTAATTTTTCTTAATACAATTAATTGAGAATTTACTTGTTTGTGTTTGTTTCCCTATTAAGACTATTGACTGTTATTTTTTGCCTGAGCATTCTGGTTGAGGGGTGTTATTCAGGGTGGGGGCCCTTATTTTTTTGTGTGTGTTTATGTGTTTTATTTTGGTTATGGACAATAGCACTCAAGAGATAGTGATTTCACCACCTCAGCGCTAGGACCTTAGACTTCTCACACATACCCTAGAGAGCCAAACTGTATTGCATATTTTCAATGTACATGCCACTTTATTCACACACCCAGTTTACATGTATGTTAGCTGCGTATGATCTGCGCTCTGCGGGCAGAGCGGCCTAAGTGGGGTTACACTTGGCTCAAAGGTATGATAGAGCTCCACTGAGGAATGCAGCCTTTGGGTTATAAGCCCTGTGCCTTATCACAACCCCACAGTCAGCCATCTCAACTGGAATTCTGCATCAACTAGTTTATTGTGCACAGCAGTGAGCATACCATTTTGAGGATGGGGCAATTCTTGCTTATGTCCATCAAGGTTGCCTGCATAAAACTATAATTCATGACTAAAGAGGACTTGACTCCATTGAAAGACCACTTTAGGTGTTGCTGATCCCATCTAATTTAGTTGAATAAATATATACCAGTGAGCACCATGCCCCTGTGTGTTTGCCTGGGCTGCAGACAATGCCTCCAGCCTCACAGCTGAGCTGTGCGCAGGTTTTTATGACTTATTTATGCGGCAGTTAAAGTCCCTTGACCAAATCATGGATGAAGTCATGAACTCAAACAAAATATACCACAATTTCATGTATCATATAACACTTAGGATTAGTGCTGGGCGGTATGACCAAAAATTTGTATCACGGTATTTTTAAGATTCTGGCGGTTTCACGGTATATCACGGTATTTTTTCGCATGACTGGGCCTTTATATAGGTGTACATTGAATATAAAAAACATTTTAATTTCATCATGTATATAATGAAAGCTTTGATTACTATAAAGTTTGCTTGGCCCCACAAAATGACACAATATATGAAGGAATCAGTATGTATGAAACAGTTGCAGAACGTAAACAATTTTTATTCTGCAAACTGCAACATAGTAAAAACAGAACTTAAAAATTGCTTCCTTTTCAAAACAAAATATTCTAAGATAGTTCTATAAAATATAACTGCAGACACAGCTCCTCTCTTGGGCACACGTTCTTCTGGTGCATCTCCGGTCTCACTTTCTTCATCCTCCATCTCTGTTTTCTGTTCTTTAATCTACCGTAGCGACGGAACCTCTCCCAGCTGTTAACAGACTGTTATGCTACCTGGTTAGCTAGCGAGCTGTACCCAGTGTGCCGTTAGGCGGTGTAATTTTGTAAACGTAAAATTATTAGTGTTACGCAGTGGCGGCTGGTGAGCTGGAAACAGGGGAAGCGGAAACACTACCTTTAAATCTGTCATCACTTTCAACCTGTTTCAACCTTTATCCTCCTTGCTTAACAATAAAACAAATAATTCACAGAATAATCTACACCGAAACACCGCAGATTGTCTGAAATTTGTGTGCTGTTGCGAAACCTACAGCATGAGATTTAAATAACTAGGATGGCAGTTTGAATAACTAAGTGGCAAGTAATCCCAAAGTTTTCTCACAAGTGATTCAAATTACAAAACGAAGCTAAATTGAGTTAAATTGATTTAAATTACTGAGAATAAACTTATAGGTTAGGTTGAATGCAATGAACACTAATGTTTAGAACACAGACCTCACAAAATCTGTGATGTGTCAAGAGCATTTAACGTAATTTAATTCGAAATGCCATCCTTGTTAATTAATCTCACGTTGTAGCTTTTGCAAGCACACAAACACAAATTTCATGAATGCATGTTGCACAGCAGTTTTCAATGACACATTCTTATGTAACCCTTTACTTTGACACTGATAGTCACGTCAGGATTACTTCAAATAGAGCTTAGTTGTGTAAGTTTACCAACAACGCGCTCATCTAACCTAAGTAAAACATTGCATTTCACCGCTGTTTTTTAATTAACGCTAAATAAAACGAGACAGGTTTTCAATCACGTTATCAAGCTGTGATGTGTCAAACTTCAACTTCAGGACTGCTGATGTCGCATTAAACGCGATTTAAAACTACGTGAGTATATTCAGAAGATTATAATCGTTTGTAAAGTCCATGCACATTAACATCCTCGTCTCAGTTAGACAGAATTAATCGTAGCTCATACTTTAATTCTTGTCCCCGCCCCGTTCCTAGCAGATAAGTCCAGGGCTGAATTTCTTTCCCAGTACACCCTGTGTGTCACAAATTTGTGTGAATGTGTTTTGCCCTGTTAAAGAGAGCAGCAGTTTTCAGACGTTAGTAAGAACATTCTTATAGGGGTCCCTCTCAAATCACTCTGCACAGTGCTCCACTCTGCACTTTGCTGCCTACTGACAGCGTAGAATATACATATGGCGGTATATGAAAATTCCTACCGTACATGAAATTAAAAAGTGCAGATGAAACCACCCAGCACTACTTAGGATTAAATATAGAAATATATATATTTTATATATATATATATTTTTTGTTTTGTTTACAATTAAAGTGCAAAATGGTTTAGTGATGGTGCAGTTACTTCAAATTTATGGAAGGACTCCGCATAAAAAAACCAATGCTCTACAGAGTATGATGTGAAAAATACATTACACAGTTTTTGACAACTATTGACATTTTAAGTAAATATAAAGTCAACCTGAAAACATTAAAAGAAAACAATAATAAAATATTAATCCATGATTTAATCTGTGATTTATTCATCACACAAAAGTAAGTGGCAGTGAACCATATGTAATTTCTTTGACTAAAATAGATCCTTGTTCGAAAAGATATTCTTTTGTCTGTTTGTTTCCCTGTTTCCGCTGTCGGTACTGATGAACCATAAGATTGTGAATTTCCTCTGCAAGTGACATCTTCACATCATTTTATATAATCCTTACCCATTGAGCACAGCAGCCTTTCTACTGTATGAGGAAATGTTGACTGTAATGCTGGCCTCTACAAGACTTAGTAGATGAGATGTGTGTCCTCTGAGTAAGTAATAGATTGTGTGTTTAAAACACACAAAGTATTGTGTGTTCCAAGGCAGCAAATCTACTTACAGAATGTGTCCACCCATTGTGATGTTCACATTGGTTCTTTTTAAATAACACAATTGGCTGGCTGAGCGTGGTTTAACAGATCTGTGGTGGAGTGGTACTTGACTCTTGTTATACATGTTATTTTGCCATGCTGTTTTGCCATGTCTTACCAGATGCTCTCATCCAGAGCGAATTACAAAGTAAGAGTACAAACTGCATCTACTTAACACTAACAACAGTACATATGGAACACAACTGACCACATCTGAACATGTACTGGTCTCTCACATAGTGCTGTGGTAACAGGTGCTCTAGTAACTACATAAGCGCTAAAAGAAACTCATAAGTGCAATAAACGTTACCCTAGAGTAACAGAGACTACACAAATAAGGCAAAGATTTAGGTTATTACTGGATAGGGGAGCCAAGCTGTAGTGTGAAGAGGTGGGCTGACAGTCCGTGATGGAAGATATTCAGTGACTCTGACTCTCCTCGCTGCTATCATAAACTGATTCCACCATGTCAGTACCAGAACTAAAGTTTTTTTTTTTTTTGCTAGGTACAAACTGTTTATGCGATTTACTGTTGCACTGAGAAAACCTTTACAACTTTAGTATCCATTAGTTCCATTGTCAAAGACGGACATTGGCAACTGAACTTTCACGTTGGTTAAGGCACCACATATCTGTCACACTGAACATGAGATTGGATGTGAGATTACATCAGGACTACTTGGACTCTCCTGCTTGAAATATATTGCTCAGACCACATGATCTAATAGATTTTTTTCTGTCCTGAAGAAGGCACACATATTGGCAGGAGAGATATTATCAATATATACGCAATATGTCATACAATCTACATATATACAGTATGTCATCTTTTACTGATATTTTTATCATTTTGAAAAAAATGTAAGTCCAGAACAATTTACCAATCATTAAAAACAAAGGAAACAAGGAAAGCAGCCCATATTACCATTCTGTGTGTTCTAATTTGTCAAAGTTTGGAGTGTACTTAATCCACCTCACATGACAAAGATGTGAGGTTTGACATAAAGTGGTTGATTGTGACAAACCTGTAATATCAAAACTGCCAGCTGCTCTAAAGCTGTTTGGATATGATTTTGTTCTGTGTCATTGGGAAACAACTTACACAATGATTGACTTTCACATCTATAGTCAGATCAATTCTGTGCAACATCATCTACAACCCACTCAGCCTCTACATTACAGATGCCTGTTGAGCTTATATTCTCATGCAAGAGGCTATTTTCATCAGCTAGGGCTCAAGCAATTAATTGCAAAATTCTTTGTTTCCAATTTCAGTCACTCAATCAAAGTGTGTGATTTAGTAACTCCACCATATTTAAATAGTCCTGGATAAAACTAAACTGAGTAGATTGTTATCAGTGTTCCAAGTGGCTGAAAGTGTTGACTCTTTTTATGTAACATTTAATGGCGAAAATATTGACTCAAAATGTCAATATATTGGACTCAGAAAATCAAAGCTTTCATGAACATGTGTTGTTAAAAGGCTGTGTATGTAGCTACTACTTTTATGCTAGTTACCTTCAAAAGGAGGATGCAGGGAGATGTCCAGTGAGGGAAATTCAAATCAGTTAGCAGTGTGTACAGAAGAGAGCTATAAGCACATCTTTCAAAAGGTAGTGTTTTCTGTATTGCATGCCCCCACCCATAGTGCATAGCCTTAACTAAGTCATCCATGATGATGTGAATCTGTCTAATGATGATGGTATACAGCATGCTATACAAAGTCATTTTCCTAACAAATGCATTTGAATATATATATAATGTGCTTAATTCACCCCACCACTGATTCTTGAGCATTTCAATCAATGTTTGCAGCCAAGGTAAAAAAGAATCAACCCTCTAACCTCTCATGTTCAGAAATTCCTTTTAGACATCACACTTGAAAGCAGGAAGACTCCTAGCTCTGTGCACTGCTGACACTGATGGATAAAATTCCAAACCTGCAATAATCCAGTACCTAGGGGGGATGGAAATGGGAAAATGGTGACTTGAAATGCGTACAGGTTGTCTGTCTGTTTTTAATATTAAAGACAAAAACAGCTTCATCTTCATTGATCTGTGGTGTCTGTTTCTTTCTCTCTTGCTCTCAAAAGTCCCTGTGGCTTTCATTTATCTTTTTGGAAGATGCACAATCACTCAACACCACACCAAGGCAGGTCTTTTAAATGACAGAATTTCAGTTCTACCCACACTTTACACCTTAGATTTCAGTTCGCAAAACACTCGCAGGACTAGCAGGACATGTTGTGCCATTTCTATAGGCAGCATAACATCTAATCTTGTGTGAAGTGTGTCACAGCACAGTAAATGTACTATACATTGTGCAGCGCAACACTTATTCAGTATTTTTCACCTACTGTGTAAATGCTTCATATTTCCTTGGCTCATTTTATGATTCAATAAAGTGAAATATGATGCACTTATAAAATAAGTAAAAATATGGTTATGAAAATTAAACAATGGTAGGCCTCATCTTGTGGACAGAGTTAGAGACTCACCACTGAATTTAGTCAACTTTGACTCACAATTAAATGCATGTGTTTTTTTTATTTTTTCTTCAATGACACAGTTTAGCAAATTCATCAACCCCAGAAATGAATCAATATACTTTGTCTGTAGTGAGCCAATTCAACATGTACATTTGTTTGTAAGTCAAAGTTTTGGATTCTTTTCCATGTTCATTTAAGTATTTGTAATCAGGTTTCACTTGGGTTTCAACCAACCCAGGTGGGTATCCGACCCAGGTGGATAGTTAGCCACAAAGCTAAGCCTCCATCTGCTAGCCAAATGATCAGCCATGCCATACTGACCTTCCAATGACTGCCTGCAGCTGAGACAGTGATAGTCTCAGCTATGAACAAAAGAGCTACCGACTTGCTCACAGAAAACGCGATTTTGATACTATACATGATACTATACATAGAAACTGGGAATTTGATATCGTGAAGCTCCTCTTTCACGTTGACATTGGCTTCAGACCTTCTTTCTGCTGCTGTTGTAAAACATTCCTGCAATCTGATGTTTTCCACCCATCAGTCCTGACATACCAGCAGGTTCCCAGGGTTGTGCTCATGTATAGAAACATGGCTGAAATTTGGTCCCAAAGGTTATCAATGGGATTTTAATAAGAGGGCTGTAACAACCAACTCATGACCTCATCTCCCTCTTCTTTAAATCACCTTCACACTGCTGCAGTGACAAGTAGCATTATCCTCCATCCAATCCCTTCAAACACATCCTCCCGCACTTATCTCAGGAAAGCTTTTAAACCAATTGTGCTGTTCAGGTCAAAGAAACAGTTTTCTATATATGTTCGCAATCTATGTGTGGTGGGTTATTCTTTTTGACAGCCAGTGACTAGACCAAGATAAATACTTACTTTCATGGGTAAAATGTTGTTTTCTACAGCTTTAGCAGCTATTTATCTGCATTTAAATGAGACGATTCATTATTTAAATTCATCTAGCAATATATATCATTATATACTGTATATATATATTTTCCTCATTTGAGATTTTTTTGTAAATTTTGGCACAAATTACTCTGCACAATTTTCAGCATGCACTAATGTTTGATGATGATACAAAATGTATACAAAGCCCTGGGCTGAAATGATCATTATGGTTATACACCTTGTTACATTTTTGACAATATCTGAGATAGGACACCAATACAGTTGGCTGCCTTGTCTGTTAATTCTGCTTACTGATCATTTCTGTTGATAATGTCCTGATAAGCAGTTTCTGGGTCATGTTTAAATATCAGCTCTGTATAACAAAATTAAATGAGTTGGTTATTTCTGTGGGGGTTGCAGAATAAATGCCAGACCCTGTGGAGTTGGCATTTAGTTCATTTTTTGAGATAATACAGTCTAATTAAAATGCATTTTTCTCAGCCTCCTTTGATGGGGTTTCTTGCCTTCAAGAGCATTTTCACCTGCTCTCTTGGTGCCAATCAATGATAATGAAGAGTATTCTGACAATCAATAAAACAACCAGCATGTTTGTTGACACAAGCTAATGATACTGTGTGAGAGGTAATGGCCCTCAGTTGTGAATAAAGAGAATGAATACAATTTATGGTTTATTCCCTGTCTATTGTAGCTGATGTAGGCTCAGGCAACAATTGCATTGCTTATAATAAGGGTGTAAAACTCAGTTCTTAGGGAACTGTGTCTAGGCAAGTCTCTATTCACACCATTTACCCAGCATACATTTACACAAGTATATTTCCTAAACAAAAACACAACAGTAAAATGTGACTAGTGTTTAAAGTATTCACTCAATCTAATGCCTTGTCATTTCTATAGTAAACATGCATTTACATGTACTTAAAAATGTAGATTGCATCAAAGATTAGGCTAATTATGCAATTAAAAAACAAAGACTGGAGCAAAATAATAATAATAATAATAATAACTGCTAATAACTGCTGGTATAACATTGTTTATTGCCTGAAGATTAAATTGCTGCACAATAATTTAAACATTTGTGAAATACTATACTGAAATTAAATGCAGATGCTAAGGTATCATAACAAACCAACCACTAAGATCCAAACATTTATTTATCTTAGCAGACAACAATTTTGTCTGTTTACAGTCTGTTTACATTGTAGTTAAGTAAGAGATTATAATTTTCAGACAGCTTTAGGAAAGTTACATGAACCATGATAAATGTTTGCACTCTCTTCCTCTTATCTCTGAGTGCCTCTCACATTTCCGGTTTTGTCTTTGTTTTTACTGATGTATTTCATCTATTACATTCATTTGTTCAATGATTCCTACCTGAAATGAGTGATCTTTTCTTTTGTCTGATATTTATCATGATCATTTCAAATGAGAATAGAATGGCAACTGTCTTGTAACAGGAAATGGATGCTATTGTCCAATAAGACATTATTACACATGGATAGTTCCCTCGTCAGCATTGGCATTTTAGTGTCCTTACATAAATAGATTCTTTTCACAGCTCATTAGAAGCAACAATAAACATCACAATGCAATAGAATTTGATGCAAGAGAGCAATTACCATACCAAAGAACTTGTACTGTCTTGAACAGATTGAGCTGAGTTACTATCCATTTGTAGTTTTGGTCTACTGTACTGTGCTGTGCTGTCAGTGCTGTGCACTGAACTATATAACTTGATGACACACAATTTTGTGTTGTCAGACACTCTATTCATTTAACGTATAATTTCTAATGCCAAGGGAGTTGAATCTGTAAATGATTTCATTGATTTGCAAAGAAATGGGAATAAAACATTTTAGAAAATGATTGCTTTGAAAATGGTGTTGCATACTGCTTAGAGTTAAAAGCCTATGAAAACAATTCATATTCCTGTTTCTAGGAAAATAATAAGCTTCTAGAGACCTGGTCTAGTGAAGGCAAATGCCCATTTTCCACCCAATGTCCCTCATGCCCTCCACATAGAATGGAATGATTTTGTAACCACAAGAACTCTGGCAGCCCACCTAACCTGGCCAAGTTAAGGTGACTGTAAAACTATGAAATTCTTTTCAGTAAAACCCATCCAAATATTTTTTATTCTGACATTAACTATGCATTTCAATCAATGAGATCTGAAAACTACAAAAGGTAATTTCATAGCTTGTGAAAACTTGAGAAACACTGTCATGCACCAACCAAGGAGTACTTGGTATTTGCTCATCTGATGGCTATGTATTTATTGTATCATACATGACTATAAAACCAAAGCAAAAGGCTCTTAAGGTTACTGGCATTTAACACTGAACAGGAATTTCCTTTTGTTTCAGAGATTTTCCCACAGCTTTGGAATTGTCAACTGAGAATTAAGATCACCTGGCTGTCACACCCCCATTAATGCAAGAAGTACTGAAGCAAGACGCATGCAATCCTCTGATATACTCACCTTTTGCCAACAACTATTTTCCACTTAACCCCTTAATCCCTGAATGGCACCCAGGGAGGGCCAATTGAAGGATTGGTACATCTTACTGATAAGAGTTTATCAATGTATAGGCTCCTGTTATGATAGGAGCCACGGATGAGTGTCAAGCTGTGTGCAGAACCCTTGCCAACAAAGCTGCTTTATCTTAGCAGGATTAATCCAACTGTGTCCCACTGCTATGGATTCCAAAGGGCCAAATGGAGGTAAACTGGGCCTACATTTTTGAGCAGGTTGACAGAGTACACATTCATATACCAACTATACACTGTCCTGGTTAATGCTAATTTCTCCATGACCTAGGGAAACTTTTTTGTGATTTTTTTTTTCAAGAAAATATTGCCCTTCCACTTACTCAATGGCCGCATCCAAAAAAAGTCATCCAAAAGTGAAAGCAATTTTATCACTGATACTTAAAAATAAAATGGGGGACATTAGCCCATGGGGCAGTCATTCAGAGTTATTAAATTGTTACCAAACATATGGTTTGCTGCTTCATAATGCAAAAAGCATATTAAACTATTAGATTGTCACCTAAAAATGGACACAGCAGCAATAAGGACAAAAAAGTACATTATTTTTAAGACCTAATCGCAATACTAGATCAACACAGCCCTGGCAGTCACAAGTACAACCTAGGTTTTGTTCAGGAATTAACTATGCATTTTAATTAACAAGTTGTTACACTTTCTCAAGAACATGTCACATGTGCAGCTCACCAGTTTCTCCAGGTTCATCTACAGTGATGAGAGTGATGAGATGAACCTCAGACCATATCAAAATTGCCCCTCAACATTTCACTAAAGGACTGTGGACTGATTTAGAAAGCACAGTATTTGTGTATTTGTGTTATACAAATGGTGTGGTTAAGTGCTGATGTCATCATTTTCAAGCCACGGTGGGGGTCTGTGCAAAAGTCACATGTAATGAATTCACATTGATTTTGAAGGGCTGGACTCATGAAACAATCAGTCATGTTTATGTACTGTAATAGCAATCTCTCTACAATTCAAGGTAATTTATGGTAATCTCTCCTCTCATGTCGATTCAGGTTACTTTACTGGCCTAACAAACATAAAATTGGGTTGCCAAAGCATGCAAATATGTGACAAATGGAGCAATAAAAAGGAGGTTATGGTGTATCCAAGATATGGACATTCTTGGATGTGATTACAGATTACAGCTCAGGGTAAGACAGCATCTTCCTTCCCTGTGGAAGGAGCCTCAACCATTGATTAATTTGAACATTAGTGCTGTAGATTCAAATAAACTAATGGGTAGGATGGGAGGTAGAAGCAATCATGCATCCTTTTCATTGTGGACCAGCAAGCATGAGCAGAAAGCTTTTGAAAAGGTCCAAGAATTCAGCAGTTTGAGAATGTGAACTACAAGCATAACCTTAACTATGACTCCTTCAAGTATCTTGAGTACCTTGCTCAGTTTGGGATTTAAAACTGAAACTCTCCAGTTAAGTGCAGTTCATTAACTACCATTTTCCTTCACTTTTGCCCTAAAATGTGTTCAGCAGTTGCTTTATTTTGTTCTGACATTGAGCTGATAGCTTCTGCTGCATGCCTTGTCACTGGAATATTTCACATCACATAGATATGTTCTATACTTCATTTAATGTATGGTCATCATACACATGATGCACATTACTTTGCAATACATAAGGACAGTGCTTTAGAAGTTCCAAAACAGGTGTCTGTTCAGTTTTGAGATGGGAAAACAGATGTCAATATACGAGACACAGCCCAGGCAACAGTGGGCTATGTATTATTAATTACACTGCTGTTAGTGATACTTGGCCTGTTTTTGATGATTTAAGATGATGAGCATCCAAGTTCTTCTTGTTTTATTTTCTATGAAGCCATGCTGTAAGTGATATGCAGCTACCAAAACTTCATCTGAAGATGTCTTTTGATCACTGTAGAAAAGTAAACAATTTTGCATAGGCATACAGTTACATAAGTATGGCACATTGATTTCACGGATCTGTGCTAAGGAACAAGCATTGCCATTTGAAAAAAAAACCTGAGGAAGAACTGAGTGGAATAATGGCATCTAACTATCTAACTACTGCTACCAGCATTTGCACAGGATCTGCAAAGGAATACTAAAGCCACAACAACCACAAATTGATTGTGTAAATTACTTTTTAAACCAAATGACCTGCCAACTTATGGTTGTCTATCAGGCAATAGTGTAGGCACCCCACATATACACACCTTCCTAAAGATATGACCTGTCCTTCCTCATCCTGCCAGTCTGCTATCTCACATACTTGGATTACTTTAAATTGAGTTTATCTGTGATCGTTACCCAGCATTATGCACTGTATTTCACTACATTTCACACATAGGTTTTAATACACCCAGCAAATATGAGTACACGGCAAATCCACAGTTCCACCAACAAATCTCTCCCTGAGACAAATCAATACTCTAGCTAGATGGTGAATGAGGCTTTCAAACAGCACTTCAGGTACAGACCAACAATGCATCCATGTGGGAGAATTTTCTGTTAGTGCACAATTGGATACTCAAAACAAACACACACAGGGAGGGCTCGGTGCGGGTTCTCTGTCCCTTTGTTCAGTCAGCACAGATGTAGACATCTTCAAGTAAAATAAAAACTTTTGAGTCCCAACAGTACTGTAGCTGTCTTGCCTGAGTTGCTGCACGGTTGCCATCTATTAGAAAACTATCTGTTAACAATTTTTTATCATGCATAATGCATAACATCCTGAAGTAGGTCAAACCTTGATTTGGTTCTAACTACTTCTCTATGTGAAGTCCACAAGTGTGTTTTTTTAAATGATATCAGAGCCATGCACATGGTCACCTTACTTTTGAAGTTCTAAGATGTTATTAGGATGAATAGGAATATGGGACAGGATTTCACAAAGAATTATCTTCACTGTAGGAAGTCAGTTATTTTCAAGGTGAAATTCAGTGGTGGGCATGATACATGACTTACATTCTTTTGATGCAGTGAGGCACATAAAGAGAATTGCTTGTGTTTAATGAATGAGCTCAAAAACAAAAACTAGGATTTAGTAGTCACCATAACACAAAGCAAACTGATTCTCTGAATCTGACCATAACAAAGATGATGACAGGGAAAGTACTGGTAGGGCTACATTATGACCAGAAAAGTTTCAAACAATTATATCTTGAAATATTTTAAATATTCATAACAGTTTCAACTGGTCCAGAGTAAAATAAAGAATGATCCAAAATAAAGAACTCATGCTTTTGTATTATTTTGAAATAATTTGTCCCTAGTGTGCAGTGATCTTTACATTTTACGGTTCTCTTCAGCACTGGTATAATTACGTTTAAGCTCACAGGTTTAAAGTTTGTTGCACTGTTTCATTGCCACGTGCTTGTTAGCATCGATTCAAAGATTTAATTAAGAGTAAGAATTGGATTGTGAGGAACTGGTTGTCATTCAAACATGCTTTTTGCCAGTGTAGTCAACTATGTCCATTAATTCCCTTTCCCATTATTCGAATAATGCTAGTAGACACCGATAAGGCTGACATGTATAAATGTTTCCTGCATTTTGAAACTGCACACTATCCTCCTCTGGCATAGACTACACCAATAAGATGTGTCCTGCAGTGGTTTATAAGGTTCTGGTGCTTTGACCATTCCCACTGGCAGAATTGCTCCAAGCCCCTCACATCTTTTGTTGTTTTCTTTGTGAACTGTTTTCTTGAGTTTGGACCACAAATGTTTGCTTGGACTGAGAGTATCAGCTTATTTTGCGCTCAGCTAACGATTCAGCTAACGATCAGGATGAACGCTCTGGATCATTGTCAATGTGGAATGTCTGTTTTCTGTAAAGTTTGAGTTTCTTGATAGAGGGCAGGGGCGTCATGCAAACCAAATTTGTGGGTGGGCACCATTTTCAGACGTTCAAAACCACACACAAGACAAACATACACATAAATACACATACACATATATTAATGTTCTTGAAACTTTATGTAACTACGTATAGGACCCTTTCTTATACATCAGCGTTTCCCAAACCTCTCCTGGAGTACCCCTTGGCCTGTATGTTTTAGATCTCTCCCTGCTCCCCGACACAGCTGATTTTAATGATCAGTTTGTTATTAAGCAGCTTCAGGAGTTCAAAACAAGTTTATCATTTAAATCAGCTGTGTTGGGGAGCAGGGAGAGATCTAAAACATGCAGGACAAGGGGTACTCCAGGAGAGGTTTGGGAAACGCTGTTATACATGGGGGAAAAAAAAAATCCTTATCTCTTGCAAGCCTGTCTGTGGGAAATATGAAATCTGGATCCTTATCTACTGGGAAAAACAAACAAAAATAATTTTTAGACTTAATTGTACTAACAAAGATTTAATTTTTTTTTTTTTTTTTAAATCTCATAACCTGAATAGCCTACCACATAGCTGTCCCTTGCTGTAGCATGAAGCTTCAGGAGCATCTTCTGTTTGGTCCAAATCTGCCTTGTCCTGTCCTGCCCTGTCATTTTTAAATCCATAAAATGCCTATAACTTTGTCTGCTTCATTCTACCGATGGAAATAATACAATAATATAAAATAGTCACTGACTGGATGGCGGTCATACATTCAACAATAGCAACAAGTGGGTAACTACAGTCAAATTCTGTATGTGCCCTGTGGAAAGTTACTACATAGGCTACTGTTTCCATCAGATTGGAAAAAAGAACAAGGCACACAGAACAATCATATGTCTACAAAAAACAACTAGCTCATAAATTAATCAGCAAAAATACACCATGTAAGTAGATACCGAACCATGTAACTATTTACGGTTGCCATAGTGCATTATGCAGCGAGCATGAAATGAAGTAAGCATGTTTTGGCAGTGTAACATTTAGCTAGCTAGCTAGTTAACATCAGACAGAATATAATTTGCTAGTTGTGTTCAAAGTATGTGACATGGAGATGGAAGAGGCTGTGTTGTGTTGGTGGCTAGCTAGCAAGCACTGATGGACAGTGTAATTGGTACAGGCAAAACTACAAACTGACAAACGAGCTTTGACTGGTCTGCCATTATAACTAAGGATGGGAGACCTTGCTGGCTAACGTTAGCTAGCTAACATTAACATAAGTTGATAACACAGCTTCACAGTATGTCTGTGGTAGCATATTGATTGAATAGATAGCCAAGTAGACATGTGCGTGATATATTTTGACAGTTTTAGGCTATTGCAGCATATGTCTATGGGACAACACAGGAACAATTCAGTTGCCTTCTTGCAGCAGTACATTTGCTTGGCTAGCAATTGCAAACAGCTAAATATAGCTAACCTTGTTTACTGCCGCTCCGAAATGAGATGAACTCGTGGATGATGGGGAGTTATCAGTAGAAGACGGGAAGGATGGGGGATGGGGGAGGGGATTAAGAGGTGCGATCTGGTGGAGGAAGTTCGGTCATTTCAGCTAAACCTAGGCCGGGTTACTCTGACTGCACGTTTAATGATGTAGGCAGGTTATTGATTGATTGATTGAATAATTATTAATACATTTTTACAAAATATTGGGTGGGCACGTGCCCACCTAAATTGATTGGCACGACACCACTGACAGAGGGAAGTTCATAACTCCATCTCCCTTAAAACAGACTCCAGACCCATAGATACAAAACAACCCCAAAACACCACACCCCTACCATACTTCACAGAGGGTATGGGTTCTTTCTCAACATAAGTGTCAACTTTTCATCCCAGACATAAAGCTGATGACCATGTCAATTTTCATTTCAAATGAAGAGGCAACTCTTTCTGTGGCTTGCCTTTAAAACAGTCATCTTCTTTGCTGCCTGGGTGTGAATGCAATATTCATGTGTGCAACTTTGAAAAGTTGTTTTTGGCACTTTGTAACCTGGAGATGCCCTTTGGATTTACTAATGCTTCCAAAACCACTTGTCTCACAGTCCATGGTGATATGAACACTGTACCATTAGCCTTACATTTCCTAATAATGGATAGCACTGTGGAAAGTGGTAGATTTGATTTTACAGCCAGTTGTTGAAGTCAGTGACCATGTAGCTGCAGTCCTCAGAGAGTCCTCTGACCTGAACCATGCTAATGCATGCTACTGATGAATCTCTTCTGTGTGTTACGTCCATTAACACCATAATGAAATAGAATGATTTTGTGTATATATTGTTCCAGAAGCTTCCACTGAACTTAATATTTCATTTCTATCACTTTTAGTCACAAGTATGAGTAAATATGGAGGTCACAGTACCTCCCATCAAATAAGTAGTATTATTAGTATGTGATAAACTAAACAAAGTATCACTCAAGTGATAATTCATTAGCTATTGCTAATCTTGGTAATTCTATAAAAAATGCCATCAAATTACAGAACTGACAACTGCAAGTCTCACTGCAACTTCAAACCACCTTTGTTGGATACAGATGTAAAATGCAATGCAATTTTGCAGTGCAGCTACATTGATGCTGAATATAATTGCACATTAAAAAATGCATCTCCTGTCAAATCCTCTTGTGAAAAATTGACTCCACCTCCTTGTGTTTTTTATATTGATCAACCCTAATTTCCATTACGAACACTTGTAGACCTGCATATATTCTATTGGCATAGGGCATGCAGTAACTCGGTCATTCCATTCATAAGATGCTTTAAATAACTCACTTTGTCAGTTTTTCACAATAAAATCTTGTTTGTGGAAGAAACAACCTGCTAGACATGTTTTTTTACTTTGGGGGAGAAAGATGTTATTGCAGTAGACTCATTGTGGACAAGGCATTAATTTGTGAGGAACTCTCAGTTATGGCCTTATTTCTGTTAGATCGTGAAGTCACCCCAGAGCTTACAATGACGAGGCCAGTTCTCTGCTCTCCACTGAACCCCTTTCACACACAAGTGTGAATAAGGTTGTCTGTCAATGAAGAATGCTATTGCCTCCAGAGCTGAGAGGATTCCTCATATTTTCTGTCCCTGAAACACTGGAGGGAGTGGTGCTGCAGAAGGTTTGATGAAGTGATGTCTCACCTCTCTGCTCCTTCATTCCCAGGTTTCAAAGAGCAAAAGGTGATGCACGCTGTGTTTCATTCATATATAAGCTGTTAGTTGTGGATTCCCTCTAAGCCCTGTTTATTGGCAATGCTTTTCAAAGTCCTGCTTTTTCTTGTACTCTGTTGACCCTTTCCACACAATCTATGCAACCAGTTCCTTGTTTTGTCTCAGAATTGTGCTTTTCTTGACTTCTTGTTTTTCTTTTTTCTGAGCTTGCTTCTTTCATCCATTGTCAATATTTCACTATATACTTCTACATTTTAGAGATTGTCCATCCCTTTTCTCCAGCATCGTAGAATGCTGCTTCAAAACATGTTGTTCTTTGAGTTAACTACAAGCTCTTGTGGTTTAGTCTCAAAACAGCTCCATTGTGACACTGGCAACAACCCTTCTTTAACTTCTGTCTTTATTGTTGTAATTTTTTATTTCTTCCTATCATTTTTAGTTAAACTTTATTTAACTATTTCCCTTTAAAGGTTCACTCTATGGGAAACATCTATGTGAGCTTGCACCTAATAGGATTTACATATTATAGTTTGTGAAATTCATGTGTGAGTGGTGACATATGCAATATGACATCCACCCATTTTGTCCCATTATCCAGAGGTCTGAACACATACTTTGTTCATAGATAATGATGTTTTGTTTCTATATATGCTGGTGTATGTTGTGCACTTTTTATTTCTGCTTCTGCTGGAGCTTCACAACAGGTGAATTACTGTAGGTGAGGTATGGTGATCAGAGGAAGAACTTTGACAACTAGTACCTGGGAATCAAAGCAGAGCATAGGTTTGCATTGCTTTCCCTGGATAAAACATTACACTACATTATCATAATTGCATTTTTGACTTGCTATCCATTTCTACAGCTGGACATTTACTGAGGTAATTCTAAGTTAAATGCCTTACATAAGGGTACAGCAGCAGCGGCCCGGGGGAATCAAACCAGAAACCTAATGGTTATGAGCCCTGCTCCTTACCACTATGTTACACTGCTGCTCAATCTTGTGAATGCCCATTTTTAGATGTGCAGGTCCTCTGTATCTAAACTGCAATTCAATACACTAGATCTTTCAGCTGACAAGAAGTGACCATATAAAAACAATTCATATGTCATGAAAATTTGGAACTTATTAATTGTTGAATTAATTCAGATAAAAACACATTATTCTTCACTGTAACCCATGGTGTAACTTCATCATATTGATTGGCCTAGATAAAGGTCTTGTTGGAGAATGTTGCATGAGAAGGTTGCTCCAAAGCCAAAAATCTATTCCGGGGAATCGTATGTTCCAGAGGAGAAAATCTCGATATTAGCTTTGATTTTACATATTGAATAAAGTATAGTTATATATACCGCTGTGCAATTCACATTCCCATGAATCTGAGGCCATTTATTTTCTCTCAGTAATTATTAATAGCGTACAACTGGGTTAATAGTGACCTCTACCGTAGAAAAATAACAACATCAGAATCAGTAAACTCTGTGTAATATTTTATAGTATATTAACCAGTATTTATCGTCTTTGAAAACGCTGATAATACACATGTCAGCTGTAGAATTTCGGCATGTCATTTGATGTAATGCTTGATTGATGCTGAGATGACCACAATAAAATGGAAGAGAAAAGCAACAGCTTTTTAAATTTGCTGACACTTTGAACCTAAATAATTTTATTTCTCTAGCGCTGTATCACACAGCGCTAGAGAAATATATATAAACATAGATTTGTTAATACTAGAAAACGGTATCTTCCCACACAATTTTATTCCAGTGGTATAATAATACAACTAAAGTAATTAATATGATATGTCCCTCTTCCAGGAGTAGCTCTGTAACTACTAGTCACTCGCGCCAACAGAAGCTGAGAGCGGAGCGCATCTTAACCATTCTCATTGCTATGTGGTCCATCCCCTAAACGTGACGCTAAAACGTGCATCATTACCTCAGACTGATCCAGCTTTTTCCATCTCCTGGATGCAGTAAGTCAGTTTCATTTGCGGCACACGGTGCAGAAGCCGGACCCAGCGCGTTCAAGGTTTGAATACGAAAGATGTTGACAGGGACTCCAGTGCGTAAAAGCCGCTGCCCTTTAGTTATGCGCATTCTGAACTGGCTATAACTTAAACCCTACAATTTTTGAAAGCATTCCTTTTCCTTTCTAGTTTTCTTTTATTTTTGTTATCATAGTTGACCATAGTTGAGGTTATTTATTTTACCTGAGCACAGGTGTGATAGAAGCGCACGTGGCTGTGTTTATCCAAGGTAAGACGCTATTTATCTTCTTCGTAATCATGTGAACAACTTAGTATTCTACAAATAGAAAGTGCAACTCAGATGAACACAATGCTGGCTATATTTTCCTCCCCTCGAAGAGCTGCCTGCACCGTCCACGTAACTGTCAAAGAGAACATCGTGCGTACTGACGTGGAAACAAACTGGCTTCACATGCAGCTAAGTGATTTTTAACACAACATGTTCTGACATGTTTGTCTTTGGACTGTATAATCGACGGGCGTTTTATCTCATCTCTGCTTATTTTCCAGTTATTTAGAAAAATACATTTGGTATTTGCCGTCAAGATGTAGTCAAATGCAGTCACTGTTGCTGCTTAAAAGTATGATGATTTGAAGGTGAGCTTCAATAGATGCTTCCATTTTTAGGTAAGTGTATTTGCTCATGGGATTAACGGATTATCTTTAACAACAGGGGAAATCCAAGGCGAGAAGCGACTGTCTTGTTAGCCTTTAACTTTTAACTTATCCACGGACAAAGATAGTGGTTGAGCATATCACTTGAAGTATTTTCTTCACTTGTCACGGTTTTTCCTCTCTCACTGACATCCTTGAACTCAATCAAGGTAGTTTCGATTAATTAAAAGAAATGCGATTTTTAAATTGAACAGTTGGTAATTTGAGGTTTTGCTGAACGAGGCTGTACAGTTTCATCGCGACTTAATTTGATGGGGAAAAGAAACTGCTGTCTGTGCGCATTGTTACATGCACTGTTAGTGCTTGTGGTACACATCATACACAGCGTTTCTGTCTGTTCTTAATTCCGCCCGTGACTTTATGGTGTACGCGTTTAAGAACGCTGAGGTATCAGCATCGTTTCAGCATCGTGCTCTTTGGTCTGAACTGTTGAATGCTGAGTCCCATGTTGAGTCTAAATCATGAAGTTGTCCAGTTGCTCTCATGACCTCTAAATATTCTCAGCTCTGGACTGCAAAGTCTACATGTAAAAAATAAGAACAATAACCATTCTTTCCCCATGGGTTAATTAGGAGGTGCTGTAGAACTTCAAAATCAATGACACGCATAGCTATGACAGCACTGAGATACACAGACACATACCATGGACCTAAAAAGCTTGCTCAATCAAAGCTGGAACACCATACACACACACACACACACACACACACACACACACACACACACACACACACACACACACACACACACACACACACACACACATATCTCTGCAATGTCCCCATAATACTATTAATAATTTAAATTCATTCAGTGAATCAGTCTTCATGTTTTCGATCTGTGCTTCTCTTGAAGATGAGTGATCAGACAGCTCTGACACCTTAACTGCAAGCTTCATAAAGTGGGCTGATCATTTTTGCTTGATTGTTTGACACAGTGCTAAACTCTTAATACAGAACGGTCCACCCCAGCAGTAAAAGCTTCTAAAATGAGTAAAAGTGATGTAAGTACATCTGGAAAGCATAAACACTACCAAAACCCAAAATCATTAGCAAGAGTCAGTTTTAAAATTCAAGTAAGTAAATGCATCATTGATAACCATTGTAATCAAACATTAAATGAATCCAAGATTACCTCAGAATATCAGTCTCTTTCAATTGAAAGTGAGTGAGGGACATTTACAGTAAATGGGAACAAAACTAATTGGCAGGCACACTGTACCTAGACAGATCCTAACAATCACACTACCTGATGCCAGACCAGTCATTCCTGTTGCCAGTGATGCAAGTGAAGCTTTACTGTTGACCCTCTTTAGTTACTCCACACTTAATGTCCTTGAACATATTGCCATTGCAACGCATTTTCCCTGTCCTGGTTTCTCTGAAATGGCACTGAAATGATTCATTTCATGCTGATGCTGTGCCTTTTCTACGTTTGTATAATTGTTGCTATGCTTATTGAATAAATTCCCTGGAACATGTCATCGTCAGCAGTGGTGTTTCTTTGAATCTTCCTGTGGCGAATCTTGTTTTTGGCTCAGCCCATCCCTGCTAGTGCTATTTCCTGCTCAGCAGTGAGCCCACAGCCACCCATCCATTACGGTCATTTCCTTCCATCCTGAAGACAGGAATTCAGAATTGAATATGCAAATGATTTCATAACGGCACAGTTGGAAGAAAGGTTTCACCAACTGCTGTGGTATTTCACATAAGTGCAAGCAGTGTCACCCAATACATATTGTTTACTTACTTATAGAAGATGATAGCATTGAAACAACTGAGCTGGTTATTAAGTTTTCCTTTTTGGATGTGTAGGTGAGAAAATGTGTCAAAACGTGAGAATTCTGGACTTTTTACTTTATTGCAATATTTTGAAAAAAAAAAAAAAATTGTACGATTATCATCGTCATCATCATCATCATCACCATCAACCAATGACCAGGTGAAAGGGCTGTCATAGCATCAGAAATAGAATTTCTTCCATGATCACAAGTTAACAGCGAGTTGTCTCTCACTTGTTTGCATATATAAGTGTTCTTTTGTTTGTTCACTTTCAAAAGTGAGGAGTGTGCATGTGAGTGTGTGTGTGTGTGAGAGAGAGAGAGTATGTGAGTGTGTGGGCTCATTGGGGGTTGGGGTTGGGGATGAGAGAAGTATGAGTGTTATGAGTGTGATGTGTGTGGGTGGGTATACGTTTCTGACTTTGAGTGACATTCAATTAATGTCTCTGTGTCTGACTAACAAGTCAACTGCTTATATTTCACAGTGCTGTCAGGGTTCAGACAAACTGGAACCAATTGTTATTTTTCCAGAAGATTTTTTTACTATTATTATGGAGATAAATGCTTGAGCATATCTGAATAAAAACCACTACTGAATTTTTAAGCATCAAAAATGACACCTTCAACAATGAGATGCCCGTGTGTCATGTCATGGTTTCCTAGTGGGAATTCATGTTGAGTGGAAGACTTTTTTCATGCTGTCATTCATTTGATGCTTATTAATCGTTATGTAAGGGTCAATTACTTGATTGCATTATTCAGCTGTGCAATAAGGTTTTAATAAGGAGGTATGTTGGAAAAAATATGGACAAGGGACCATCTGAAATGCAGCTCAATGCCACACCATTCAAATGTTAGAGAGATAAGTTGGTCAATATACAGGACCAAGTAAATGATCTTTAGTGATACCCGATATGATCAAAATACATCACAAGTCTTAAGTGAAACCCTTTGCCTGCAACCTGTTGTATTTCTAACTGGTACAGAACTGAAATTTCATTCACTGCTACTTTCAGATGTTATCTTTTGTCAACATCAACATTATACCCATTCTAAGATTTTCATGCCAATAATATAAATATCATTCTTTCAGTATCTGTGGACAAATGTATCGACAGTGTGTCTGTGTTCTTAAATAACATCTTTTTATTCTTTCTCTGACAGAGGTTACCTTCCTATCAGTACATCTTAGACTGTTCTAAGATGACAAGGTTTACAGAAAACAACTGAATTCATTTAAAGAAGTAGACATGACAGTGCTGATGCCTGGTGTCTGTGTCTGTGCTTTCATTTTTGGTGTGGAGGTAGGCGTGTGTCTTGTATCATTGAAATGTCTGATATGACTCAGAGTAATTGTTTTATGAGAGAACTGTAAGGATTGGCACCTCCAATCACCAATCACCAGTGATGTAGCATTGTTTTGCAGTTAAACTGTGTACACACACACACACACACACACACACACACACACACACACACACACACACACACAAACAAAAATTGTATGGCACAGTTTGCAATGTTCCATGTTATCCCATTCCTTGGATTATTTTGAAAAAAAAAATGTTGTTATGTTAACAGGAGTATAAATCAAGGGTATAAATTATTTTGAACTATAAATATTACAAGATGACATTAATATACAGTAGTGTATTTCCTGGTATATAAAATATCCCTGAGAACAAATCCACAGTTACACCATCCACTGTTGCAGAAAATGACAGCACAATCATGAGGATGTGGATCCACCAATGAAGTAGGTCAATTTGTGGCTTAAGTTTCTGGAGTAAACAATGAGTTTACAGTTGTTTTGTTTACAGGGTGTTTGAGTAGTGGGTAGTGGGCATCACAAGGTATTTTACATATGAGCACTCTCTTGCAGTGTAACAAAATAAACCAAGCTGAGATGTGCAACAAACCTTAAAGTTCTGACAGTTCTAATGTTTGCTACCCTAAACAACTTCTTTGTTTTGTTTAGTTTTACTCCCTTACTATTGTCCACATTTGCTTCAAAAGCATAGATGTTTGAGGCAAGCAAATAGCGTTACAACCACCAAATTCAGGGTGACAGCATTGTCAGAAATAGCAACCAACGTGGAGCCCAGTTTCTCCAAATCAGTAGCCCAAAAGTAGCCCGCACTGTAAAAATTTACCAATAACCAATATAGTTGGTTTGGAACTGGTATCCAACTATCCACCACTGACCAGTTTGACCTATGTGTTAATGCGTGCGTGATTGAAAATTTAAAACAGCTAACAAGCAAGTGAAGTTATAACAATTTAGCTGGATAGCTAACTAGAAAATCAGTTACATGGCTAACTAGCTATAGTAGCAAGCTGAATGTCAAGTAGCGAGTGTCTGTGGCTTGCCATATTGCCATCCACAAAGGTTTGGTTACATTAGCACTGTGATGAAATACTAAATCTGGATTTTCTGAGAAAAGACTGAAAAAGACAGGTGCTGTGATATTGTTGATCACAAATATCATTGGGAAAAGCAAGAAAACAAACTGCTTATGATACTTTAAAAAATATGCAAAAAATTAACCTGGTCAGGGCCAGGACAGACCATTGTATGTAAAAAAAAATGGACATACACAGGAGGAAATCCATATCAATCACTGGATTTGCCAAATCATCTCTGTAACTGTACCATTAGGCTTTTAGAACCAATTACACCCAATGTAGACTCTTGTATTAATTAAAGAAATTAGCTTGCATTAGCAAAACCCATTTAGATTCCATGCCCAGACTTTGGATAACATGAAGGTCATTATACACAGACACACAAAAGGATCATCTGTTCATGTCTATAGATTTAGTGCAATGCCTCACATGTGATGAGGAGCTGTAGGGAATTACATTCTCTTGTCAGGACTACACAAGAAATAAAATGGCATAATTCCTGGCTGTGTGTGTGTGTGTGTGTGTGTGCGTGCGTGCGTGCGTGCGTGTGTGTGTGTGTGTGTGTACACACACATACATAGAGAGAAAGAGAGAGAGGTCACACATCACACATATTACCCTTCCAGTGTTTTTATGTAACTATATGAAATAGTGGTACACTCATTTCATCAGGTGTTCACATGAAATTGAATATTGTGAGAGGAAAATGTGTAGTTTTGTAATTGTATTAATTAACATGTGTAAAAGGAGTGTGAATGCCAGCTTGTTAGTGAAGTGTTTGCCTCAACACTGAGAGGACCGTGTGCTGTTGGAGCCAGACTGCAGGAGGCTGCTTTTATATAAGCTCATTTAACACCTGAGGCTTATGCAAGGCTAACAGTGAAATTAGGCCATCCCAAATTGGTGATAAATATGACTTCCTACCAGTGGTGAGCTGTTGGGTTGTTTTCAAACCTAAAAATCACTAGCTCTAATTTGATGGCCTGATTGAAGCGACAACCAACATGAAGCTTTATCCATTTTTCCCAATGACAATTATATAGGAAACGATTACAACGGCAACAACAGGTTAGCAATAGTTACAAAAGTAGGGACAAAAAATAAACATTCTCTGTTCTGCTAGACACAGATCAACATGATTTGATCACAGATCAGAATGATTTATGATTTATAAAGGTTTCCTGAGGCACTCATGACAGGAAGATCAAATGCATGTAATATCCTGTACTTCATAAGGCTTTATGGTTTGTTGGATGTAAATGTCAGCCAACAGGAAGAAGGCTGAGGTGGTGTTGTAAATGATGAAAGAATATGGAGAAAATCATGCCTGACTATAGTGGTGACAGCAGTTCTATTTAGCCTCATAGCAGCTGACAACTGTCACGATAAGGGAACCAGATGTTTTGCCACATATAGCAGTGGCCCTTTTTATTCATCACCATACCTTTGATGATGCGTCATGGGCATAGTAACAGGCAAATATGATATCACAGTTCAATGGCATTCACCATCCAGCATTCAGTTACATCATACGATGGGTAGGAACAATTTACAATTGCTGCAAGCTGGGGAAAAATGAGCTGAAATGTGACATTCAGGCAGCAGATGGAATTTCTCAGCAGTTAAAATTTGAAATTGGTCAAAGAAAGAAAATGAAATGGTACAAGTAATAGTGGTGAATGTTCTCACAATGGGGATTTTAGTGACGTATACAAATCACTGTGGCTTTCCATTTCTACAATTTCACAATTTTTTGATATGAAGGATGACAACCATCAAAAGACACAAGATCTTGACCATTCACATGTCATCTTTCTTTTTTCCCAGGTCTAAAATGAATCAAAGACTGGATCCAAATGTTACACTGGCGGAGGGTGAAAACTGGACTTTTCCGAACGCATCCCAGGAATACTCCAACCCGCCATACAACATCACGTACGTTGGATTTTACCTCCACCAGCCTCCCGTGGCTGCTGTTTTCATCGTGTCCTACCTGCTGATTTTTCTGGTGTGCATGGTCGGGAATGGAGTGGTGTGCTTCATCGTGCTGCGAAGCAAGAACATGCGAACTGTCACCAACCTCTTCATTCTCAACCTTGCCGTCAGCGACCTGCTTGTCGGAATATTCTGCATGCCAACGACCCTTCTGGATAACATAATAACAGGTACATGCAATGTTCCGGATCTGTGTGCATGATATATGTGTTTGGTGTTTCTGTCAAGGTGTGTTTGGTGTCTTTTCTTGAATGGGAATAAGGGCCACGTTAAGCTCAAAGGTCTGTTCAGCTCAAAAGTATCCCCCAAAAGGGTATCTCTCTCAAAAGGGTCACCCTCCTACTTTTGCTCTACATCTATATATCAGTACAGGTTTGGATTTGTGTTTCAGTATCACCTGACATTATAGACATAATAGCCAAATAAATAGAAAATGGTGTCAAATATTACATGAAATAGCTCTAACGAACTTCAGCAAGGCTAAATGAAATACACATCAAAAATGCTACAATAACCTATCTAGTGGCATGTGAGATAATTAAGCTGTGTCCAAGCCTAGAGGGCTCATGAGGTTCCAGACTTCCTTTGCATGAAGCACCTTGATGTGCAAGTGGACATACTGGACAGGATAATCCATTTCATGGCATTTACCCAGAGTCCGTCTCTCTTGAATGCCAAACAGAGAGCCATTGAGTCCCGTTGTTGAGGTCCTGCAATGACTTGGGACTGTGGGATTGAACTCACAACCCCCTGGGATCAGGACAAATCCTTTAACTGCAAGAATTAATTTAAAATTTATGTGTATAATATGGTGTCTTCTTTGAGATCAGCTTTGTGACACATCAAACCTTGTCTTTTTTCCCTTCACCTAAATGAAGATACCATTTGAACAAATGACTCATTAGATGGAGAATAAATCTTGTCTTTTGAAACAGAAGATTTTTGGCATAATATTCAAAATGTTCTTCAACTGTTATACTAAACAATAAATGATGACAATTATTCTGAAATGTCTGAAAAGTGTTTTTGTTTAAATATAATAAATTATTGAAGTATGTCCTGATTATCTTTTCCTTTGTGATTCAATTTGTATATATGCAAATGCATAATGTGTATTCAGCCAAATATGGCTTTTTCTACTTTGACTGATATTTCCTGCATCTCATTTTTCTGAAAAAACTGCTCTAAAACATGAATAAGGTGCTGCTTCTTTAAGATGGCATTCAGTATCTAAGAATTAGATTTGATTCTTCTTTGTTGAATTACTTGACTGTAGTGAGATTGATATTTCACAGGGCCTGGATGACAGTCACAGACATGAGATGAATTTGAGGCTGAGAACATCTCTTATGCAGAAATGCATTTGAATTTCTGTGCTAAGCAAAATTGTGCCACGCTTTTTGCAAACAATTTGAGTGCAGAAATTGAACCCGCACTCACTAGGTACTGGGAGCTGCCATCTATAGTACAACACTTGTAACCATGCAAGGATACATCCATCCTCTTGCCAGGAACAATGAGCTTTTGAAAAGCTCATCGACTCTGGTGGCTCCTAGACCCAGACAGTCTGCCATCAATTTTTCTGATCATTAGTGCCTTTTTTTATGCTGGCACTGCTGTGTCTTTTTGAGGCCCCTATTGTATTTGATCAGCTATTTTCTGTATTGTTGCAGAGCCGAATTTATGCAAGTCCCATGAGTGAGTGTGTCTCTGTTCCCACAATGAACAGCAGCTCAACATCAGGACACTCTGTTCATCTCATCCAGTAATGATAATCAAATCAGCAAGCAGCAGAGAGTTACCAGTGGGTGGTTAGAGTCATAATGTAATATGATGCAATGAATTTTTAAATTTAAACAAAATTTAAAGTGAAGACATGCACAAGTTATCATCAGAGGGAATTTAAATAAACTCACCTAATTGCTAGGGTTTAGATAGTGAGGTTGAACACAGTGTCATTTGAAAAATGTAACACAGAACATTTGAATGTACAATTTCCAGGGGTTTCAAGGCAGTAACCTTAGAAAGCTTGGCGCATAATTTGGAATGCTTGTGATTTTATTGTGTTATGTTGATGTCCATGGTTTGTCAAGTTCTAATGGTATAGTCAATTGAAATGAAAGGCTTCATGGTGGAAGGCCACAGCAAAATAGTACAGTTGAGGTTACAGGATTAATTTTCTGTGAAAAAAGGTCAGTAAGAATTCTTCAAGAAGAATGCCAGGCATGTCTGTAACACTTCACCTACTAATTACTTTGTGATGCTTTATATTGAAAATCAAATTAGTGGCCCTGCATCTCATCACCTTGTTCAGGTGGCTTGAGTTGTTGGAATTTCATGCTGTATTCAGAGTAAATTTGCCTCTGTGATTAATGGGTATGTTATTTTCAGACACTAAACAATAAAATATACACCCAAAACTCAGCCTTTTAAGCTTTTAAGCTTTTTGTGTCTATCAATCAATAGATTCACTTATGGTACATTTATATCAACAACTGAATTATTAGACTTCCAAGGACAGAATGACTTCAAATTGATTGTTCTTGTTTTGCCACCTGTTTCTATTACATAACTCATCATGACAGTGTCTTATTTGGGTGAATCTTGGTGTGCATATGGAGGAGTAGTTGGTTTTCAAAGAACCTGTCCCTTGGACATGGCCAATATGGCCAAAAACCTTTTTCCCCAAATAATTTTCTAGAACACTTTGTGCTTTGCTTGCTTGTGTAACAATGTCATTCACCCTAGGTAGTGCCCTGCTGGAAGTGTGAATTAGCTGATATGCCTTTGTGTCCCCTGGTCAAGCCCTGGTAATGTGCAGGCTTACTGTATTGTGGATACATTTTAGGCGCTTTACTTAAAATTGTTTGCCTCTAAGGGCACAAAACAGGACCTTGTTATTTGGCATAAATGCTCTCAAGGTAATGATGCAATATAACTTTGAAGAAACAGTTCAGAGTTATTGCCATGCAATAGTGTATGGCATCCATGCTTTGCTTCCTGTACTCTTATGCATTTTGTATGCAGCATGTTGCATGCCTTTTAAAACACCTTATTCAAATGTGCATGTGTCCTAAATTGGAGGAGGGATAATGGTCTGGGGCTGTTATTCAGGGTTTGGGCTAGGCCCCTTAGTTCCAGTGAAGGGTAACACTAATGCTACAGCATACAAAGACATTTTAGACAATTGTATACTTCCAACTTTGTGGCAACAGTTTGGGGAAGGCCCTTTCCTGTTCCAGCATGACTGTGCCTCTGTGCACAAAGCAACGTCCATAAAGACATGGTTTGACGAGTTTGGTGGGGAGGTACTCCAGTGGCCTGCACAGAGCCCTGACCTCAACCCCGTTGAACACCTTTGGAATGAATTAGAACACCGATTGCGAGCCAGGCCTTCTTGTCCAACATCAGCGCCAGACCTCACAAATGCTCTTTTGGCTGAATGGGCAAGAATTCCCACAGATGCACTCCAAAATCTTGAGGAAAGCCTGGAGAAGAGTGGAGGCTGTTATAGCTGCAAAGGGGGGACGACTCCATATTAATGCCCATGGTTTTGGAATGGGATGTCCAATAATCTCATATAGGTGTGATGGTTAGGTGTCCACATACTTTTGGCCATATAGTGTAGATGTTCAAGCAAGCTATTTTTGTTGATCCGTGACATACATAACCTGTAACTGTTATAAGCAGTTTCCCTGCTTATATAAATAATAAGCTTTATGAATTTACATTATTGCTGACTGGGTCACATGCCAGCATGGCCATATTGCATATAGCAATTATACATAATTGTAGATTTGCAAGGTGATTAGGTACAAAAAAATCTGAATTTATATTGTCTTAATCACATCCTTCGTTGCCTTTACCCTTTGGTCATCTTACAGTTGGTATTGTAAGCCGTTGATGGAGCTAGAAACTATTTCAGTTTACTAGTTAGTTGTATTTACATGGTAGTCAATATACATATGCCTGTGTGTGCCATAAGGTTACAAGGCAGATGTTTCAAACATGAATGCTGCTGTTTAAGTGACTTGTATTGCTTCTCCCAGCTCTAATTTGCATTTAGAAGAGGGAAAAAATGAAGTCAGTTCAATCAAGAGTAGTAGTGCTCATTCAAATTCATAACACAGGTAACCAAGTCAAGAGACTTAAGCCTCTCAAAGTAGCCTTTAGCTTCAATGGATGGAAATGTCTAAATACAATTCCCATCAGAGCAACAGTTACTTGCAACAATGCATTGTAATCCACTGACAATCACAAGGCCGCAGTGCTGTCCCACTGGCTGTTGAACAAAGCTAGTTTTACCCAGCCAGCAAACACCATTCGGGTCAATAGCAAATTTAACACACTGTTACATGTGTCGCAACTTTGACAGCCTCACACACAGAATGCCCACACAGATAGATTTTTCGTCTTTATTATTTGTGCTCTGGAATGAATAAATGACCATGTAGCCTCCCTCTAAACATCCAATGGAGATGAGAGCAATGCAAGTGTGTAACTCAGCTCAGGAACCTCCTGGCATCTTCGAGCAGTTCTAAAAATAAAAAAATGAAGACCAACAATCTCACAGATATGATTCCATTAACTTTACCCTGGCCTGTAACTCCAAGCCAGTTTGGCCCAAATCCCGATCAGTACAAGTCTGTTAGTCTTTTAAAATAGAACAAGTGTGATCTTAGCATGAATAAATACAATATTATTGATTTATTTGAAATAATTAATTTACTTTTGTTCGTCATTACTGTCTACTGCCTTTACAGGACTCCCTTGAAAATGAGACAATACAGGATCTTTCTATTGCAAACTAAATGTAAATTCAATGTATAGGTGAATTAGTGAATTATTGTGCCGGTCATTGAAAATGCAGATGGTGTCTCACTGCTTACCTCAGATTTGTTCCATCTATGCCAAATTGACAGGGCTTATATGTTCCTGCCGAGGTCAATCTTTTTCATTAATTTATTCATTGAAAACACACAGACACACACACACACGTATGCATTTATTGAATGATTTACTTGGTAAGCATTCTTATGCAGAGCACCTCACAAGACTCATAGCACAGGAGCAACATGACCACTCGCAGGGAACAGCCTGTAACACAGTGAATAAAGTTCAGGCTGAAAAAAACAGCGTTAAAAAATTGAGCACAAAACAGTTGTTCTTATGTAACTCTTAGTCTTATATAACATACAACAATGCGTGCTCATTAAGAGCAACATTTCTGCATCATGCTAATGGGACAGGGTAATAGCAATAGTTAATTTGGGAACATGTACATGTATTATTCTATATAGCCAACTGTTCAAACCAATAAAAAACACTGAAAACCTAATATTGAACGCACATTTATTGTTCTAAAGTGTTAAAATAATTCATGTACACATGCTCCTTTTAAAAAAATCAGTTTATGAATTTAAATTCTACACATCTTCAACCACAGTGGTATTGCTTGATCCTCCTGTTCTTAATAATAAAGATGGTCTAGGTGTGCTTGTTAAGCATATAAATTATCTAAGTATGCTTACAGGTGCTTACAATTACTTCGAATTGCTTAATTTCTCATATCTACTACAGCGGATTGCATGTCTGAAATGCAAGATGGTGACTGAGTCATTGTTGACTTTCAAACTAGACAGCCCTAAGTGCATGCTGGGATGTAGTAATCTAGAGGATTCTTGATTAAGTGTCATGTGAGATGGTCTGGAATTGCATGAGGATAAAACACACTTCAGAGTCAATGAAAGCTGAAAGTGGAAAACTGGTGGATCTTCATTTAACAAAAAAAAAACATTGTAATGAGACCTGCTGACATCTACCCCCACAGGTGTGATCTATATTCTTTGATTGCATGTACCTACTCATAGTTTACATGGAGTTGAACCTAAAATGTGTTGCAGCTACAGTGAGATTTTTTGTACAATGTTATGTTATACTTGATATGAAATTAATATAAATGGTTGTAGCTACAAAAACAAACTACATGTTTCTACACACATCGTCTTGTACACGCACTACAAGTACTGTAACAACAGCTAATAGGATAGCCTTTTCAGACAACAATTATGATCTGTGCAGTGGTTAATACATAAATGTGTTTACGTCAGCAAAAACAATTTAACAAAAATCAATAAATTTATTATAGTACAGATTTGGAGGCAATCATAAATCTGTAAAGCGCAATAGTCTTTGACTATTGACTCTGATTCAAAAGAGAACATTTGAATAATATAGAAAATATTCATTCTGAATGAGTGGACACTGATGAAATGAATGCAATAATATTCTTCAGGAAGACCAACTTTTACATTTCTAGGGACAGCAGTGTTTCTCTACTCTTGGTGTGACTGGGTACGGCCAGAGACTTAGGGCTATGACTCAGTTTCCACATGTCTAACGGTGAATGTGCCAAACATGAGATGTGTGAGGGCTATGAGACATTGCACATGTTTGAAAGCACAATAGCTAGCCACACCTGACACGTGACACACCTAGCCTTGAAACCATGTCAACAAAAGTGTTTTATACACATCTACAGACTATGAACAATCAATATGTTAGATCTGAATCTAACTGCCTAATGTCTGAGAATGTGAAGGGGAACCTTCACCTATTTCCCCAAAACTGAAAATTGTTTGTCTTAGCTGTATTCTTAAATATTTGTGAAAATGTTCCTGGGATCCCTTGTTTAAATCACACACTACCTTACCAATAACACATCTATGATAATTAATTTCATTGCAAACATCTTAAGCATAATTTTGTTAAGTGCCTTAAGTCTCTAACTGTTTGAGCTATTGGTTAATAAGTCACACCTGTTTTAATAGTAAATAATTAAATACAGGTGTGTGGCTGGAGCACAGTTCAGTTTTTGTTTGAGAAGTTTGGATGTCTGCTGCATGCGCTTGCCCAAGTTGGCTGTCTTTTGTTCTTTGTTCATTTTTATTTATTTTGTAAATTTTGCTCTTCTGTTCTTTTTGTGAAAAGTGTTGGCCAGTTTCTTCACAGAGAACTAGATAGCCATGGCATTTCAATTTTCTTTTTTTACCACAGTCTCTTAGATTTAAACAGTAGGCAGCTGCAGACAGGGAACAACACTGGTGCTGTTAGAGCAGTTAATAGTGATCTCCAACCATTTTGCCAGATAGCTACATAAATTAGCTAGAGATCAGCAGAGCAAAACAGTACAGCCTGCCCTCTGTGAGAATTACGGAAGTGACAGAGATGAAACCCACACTCTAAAAAATGATTCATTGGGTTAGTGACTAAAACTTAAAATCAAGAGCTTTTTCAGCATAAAAAATTAAGTTTGTTACATGTACATGTTTTAGTCAGTTAACTCATTTTAAGAAGTTGGTCAAAATGAAAATAAAGAAAACTGTCTTAACTTAGATATATATTGATTTTGAATAAACATTTTGCCTTCACTTAACATTAGAAAAGTATTAAGTTAGTGCAACTTGTATATCTACACACTAATTCAGCGATTGTATTGTTGTGTTGTGTGTTGGGGTAGTGGGCGGAGCTTCCCAGCATGCCTTGTGGTGATGGACTGTTATTTTACCCACCATGAGTGTGACTGTGTTCCCCTTTTATGTAGTTCCATCCTAGCATTGTAAATAAACACAGAAGAGAAGAGAAGAGAAGAGGAAGAGGAAGAGAAGAGGAAGAGAAGAGGAAGAGAAGAGGAAGAGGAAGAGGAAGAGGAAGAGGAAGATGATATTGCTCCTGGAGACAGAAGAGCTCATTGCGCAGCTACAGAGTGAGGGGGCACAACTTAATACCACCAAAAATGTTTTCATTAAAATTAAGTTGGTTTAACTTAATTAAGCTTTTAGAGGACAAAGCAAATCATGTTGGTTTTACTAAGTAATTGAGTTAGTCTAACTATAAAAGCCTCATGGGATTTACTCAAAAGTGACTGAGTTGGAATTACTTAAAAAGATCCATGTAAATTGTTACCTTAATTTTTTTTTAAGTTGAGCCAGTGTATTCTTTTTTAGAGTGCAGCTTGAAAAAGGGGAGGGGGAGATGTAAACAAATCCATAGGCCTGGTTAAGATTGCACTGAGTTGACTAGGTTGAGTGTATGTAGCATTTTTGGCTGAACAAAACAGTGATTTGTGATTTATGCCTTCTCTTATTCAAAGACCTGGAAGATGCATAAATCCATACTGAAATCCCAGTTATCCTGAAAATAACCAGTGTTCTTGGTCCTGGCCACATTGTTGTTTCAGCTAGTGTCAGGGTATGTTCTGGGACCTCACAAACTAAAGTCCCTCTCCTCATAGAACAGTGTGCCAGTGACAATATTTTGTGTAGCTAGCTAGCTGGTAAATAGTATAATGGAAACTAGTAACACTTTCCTTCTCATTCCTTATATGATATGGTTCTGTATGACATAGCTGAGAAGGAAGGGTAGGTATTACCCTTCCATTAATGCAATCAGCTCATTTCATCTGAAAATGCTGTTGCTAGCTAGATGGCAAATACAAAAGGTATTCATTTTATTATAATATATTACTGCTTTAGTGTTTGAAAGGGGCAAGCAGTCAATTCTGGTGCAGTAACATTCATTATAATTAAAACTGTCGCTAGTTAGTGAGCTAGGCCGCTATACTGAATATTGTCTATACACACCCTGAATCATAATAATAAAAATGACCTCTGGGAAATAACAGAGCCATGAAATTCTGACACAATTCTGAAACATAAAGTATGTATGGACATGTTACAGGCTTGCTAGCCAGCTAGTGGTCTGAACTCCTAAAATAGCTCACTAGTTCAGACCCTAGAAAACCTCTTCCCTGTCATTGTCCAGGTGCTTCAACCAGTGCCACAGCACAGACATGACTTCATTCCTGCACACTTAATTTTAAACTGACCATAAAGAACCAAATAGTGCAATTAATATGGCTGGTACGCCATAGAAAAACACTTCCGTATTGTCTATTGTTTTGCTGTATTATTTATTTACCTGAAGACTAATTTGAAGGAAAACACTGAACTAAGTAAACTGATATGTTTTTCCTTTTTAAAACAAAAATCTTTGGTACTGACATCTTTAGATTGTACTGTTTTATGCAGAAGCATTTAAAAGGCTTATCTCAGTTCCTCTGTGCTTTACTTTCTCAGATGTATCTGCTCATTTTTTGTAATTAAAGTAAATTTCTTGAGACTGCATTCTGCAATGAAGACTAGCAATTCCATTGGCCACCAGGGTCTGGGTACTGAGGTTTTTTCCATTTATTCATAGCATGGAACTCACTCTGTACTACCCATGTATAGAAATACTCAAGTGTGTAATGTAAACCCTGAATCCCAAAAAGTGAAAAATGTGCAAGTGAGACAAACACTTTGTTTATAAGTTCAGTGCCCTGTTTTTAAGGTACACAGACCATTAGTTCCCATATTGTGTGTTTTATGCACAGTTGTGTATTCTGCTTTGAGTGGCTGTTGAATGTTATGTGAGGTAGAGAAAAATAAATAATAAAAAAACAACCAAAACAACAGGAACACAAAAAATATATGGTTCAGCTCCCGAGGCCTCTGGCAGTTTCAAGCAGCATAATTTAAAAAACAACCAGCTCACAGATATGATTTCATCAACTTTAATCTGACCCTTAACCCCAAGCCACTTTGGCCCAAATCCTCATCCATACAAGCCACTGTTCAGCTGTTCCAGCTTGAAAGGCTAATAAATTCTTTTCGTCACAGACATGTCAGTGACAGTTTGGATCCAATTTAATCCAATTAAATTATATTATCTAACTTACAGTCGAAGATAAATTAGAGTACTTGTACTGAGGCAATTTACAAATTATGCTATCTTGTCCCTGTCCTATTGACTAATGTACTGTGTAGCAGCTTATAAGAATGCCTGAGGCAAATTGCTTAATAAAGTTGCATGATGGACAATACAATGGATCCCTCTCACTTACCTAAGATTTTAAAATTGAATGAATATTCTTAATGAAGCCAAGTATTAAATCTCATGTGTATCATGTTTCCATTTTTAATATTTCCCACAGTATGAAAACTATTTATTATATGTGGACAAAGCAAATTAAGCTCATACTAGGGATAAAGTTGGATAAAATTAATTGATTATCTAATGATATGCCAGTATAATTGTCTTTCTGTAACTGCTGTATTATTACAGGGTGGGAGTGTGCCCGCTTCAACTCACACTGAGCCAATTAGTTAGATTAATGCAAACAGCCTCAAGGTGTCCGAAAAAACAACAAAACAAGTGTTTTACAGGTACTTCAAAGTAAAACTGCTGAACTTGTATTAGGAAGTTAAAGCTATTAAACACAAAATAGGTCTTGTTAATGAAGGAACTATTTCATGTTTTATGGGCTAAATCTGTGGTTACAAAACTGTGTATGAGGCGTTTTGTGTGAGGCATCCCTTACCCCCTTGTAATGGTTGTCAGTTGCTCTTATTTTTATTCACATTAGTCACATTTTCTATATGCCCAGTAAATCTGTTACCCTTCAAAATGTCTTGTGTACACCCCAAATGGGCTTTCCATACCCCTTGGAGGTCCATGCACTCTTCATTCTGAATCATGGTGCTAAATGGTTGTGACTGAAAGTCAGAGATTAAACATTTAGAAGTTTTCACCTCCTGTGCTTGAAAAATGTCTCCTCTCGTCAGTATTTAAATGCAAGTCACGCTCTTTGATTCATGCTACAGTTTTGTTTCTTTTAATAAAAATAAATTAATCAAAACACCTTTGCCCTCCATACACTTTGAAAATGGTGTAGGACATGATGAAGTATAAATGAGATGAAGGCAACCCTTCACCACTTTTAAGATGTGACACTCATACTATCCTGTACTGTACTGTAGACCATTTCACCAGTGTTCAACATGTAAAGAAAGCAACATTTACAGTATTTGCATTTGAACATGTCTCATTTACATAGCATTCAAAACTGTGAATGGAAATTTCTGCCTTTGAACAGCCTATTCACCATTAAAGTCATGTGTGTCTTTAAGTTTTTTGAAATAATGATTGCAAAAAAAATTTCCCATGTCTCCAGAAAAAAGACTGCCACTTTGCACTGTAGCTTTAAGGGTAGAATTCACATTATTTTTGGTTATTTTATTTATATATGAATGAATCCATTCAAGGGTGACATATTTTTATGACATTAATATTAATTATGGGAAAATGAGAAATTTTACCCTTTCCCCTGCACAGTATAGTTCATGTTTTAGTACATGGTAATTTTTTTTTTTTCATTTTCAAATTTCCACATTCAGAGAATCTCAAAGGTAAAAAGAATCCATACGGGGTATTGTGTTCTAAAATTTTCATTGTGCAGCATTTGTTACTGTTTTCTGCTCCTCCCAAATTAGGGCCCCCTATTCCCCTAAATAAATAAAAAAATACCATAAAGGCCTATAGTAAAGGCAGTAATGATACAATATTTCCTTGCAACTTTATATGGAAGTGACACTGTTCATGGTTTGGATATGCCCTTGTGTAGTACAGTGCTATGTAATTACAATTTCATATTCTTGTGCAATATTCTTGTTCATTTCCCATGAATTTCAATTACCTTATGAGATTGCAGAGAGAAGAGGAAAGAAACACTTTCTTGAATCACAAATGCAGGCATTGTGTTGAAGATAGGTAGGGTGTGGTCTGCAATATTGTTCTGAGTGTTGCACACAACTCTAAGTGTATGGCTAATGTGCTCTTTCTTGGCAGGTTGGCCCTTTGGAAGTTTGGTGTGCAAAATGAGTGGGATGGTCCAAGGCATATCTGTGTCAGCATCTGTCTTTACTCTAGTTGCTATTGCTGTGGACAGGTAAAGTCATTTCAAACTGCATTTCAGAATGTTCTGGGTTTTAAGCATTCAGGCTTGAAGTGAGCATTTTAGAATTTGCAACTACACAAATGGAAATCTGATTTGACATCAATGAATGTCAATGCACATAGCCTTACAAAGACAGAAATGAGAACTCTCATTGAATGAGCAGAGCTGACACACAGTCATCTTGACATTTGACAATCCAAGGTTTTGTCCACTTGAGCAGAGTTATAATCATGGGGAAATAACAGAGAAAGAAGAAGGATGAAGGACAATAAAATGAAGAACAGGAAAATGAAAATGACTTTGACAACTGGCAATGCCAACACAGCCTTGCTATACATGACACACTACTGAAAAATTTATATAGCATTTTGGGGCTCTACACAAGGGGTCTCAAGTGACCCTCAGACATTTGTGATTTATCATGTTATGTGGTGTGAAAGGATCCTTACTGAAATTCAGTGAGGGCTGAGTATTGTGTCAGCACCATGTCACTGCTTATGATATGGGTAACTGCTTAGCCATATCGTCTGTCTCACAGTAGTGAGCATCATGAAAAGTAACTCTTCTTGGTGATAAACTATTGCTGCCTATTAGCTATAGACTGGATATTAATACTCCTCTTTCTCACATGTTTTACAGAAATGCTTTGACCTAGTTTTCTCTAACCTAGTGCAAAAAGCCTTATGATATGGACACCATTCTCCATTAGGCTGACTTTGGAGAACACAGACATATACTATTATATTATTTTATGCCTGTTATAAATGTATTATAATTTGTAATTTATTATGATTTATTTATCATAACATAAGAAAAAAGCAATTTTTTTTCTTATCATTTCCAGGTTCAGATGCATCGTTTACCCATTCAAGCAAAAACTGACAATATCAACATCTACGCTAATCATTGTAATCATCTGGGTGCTGGCAATCTCAATCATGTGTCCCTCGGGAGTCATGCTACAAGTAACCAAGGAGCAAACCATCCGGGTATTCCTTGGGGATGGCAACAAAACAAACCCTTTTTACTGGTGCAGAGAAAATTGGCCTAACCAAGAAATGAGAAAGATTTACACCACTGTCTTGTTCGCCAACATCTACCTGGCTCCGCTTTCCTTGATTGTGATTATGTACGCGCGGATCGGCATCACACTTTTCAAAACAGCAGTGCCTACGGGAGGAAAGCCTGGGCATGAGAACCGCCACACGGTCTCAAAGAAAAAGCAAAGGGTAATTAAGATGCTGCTTGTCGTTGCTTTGCTTTTCATCTTGTCTTGGTTGCCTCTTTGGACACTTATGATGTTGAGTGACTACGCCAGCCTCACCGAACACCAGTACAGGGTGATCAACATTTACATCTACCCCTTTGCTCACTGGCTGGCTTTCTTCAACAGCAGCGTCAACCCCATCATCTACGGCTTCTTCAACGAGAACTTCCGGAGAGGTTTCCAGGCAGCCTTCAAGTTCCAGCTGTGCTCAGCGGACATGGAGCGCAGAAAGACATACTCGCACAGGGTCCAGGGAAACGCAGTGCTCCCAGCCAACCTGCTGGTCTCCACAGAACCAGTGTCACTCAACAGCCTTGAGAACAACAGCTCTAAGAGGAACAACCATGTGAATGAGCAAGACTTGGTCATGGAAGACCTAGAAAAGGTATCGAGAAATAATGGTGAGGAAGGGAGTTTACTCTAAATGGAAATTCACACACACAGGCCAAACATAATCAGTTAATCCAGGGTTTTATTTCAGATGTAGTTAACCCATAATCTACCCTAAAAGTAACAATTCACTTTAGGGGGTCTTCTGTAAACAAAGGGATTGCCTCATTTACAGGTATTCATAGCCACTTGTTACCACTGAACTCAAGCCACAATTAGTCATAAACAAGGATCATGCGCTACAACAGTTGATGTAAGCTGTACGAATGTTTATAAATGATTATGTAGTAGGTATTTGTAGTCATGTTGCTATCAGTCACTGGCATTGTGTACCACATATGAAGGCATGTCTGTCTTCAGAAAGCCCTTGAAGTTACAATGTGTCATTCAAATTTATATAAATGGATGAGAGAGAGGGGGCATGGGAGCACAAAGCATTGTACGTTCGCTGCTGTCTGTTAAATTGCCATTTCATTAAATTAAAAGCAATTTTAAAATATCTCTCAGGATCATTTTCAAGTGCCAGTTAGTTTATTCTACTAGCTCTACATCAAAACCAGTCCTGTCTGTTTATTAAAATTATTGTTCGAAAAAATACCAAAGTGAACTAGGATGGGTTGACAAATAGTCTGGTAATCTAAAGAACCTTTCCTTAGTATGTTGTTTGTAAATTTAACTTTAACACTTTTAGTTAAGTATCTCTAGAAACTGTAGTTGAAAATCTGAGCATTTAGCATCACAGCATGTTTCACAACAGCATGTCTTTTTAGAATCACATGTTAATCCCTATGTAATACCATTAGCTAAAATAGTTTGAAAGCATACATTTCGCTCTCATTTTGAAAGGAGTTACATTCTGTATATTGTATGCCTTTGGAGAGTGCAGGAGAGTTTAATTTGTTAAACAATAGCATTAAAGTGCAATTTACCTTACTGGTACCATATAAAAAGGCCCACAATATTTTCTGGAATATTTGTTTGCTATAAAACACCGGATAATAACAATACAAATACAGTCATAATGATACAAGGACTGAATAACACCATAAACCATGCCATACTCTCAGTGTGAGGGCAGCTAATTTGAAGAATGTACCGTGATTCCAGTGTGAAATCTACAAATATTCACAAAATGGGACTTGGACTTAGTGGTCAGTAAGGATCATTATCTGTGGCCCTGTTTGCCTTCAGTAAACGTCTTTTCTTACCTGTTACTTACCAGAACCATTGTCATAAACTGCCTGCCTTTTTTTGTACACCTCTTACTACTCCAAACTCAAATGGTTTCATTGTAAAGATATACATTTTACAAGGTAATATGGCCCATCTTTGTTAAGGAGATGGAACAGAAGTTGTAAAAAAATGTGATTTCTCTGAGAAACAAACAAAAGAAAAAAAAAAAGAAGAATCATATTATATTTATGTATTTTAAAAATGAGAAATTGTGTGTAGAATGAACTATTCCAGAGCATGACAAACCACTCCTACTCATGCTAGTCTCAAGCCAGTTTCTATCTATGGCCACACACAATTGCACTCAGCATTAGTTTTCATGCAAACAAATACAATTTGAATGAATGCAGTGAAATGAGAAATAGTAGTAGGGCCCTCTTTTCCTGTGATAAAAAGCACAACTGTCTGGGAATAAAAAAAAAGAATTACAGTATTTGTAGTGGGAGATAGCATATTACAAGGCAAACAATATATATGTTTTTCTCATAAATGTGGTATCCCTATCAACAGAGTGGTTGGAGCTACGAGATACATGCTTTGTTATGATCACAACAATTTTATGATGATATGACAATATATCTGTTTACATGTGATGCTACAATGAGTTTGTGCAAATTAACAAACAAGGTATACAAACATTATGCAAAAAATAGCTACATTCTTTTCAAACCTTCATCTATATAAAGGGTTATATCCTATGTTTGCTGAAAAGAACACTTGTATTTTCCTATTCAAATAAGCTCAGCTTTCAGACAAGGACATGGAAAAATCAGCATTCATTCATGTTCAGTCACCTATAAAACTTTCAAATATTTACATTTGAATAGAAATAAACTCTTCAAACATATCCCGAGTTTTGCCAAAAAAGTGCGTTGCTTCTTTCCCTATAAAGCACCTATAGGTAACCTGTTGTTTGGGCAGGATGAGACAATTATTCTCAGCCAATTTGGGTCACCTGCAAGTTAAATCCTATACAGTCAGACTCTAGGTTTTCCATCACATAATGTTAGCAAGTATTTATCTCATGCCAACTTTTTATTCAGTAACAATATATTGCTTTTGACAGAGAACATGAATCACATGGCTGTATATCCCCTTCGGTGTACAATTTGTCAAAACAGGATTGATTTTGAATGTTTCATTTGATAAATGTAAAAACAGAATATTTATAAACTGCAGTTGGAACTTGCTTAGTTGACATTACAGTTGCGGTTTACTTAAGGGAAGTAAATTTTTTGCAGCTGACCATGTTTGTAAATGGCAGCTGTACCTTATGCTGAACATAAAATAAAAAAAAAAAAAAACTTTCTGATTTTTAAACATTCAAGCTCCAAATGTAGATAAATCCTGCCAAAAAAAAGCCAAAACATGTAAAATAATTTTCCGGATCATGTTCAATATTTCATGTTATATATAATTTTTTTGTGATTGCAGCTTTAAAAGACAGTTTTCCTAAAATCCTTCCTGTGGCCTTAATTTTAGTCATGTTACTACAGTAAGTGATCTGCGGTTAAGGAAGTAGTCGCATGATCTTCTTGATTGCTGATTGCATTCAATAAGGCCATGACACAAAAGTACCTATATGGAAATGATTATAAACACAGCTTGTATGCCTTTTCAGATGACAAGGCAACATGATTATTCTTAAAACTGTTGGTGAAGTAATGGCAAGTGATGTTCACTTATCTTTCATTATACAGGTTATGAGTTATGTATTTTAATGGCAGATTTGCCTATACATGTGTGTGTGTGTGTGTGTGTTTGTGCGTGTGCGTGTGTGTGTGTGTGTGTGTGTGTGTGTGTGTGTGTGTGTGTGTTGAAAAGATCAATTAATGTAACAGTTGCATTCCTGGAACTGAAATTACAGCCAACAAGTTTCTGTCAAATATACCTGGCATTCTCTTAATTCTTTCAAGCACTTTGCTACAGTTCATACAATATCTAAATAAATGCTTACCTGGAAGTTCTGTTTTCACAAACCGCTTAAGTAATTGGAGAAAACCAATCATCAAGGCTGCTCCTTTCATTTAATCATGGGGGGTGACCACAAACAGTACATTTTCTTTATGGTGATTATGGGCAGGACACAGACACTGCCACCATCCAATCAATCTCCAAGTTTCTGTAACCATAGAGGTAAGTTAATTTGGCCAGTGTGCAATGCTCTGACAAGAGTTCTCCAGCTACTCCAAATCAATTATCTATTGACGCCTAATTTTATATGCTCCTAACATTGTAGGAGACATGCTGCCCCCCGCTACCATTCTACATTCTGGCCAATCATGACATTTTTTTGCTTTGGATTGGAGGACATAAAGACAGATTCAGCAGTACTTACCATGTTTCATCTAAAAAAAAAAATATTTTCAATAAATGGAATATATGTTCCTTTGACCACCAAACACAGACACAACAAAAAGCATCATCTCACATTTCTTTGAACTGTTTTTGATACTCTGATTTATAGCTTGTGCCTCAGAGGAGGAAATGTCTTTGACTGAGGCAAAGTCAATTTATTTCATGCACAGGAAGTAAGTGTATTAGAATTGGCACGAGTCTGGAGTGCCGCATGTGAGTTGACCAGAGAAACATCAGCTATCTGTTTTGCAGAAATAATGGCACTGATAGAGAGGTTGCATCTATGTGGCACTTTATACTTTTGGATCATTCTTCCAGACATACCTGTCCACCTGTTCATTTATGCGTATGAGGCGTATATGTGGACATCACTAAATCTCACAAACATGAGTGCGCAGAATACAAATGAATTGTTTACTGTGCACATATAAATCATATTGGAAAGTTAAAGGTCATGCAGCCTGTGTCTTAGATAGCAGATGCCACATATGGGCTATTTAGTCAGCTAGAGTTTAAACATGTTATGTGGCTGTAAACAAAACCATAATCCATACCCAGGAGTTGAGAGGATGACACTATGACAAAGTGTGTTGATCAGCTATATTGAAAAATTCTGTGACCTCAAAACAAATCAGCAGGGACTGAGACATGCTGTCACTAGAAATACCAATATCAATTAACACAGTTGTAACAGAATTGCAAAACCTCTGAAACCACAATTCACACTCACCAGATCTGTCATCTTAACAGAGATGTCATATTGTAAAAATTTCCAGTGAGAAACAGAAGAAATGCTACTTATATTTTCAAGAGGTGAGAAACTGTGGCAGTTTCCAGTTTCCAAGTCATGAACACTATCACCAGGGAGATGAGTCAGAATCTAGACCTTATTTATTTATTTCAGTGTTGAATCAAAGCAGGTATTTTTTCTCTTCACTGTTTATATTGACACACCTATTTTCAAGTCAATGCATGATTACTCCTTCCATACGTAAATGCTACCTTTACATTTGATTTCTCATTACAAACAGCAATTTTCCCTAATGGCAACCACGCACAAATAGCGGGATAAAGGCTTATCTCTCAGCATTGCAACAGTATTGCGTGGTCTCTGATTCTTCACAAATCATCTGAAAGATGAATTATGGTGGTTGTTTGAATGCAAAATAGTCATGGTAAAATACACACACAAACACATGAAGATGAAATGAATGATTTATTTTTCTCCATCTATCTTGGCAGGTTATTTATGACCTATGAGAAGAAAAGACGATGAAGGTTAAGGTTTTCAAAGGAAAAACCATTTCCGCCATTGTGGGCGTCCATTGAAAGTCAAACAGACTACAGTGCCTCTGAATAAGCCACACATTTGCAAGCCACAACATTTGCTTCTATGTGAGCAAATGGTAAAACTGAACATTTCCCTTAATGCTATCTGGGTATCAAGAATTGAGAATCGAGTGGTTTAAACTGCGTGGAAAGCAGTGCATTTACAGTGCTTTGGATCTTAAATGGCAGGGGAGTAACTTAACAACGTGAATGTCATTAAAAAGAGACGAGAGAAGAGATAAAGAATGTTGAACACTATGTATTATATTTTAGTCATGACTGCGCAAGGATTGCATGAGTGAAAGTCAAGAAATAGGACCTTAACAGTATGATCTGAAGACTGAAAATGTTATCTATGATTTTCTTGAATTTCCTTGTACTGCTTGCAAATACACGTATGTAACTTGGGATCTCTTTTTTTCATACCCTGTAAATTGTGCAGTCTGGGATGGAACAGATTTTTTGGAATAAATATACTGAAGCATTGCATGTAATTATTCATTTGTACTGTGGAACCAGCTTATTTTGTTCTTGTTTTTGATCATAGCTTATTCAGTACAATGCCATTTCTACTATTGACTGTGTCAAATTAAATATGGTATACTGTGTCTTGATGGCAGAAAGTGTTTTTTATTTGTTAGATGTCTGTAATGTAAAAAGTCTCTTTATCTGTTGAAATAGTGATTCCCGATGAATCTGGAAACAGCATTTCTGAAATGGTTTAAAGCTTTGCAGTTTTTTATGCATTTATATTGTATGTATGATACCTTTTATGCGGCTCATGTATGTTCCTTATTTTCTCCTGTAAAACTATAATGTACTACAACCATCTTGCTCCTTGTGTAAAAATGGATTTTTTTTTTTGAAAACAAAACACACCAAAAGTTTATTGTGAGCAAAAAGTGTTTGATGTGAACCATCTGGGGGGGTTAAATAAGTGCATTTAAATATATATTTCAGATAGATTGACTGAAAGGAATTTGTAATAGAAACCGGGGAAAAGTTGTTTCAAAAAGCATTGAGTCAATTTTAACTTTTGATGTTCTTGTAATCTTATTTCTGGATTAATAGTGGAGCAATACATTTTAAAGCTCCACAGGTATGATACACAAGTATTTGAGTATTGAATGGCACATGTAGTTATATTTCTTTTATTAGAAATCACCACGTATCACTACTGTTAAACCCCCTTGTCCCCTAGAATGGTTACTGTTTCGATATCCGTAATTCAGGACATGCAGTGTACGTGTCTCATGAGTCCTACAGTTGTCCCTGAGCCTGGCCAGATGCTCAGTGCTCAAGAAAGTTGTAAATATGCAGATCAAGACTGTCCTCTATCTTCAGCTATGGCCATTCCCAGGCAAGAAACCACATACAGCAAGCGAGAGGTTAGCCCACTCAACTGTAAAATCAGTTATCTCCTCTGAATCAGTGTAGCAGGCTGTCTACCCCCTCATTCTTGTCACATTCAGCATTGATGATGGTTCCTCACAAGGCTGAAGCCAGGAGTGAATGCGATGCCATCAGCTGTGCTTGTTTCTCACCTTGCTGGGGCTCGCTGTTAACGAAGCATTTCCACAGCCCTGTTCCCCATGCTTTCTTATGCGGCTCATGAGTCACACGGTGTGGGCTTGTTAGTGCTTTTTTCAAATGAATGTGAACTTCAGCTGTCATTGAGATTTCAGATTATTCACCTCACTCTGAAAGACCCCGTAGTAATGCGCATAACCTTTCAGGATGCTTTTTGTCAATCTGTATCAGCCATGCCCACGCGTCTGACCTTAACGAGCAATTTAAGGTCACATCTTACGGTCTGGGGGCTGAGAAATTGCTCTTGACAATTTCCAAATGACATAAAACAAAGTCGACCTGCTCTAAAATGTACTGAATTACAAAATGTAATCTCAAATGGAGCAGTATAATGAAGTGCTCATGCAGTCCCGTGAAAAGTCCCACGTTCAATTAAGGCCTTCTAGAAATTTTAACTAGAAATTAAAATATAGAAAGTATTTTTGTTTTACTTTCTCATGAAAGAAATGAGACTAAATGGTCACAGAGACAGCACACCTATTACCAAAGTGCAGAAAAAGATTTTTCTACATCACATCAGAGGAAATGACTTTGATATAATGAATTAATTCTGTTGTGTAGACGTAGTATGATTTTTTTGTCTTCGACTTTCCTTCTAATTCAGTATTTCAAAATGTGGTAATTCTGCATTCATCTACTAGTACTTGTGGATTTAACTGCGAATAGAATGTTAAATGGATATCAGAGGAGTGAAATGAGGTTTTATGTTTGTATCAAACATGGATACATGCTAGTATTGCATTGGTTTTTTACCATTTACTTAAATCATTGAGAGGGAGTATAAAATCAAGTTCATGTATATGATATGAATTCAACTAAATGTTTGTCTCAACATGTGTTGCTCAATAAATATATATTTAAAATGAAAAAAGCTTCTCTTAGAATATGTTCTGTTACAGAATATGGTAAAAAAAAAAGTAATATGTCTCACCTCTGTGTTACATTACATGTATAGTTATGTCACATGTATAGTTTTAGACAAAGATCCTATTTTGAAAAATATCAGAATTTTTTAAACAGATTTCAAAACTAATCAGCATAATTCTGTCCTCAAGAGTGAAATTATTAGCTCTCACTTTTTGGGAGTACTGATAAAAATGCAAGTTTGCACAAGCCCTTCCTGCTTTAGTATGCTGAGCGCAAGAAGGAGATCACTAACTGTTTGGCTATCAATTGTTGGTCCCTATTGAGTAAAAATAGAATAACATTCACCAGGTTCATTAAATGCCATTTTCAGAAGGAGGGATTTATAATGATTGAACAACTGAAAATGACTGACTGACCCTCGTAGAAGAGGTATGCCTTTAAGAGGAACAATGAAACCAATCATGTAAATGTTTTGACACATGTTAGTATTAGGTCTTGAGAGATACTACAAAGGTTTCCCATAATATTAAAAGACATCATACAGTTCATCAGCCAGTTACTTAATTCTATGCCATGCAAGAAGCATGACGCAAGTTGGCTCAAAGTCCACATTTTTGCTGATGTAAGTCTTTCTCTCAGTTGAGATAGCATGGGTTTTGATGATGACATTCATTGGCAGCAGGGCCATTTGATTGGCAGCTACTTGAGGGAACGCCAGCTTTCCCATTGTGTCATCATCACAGGCTGAAAAAAATCATTCCGCTACCTAGCGTATTCCTCCATTTAAGACAGACAAGCAGATGAGGCCATCGCCCTTGGATATGGCCAATACAGTCCGGTGCTTTGACAGAAAAGACCGTGACTCTAGCCAAAAATCTCTGCCACCAGAGGGGAGGGTGAGAAAAAAATGTATTTATATTTTTAAAAAATTATTAAATCAAAAGGGTAAGGGGGGTGAATAACAGGGTTTAGAGGAAAAAAGATACATATGATAAAAAGAAAAATTATATATAGTAAATGTCAAGCTGTGAGACAAAGGAACATAGTTATGTTTCTTTGGTGTGTACAGTACACATATTACTGGGAATGGTGAACTAAAAGTACTGTGCGAATCCCAAAATAGTCAGCCTGGGTGTTATGCCAGCACAGCTGGACAGTTTGGCACTCAAATGTTTTTGTTAGACGTGCAATTGCTTTGCTATCATTACACGGCATCATATGACATATATATGACACAGTGTGAAGTGCCACAATATTACAGATATGTCACAGTGACACAAAATAATCATACCCTTCTGATCAAGCCATCTATGTAAAAAATCTAATAATCACATACATTGAAAGAACATGAGACATGAGCAAGTCACACAATGAAACAAAGAGACAGTTGCTCAAGGGCTTGGTATTCTGTGCATGTATTTTTTTAATGGCTTATGTATTTAATACTTGATCTGGAAAAATGTTTCCTTACTTGCCAGATTTCATTACACTGGACTCCACATGAACAGGATTGTGGCCCAGCTGATTCCACATGCAAATCAGCATTTGAATTTCACAGAAATAGGAGGTATGAAAAAACAGATGTAATGAACCGTGAAAAGCATCAGAAACAATCGCAAATTTTTTTTTTCTGAACAGCCCTGATTAGATTGAGCAGAAGGAATGGGGTACTCAATAACCGAGCATCCGTGTTGAATGTTTAAATGGCTGGACCTGTGCCATTCGCATATGCCTGAAGAAAGCTGGCTCGTCTCCAACACGTTTCCATACACTCAATTCCGCTTGGACAGAATTAGGTTCCAACGTTTCTTATATGCATCAGGCATTTGTGTTGAATGCACATGAAAGTGGATTGGTTAACTGTTAATTACATATCTGAATTAAATCCATTCTAAACTGACTTGGGGAAGCAGAGTGTGTTGCCCAGCTGTATGAATCACATATTGAATTTACATTTTCATTCATTCATTCATTCATTCATTCATTCATTCATTCATTCATCCATCCCTCCATCCATTCATTCTCTTTCTTTCTTTCTTTCTTTCTTTCTTTCTTTCTTTCTTTCTTTCTTTCTTTCTTTCTTTCTTTCTTTCCTTTAGAGAGCCATGATCAGGTCTGAGCTGACTGAACTGACTGCCTCTTTTTTGTATGATTGTTATGGGCCTTATCACTGCCATGAAATTCTGTGAAACATACAGATTTACAAAACTTGAACTCTCAGACCCATTAACCTAAGTTAAAACATCATTAAACTAGATGGCAACCAAACATATTTTCATTCATATGTAACTGAAAATGACTAGTGGTATCCAAAAAGCCCATAATCTCTCATACTAAAATAGCCATGCTTTTTCCACATGGTATGGAGATTAGAGAAAAAAAAGTTTTATTTTCATGACCATTCAAATAATGACAACTTAAGTTATAGAAATAAGATTCTGGTCTCAGTAGATTGCCATACGTTTCACCCCCACAATAAAGTCTCATACTGGAGCAGACGTTCTATTGTTTACAGGAACTTCCATAGTGCAACAAAAGGCAATGCCAGCAAAGAGAACAACAACACCAAAAAAAAAACAGACGTAGGATGACTGTCTGATATCAAGTCATCACGGTGGTTATGAATACAGCTCATCTGTCTGTGATGAATCTCTCCATATAATTTAAGCATTCTGAAACAATCTCTCAGTTTCCCAGTTTGTGTTTGTGTCTCCCACGTACATATGGTTCCTCACTTCCCACACTCTCCACACCTCTCTCTCTCTCTCTCTCTCTCTCTCTCTCTCTCTCTCTCTCTCTCTCTCTCTCTCTCTCTCTCTTTCTCTCTTTCTCACACGCACACGCACACGCACACACACACGCACACAGACAGCAATTAAATGAATCTTTGTAGAGTACTGTACTATATATTTTTTCCAGATTACACTCTGAGTAAAATTTGAACTTCAGACCTTTCTGAAACATGTTTAGTCTCTTAGTCTTTCATTGCTTCTATGAGTTTTTGCAAGCATCTTTCATTGTTTCTATGAGTTTTTGCAAGCATTAGTTGTTTTATCTTAAAGTTGCTCATATGAGATGTGGGTCTTGTTTTCTTTTTAAAATACCCATGTAGTAGAACAGTGATTTGACATCACACATAAGACTACAGTTACAATAAAATGTCTGTACATTAAATTAAATTGATAGGGCAGAGAATAAATTTGGTACAGTTAATGTATTTTTAAAATATTTCTATACGGAGAGTTCTTGAATATTTCAGCATTAGACTGTATAGAGCCATTATTAACATAATGTCTCTGGGTACTTGATAGAGATACTGCATATTATTCAGGATATTCAGGCTTGCCAGTTACTGTTAGAGCTCAGGGACCAAATTGCACAGCTGAGGAATCATTACCAATCTTAATGTTTCAAATGATATTTTCAAGAATAATTCATAAGACTCATTTGCCCTCTGAGCTATTACCAAAATGGAGCTACCTGTCTATGTAAAAAATTAATATTATGAAATTCACTTTTTTATCTCCATTGCAGTATTCATGCCACTGTGTAAATGCATTGTATTCTCACTAAGAGAGTCCAGCTCAGGACACCTGAGGTACACTGGCTTGCAGTTTTCAAATTTATTGCGCTTTCAAGGCTTCCAGGTCGACAAGCACTTTCTACTATGCACAGGTAACTCATCTTGCAGCCTATAATGGGCGTTCCAACCAAGATTATTGCCATCATGTCCTGTTGGACATTTTCTCCCTTAGCCTGATCTTATCTTTTCAGGATTACCATTGAACTATACAACGGAGTGTGGGCATTCAAGTTATATTTGCAAGAAAAATGTTGGACTTGATTTAACTTAGTGTAGTATTTCATGTAAGATGTGTTAGCTATTCATATAACATGTAATGACAATATTACCTTTAAACCCAGGCAACATTGTGGTACAAATGTGGCTAATTGGAGCATATCCAAAAGCATAAAAATTGACACAATACATTCCTCGGTCAATTTAATGTTTGTTACGGGTGTATTATTTAAGAAACCAGTGGTAGGTCTTGTTTATTTGTTCTTGTCCAGGCAGCATATAAGAAACTTAGAAAATGCTTTGCTAAGCAAGGGTAGAGGGTACAAATCTTTTTAATTTAGCTGTGTGTATATATATATATATAATTATTATATATGTTGTTTTTACTAGCCACTGTGTAATTCATCACGGTCCTGATAAGGGTTTACTGACTGTGTTTGTTAAAGTGTGACTGGCTTTGTTAAAGGATGTATTCTTTTATTTTTTAAGCTAAAAGAAATGTTTTTCCACATAGACCCTGTTTTATTTTGGCACATACAAAGGGAAGGGGGCCTTAAGTGTCAAAAAAGTGGAACAATCAATTAAATTCATCAAACCCATTCCTGCTTGTGCTGTTTTGCAGTGGAAAAACATGTTTGCATAATTGCTTGTCCTAGGCCAAATGCAGCAAAACTGAGACAAGAGGAAAACAACATGTCATGACCACAGGGCAGGGGCAGAGCCGATGGCTCATTGCAGAGGGGGCGAGGACCTGTAGTGGGCCCTTATACAGCCCACTGTATGCAAGATGGATCCAAGGAGAAACTTACAGAGACGGAGGGGCAGAACACAGAGGAATGCAGATTAGGTGTTAAAAACTGCTGTGTCTTTTGTTTTTTGTTATCATCTTAACATTGGCACTCATTGCACTGTTTTTGAATTCGGATCTTGTTAGTTGCCCTATACCCTGTAGTTGTATAAATTAGCTAGTACTGCATCCTCAAACAGACTTTGCTCACAACTGAGAACTACTGTCTCATTGTGGAACTGTACACATCCTGTCCCCGTACTGTCGCTATACTTACTGTATGCACTTTTGTACATCGCTTTGGATAAAAGTGTCTGCTAAATAAATAAATGGAAATGTAAATCTAGGTGTGCTATGTCAGCACACCTCATTGTGTGATACCATTTTTAAACCGTCTGACGGCAATGGGAAATAAAACAAGACAGCCGGCGATTGCCTAGTTCCTACTTTGGGACTCGAACAGAGGGCATTATTGTTCTGTTTGTACACTTGCACAAGGATACTGGACAGCGAATAAAGTTTTCTGTAACTCTATTGTGTCTCTGCTCATTCAAAATAAATATTGTGGCGAGAAACTATAGCTAGGGGTCAGTCGGAACCATTACGCCGTCAGTCTGACTTTTTATTTTTTGCCGCAATCAAGACATTCAAGCAAACTTTATTCAAAATGTTCAACTAAACAACAAAAGTGCATGTTCAGTGGGGCAGATTGGGCTCAATTGGGCCCCTTTGTAACTGTAAATTGTGTTATATTTTTCTAATCATTATTAACATTATTATTCATGATAATCCTATTCACGTTGGGGAACACATAAACATTTTCACAAAGACTGCAGGCAGGCAGTAATGATTGGGGAGTTGAAACGTGAAATGCAGCTTTAAATAGTAGGTTGTCTCCCAACAGCGGATGACTCTCTTGACCTTAACCCTGGCTTCATCTGCGCTTATTTTTGAAGCAAAAACACCATACCAGGAATGTTGAAAGGACCAAATCAGGATGTTATAACAAATTCAACCATGAAAGGCATGCCATTCTCTGGCCGAATGTCTCCTCTGAATGTCTCCTCTTTATATTTCAAGAATGCAGTCAAACTGAATAAAACATATTGACATTTGAATCTGTGACTATTATTTTGACTGTGGATCATTCAGAGAATCAAAATACCATATAAGGTAAAGGGGAAATGCCCTGCATTTATTATTTGAACAAATTACAGAAGGCCATAAAAAGAACAATCTGGAAGTTATTTCAGCTTAAATTGATTATTCACAATTGAATGGTATTGCATTGGAGGCTGTTATGATGGCTTTTAAAAGGTGCCTGGTGTTTCAAGACTGGGCTGGGATTTGCACTTCATGTGTCTTCTAATTTGGATAGTCTGTATGGGATTTCTATTGTAGTATACAATTTTCATTATCAAAGTTGAAGTTATTTCAGCCATTGTTATTATTAGTTGCAGTGGCTAAAGTGCGTATAAAACCATAAAACAAAGGCAACTGAAATACAAAGCAGTCAATTTAAGGGGGAATGGAAAAGAGCAATGGAAAGGACATTCAGGCTCTTGCGTACTGAACATAAATACAGCCATGATGTGATACAGAGCATGTGTAATATAGAGCATAGCTGCAGGGTATAAAATACACTACCCCTGATATTCCCAACATATAGTAAATATGACAATGTATATCAGAGATATATAGGTCCATGGTCCCTCTGTCAGGGTGTCTTGAGAAGTGAGTTAAATACCAAATACGAAGCTCAGCCTCTTGCTGTCTATAATCAATACGTTGGCAGGTAAACAAACATTGTCTAAAGTGACTACATCAAAAGATGTAACAAAAGTTGTGAAACACAAAGCCTTTGTACATTTTTGATAATGAAAAGATCTTCAGAAAAAAGAAGTAAAACTAGTGGAGCCATGTTTTGGGGTGAAGAGAGTCCTTTTGATGATTTCTGTCTGTACTCTGTACACTGAAGAACAGAGACCTTGTCATTTTCCACAGTGACTACAGTAACTGTGGCCGCTCACTCAAGACAGAAACCCATTAATTCAATATTTATCAAGAGACTTTTGAAGTAAGTTTAAACTCCATTAAGATGATTTCAAGCAATCCAGCAATTATTAGAAAAATGTACTCAAAGAAACATAAACTGGTGTAGTAAAATAATATAGCCTGCATTCAAAACACACAAAAAGTTTGAAGTTTGCAAAATGGTCAAAGGTAATATTTAAATGTAATGTTAATGTTAAAGTCTGCTTGAGTGAAAAAGTGTACTGCATTTTTTGAATGTCAGAGCACTTTCAGAGACAACTTTCTTGAAAGCCGGATGCCATTTCAAGAAAATGCTGCAAAATGTCACCGTGTGTTGTGTTAGATAAAGGCAAAAAAAAAATCAATGAGAATTTTAGCTTCTTCTTCAGCTGAACGACACAAAAATAAAGCTCAATCAATATAGTGGTATGGCCCAGTTTCAGTTTTCACAGAAGCCAAACAAATTTTTCAGTGGTATGAAAAATGATTGCTTAATAACTTATGAAATTGCAGCTGTGTAGACCACTGTTGCTGCCATTTTTGCACGAGTTTCATGAATACTGTGCTTGCTCTTTGCAGATTTTTTTCCATATCTCTCTCCAGAACAGACAGTTAATATGTGCCAATATGCATGAGTTTAAAATTGTGCTTGATGTGGACAGTGTGGTGTTATCTTTGGTGTGCTTTTATTAGTAAACTATTTGTCCAAAAATTATTTGATAGTGTTTGTCTGTGCCTACTTTGAACAACAGTACGTTTGTGTGAATATTGTGTACAATATATGTTTCTGTGTGTGTGTGTATGTGTGTGTGTGTGCGTGTGTGTGTGTGTGTGTGTGTGTGTGTGTGTGTGTGTGTGTATGTGTGTATGTGTGTATGTGTGTGTATGTGTGTATGTATGTATGTGTGTGTGTATGTGTGTATGTGTGTGTATGTGTGTATGTATGTATGTGTATGTGTGTATGTGTGTGTGTGTGTATGTGTGTGTGTGTGTGTGTGTGTATGTGTGTATGTGTGTATGTGTGTGTATGTGTGTATGCGTGTGTATGTGTGTGTGTGTGTGTGCGTGCGCGTGCTTGCTTATGATGTCACACATGAGGACAGGCAGCAGACATCTGTCTGCAACAGGCAAACCATTCCACACAGATTACTTGGCTAGAATTAGAGTATGTGGGAGTTGCTTCTGTCTCAAGTGGGGCAAATACATGCTTTTCTGTTGAGTGACCCTGAACAGCATGAATGTAAATATGGCATGGTGTGTTAGCTAAGTGGAGATGGTGTGAGAGAGTATAAAATTGAGTTTTCTAAAGGGGCATGTGTACCTTGCTGCAGCCCAAAATTGGGAAACCCTGAAGAGTAATTTTGTCATGTCAATGATATCAATGCATGCTGCATTAGTTTGCAGAGGGCAACAGATGTTTGCTTCTGTTCTTGGGGATACATGGTCTTGAGGAACTGACTATCCCTCCCACTGTGTGTGTGTGTGTGTGTGTGTGTGTGTGTGTGTGTGTGTGTGTGTGTGTGTGTGTGTGTGTGTGTGTGTGTGTGTGTGTGTGTTGGTGTGACTGTGTGTACAGCTCTTGGCCACAGCTAGATCATGACAAGCATGCTGAACCAAACCTGAATATTGCACATTGACTGTAAAGACAACATTTATAAATGAAGACATACTAGCTCTCAGCACAATCAGTAGTGTTAATTCAATGTAAGTGTAAAAGTGTGACAATATAGACACTTTTCAGAGTTAAATGAACACATATACCACTGAATTAACAACATTGATTTTGCTGTACATCAAACAACATGGTATACAATTAAATGATTTACTACATTGCAAACACATATTTTTCATTGAAATGTGTACAAAGGTAATACCATAAATGTGTATATTTTTTAATGATGCCAAAGGTTGCAAATCTGTAACAGTAAGGGTCAGCTGCATATATATTATGTGACACTGGATTTTCAGTACTATGTCTGGTGAAAATGTGTTTATTTTCACTTGTGTATGTCACTTTTGTCTCACCCAGTATACATTTCACCTGCACACTCCTGACCCCTTTAGTTTCCCTATACATAGGTGTCATACCTCGACTTTCTGGCTGAAATGTATGCTTATGACTGCAATGCTGATGCAGAAAGAAATGGGTAACATCTCTGTTTTGTCTTTGGTGTCTTTGTTTTATACTGAGTGTTACATGAAGCCATGCACTGAACACTAACAAAGCAGATTTATTTTTTGTTTGTTTAGTGAGGTAGGCTCCTTGCTTAATGTATTCTTTATCTTATTCATACAGAACTTCGAGTTATTTTTGCAAGACTATCATGCTTAAAAATGTTAAGGTAGAGTACTGATAGATTTTTTTCATTTTTTTACACATATTCTGTTCGTTTCAAATTTAATATGAGCACTGAGCACCAAAATAAGTGTGTTACGCATCCTTTAAAAATAAAGCATTTGCATTTTTCATAATTACTAAATGTTTTTGGTGTCTGTTAATTGATTATTCATATCGGACTGATGTGCCCCAGTGACTTTTGAAAATTGCATAAACATGACATTACCTTGTTACTTATAGAGGGGCTTAGGTGCAGGAGATGAAGTGATTTCTTCTGTTGAATGTGAAATCTATTGAAAACCCTGTAAGAAAAACACAAAAAGAGGGAATGTTTCCAACAGGAACAAGGGAACAATATTTTCAAGCCATCAGGATTTTCAAGGCTGGATAATGTCAGAGAACAGCTATCTTTCTAGGCCAGAAATGTCTCACTGAAAGAGCAAGATATGTACTTCACTAAACATGATTATTGGCACCTTTCAGAGATCACAAAACTATCCATGAAAAAGCAGGTTTTGACTGGGTTTTGTAGTTCTCCATTCCATTACATTGATGATAGGTCTGGGCATTTTTAACATCACTTTGCGTCATCATTTGGGGCAGGTGAGCTGTGTTAGAACATATAGACTTATATTAGACTTATAATGCACTGTAAACGCATCAGACTTAAAAACTCCAATTCACTAAATATATCAAGATAGTCCAAAGTTATACTTTATACGGGTGGTTGGTCTGCAGTTTCACATGTAATTTCATTCAAAATCTATTATCCATGCTGACTTTCAGCTTTGTAGTCTCAAACCAAGTGCCTGAGGTTTTGATTGCCCTGCACGGCTGGTGTTCTTTTTGTCTAACAATAGACTTCTGAGAGACAATTTTGTATGTGGGCAAAGTACTTCAACAGCCCAATGCCTCAATGCAGACAATTTTCTCTAGAACTGTACATGACACAGATGGGACAGCTCACATACGATAGAATAAAACAAAATAAAAAAATGGGAAATTGGAAATTAGAAGTACAAGGATAACATGGTAGGGTGGTGACATTATGGATGGCAGACATATGCAATATACTTCAACATTATTTCTTTGTGACAAAAATGCAAAGCGTTGGATATGTAGAATAACGATTATGAATCTGCGTGTTTGTGCTAGGGACTCAGAGTTACTGTTTAACACACTCAGAGATATGCAGGCAAGATCTGAAATGCATGTGCATTTTGCAAATCAGACAGCACATCTTATGAAATTTAGGAAAATAAAATCTGTTGATTACTTTGCAAATCTTGGCCCAAGGGACACTTTCCAAACTTAGAAAGTTTAACGGAGAGTCATCAAAGTTACGGGCCAAAGTCACTGTTGCCTGCAGCATGTCACCTGTAGTTTTTCACCAGGAACACATCTGCAAAGTTATTCTGTTGTGTTATCCTCATCAGAAATGTTTTGGGTTCGTTGAAATATTTAACATCTCTGCTCGCATGATCATCTCTTTTGAGCCTGTTTTGTGGCCCATGTGAAAAGCAGGAAGAGGGCAATTACAATGACAATGGAATACGTAGTGTAGGCACAGAATTAAATATGCCAGAGGTATCTGCTTTTACAAAACAATGCGTTGCTGTCATGAATGGCCATTGAAAACGGATTATTTTTTCCCCATAGACTCAATGTTACAAGCAGAGTTTTGTTGCTGAATAAGGGATAGCAATCTAATTTTTCACAAAAAAAGGATAAAAACATCCAGGATTTTCCTGTGCTACATGATAGTTTGGGAATAGCAGCCAGGTGCGAATCAAAGTCTTTTGGGAAGTTGTTTGTTTAGCTATAGAGCAAGGAAAACAGTGCGCACACTCCAGGGATGAAATATAGATATCTTCTCCAGTTATTGCTCAAGAGTCTGATAAATTCAAAAGAAAAACTAACAAAATAAAGAAACAACAAACATAAACAAGCACATCTGATAGGAAAAAATCTTTGTTGCCCTTTCAGACTTTTTTACTTTCCCATAGCTTATTTTCAATGGTTCATAAATTCTTCAACAGTGAGTAGGAGTGAGTAGTTTCTCCTTTAGCAGAGGCAATGCAGTGAATTGATGTCAATAACAAACAGTGCAGAATAAGTATTAATAATAGTAATATCATATTTTGTATAATATATTTTATTTATATTAGTATGGAGAAACTGATGTAAGCTTATTTACCTTGTATCCTGTTTCACCACCTAATAGTTCATTAACTCTTCAAGTCCTTCAGACCCCATCCACACATAAAATTCTAAATAAGGACTGCACAGCAATACTGTTAAATTATTTACATTAGGAGATTGTTAGGGGGCCATTTGTAGCACAGGCTTCAGTCTCACCTGTATCCAATCAAGATACAGACATGCAAGTGAATAGGAGGGCCCTGCCCTGGTGCCTGCTTGGTCTACTTTTGCCTAGTGCCTTCACCAATGTAACTTTTCAACTTTTAGGCAACTTTCAAACAGATACTATATTGGTCAACATTGATTATGCAACCACCATTCGCTCTCATTCTCATCTCTTGCTGCTGGCTAAAGAGAAGGAAGCGGACCAGAAAATAAAGGATAAGGATGCTGTAGGGATCTTGAATGCCCTGAAGTCCTCCTTAGGGCTGTTAAGTGCTGAATGCCATGACCTGGAAAGACTCGTGCTTTTTGTCTGGCATTGATGATGCCCTGGAATATGTGTCAGGGGCATAGTGATTTAGCTCCCTAAAACTTTGTTGCAGGCACTGCCAGGATGAGTTGTCTTCAGAAGGAAGGCCCAACTGTTACTTTTGATCAAAGCCCATCTGCAATGCCATTTGAATGGTGCTTCTAAATGCTTGATTCAGGCAGAAATCAGAAATTTGAGAAATTCTTTCTTCCGGGCAAGAACATCAGGGTTTTGATTAGCACAGATGGCACTGAAGTGGACCCAAGCGAGGTCGCTGCTGTTTTGAATTATCCGTTTTCAGGTGACACTTCTCATCTCCACAATCTCTTTTCTGCCTGTCGACTACTGAGTTTATGAAAGGTACATCCATTCTTGACAGCCTGTGTTCTGTCTCACTAACAAGTATAACTGAAGGTGTGACTCTGCATTCACTGCACCCCAGGAGGGCCTTGTCCGTGTATCCTTTCTAGCCAGCCCATAATCGTAGAGGCAGCTTAATGGGAGCATAGGTGATAGCAATGTTAGCAAGGTGAGGATTCTCTATCCCTGGAAGTTGAAGGTTGAAAAAGTGGAAAGTTTATATTGCTTGACTGTGCCAAAATGTGATTAGGAGTGCCAGTAACATAGTAGTGCCAATCTGTGGTTTATGCAGATATATGCAGATAGCCTTTTCTCATTGCCTTTACAAGAGAGAAGAATGAAACTACAACCACCCCTAGAATTAGCAGGGACAGATTCAGTGTACCTGTGGACTGGACTGACATGGTCCAACTCCAGATATTTGATTCTATTCTGCTGTTCTACTGTTCTAATGTGCTGTACAGTTGGGTTGAGACATGGAAGAAATTAAGCAGGGATTGGGTTGCTCTCCTCACACAGAAGGCAGAGCTCACAGGTAAACAGCCTCTCCCTTTAAGATTAATTTAATAGTTTAACCCAGCATAGCCTTTACTTATGGCAAGAGCAGAACAACTGAAATCAGTTTAAGGGTATTTAGTAGTCTGCTGGTATCTTTGGCTTAGCTTGGACTCTGGTCTTTCAGGGAAGCATGCACATCATTGTGGACATAGGACAGCACTGAGAGGCCATCCCTTTGAACCTTCTGAAGCTGAAGCGGCTGATCCTGGCCATACTGCTGGATGAGAACAGTGGAACCCTGGATCCAGCCAGTGAGGGGGTCAGAGCCAGATAGAAGACCATGGAATACAGCCCTGGATGGAGACCTGCAAGTACGAGGACAGGAACAAGAGGTGGAGAGAGAGGAGACTGGGTGCACAAATAGCTGATGCAGCAGGATAGAGAGGTTAGTAGGCGGTTTAGATACATCATTTTATATTTTGGATTAGTCTGGGGTTAGTAGGTGTGCATATAGAAATGTCCTGTCCTCCTGAGCTTCAGTTATGAAACTTTTATTTGTGGTCTTTGCTAGCCACTATGAGGTAAAACCCTGTTTCTCTCTACTTGCAGAATGACTCAGAAGTATGTCTATGACTACTGAGTCAAAATGGGCATGGGAATGAGTAACAAGCCAGTGAGGAGGTTTCAGCCATCAGTCACACACTGAAAAGGAGTGTCTTAAATTCCGTCAGCGAGAGGGTCGACATGGTCGCCCAATGTGATATAATAAATGAGGTTTGTGACCAGGAACAGAGTTGTGTTACGCACTATGGCTTTTCCTCTTTAATCGCAGATGTCACAAGGGTACTTTGATGACCGTCAGCACTCCACCTAGGCTCCACCAACTCTTGGTACAGACTTTGACTACTTTGCCCCACATGACCCTTTTTATTGCCTTTTGGAGCTTTCTAAAGAGACTAGTACAGTACATCCATCTGTAGAATGAGTCAATGTAAGCGTAAGCAATTCCACCTATCAATTTGTCTGATTTTGATACTATTTTGAGGTTTGCTCAATTATATCACTTCTTCACATACAGCTGTGCCATACCAGGCTTGTAACCTTAGCAAATCTTTCCTTTTTGCTTGCTGTTAGTCACTGAGAATGATTAGGTTTGCCTGCGGTGAAGAAGATGACTCAGTGGAAGACTTTGACAGCAGTAAAGTAGGAAACACGGATTTAAAAAACAAAACAAAATATCAGGCAGATTTATGTCTACATTTATTAAATTCTCTGCACCATGAAAAGAACACAAACTTTGACAAAGTAAAGATAGTCTGCGATATCTTGCTATGCATCTGACTGTATAAAGAATGTCCATTAACCTAATGTAATATTTATCCGACAAATATTTTGCATATTGTAAGAAGAAAAATGTTCTGTACTGTAAGCTTATTTATAAGACAAGCCAGTTAGATTGTGAAATTTTAATTTCATTCATTAATAATTACCTTTGATCATGCATCTTTGACATGTGTTTGTGAGTGTATACTCATATTGAGGTTGTTTTCACATATGATCCTTTGCTTCGACGTTAACTTTCATTGGTCTTCTGTCTTTGGACTCAGTAGCATGCATGAAAAATAAGCGGGGCAAATTGCTTCAGTGCAAAAGCTGGTTTGCAATTCGGTTGCAACCTTTTTACCAGCCGCCCCGACGCCATACGCACAAAGAATTTGAGCCCATGTTCTCATGCCTAATTTAATGCTTGAGTTGCTTTTTTGGCTATTATGCTGCTATCAAAGTTGAAAAGGAAAAGTAAGGACAATATAAGCTTTGTTGTGCTAAAGGAATTACACAGACTCAGTTTCACTATAGAGCAGCAAAAAACAATTAAATCAATGTTTGGCTGTAGTTCCTAAACTATGGCAGAGATAATAACAAGGAAGCAAATGCAATATTATACAAAGTTAGTGATACGTAATTAATATATGAATCATTGAAGGTTATGCAATCACATTGTTTTGTTATTATTCTTTTAGTGTGTACTATTCTTTAAGTGTCGTGGCTCATTATGCATTTCCATAGAAATATACTATGACTTAGACGATATACAAGGAAGAGACATCATAAACAATGAGCGCCGCTTAATTCAGTTTTGATTGTTCTGTGCACATGAATGATTTGAGATTTAAACGACACCTTGGTACTACCTCTGCATTCAAATGCAACATGAGTACAGCAAGTTGAATACAACTTTGAATGGTACATGTGAGACTGTAGCCTTGAGTCTGTAGGTTTATCCACAGAATAGGCACAACCAAGATTACCATCAAGAATGATTGGCAGTTTGTTATTAAGCAGCTTCAGGAGTTCATAACGACTTGATCATTTGAATCAGCTGTGTTGGAGCAGGGAGAGTTTTAAAACATGCAGGACAAGGGATCCTCCAGGAGAGGTTTGGGAAACGCTGTTCTAGGGGACTGTTGTATCGTAGTATAGTTGGCTTCTGTCAGATTGCACAAGTTAACTTGCGCTATTTGTGCCCAAATTAACTTAACAAGCACAAGTTAACTTGTGCTACCAGTGCCTGGTCTGACACTGTTACTCGTTTAAATTTGAATGGATACACTTATGTTCTACTGTATTATGATGGAAGTCACTCTGGATAAGAGCGTCTGCTAAATGAATGTAATGTAATGTAGTGAACAAATGTATAAACTCCAAATATAAATTGTACATGGTGTGGTATTTTGTTTATTTAGCTTTGTACATGTAATTCCATCCATATTTTGTACTGTAAGTATCTGGAAACAGATTTTTCAGACTGGATGGATGTTCATTCAAAAAATAAATGTTGCAGGACTCCAAACTAGGTTATGGAATGTATATAAAAATATTTATACAAGTGAGTTTTATTAATACACCATGCAGAGAGAGATTGAACAAAGTATGGGGGAATACAAAGGATATTATATCTTGCCAGTCTTTTTTTATTGTTTATTTTAACTTAACAATGCAATTTCAGTAAGCCTGCAGCATTTTTTCCTTTTCCTGCACAGGAGGGTTTTCCATCCAAATGCTAGCAAATGCTCTGAATTTAGATGAACGGTAATGTGTTTCACTAATATATTTAAGGCAATCAAAATAATAAGAAGCTGAAAAGCACGTGCTGTGTTCAAAAAACACATTGAACAACATGTTTTTTTCTTAGATGACTTAGTCCCAATGGTAGATGAAAAGATTAATCCAGCATGACTGTTAAAGAGGTCAGTTAGAATGAAAGCAGGGTACACTGCTGGTATCCACTCCAAAAACTATGATGATCACGACACTGCTTATTGCTAATGTGCAGTAACAAAATGATAAATGCTAATGACATTAATAATGCATGCTTTTCTATTTTAAAGGAGTAAATATATTTCGAAAAGCCTGAACTCACCCCAGGACTCACTGTAAGACTTCATGTGCCTTTGAGTAGCTGTTGGTGACCTATGATCAATCTAGTCTGAGTTATTGTGTTCCCTAATCAAAACCATTTTCTAATTGGAACTTTCCCTTGGCTGCAGAATCAGGACATCATTCCACTTTGCCTGCCAGAAACTGTCACGTTGTCAAAGTTAATTTTCTCTAATGATGCATATATTTGAAGGAAGGAAGGTCTCAGCTTCAAATATGGAAACATAACATACATTTACTTGCATTGCAAAATGATTTTATTTGACTTTTGCACCAGGGTATCATATATAATCATATATTAATACTTTAATTTACTTTTTCTCAGTCATTTCAAAACATAGTTTATATTTTTTCAAATGGCACATATGGCTACAGTAGATACATAGCCCTTTTAAAGAGTCTTTATTGACATCACTTTTCAAACTGTCACTGCTGTTCAAAACTGTTCAAGACTGTTGTGAACAAGGTTAATGCAGGGAAATTTCAAACACTAGCTCAATCAAAGCCCCCAGTTTTATCATTTTGCTTTGTAGCAAGTTGTAGAAGTCATACACCTTCCCAACTCAAAAAAGGTACCCAATTTCTCCCTCTAAAAATGTCATGACTGTATCTGGTTGTACTTGGTTGCTGCAGTTTTTTACATGCATGTTTAATTATAAAGAAATTATGCTTTATAGTTGTTTTGGCCCAGGTCTTGGGGGAATGCGTAGGATTGTATATGTAAAGGGTTAAATAGAGTTTCAAGAGCTACGCTAGCTTCACCAAAGCAAATTAGTTATAAACACAAATACAATTTTAAAAACATTCATTACAGATCTTTTTTCTTGAATAAAACCACAAAAAGTCCTGAAACAATGTACATTGCATTTTATGAATTATTTTTTTTACTGATCCATGACAATGTTTAATTTTTACAAAATTATTTTCAGAATGTATTGGTGACTGAAGAAAGTTGTAGCGCTTGTACTGATGTGTCTTTCATGCAAGCCAAGGTAGCCCTTTTTGTAATGACGAAATGAGGTGCAATACTTGTATTGTGTAGTACAGTTTCAAGGACTCAGAAGATGTTAGAGAGAGCAGTCCAGGAAGGAAAAGCAGGAGTGAGTTTCCAGGTATTTTATTCAACTCCATGGTTAGGGCTTTATATTTATTTGGTGTCATTCATCAAGGTTCTTATCAAGTATTTCCAGATCAAAATCTCATTAAGTGGTTTACAAACCTGAAAGAAATAACAGACATTAAGATAACCAGTCAATGATAGTTCTCCCTAACAGAAATAGTTATTTATGCATTTTCTGTAAATGTATTTTACATTAAACATTTACATACATAGACAAGAAATGTGAAGGGAGGAAAGTGAAAATATTTAGAAATGGTTTTGAAACTTCTCTAGACAGCCAAAGAAATTAAGAACAGCAGCAGTAGGTTAGTACAATCAGCAAGCACAATACTTATGATGAGAGTTTGACATACCTGCTACAGATACTTGCTTTTGATAACCAGAGACATGATTTTTTAATGCATGTCACATTGATGCATTTGCACCCTACAAGGATGAAGGGTGACGGGGGCCAGTCTTACCTTACAGATGCTGGTGTTTTGAGATGGATCGATGCTGCCAGTACAAAGGTAGCTGCAGGGAAATGTAAAATGGCACAAGATGAATCGATGCTTGTTTAATGGTAATGAGCAAATTATAGTGGCATAATCCTTGATCTGATTGAGAGACCTAATCCCTGCTCCACAGAGCCTCAGGAGTTGACCTCTATCAGTTACATAAATTAGTGTGAAATAGAAATCTAAGTATGTGAAACTTTTTTAATCCTGGTCTGTGGTAATTTTTGAAGTTAAAGATGCCATTCTGATTGCATAGTAAAAAAATGCCATGCAGCATTAGCGTTAATGGCGATTTGGAAAGAAAAAGGCACAGCGACAAGCTCAGCCGAATTCCCTTCAGGGTGCAAATCATCATTAAGTATGACACATTCCTCTGTAAGGCCTTGGAAATAATGACAGGTCTCCTCCTGAAACTAACAATAGGTAGGTGGACATGGCTAGAGATTCAAGAGGAGGAAAAGAAGATAGATAACCCCATTCAATCTGGAAAGTCAGGGAGAATAAGTATTCTAAGTATTCTAATTTTCTGTATGACACCCATTTGTCAAAAAACTCTAAGCATTTATTTGGTGGCTGTGCTGTAGATCTGTCTAAAAGAGCTATGGAATGACTGGAATTTGTAGACATGCCTCAAATATGCTTCAACGGCCACACAGGTACAAACTGTAGGTCAGATACTGTACTGTTCCAGGCCAAGGACAGTGTTGTGGCTGAAAATGGCTACTAATCTTACATGCCTCTAATAGATAGATTGATATGTTAATGCACTTACATCTCACACACACACACACACACAGAAAGGGAGAGAGGGAAATGCATTTTCAGTCTTTTGGATTGCTACATTTCTGCAAACAACCTTTCCTCCCAGAATGGTCCAGTCTCAGTGATCAGCAAACTGCTCAGTAGAGTTGTAGTAAGGCATTCCTGTAGACTTGTTCCTTAAAATATTTCTGTGTGTACATTTCATCAACCACAAAGGAGAGAACACAGTACTCAATGAAACATTCCTATAGTTTTGTTTTATTGTGTGTTGCTTCACGTTATACATGAGCAACACAATTATGTGAGCATGTAGAGAGCATCAACATGTGTGTACTGTATAAGAGTACACAACGACTTACCAGTGGAAAGGAATCTCTCATTTAAGTGTGTACGGTAGCTCTTCCTCATGGCGCACAGGGGAATGCCTTTTCATGTTGAGTATCATGTTTTCACAGAGCCGGAGGCAGTGGATATCTCCATTTCTGTGAGGGAGGGGAAACCTCAACATGATTGACCATCTCCCTCTAAAATTCATCTGATTGAGAGGACACATTGCTCCTGGCCCTTTGATGACAACCATGAAAGGAAACACTGTACACACAAAATGTGCAGTCAACAAAAATTGTAATACATGGACTCCTGGGCAGATGGTTTTGTGTGTTGACTAGGTGCTCAACAGGAGACAGGTATTTAGTGCCCTATAACATAAGGTACCAGCAAGTGTGGTGGGAAAAAGGTCTTTGACACAATTTTGGTTCAGAGGCTGGTGTTAATGATAAAGATAAGTTCCCATGATGTGAGGTGGGTTGTCATCCCATGATGACAAAATACATTTGCGTTGGTGATAGGCAATGCAATGCCTTGCAGCCACAATATGACTAAAGCCATCCCATTACTTAGTCAATGATCCAATCCAGTGGAGAAATCGACCACCCAATGAATGTGACAGCAAGTAACGGCATGCACTCCCCCAGAATCCATCAGTCCAACTGGTTACCAGTTCCAACTGTAAGAGAGGCTGAAGCGTGGATATTTAAATGTAGATTTAAATATCAAGGAACCATCTGATTCTTACACTCAGTCTCACAGTGCAGTACACTGACTGGAATGCTTCCTCCTACATTATTATGCCTGAAACAAAACAAGGTTTCCTCCTTGCATGGGCAAACAGTGTACAATCATGATCTCTCATCTGATAGACTGGGTTTATATTCATTCTGACTGAGGAGATGAAGATTATACGAGAGTTCTCTCCAACACCATAGCACCACTCATCAATGAACAGTTAGATATCTCCTTATCTATACCACCCTTGCCCATTGGTAATTACTTCATGTATTTTTTTTTTTTTGGTGACCTGAAGAAGAAGCCCTATAAACAGTAGCATTACTCACCGTGACTGTGGCTTTCTCATTTACAGACTGAGCCACCCCTCTGTAATATTTTTCACACCCGGGCAGAAAAGGTTGGCAGAGAAGTCAAAGCCAATGCAAGCATGTTCAGTTCTCCTTTTCAATAAAGACATTTATTATTAAGTTGCAAAGGGACACTCTCAACTCGCTACCTGCCATAGGGTCAATGAGCTCTCCTAGACCTGAAGCTTGATTTGCCTTTTAGGCAGTTGTATGCTATGGAGATTGTTATTTGGTATTTTTATTCTGCGCTGCTACTTCTAATGCTGTGTAAGTCACCCTCGATGAGGGCAGCTGATAAATACATGAGAAAATAAATAAATAATGATAATAAACAGCTTCGGCAATCTGATGCAAGCTTATCTCTGGTAGTGAATCATTGTGAAGTTCTGCTTGAAGTAGGAGATATAAGTTTGTAGAAGCTGTGGAAGAGGGTGGTATCAGATAAAACTCTTTTGGATTAGATAGAAAAGGTCTGCACTGAGCTAATGGGATGGAATGTGGAACTCACAATCATTTGAAAGTTGTCGGTTTATTTAGCCTTTATGCTGCACTCATCAAAAAAAGGATGCATTAATCTTAAGAAAAGAGGCATTAATCTTATATTTCAATATGTCTAATGTGTTGTGTAATACCATACCACTGTATAATTTAGTCTACTGCAAAGGTTTTTCCTCTGATATCTGCTACAATAAATTTGTAACTACTACCACTACTACTACTACTATAATAATAATAATAAGAAGAAGAAGAATTTATGAATGTAAAAAACATTCTATCCATGTTAGTCGAAGGGAAATATCTAAAAAACAACAATTTTACTGATATTGACACAAAAGGCACAAGCAGCTCAATCCCATACTAGCTACAGGTATTGGCGAAGTTTTGAATGTTTCTATGACTCAAAAATGAGTTAGTAAGGCAATTTAGCTAAAAAGGGAGCTAGCCAGCTACCTATCCTTAGATTAAAGGTAAAAATGCTCTTTTTTATGGCCCATCCATTACAAATGAAAATGTGCCCTAAATCAGTTGAATGGCAGAGAAACGCCATCAGAATTTTAAAGTCCTAACCAGTGGCTGAGCTAGCTAGATTTTCTCCCAAGAAAATCCTGTTTGTTTGTTTTTTCCTCTGTCTGCAGCGAGGCCTTCTCTTTGCAACAGACAAAGTGAGGAGCTGAAATCAGAACATTGAAAAGATTAAATAGAAATTAAATAAATAAAATAATAATGTTAACAATTTTTACAAATACTTAGGCTTTCTCTGGAGGCCTGAAAGGCCCTGATGGTTCCCCACTGAAAATGAGAAAGACATTACAAATGATTTTGAAACATTAAATATGCACTGAATAACTGCATTCATTTCCTGTCGGATTGGAGTTGTGTTCTTTATTCCTTACAAGTGAGCCAGCTGGGAGGGAATTCCTGAAGCATAACCATGGAATGAGGTAAGAAATTTAGTTTCTTTCTATTATTAACCAAAGTTAAAGAGTTTTTGACATATAAATATCCCCTGTGAAATATTAAATAATATTGCCTTAGTAAATCAACCTACAAGTATAATAATACCAGTTAAGGATTCAAACTGGCACCAGGAGTAATAATTATGAAGCGCTGGAATCATGATCCTTAAGTATAACAAGAGGTATCAGGTCTAGCCCTAGCAATTACCTTAAGGCAAGACCCCCTCCTCCCCCTGAACCCAGCTGTGGCTGTATCAGAAAAAACAGCAGTAACATAAACAAAAATATGCAGATTCTCAGCTGTTATTGTCAGGGTGCACTGAGCAATAGTTTGCCTGATGGTACAATGCTGACAAGAGAATGATCACCTAAATATGTTTCAGCTACACAGGCAAGTTCAGTTGTCATTTTTCACTGTTCTTTTTTTATTACAATATGAGTGCGTACAAACTTTGGGTTCTCTGCTTTGGGCTAATACAGCTGTAATATAACGATATCCACTCATCTCAAAACTGTTCAGGGTTGCGTAGGCTACAGTGCTTTCCCTCTCAAAGATGTCATTTGACTGTATATAACCTTATAAATACCCAGACCTGTTTCTCAAATATTAACAACACCTGATGAACCAAGCTGAATGTTAGGTAAATAGAGGCAGCAGGTGGATGGGAGATGTGTTCTCCAATCATAGTGTTCATGTATAGATTGGCAAGAGTAGCATCCAATCCAAATGTAAGTACAAATGTCTCCCTCAATTAAGCAGTTTATAATTATCTTTAGAATGCCCTATTATTTTTCAAAATTTCTTCAGGAACTAGTCATATGATAGAAATAATTGGAAAATTGTCCAAAGCTTCATTGATATTTGTATTTTGTGACTTTTATTAAAGCAAAGGGGTGGGAACAAGTAAGATAAGATACCACCTAAAAAGAGGCGGGTTTGAGAGATACAAGGGCAGCATCTCTCGAACCCGCCTCTTCTCAGTTCTGGCTCCACACTGGTGGAATGACCTTCCTGTTGAGATTCGGACAACAGACTCCCTGGATGCCTTCAAGAAAAAATGTAAAACTAATCTGTTCAAGCTGTATCTGTAGCTAAAAAGTACTTTCCCCCCTATGTATGTCTATCTATCGTATCAATAGCCTAGCACTTTACTTTGTATCTTACTGACCTCTTGTAATACCTTACGATGTCTACTCTTAGCATAGTGATGAACATATATGTAAGTTGCTCTGGGTAAGAGCGTCTGCTAAATGATGTAATGTAATGTAAAAACAATAGTATAAATGAAGACTAGCTCATTCTGACAGGTGGAAATAGCCAATCAGAATGAGCTATCATCAAAAAAGGACACAACCTCCGATCTAACCTAAGCTACCCTCAATTTAAATCAGAAGTTATGTCCTTTTTTTCCCCCTTCACAATCTCAATCAAAATTACATTTTATATGCAGGAAAGGAAAATATTAATCATGCACCTCTTAATTTAATGTCATCATGAATCTATTAGCATGCTGTCTATGGTGAGTTAAGCACAGTCAGCTGATTGGGACGATACATTACGATTTAAAAAAGGCCCTTCATTGTGGTCACTCTGTTTCAGTCATTTATGTTGAGGTTCTGACCGTGGAACGATTTTCTATTTAGCCATATGCAGTGGCCAGGCAGAGCTGATCACAGAACACCTGCACAGACTCTGGCAGCAACCTTTCTCAGGTTTCTGAAAGGAAATTCCTTTGGCATGGGTCTTGTATATGGTGGAAGCTTAAACCCTCTCTGAGCTGGTGTTGGGCATTTTCTCGCCTGGGTGTAATGGCTGCGAGGCTATGATTGTGTTTACATGGCTGCTCATGTCCTCCCCTCTGCCGCGGCTGGTGTTTGCTCCTTTATTGAGTATGCTTCAATGCACTGCACTCACTTCCCTCCAGCATCACTATAATCTGGGTCACAGAGGGGGCTAGGGATTGCCAAGCAAACCTCAGCTGCAATTAGGATGACACGCTCGTGTTAATTTCTCCACTGAGATTAGGTTAGGGATTTAGATTATCTGTAATTTTAAGCGGAAGCCACCATGTGTGTGGTTGAAGCACTCCAAATCACTATTGCACTATTGTGCAAAAACAAACAGGAAGGACCCTATGAGAAGGACACTTTCATGAGAGTTGTATTTTTATGTTTTTTTATTGCTTCATTTTCTGTTTGGATCAACAATTTAAGGTCCTCGGGCACAAAATTGAAAGGCATTTCAGTAAAATTTTGTTTTTGTTTTTTTTTTATTTCTTATCAAAATCTCATTTGCAGTTGTGGATAACATCATTCAACCACATGCAGTGTCTTATTATTTCAATCAGCAGTGAATAAACTTTATATAATAGTGGTACATGGTAACCCATTTATAATGACTGTCAAAGTGGATGATAGATGCGGGCTTCCAAAGCTGGGAATTGGTATTAGTAGGCTGTGTGCATTACATTACACAACAAGGATTTTACTGAAGTCATTTCTCAGATATATTGTAAGTACATAAAGCTACTCATTTTTAACTTTCAAAAGTCAAGGCAGTGGTATTTCAAGGACAGTTTTAGATATTTGCCTCTTCCTGAAGATACTGCTGATTTATATGTTTCATGACCATACACGTACTTTTGAAAAATAAATATTGCCGTATAAAGTGTACCATTATGATCTACATTTTTGTTCCTCTGTCACAAAGTATAGATATAAAACTAGTTTTGAAACATGGCAGGATATTGAGAAAGTTTTGGAAAAAGAACACTTTAATGGCAAGTCCAAGTCCATTATTTTAAAGATCAATAGCAGGGGTGTTTATGGACATCTAACTTTCAGTGGGTGTTACAATAGTAAGAAACCCAAATGGCTGGGTCAGTGGTAGTACTGTAAAGCTGATTATCTTGGACCATTTTGCTATATGTGTTTTAGCCTCTACCTAAACAAACATAAATATCCTGGACAAGGACAAGGAGTGTGACTGATGACAGAATTTTTATCAACACAGCTCAGCTGAAGATACACAGTGACATACCTAATTTAGTCTTCTTTGTTCTTTATTTAATTCACTTCTTTGGAGATGTTTTTTTAACTTGAGGAAGTTGGTTGAGTTGAACCAAGAATTTTGCAGATGGTTATGGTTAAAATTAGACTGGCAACTTTTAACTTTTAAATGGCAACATTACAGCATATGTCAGCCCTGCCATTGATAGACTGGTGCATGAAATCTGTACAGAAGCAGATTGTCACAAATGTCCACAGGTACTGCTAAAGAAACAAAAATACTGCAACTTGCTTTAATGCAGGTTCTTTGGCTATGGTTGTTTGAGACTGGTCTAACCGGACCACTTCTGTATCATTAACAAAATATAGCAACATATTATAAAACACTATGCAATATACAGTATGAGTACTGCCTTTTTGAATAGTGTTTTTTTTTCTACAGAGCACTCCAGCACAAGGCATATTTAATTGAGTTTCATTTAGTAAAGAGAAGAATTCCCTCTGGCAGATGTTAATTATAATGTATCAGATAACAGTATAGCATATTTTGTTTTGGAGTCCTTTTTTGCACATGTATTTGACCTACGGCTTGATTTTGCTGGTCATGTAAAAAAAAGAAAATTCTCACACTTAGCAAGTTATCCCAATAAAAACCACATGCAGAGATATTATGTTCACACTTGAAGATTCAGATGCAGCCTCTATAATTTCTCTTGTTCTAATGCCCATTTTAAAATATGTCCTGTTGGTAGCAGTGGGAGTGGATGGGTGGAATTAATTCACAAACACAATCCAACAGATGATGTTCATTAGGAAATTTAAATACAGATAAGGCTTCAGACTGAGCACTTACGATGGTGTTTTGGTGAAAGGTCTTTTATGGGTTAAGACGGACTTGTTGTAACCGGTTTAAGGCTGACACTACACAATCACATATAAGTAGGCTTTTATCAATAATAAGGCGTTTTTGGGAGGTCCCAGGCGGCTCATTCAGTTAAGGAGCCTGTACTGAGTGCAGGCTGAGTACTAGGGCACAAGCCTGAGCCCGGCCAAGTCATTTGCTGACAGCTATCAGGAGCCCAAACTGGCTTCATTCCACCAATAGGGGTGCATATGTTGGATTCCCAAGTAGCACCACTTTTGACTCCTTGGAGTGCCTATGAGTTTCTGAGATGGTATCAGATGATGCATTCTTCCTGGTGCACTGTGGGACTTTACATTATCAAATTACATTTTTGTAACTACACACATTGACATTAAGCTTATATGCACTGTGCAAGTCATTCCTATCCAGAGCAACTTACACAGTGCATCTAATAAAATGGTAGGAGAAGTTGCACCAACAGGACATCACTAACCACATATGGATAAGCATCAGTGTCAAGCATAATGCTGAGATCACACATGTACGTCTAGATTGTCACAGAAGTGCAATGCAAGATGCATGGCATAGGGACTATAACATTCCAAATACAATGCTAGCACTTACCCTGATGTTATCGAAGCCAAGAACAGCCGTGCTTGCAATTTTTTTTTTTTTTTTTTTTTGCTTGCAATTATTTATTTTTCATGCTGTTATCTCGAGATCACAAGTTAATTATTTCGTTATCTCGAGAAAACAAAAGGCCGATTTCTCGAGATAACAAGATAATTTATCACGAGGAAACGACTTTTGTTTTCTTGAGATCACGGGATTATTGTGGAGAACTCGAAAATGAGTGTCTGGTTCATTTGATCAGCGTTTCCCAAACCTCTCCTGGAGGACCCCTTGTCCTACATGTTTTAGATCTCTCACTGCTCCAACACAGCTAAATTTAAATGATCAGTTTGTTATTAAGCAGCTTCAGGAGTTCATAACGAGTTGATCATTTGAATCAGCTGTGTTGGAGCAGGGAGAGATCTAAAACATGTAGGACAAGGGGTCCTCCAGGAGAGGTATGGGAAATGCTGCATTTGATCACACCTGATTTCAGCCTTCAAGATCGCTGTCATGACTGTCAGGGAGGATCTGAATGTTATCTCTCACAGAAAGACAAAATGCAATTTCTGCCTGTGTTAGACCTTGACTGAAGTACAGTCTGATGCGTTGATCAGTAATGGGTACTCCTGACATTTTCAGCTTAAATCAGTTGCTACAGTTGTCAAGATGCCATCTATGCATGCTGGCATGGCACTCCTGATCTCTGATAAACATTATAAGTCATAAGAGGAAACGACCTTTTGTTTTCTTGTGATAACAAAATAGTTAACTCGTTATCACGAGAAAACAAGCTTTGTTATCTCAAGATAATGAGATAAACTAACCCGTTATCTCGAGAAAACGAGCTTTGTTATCTCAAGCTAACAAAATAATGAACTCATGATCTCGAGATAACGGCATTAAAAAAAATTATTGGGGGTCACAAAGCTGTGAATACCTGGCTGGTTTTGCAGGTTGAATTTCCTGTCAAGTATTTTACAGAAGATTCCAGAAAATGAAGACATGAAAGATGAGAATGAATGAAGATGCACTTCATAGCATTCTGACAGGCAATGTCAGACACATTCCTCCAGTTTAATGTTTGATGCACACAGGTGGAAGATAAAGATCTGGGGCATAGCTGGCTGCAGACTGTTGACACGTCCAGCTCTGGCTTGGCTGGCAAGTTGGGATGTTGCCTTTAATAATTTTTCATACATGCTTCATTTATTTATCTGCCAGGGATGATGAAACATTCAGAGTCAAGAATTTTCCAACCTGTACTTGTACATCCACAAAAAAAAAGAAAAAAATGAACACATGAAATGACTCATGTGGGATTATTCTCACAGGAATGAGTAAACTGACTAGCATATATAAAAGGAAATATTTGAGCGCTTCTCACTTGGACCTAGTTCTCTCCCCATAGGCAAAGTCATTTGCAGGCAAGAATTTGGCACCCAGACGTGAAAGAAGAAACCCAGGGCTGAATATTCTTGCTGAAAAAGCAAGTGGCACAAAAAATAAACAAATAAGCTAATAAAATAGACAAAAAAGAGTGTCTCTTTAAGCAACTCATGCTAGAAATACCTTACATGCCCAGGAATTGAAATTGTTACAAACAGATAATGACAAAAATGTTGTTGTCTTACTATAATGTGTAGGGAGATGCTGTATTCCAGGGTTGTAGATAGATCTGTATTCCAGGGTTAAATACAAGTTATTTGCAGTACATTGTTTGGCTGCGTTTAACAGAACGCAATCCACACATTCATTCATGCTCTCTGAAATGTTAGTTTATCACTGTTCTGTGTGTGCCACCCTGAAACTAAGATGAAATCTCAAAATGCCATGAATATCCGCAGTTCACTAAGATAACAATCCAGAGTTAAAATCCTATTAGTTAATTTATCATCCAAACACCAAGGATGACTGACAGAGGAAAAGGAAAAGGAAAATAATATTTTTTTCAAAACTCTATTTGCTCTCTTAATAATCTTTCTATTCCTCTCTTTCTCTCCACACCACCCCATCCCCCATTACAGATTATGTTCTCTCCCACAATGCAGCTGGGGAAATGTGGAAAATGTGCCAAGTACAGCTAATCTACACTTTACAGACTTGACTGAGTATTATCTCCTACTTGAACTATAGCCTTTGTAGGTAGGTTTTTAAATGAAAGCTATACATAAGATATAGGGGTCCCTTATACTAACCTAAACGTTTTTTAAATAAGAAGGATATTCAAAGTCCTCTTGAGGACCAAGTCAGGCCTTGGCAGGACACACTAGATGTATTAACATAAAGACATGGAGAGAAAATGTATGTGCAAAATGTGGCATCATTTGTGTTGAATAATGAATAACAAGCCCGATAAAAAGTAAATGAATCTTCTGCTGTACAACATTTGGTCTGTTTCTCTTAAAGCTGATGGAGAAAAAAAAAACTCAATGGATTTCTACAGATTTGATGTGAAGTACCAAATTAATACTAAGCTTTACAAGGCTATCTCTGCAATCTCTAAACAGTTGCTGTATAACATTATAAATTACATGTACATAAATATATGAAAAAGAATGCATGACACAGTAAACAAGATAGGAACTGGTAAAAGGCAAAACAACTCCTGAGCCATTTTATTTGTGTCAAGGCTGTTAAAGTCTTTTCTTGTTGTGATGCATGTCAGTGACATGAATCAATGTGAATAACACAATTGAAAAAGGTGCAATGTAAAATAGTCAGCCAAAGTGTAATTCATGACACATATCTACTGTCTATTATACCCACATAATAAATTACAGATATATTATACCTCTGGTCTAGAACAGAATTGTCAGTAACTTCCATGTCCTTACCCTACCTCATGCTGCCATAGTAAGAAATTATTATTGACAGCTTTCATTTATTTTCACTAGTCACAACATATAAATTTGACTTGTCTAATGGAATTCATCTGATGGGTTCGGTCAATGGCGGAATTGCACTTGGATTGAACAATACATCTTTACAGACATTTTTAAGGATAGACATGTGCGTGTGGCTCTTCATGGCTCGTAATGGAAAAGTCGAGACAAATGGGCCGATGTGGAGTCATTCCCAAATACATTTTCACACCCATAAGAACCCTTTCAAAACCCAACTGGTTTTCTGGTTTTGGCACAGTAAGCACAACACAGTGAGCCTTCTGACAAAGCAATGCTTGAGGACCAGCTAGTCTGAGCAGAAATGACAATTCATTGCACCTGATATGGCACATACTGGAATTATAATCTATTATTTTGTTCTTAAAGCATGACATTCACATGTTTACATCTTTCTAATGGAAAATAATGGTTTACTATAAAAATTCAAAATGTAATATTTTCTGTATCACATTTGCTGTGTATATGTGTATGCTGCTCACTTGGTTTTCTTGTACATCAAACCATACCCAGCAAAGTTATGGAAGGTGAAGAGGACAATGGTGTCGAAATGACATTTTAATGGAATTATTAAAGTTATGTATTTTGAAAAGATCAGTGGCCAGATTGTTCAAAGAATACCTAAATTATTTTATTAATTTAGCTAGTTCAGGGAATCTCACAGTGAAAACATTGCCTGTCCTAACATAAATTATTGAAAATTGAGCATACACCATTCTTCCCTTTGACAGAATTCCCATTTCAGTTGAGCTCCTCTTGCAATGGCAAAATATATAAAAATAGTGGTATATTGAAGAAAATAAGTTTATCTCTAAATTCATGGAAAAGTGGTCACATTATTTAAGCACAGGCATCTTGATGTGTTTATATCTAGGCTAAAAGCCAAACCTTATGGATTGACATTTTTTCCTTCAATTAATCAATGCTTTCAACAACACAAGATAAAAGAGAGGAAAAATTACTACTGGATTGATCCCAAAGTGAACACCAAGATTCTGTATCATTGTTTTTCAGATGGACCATGATAAAACGAGGTGTGATTGACTGTAATAACTTTGGACACTAAAATGAAAGGATTAATGCCAAAAAGTGTGTTTTGAGATAATTTAAAAGTAAGATTAAAAGCTTAATAACCTGTCACATCTTCAATAACTTTCAACATGATGGAAAATGATTGTGTACAAAATAATTATACCACTGCATCTTACAGTGCCAGGGTCAAAGGGACACTAATCTGGAACTGGTCAACATCACAGATGTACTCTGTTCCATTTTGGCTTGGAGTAGCACAATATTTTGGGCAAATAACACAGGTATCGAAACTATAAGATATTTCATTGTTACAATATTATCTTCAATATTACTTTATTTACAACTATTTAGTCTTTATTTAGGTACATAGAAATGTGGGAATCAGCTAAACAAAACCACTTTAGATATATTGCTTTTCAGATGTTTATAGACTGTAGACAGTGGGCATTTGATACACTTACAAATTATTGTTAATTGATAAATTTTCATTTTAAGACAGCTTTGTAAAATATTTTGCTGGCAAACACTGGCATTTTATGAAAACATGCATGAAGCAATTGGAGGATAGGAGAAGTTCATTAGAATCTCTATCTCACATCTGTATTTTAAAAATGGCATATGGCTCGTAGTTTTAGAAGACCAGAGGAAATATGGCACAGTTTCAGTCACAAGCACTGACAATGGTTTTCAGATTTTTTTCTATATATATGATTCAGAAGCCCCAAGCCCCAGGAGAGGAGAACTAGGTCAGGATATTTAACTGTGTGGTGGAAAGCATCTGGACTAGTTAAATATGTATTCTGTAGGTGATAGGGATGTTGACCCATAGCCATTGCACAGGCAGCTGTAGCACCTTCATGATGATAATGAGACACGCCATGGAGCACAGTGGAGTTGAGGGTAATGGATCCCTAAAGCGCAAGTGATGATAATACCATAAGATGGGAGCAGGCGCTTTACCTCTCTAGAGGCAGTAGATGCTCCACTGTTCCAAAAAAAAAGCCAGTGTCTATCTTCCATCTGGGAAGGAATCACACTGTGCTGTTTCAGATTTAGGCACATGTGGAGTGAGCTACGTATATTTTTTTGGTGATGTGTGTGTGTGGGGCGGGAGGCTTGTTGTACACATCATTGTGTCACTCACTGCACCAGCAATTTATAGAAATTGAGAGAAACGGAGAGAGAGAGAGAGAGAGAGAGAGAGAGACAGAGAGCGAGGGAAAGAGAAACAGTCTCTAATGGGTTTCATGGGTCCCATGCCTAATAGCTCATGTTGACCGTGTCACGCCTGGTTTCCACTGACCCACCTCAGCTGTGTATGTGCGCCTCTCCAGTGTGATGGCTTGCATTTAATCCAAGAAAGTCTTAGCAACGCCTCAGGTGCTGCTGACCCCAGAACATCTTTAAGGGTGAACTTTTCCTGGTACCGCCTACTCCCACCTCCGGTATTTCGCATTTGATTGAAACTAAATGAGTGAGGTTTTTCCCCAGGTTTGTGCGGTTGCCCACTAGCTCAAGGCAGAGGAAGAAATACTGACGTCTGTTCTTTTGTCACTACAGTTTTGGAGAAGCTGAAACATGGAACTGATTCTACACAGATATGGTGGAAAGATGGGGGGGGGTTTACATTTCTTATTTTCCATCATAATCTGTCAATGTTACAGTACCACAAGAGGACCAAGTAGTACGCCAGAGGTAAGCCTTCCTGCAAATGGTATTTTACAAAGGATAAACACACCTACTTCTGCTTGAGTCACCTGGGCCCTGGGCCAACCTACTGTTGTATCAGTGGTTGGACAACATACTGTATTCCCTGGTCACTTTTCTGTGGAAATGCCTCCAGCTTGCCTGAGGTGTAGCTGACCTAAATGTAAGGTAGGTCAGTGGAAACACAGCTTCAGAAGAGTGTGCTGGAAAGAGATGTGAGAGGTGATAGAGATTGATGGAGGGATACCTAAAGTAGTGTAAGTGCAGAGCACTGATATTAGATATTAATAGCATTGCACTGTTACATGTTTATTATTATTCTCTATGTGTTTTAGATTTATGACTTATAACATGTTTACTACCAAGTATGAGTTTTTGGCCATTATTTTTCTTGCTGCCTCAATATTGTCATGTGTTAATAGCATAATAAAGCAGTTAATTCATGCTAATTCTCAGTCAAAATAATGATCTTAGAATGAGATTATTGATCTCGTTTTTATATTTAAACATGAGATTAAATACTCCAGACCCAAATCCTTCATTAACTGGACAAAATTGCCTAATGTGTGGCTGTGGATGTGAGTTTGAATGTCAAGAGCTATGAGGAAATGTCTGGACAATTGAGCTGAAATACCATAGTGGCATATGGCTGACAGTGTGGCATAGTGGTCAAAGCAGATCAGCTTGCAACCCAAATGCTGCACATTTGAATTCCAGGTGGAGCACTGCAATTGTACCATTCAGCATGGGTCTTATGCTGGATTGCATCAGAAAAAGTCCAGCTATATTAATGGATTATGCATAAAATGTGAGTTGTGTAAGTTATCCTGAATGGTTGTGTCTGCTATGCAAATAAATAAGGTAATGTAATGAGCAAGTGGCCTCCGAGGAAAGCACCCAAAATGTCACAGCTGGTATATGTTGCCGGGGTTTCATTGGGTCCCTGTCATATTCACTTGAGCAATGTGCACTTTCTCAGACGCTGCTGGTATTTTTGGAGCATGGCACCGGGTGTCATCCCCGACACTCGCCATTCTCAATGGCTCCTGTGACAGACCGACTGAGCCGTCTGAGGGGGGACTTAATCATGCCGCTGAACCTGTGGAGCAGTGTCACCAGAGCCAGCCAACTGCTCACATGTCAGTGCACTTACATTAGTCTGCTGAGGTGAAATATTATCCCATGTCTTAGAAAGAAAGGGAATAATGTGTGATAGGCCTACATCTCACATTCAGCACTGCATTACAAAAACATCAGGGGCAGGCTATCCATTATTAAGGCCATTTTTTTCTGTAGCAATCACAGTGAAGGACAAAAATTAATGGACAAAATCATTGCTGGAGGCATTACCTGTCTCTTCATCTTTTTAAAAGAGGCTCCCTTACTTATTACTTATTTTTGACGCATACTTTTACAGTTAGACTGTAATATTACAGACAATGAATATAGCCCAGATATAAAATTACCTAATTAATAGTCTGAGTAAATGCAGTAGACAGTTGTCCAGGTATTTATAATTAGTGCTAAAATGGATTGATTCTTATTTCTCTCACACACTGCCTCCCACTGATTCTGCCCCAGAAATAATGGGGACAGCCTAATAGAAAGGAAAAAAAAAGACTTGTGAGATAGGAGCACTGCACCAGGGACTCGGGGACTGGCTAAATCTGTTCTTTGACCATCAGTTTGGGAGCCAGTGATGCGTGTCCTCCTCTGGTGCAGGGCTACAAATTCTCACCATAAGAGATTTGTAATTTATGGCTGACTGCTATTTTTTTAAAAAGGTATGTATAATCACCTTTTTTCTGTTCTGTTTTAGTGAGGGTTTTTTTCCTTTCTTGTCTCAGATGCTCTTGCTGCTGTCAAAAGCTGCTTCCCCCATGAGTGTTAATGGAGGCAGAGCGTTCATACTCCTTGAAAGCTTAGAGTGATGAGGTGGGGCTGTGTTTCATAGCACAAGTGTACTTCCAGCATCTTCAGCTCTGCCCCTCAAATTGTAAATATCAAGGGCTTTTGCAGCAGCCTTTTATACCTCTGTTATTAACAAGGCAGCTTCAGTGCAGGAGAAAACTGAGATACATGTCCAGGTGGGATAAGGAACACTAGGGTTTCAAAGGGTTTCCCTCTCTTTAGAGGAGTGCAGACCAACTGTAGCACATTTCACCAAAGGTTTACCCCAAAATTTTGATAAGAGCATTTAGTGACAATCAGCATTCAACAAAAATGCAAAAAAAAATCAATGCAGAAGATGTTTATTTAGACATATATTCGCAAGATTGTCTGATGCCAATTTTTGCATCTACTTTCTCTGAAAAAGAATACATCCTCTGTGTTTCTTTGATGTGGAGATGTCTGATATCCAAGGAGGGTTGAAAGGACCCCTTCGCTGTTTTGATTTCAACAAAACGTCAAGCCACTCTTAGCTCAATGGCGCGGATCACTTTTTTTGAACATCTGAGTGTAGATCACTGTGCGACAAGGAAATAGGCTGCCAATCAGACAGAGACTCTGTCACACCCCACACCCCCTATCATGCAGTTGTCTCATTATGTCTTTCATGTCTACAATGCCTCTCCTGTCAGAGCACTCTCAAGCTGTAACCATGTCTGGGCTCCAGCAGCAGGAAATATTGCAACTAAATGGTGCTCGCCACAGTTAACATTCGCAAATTCACAAACACTCTCCATGCCAGGTGTTGCTTTTTTTTTTTGCAAAGGAAAGGAAGGGGTGATGTGGGATCAAAGGCATTGCCGAGACAGGAAGTCTGCAGGGAGAGGCACCTGACTTACTGTGTTTTATCACTTCTGAACAGCTCTCTTCCACAGCCTTGGTTCTTTTGGAGAGCCCAGGTTTAAGACACAGTACCCTGCAGCTCCCTTCTGCTCACACACTTCTTGCTTGATCTGAGGCCCTTGCAAAAAACATGCCAAATGCCTTGATATCCTGTCCACTACACCCTCTTCTGCTGAATATCTTCAGACAAAAATGCAATGAAAGACAGAGGGTGTTGGTACTGGGTGACGATACTCAAAGAACTACATCAAAAATGACCAAAACTGATCTAAGTAGCTGATTTCAAAGCCAGGTAATATCAAAACAAACCAGCAACTGACACCTGCTGTATTCCTGATTGAATTTCATCAGACCAGCGCTACAGCAGAAGTTCCACCAGAGCGAATAGCTGATTATCTCAATCTCTGTGTTCCCTCAGCAGCTAATGAGTGCAAAATGTAACCTTATGAAAGGTCAATCACCCATGATCTGCTGTTTCCGTGAATCACCCATTTCTTCCACCTCCTCCTCACCACTACCACCACCTTCCTGTCCCACCTCCAGGGGGCTGGCATAGCACTCCCCTGCCCTCCTGCTGGTGGGCACAGATACAGTGCTCTCCTTCAAATCTATGCAGGGCAAGAGCTCTCTGAAGGTATGGTCCATGCCAAAACCTGTTTTTCATACATTGAGTCCTATTACTTCAATCCCAATTAAATCATTCATACCCTGAGGCCTGCAAGGCTGAAAGCCTCAGTAGAATACACACACAGAAAATGCATGCAATAAGTGAGTAACTGTAATCTGTGCTCTGACATTGAGGGGTTTTGTGCTTTATTCCATTATTTGTAGTGTTTATTTACTAGCTTTGAGGGAACTTTCAGATTAAAATGAAATAGGACATCAATATTACTGAGCTTCCTGTTGACTTGGCCTTGCTTGAAATATCTGCAAATCCTTGGCCTTGGGTTGCTCTTGGCCCATACTGATACATACATGCATTGAACATTGAACATTAAGAGAGGAAAATTCTAAGAAATGGTGAGTAGGCTCTTATTAAGTTTGAATCTAGTGTGATTTATGAATGACTCATGTGTACTCTTGAAACACGAAAAAAAAGTAGGAGCACACATAAAGTGAAGTAAAAAAAAGGGAATTAATGTAAGTCTTGGAAATGATGTCAGTGTGCAATGAATGACAATGTCAAGTACTCAGCTGCATTTTCCCCCTCAGTTTTATTGAATGCAAAAGTGTTTTGGAGCATTGCAATGACTGGGAGCTATTAAAATAGTAGCAATTACATGAAGAAGGTTTTCGTCTTGCTACTAATACAAAGGGTCATTCTAACATGCACTAACTAAAAGAACAAAACGGTGTCTCCTGAATTAAAACTTGTTATGAGCCTGTTTGATATGGTAATGACTTACAAGCCCACCTGAAGTGCATGGATTTGAATCAGGTGTCATTTATTGTGCAGGAGGGCTGAGCTAGTAGCATCTGGTTAGCAAAACAGAGGATAGTGGTCCCATGGCAAGATCTCTGGGGAATACCTACCGAAATGCTATTTTTTGCCATCTCATCTTGCCCATAATATGTCATTTTCATGGTCCCCTTGATCTGAGAGACTCAGTGAGGATCAGGGTGTGATGGTGATGTGAGTTTGCTTTGGGCAGACAGCCAGATTGCTGACTGACAGAGGCAAAGAGGAGATATTGTTGGCACCTGCTGTGGTTTTATTTCATTCCCTGCTTCACATGCATGTTGCTGGTTCTCATCGATTCCTTGAACCAGATCAAAAGTGGCAGCAGCATGACAGCTGAGCAGAGCAATTGCTGACCGTTCCACGATCTGCACATTGTCAAGTTATCATTCCTATTTCCTGGCAATGGAGCTGTGTTTTGAATTTTCCTCTGACGGGTAAAGGTGCAGTGGAAGCATTAGTGTAGATTTTGACATGTCCTCTGGCTTTTGATGGACTGGTAAGAGTCAAATGTGTTAAATGCCCATGATGTTGACAGTTGCTTTTTTGTCCCCGAGGTCCAGTGGGGTCATAGCAATGGCAATGGCTCATTTGTGATGATGGTAGGAGAGGTATTGGCAGAAAAGGGTGAATAATGCCTTCAGCCTGTTTAGCTGATTGAGTCATGCTTATACCCAAATCATTGACCATCTGTAGCCACCAGTTGTGGAGCCTTTCCATAGGACTAGACTTTAGTAAAAAGTTTCTTTTTCCACAGTTATGGTCAGTGGACATGCAGGCCTGCCTTTAGCAGGACACATTTTGTTTGATGTTGGAGTGGACCACCACTACTGAAGCAGACGTTAAATCTGCTTGTGCAAGGTCTCTGTGTTTGCAGCGATTTATGCTGCACTGGCTCAAATGCCAGAAGACTTGGACATGGAACAGTAATATTTCATTTTTTCATTTAGAGTACATGGATTGGAGATACTTCATTGATCAGAGCACTGTCAAGGACAGAACCTAAACTGACTGAACTAAAACCTGTCATCTAACTTTCTTGGACAGACACAATACCACTATTTCACATCCAGACTTAGTTGTTTGGTTGAATTTATGAGCTATTTTTCTGAAGCAAATAAGTTTTTCAACACAAGTTTAGCTTTGTCATAATTTTTCTTTTTTCAAGTGTTTGAAGGTAAAAGGTTGAGTACTTTCTCACCTGCACAGTGCAACATAGCACTTTCAGCTTTGTCAGTAATGTCCATAGCTGCATATTAATTTGTAAATTTATAACATAAATTTGAATGCTTGGGGACCACTACTATTTTGCCTTGTAGTATGCTTATTAGGGGTGTCCCCGACTAAGAATTTACATAGTCGAATCTGATTCGTCAAGTCTTGCCTATCGTCAACTGATCGTCGAATCTTTTTTTTTTTTTTGCTCATTGATCCATATTCTCATTTGCGACATTGGCTTCCATTTTTTCCACACCAGATAAAAGAGCTGAAACACCCAATTAAACAATTTGTCGCACACAGAAACAACTTGATAATGAAACGACCAAAACTGAAAAGAGGCCACTGTCAAGTGTCGGCATATCAAACACCAAAAAAAATAGCATATAAAAAATGACCATAACAAAATATAGGTTTAAATAACAAAGGGGCTAACACATGCCTTGGATTTGTAAATTTTTAAGTTAAGGTGAATCCCTACAAGTTATAATTAAAGGCAATATGGAATAAACATTATTTGTTAAACAATTCCTTAACATTAACATAAAATGAACATTTTAATGCCATGAAGTGCAGAACAACGTCAACGTTAATGTTTGTGTGCTTGCGAAAGCTACAGCATGAGATTGTTTAATTAACAAGGATGGCAATTTTAATAATTAAGTGGCAAGTAATCCCAAAGCTTTCTCTTAAATGTTTCACATTATAGCTTTCTTGTGTCACAAAATTCAAATTACAAAACGGAGCTAATTTAGTTAAATCGATTTAAATTACTGAGAATAAACTTTTAAGTTAGGTTGAGTGCAATGAACAATAACGTTTAGAACACAGACCTCACAAAAGCTGTGATGTGTCATGAGCGTTTAACGGAATTTAAATCGATAAATGCCATCCTTGTTAATTAAACAATCTCACGCTGTACCTTTCGCAAGCACACAAACCACAGACAATCTGCCTGTTTCGCGAGCATAATAATTTACTCTAATTACGCGATTGGTGTCGATTATTCTGTGAATTATTTGCTTTATTGTTAATCAAAGAGGATAAAGGGGAACAGGTTGAAAGTAATTATACATTTAAAGGTAGTGTTCGGGCTTCCCCTGTTTCCAGCTCACCAGCCGCCACTAGTTAACACAACTTGCATTTGACTTTTTTTGGATCATCTTTGACTTGTTCAAAATGCTCCGACACTTTTGAAGTTTTTTTTTCTCCAGACATTGAGAGCTATTAGGTAGATTTAAAGCACAGCCAAGATGCTGCTCCGATGGTCCCGCAAAATTGGATAGTGCAACTTAGTCTACCATGGTGATTTATTCACGCACACTTAAGGAGACTGATTAAAAGCACATGAGTTATTTTCCCATTTTTATTAACAGTATTATTAATAGGCTGATATTTATACCAAAATAGGCAATACATCATGATTTGTTGGGAGAAACCAAGCAATTCTATGTAAAATCAGACACACCCATAAAGCCGGATGATCCTTGTTTCATAACCACATTTTGCGACGATTCGACTGTGAGATTGGCAGTCGAATCAGGCCCCTTCGGTCTAATCGTTGCAAAATGTCAGTATGATATTTATGAGGTGTTCTGGGAAAATCCTTAAATCATTCAGCATTTGGGTCATGACAAACAACCAATGACTCACATTAACGGTTTTATTTGCTTTCATTTAGAAAAAAAGTGTCATTATAAAGGCAAAATGATTCGGGGAAGAAAACACCTCTCTCTACACTCTACACTGTTGAGCTGGTGGCTGTAGCTAGCTGTAATCAGTATGATATAGTGGGCTTATTTTACTTTCGCAGGTGTTCTGGGGAAAATCCTTAAATCATCATCAGCATTTGTGGCATCTATTTAATGACAAACAACCCAAGACAAGCAGGATAAACATTTAACAGGAATTTCAAGTACTTGGTTAGTGTTTCATTTTATACAAAGTGTGTATTCATACAGTACCTGCCAACCATCTCACTCCTTTGCCCTGAATTCACTTAGAGCAACAGCACATACTACTAGAACAGGATATTAGCAAATGGCATAACATGTCTTCAAATGACATAACTGTTAATGTATCCCCTCTTATTATATCTTCAATGTGCTCAATTACTATTACGCAGCCTTAAATAATTTTTTTTTTTTTAATGTAGTGGTCATCAGTACTGGCACCAGTACCATAAACACCCTGCAAAGGCCTGATACGTTCCTCTGAGGCTTCTAATTATATAAATAATTTGTTTAATATTGTAAAAAATCATTCACTTTTAATTCAAAGTAGTTATATTTTTACCCCTTTCTTGGCTGTATTATGTTTTTACATTTGATCAAATTCCAAGTTCAATCAAGGCTATTTTCCACTTCATTTTCACATCTACAGTGAAGCTCCACTGAAAGTTTTAGTGTCTGTCAAGATGGTATTATGTAGTGGGCACAGCATCCCAGCCTCAAAAACTCTCCATCCTGCTGTTTCAGATGATTGCCCAGGGCTTTGCTTATACTGTAGACCATACAGAAAAGGCTGGAGGAGTCCTTCTGCCATTTTGTGCCATAACAGTTTATGTAAGGCTCCCAATCCTTTAGCACATTAATATGTGTTTAAAATATGGCATGAGAGCTGAGTGTTTATAGATATGCTTGTTTTCTTGATAATTTTCCAATTCTACTTGAAAAGGTTATAGATTCTTTGATTTATTGCAGGTTTTTTTCAGACTTGTGAATGAATGGGGGAAGGACTAAAGCGGAGGGCTGAGTATACATCTGCAGCCTACAGATAAGGCTCCATCTCTGCACAAAGTTGCCCTCTGTACAACTTTGTGTCAATGCCTCTAAATCGAGGACACAGGAGACAGCAGGAAAAAGTGCACTCTCAGAGAGAAAGACAGGGGGGAAAATGTGCTAGCATATGCAAAAAGCATTCCAAGGTCTCATTAACTCAAAAACCCAATAACTGAAGCACGGCAGTCGCGTCAGTTTGGTTTTTACCCATAGCAATTATGTGCGCATTTTATGTGCAATTATGTCCAAAACAGCCCTTAGCAAGACAAACTCTGACAGTGATTGAAGATTGTAATCATGTTCCCCATTTCCTGGCATTGTCGAACAAAATTGCTATTGTGATGTATTTAATAGAGGCTTGTGTTTTTCATAACTTATGTACAGTACCCAACACTTCAGCTTTACTCTGTACCTGGATAGATCTTTGCCGACTCGTGTAACTCATAATAGAACAGTACGCTAAAACACATTCAGGTTGAGATCCATGAGCGCGCTGAATACAATAGAAAACTGCAAAGATTATTACCAGACACACAGCATTGTTGCAAAATTAGCTGGAAACGGCTTCAGTAATAATAGCTCTATGATTTGAGCTGGGGGCTTGCAGAAGGTGTGTGAGAGGAGGGTATCATTCAACTTATGTCTTATTTAGTTTTCTGCCCAAAGTAGTGAAGCAAACCTGCCAATGAGCCTGTCTGTCTTTGTCATTCTTACCTAGAATGGAGTTTGTTGACATTTTTCTTTCCACTCTTGTTGCCGTTGCAGTTGTAAATCTTAAACCAAGCCCTACTGTAATGTGCAGCTCTATTACAAAGTGTGCCCATAGATTTTAAACATAAGGGGAACTGACATACTTAAAGGTACTGCATAAACTGGAGAGAGGCACTGTCTGGTTTGTCTGCTGTTTTTCTGACTACAATGTCCTGTTTCGAATTTAATCCAGCTCAGTAAATCAATCCAGGACATGCATGAGCACAATTCACTGACTCATATCCATGTAGAGGGCATTAATCTGACATGGTTTGACAGTTTGACAGACTTTTGTGTGCTAGTTAGATTGCAGGGAGCAATGATCATGTCATCTTCACATGGCTTTAGGATGAAATTGAAAATGTTTGCATTCAAATGTCTGCATTTTTAATAATCAAAATATGATACATTAGAACATAAAAATGAGATGTTAAATGTTGGACACATTCTTAAACTAATCTCTAATGTCTTAGGAGGCTTATTGGGCCATGGTATATATTCATATATTCAGGGGTGTTTGGTGCCTCTGTGCAGAAATATTTCAAGTTTTACATATGCAAAAATATAATATTTCCATATACATTATACATTGGTCACATTACATCACATTAATGCATTATGTCATATGCATTATGTAGCATTTCAAGTTGGATTGCATTGTGTGTGCACTCAATACCATTTCTTTGTGTCCACAGATTTTTTGGGGTTTTTTTTTTTTTTTTTGCACATGTAGCTGCAATAGTTTTGGTAATATCAGACATACTAAACCAAACTGAAATACTGCCAGAAAGACTATCTGCCAATTAAATGACTGTAAATATAAATAATACAGATGGTTTCTTTTCCTCAGTGGAGCAGGTGGTCTTCAGTTTCTTGGTCTTTGAAAGATTTCTGGATGACATTTTCACACAAATATTCCAGATGGGCTATTTCGATGTGAAGTAGATTAAGAATTAATCATTGAGCAGTTTGACCATTTCTAGTTATTAAATATACTGTCATGGGGGGGCTCAGGCAGGGACTCAGGCGCAGACAGCGGAGAATGGCAACTGAGGATTTATTGCCGAAAAAGGGAAAATCCGGGAGACAGAGTCGAAAAACAGGCGATATCAAAAACCAGGTAGACACAGCAAAAGGTACAAAGACGAAATCCAAAAAAACGAGGTAGAGAAAAACAGGCAAGGTCAAAACGGGCAGGCAGAATAGCAAGACTGAGGAAAAACGCTGGTTACGAAACAGGTGAACTGAGACAAACTGGCAAAGGGCTAAGAAACAGACGGGAATATAAAGGGAACACGCTAACAAGAAAACGAGACACAGGTGAACAAGCGGGCAGGTGAAGCAGATGAGCAATCGGGCAGGGAAACAAGGGGCGGGGCAGGCAAGGGAGAGAAACGAACACAAAAGCACATGGCAGGGAAAAACAAACAACCAGCTACGTTGCCGCAGCACTGACATATACACATATTTAATCATTCCAGTTCACTGTTTTACCTTTTATTGTTTATTTTACTTTTTTGTTATTTGTATTTATTTTTATCCATTCCTGAAAGGGGTGTGTTTATTTAATTCATGTTGCAGGCTGTGAGTACATTTTGTTGAGATAATATTTAAAACAGACCTTGATCTAGAAAATGCAAATGATAAAAAACTGCGTTCAGTGGAAATGATCAGCATTATTTTTATAAGTGACCATTGGCACTATAATCACCTCACAAATGAGTCTAGATGTTAATACTGTTTTACAAATCACTAAGCTGTATGATCCTATTTTTATCACTTAACAAACACTGAATGCATCAGATTCTTCTACAAATCCTGAGCAAAAAAACATCAAAATGATAGCAGTTTTATGAAGTAATGTTTTAGTAGTGAATGGTATCCTTAATACTATAACATATTCATCTATTCTGTTTTCATTACTTAAATATTGACTATATATCAGGTCTTCCTTTAAAATATTGATCTCAATAGCTACAGATAATCATTATTCATAACGATATCAGTAAATATATAATAAATTTCCTAAAGATGGCACTTACATTGATTTCCAGCTCTGAATTGGTTAGTTTAAGTGTTCCATCTTCTTTATCCTCTTTTCCCATGGTGCCTTGTACGGTCTCCTGGCCTTCACATTCAAACTCGACTTTATTCTTCTGTTCTAACCACAGCTGGGGGACCAATCAGGAGCCTCAAAACATTGTAAAACACAGTCATTCCATGACAGAGAAAGAGAATCCCAAGGTCTTGGCTGCAATAACATTTTTCCAGAGGTTTATCTAAAAGAAAAAAAAGTTACTTAATATATTCCAAAATTAGTAAAAGGTGTTTTCGGCTAACTCAAAAAATAATCTCTAGAAGCGTTAGAAAACGGGAAAATAGTGATTTGGAGAAAAAAAAGGTTATTGCTATGGCAAGTGATACATATACGAAAGCCTAATTTGTGTTCAGGGCTCATTGCATAGTATCCCTCGGTACTGTATAACATTCACTTGTCAGTCCTCATCTCTGCCAACTTGTAGCTTGCCATTCAATCTTTTCCCTGAGAGCTTTCATAGAACCTACCGACCTACCTCTTCCACAATGTTGAAACTTTTGAGGCCATTTATTTAGCTCAGTAACTGTATGTGCAGTTTACCTTCCAAAGGACAATGGCATATGTTTGATGATGATAGGATTATTATAGCTGGCATCAATTGGAGACAGTAGTTTGGTGTTTGCTTTTCATTAACATTAGCTGTATTAACATAATTGACAGACTTATCGTTTTCAGTTTCCTCTGTCAAAATACAATCCTCCTATTAATCACTGTAACTTAATATCATTGCTTTCAGGGCATGTAAAATTTTATTAAGCTTATATGATCTAACCAGCAAAAATTGGCTGCTGGAGACGATTTCATGTGAGAGTTTTGGATAAAAGAGTTTGGGAAGGGGCCAAATTGGACGATGGCATGTGAAATGATGCATCTTAAGCCTCGGTACAAAGAATGAAGCTTAATTGGATGACAGCACATGAAGCAATATCTTTTTGACTGAGGTTTAAGTACATTTGGGATGAAGGAGTTTATTATGATGAAATGAATGGGGAATAAAGCATAATTAGATGACAGTGTGTGAAATGATGTCTTTTTAGATGTTGATTGAAGATTTCTGTCTGATGTTGGATAATGTCTTAAATTGGGCACTGTACCGCTGACTTGCTGTCAACAAGCTCAAGCTTTCATCTCCCTCTGTATCAGAATTTTATGGGCACTGCATGACCTGTGTGGGGAGCAAGATTGCAGTCTTTATTATCATTGACTGTTTTTGCATATATTGACTCCAACCACTCAATCTGCTTAGCGAAGCTCTCGTCCAATTTTTGATTATTAAGCCAGTTAGTGTCTTTCTGTGTGGCGTCTATCTCTGTGTGAATCTTAGCTGTGTTTTATGATAAGGGTCAGACAGGGCAAAGCCAGTTTCACAGTGCATTCCTGGGACCGGAGGCAGACAGCAATGAAAATAGATGGCTCATGTCCCTTTGAAAATGCTGTTGCTAGCCTACTGGGCAATGCAGGGAATGGCTCCTCTGTATCTACAGTCAATCACCACACCATACGTAGCGGACAAACCACTTCACTCTGCAGCCTCAGGAAGCCTTCCCCCTGTGGAGTCACACATCCTGGTCACGTCCCTGTGTGCTCTGGCCACTACACACTGAAATGACAACGGTCAGAACTGCAGAGTCACTGACCTTGTTCAGATGCAGGCTGACGACCTACCTCTTCCAGCTGCATCTTGACTCCCCTGACTGTGACTCTCCCCTTCCCTACAGCCAATGCATTGATAATGCGGTACTTCATGGTTCACTGTTCAAAAGGATTTTCCTTATTGCACTTAGAGTATTGCACTGTTTTACAAATTGCAAACTGTTTTTCTTAATTGCACAACACTTTATATGTCTCTGTAATGTGCCACCATGGTCATTGTAGCGCTGTTATAAACTGGCACTATTGTGGCACTATATTTTTCAGATCTACAGTGTTGTGGCCTTTTTATGTGCATTGTGTGTGACTCTCTGGATAAGAGCATCTGCCAAATAAGTTTAAATCGTGAATGTATGGCTTTGAAATATGAATTGAATGAGCCAGTGAGATTTTTTTTTTATTGTGATCTCAGCATTTACTTTTGCAATGGCGTGGTTTCAGCACTGACTGCAGAATGTTACATTACCATAATACAGCTTTATAATGCACATTTGTTTAATGTTAGAATTTCATTCATTCTTTTAGGGCATATCAAGCTTATTTTAGCATGCCTTATGAAGACACGAAAGCCTGATAATGATATGTTAATTATTTCCATAAAGTGCATCCCACCAAGACGCTCTCATTTTGGTGAATATCAATTAATTTTGCAGTCAGGCCTTGCACAAGGCAGAGTGAAGGAAGTCTTCAGTTTCTTTCATGTGCAGCTGTATTCTCTGCTTGGTGCACTTTTGATCACATCTGGTTTTGAAAAAGAACACAATCACACCCTAACTAAATTTCATATTTCTCTACAGTACCATTAAATTGCTTTATTCAGACACTTAATCCAAGCACAGTTTAAAACTGTAATTAGGAAATGTGTGTCTTTCGATTTGTTGCCTGCCAGTTTTCCTCTCTTTCAAATGATGGATTTCATCATGCTCTGCTCCTTTCCCTAAATAACTCTGACTTCAGTTGTTTACTGTCCTACTTCCTTTGGTCTCCAGTCCATGGCAGAAGGTTTTTGTTCATTAGCATTTTAATGAAAATTTGATTTAAAAAAAACCTGATCCAACACGGTATGGTCCTGAAGTATGAACTGGCAAAACTGGTTTGCCTCTTTCACCAAATTATCACCTTCATGCATTGTCACCTTATTACCTTGTTCACAGCTATTTAGTAACAATAACAACAGAAAAAATGCAGACAAAGAGGCAGAATGGTTGGATTGTGTTTTCAGGGGAAAATGAATATGAACTGGAAACATCCCCATACCACGCTCTGTATTTGAAATATGAAGCCAGAAACATTAACATAATTGGAGTGGTGAATCACCTCTCTGAAGGAATGCGCTGTGAGACCGAGTTGCCGCTCATTTATTCTCATCCAGCAGTTTTAGCCACAGCTTCAGGGGAAATGTGCCAGGCAGAGTCTTCTACTTCCAAGGTCAGCTTAGCTTGGCCTGCTGTTTTGAAGGATATTTCAAGAGTTGATATGCATTGGGAGTGTTTTTTTTAACTCCCAAATGGCCAAACTGTCACTTTTAATGGCCTGGTCTTACGTTTAAGTTGTAAGCATGCATGAAACCAGTGCTCTGGTTCATGTGCAAATTCAAATGATAAATCATTTAAGTCGCCAGCTGTATTTCTCTGACAGCCATGGCAGGCAGAAACTTTAGGTAGCAGTTGCTTTGCTATTTTCACCCAAGTCATGTTTTTTTGTTTTGTCTTGTATATTTTTCTTGACTTTTTGTTTATACTATTTGTGCTAATACAGTGGTTACAAAAAAGTCACTTCCTTTCCATGTCACCATGGGTCAGGTTTCATCACTATTCATGCAGCAAGCTGAGCCAGAACTGTACGGTATAATTTATTTAACAAGCTAGCCACAAACGTATTTTTTAAAAATCCTATTCATCCATTATTCTAACTGGCATTTACAATGTTTTTCCTGGGGGCTTCTCAAAACACATAAATACCACCAATATGGTATTTAACATGTCACATGCAACTGTAATTACTAAGAACTACACATAGGTAATGCACTGCTGGCAAAAAACCGCAGGTAGAGGGTCTAAAGAGGTGGATCCCGGGGTTAGTACACAGTTGCAGGCTAAAGTAATACCCAGATTCAAAGAAGAAAAGAAATAGATCAGGATCTCTAGTCATGAACATAATCAATAATCTTGGTCCTTCAACAAACCCTCTGCCTCCTGGAGGACACTTCTGGTAGCAACATAAACCATCACTCCCTGTTGTCTAATGGTAAGTACAGGATCACTGGAAGAAATGAAGGTGTTATCCCATTGAAAACAGCACCACTCTACATGGAGTCTGGTTCTACAGACAGTGAAACAGCTCTCAGTCCTTGAAAAACATCCTCTGTCCTTAACTGAGCCAGCTACACATTTCAAGGCCGTGTGGGTTACTCAAAATTGGATGTCTTTGTCAAATTTCCAAACGTGTTCTCCCACAGTCTGGCCAGCTAATCAACCCCCTCCCCCTACTGCCACAGCTGATTGGCTGCACAATCACACACATTCTCTGCCTCGCCAGGTCAGATCACCACTGTTAAAGATAAATGAGATCATCCTAGTACAATGAAGGTCAAATAAATAAACAATGCATACATGTTTGATTGCCCCCTTGAGGTTAGCACTCCCAGATCAATGAGACTACAGTATTATCATGAGGACCTGTTACGTAAATATTTTTGTATGGTATACGGGATTCTTGAAATTGTCTTAAAAAGGGAAAAGTGGAAATAGGCATGCTCTGTGAGTGAATATCCATTTATCAAATTTATGTATATGTCTATAAAAGCAGATAAACCACAAAGCAGCACAACTGGCAGGACTATAATAAGAAAATAATCTTGTTTTTTGTTTAATGCCTCACTGCTTCAAGGAAATTAATTGATTTATTTTGCCTAGCTGTTGGAGAAACCGTGAGGACAGGCTGGCTGAGTACACACATATTGCTTTTCATGTTAAATCATTAAAACAATCTGGGGACACATAATCTAAACAATGCTGTTTATTTTTATGATTCCCTTTAGTATGCAACCAGACCGTTTCCTTTGTGGGAAAACACTCTCAGAGCTGACAGATTTCTTAGGGATTTTATGGGGTGCAGCAACAAACAGTCAGTGAATCAAGTTTTATTTCATATAAACATTTTTACAAGGACATCACAGACTGATTTACAGTAAAAAAGAAAATTAAATTACAAGCAGAGGGTTGAATAATCAGTCAGTGATCAAGGCAACATATGACAAGACAGATCTGAAAATTGCAACAGAGCCTTATATTTAATGCAGAGCTCTTTGGCTTGACTTCGAGTCCAGTCTACAGGGAGGCTGTCATGTTAGCACAACTGCAGGACCCTGCTGAGAGGCCGCCCTGGATCTGAAGCAGAAGGAGCTGGTTCTGGACATAGGACAAGGATAATGGAATTCTGGATCCAACCGACGAGAGGGTCAAAGCCAGACAGAACGCAGCCCCGGATGGAAACCTGCAGGTGGGAGGAGAGGAGCATGAGGCAGAGAGAGGAGGAGACCAGGTACATGAACAGCTGATGCAAGAGGAAAGGCAGGTTATCAGGCAGATTATACAGTATACATCATTTTTTTGTTTGGTTTAGTTTGTGGAAGGAAAATGCATATATTGGAATTTCTTGTCCTCTTCATTAATAAACCTATTGGTGGTATTTATGTAAGCCATTTTGATTTGAACTCAGTTGATCAACTGTCTAACAGGTCTTAAAGTAAGATTGACACAAGAACTATTGATTTAAGGATGATATCAGTCAGGGTCTGGATCCAGGGTCCAGGGTGGCATTTGCTATTAATTGCTGGGCACAGGAGATCAGATCCTAGGAGGCCAGGTATAGATAACTGGAAATTAGGTAATACCAGACAGAAATATTCTTAAGTGCATAGAGGCTATGAATAAAATGCATTTAATATAGAAAATGATATAATGAGGAATCAAGAAAACTCATTTGAAAAAAGATAGATAACAAATGAATGGTAATTAAAACTTAATGTATGACATTTAGCAGAGGTATTTAGTCTTGTTCCCTTTTTCAATCAGATTGAAATAATGACCTATTCATTGAAAATATAATGACAGTGCAGTGAAAGTAGGACTCAGACAGCAGTGCACTCAGACAGCTGTTAACTAGCAGCATCTATTTAGAAACACTGTTACATTATGGCAGGTTCTACATGGATTATCAAAACACATTATTGGACACACAGCTAATGTCCAGAAACTTTTGTTGTTCCCAACAATGACACCTGTGTCAGAGATCTGAACAAAGGCTTAACAAATGCAAACTGACACTTGCTTCTAACAAGGGAGTGCTTGCCATGTCTGAGACTGAATTGGCTATGTTCCTCTTGCCAGCCCAGAGCATCTTTCCACTGCAATCCAGTGCAATCCAGTGCCATGTCCTAGATCCGAATAATGGGAGTATGTCTCTTCTTGTTATCTACAAGTATATAATTTTTACTGTAGCTACAAGGGAATTACTTGATCATTTTTACTTATTTCCTTGCAATGCATATGTCTCACAACTGTCATTGTCTGTAAATTTTCATTAGATAATAGAAACAAGTGGTAGTGTTAATGAAATTACCTCATAAGTGCTTATTAGTGTAGTGAAATAATTTCATATCAAGCAGGAAATCTTTATGAGAACATTTCAGGGTTAATGCTTGCTTATTAAGGAACTGTAATATAAAGTGTTACTGTCGACACAATGAAAATGGCACCTCTTTGGTAGAAGGTACATGACTTTTACACTGACAGTTTGATTTCTTTCTGAGACTTATACAAGCAATACAGTGAACCAATCTGAAAGCCATCACTCTGTCTTTCTTGCTGCTGTGGTCACAATTTCAAAAAACACAAAGCAAGTTGAGTTATTTTCATCCTAATATAGCGATCTTTATGAACACGCAATGTTTTATATTTTGTCATGGTTTGTACCTATCCTGTTTTAATAGTCTTAAGATGCCATGCAGATATGTAGAATAACAGTGATCAGCTTCAGAAATATTCTTTTTTTGTCACCTGTTATGAACTGGCAGAAATAATATGTGATGACACTACCAGTTTCTTCCACTTCCTGGATTTGTTTACCACTGTCCTAATGCGTAGTTATCAGTTGCTTTTCTAATGCATTTCCAGTGAAGAGGTCAGATTTAATAGACACAGATAATTTGTTTATCTCAGAGCAGCGACTTTATTTAGTGCCTGTTCACCACACAGTCTTTTTGACTCCTGTAATTTCTGTTATCTCAGTCAATCTCAGCTCTCATTCTGCTAGTGTTTTTTTCCAAGACTCAATAACCTTATGAAGACTGTTTTTTGAAGACATTACAATTACTAAACACTTTAAAATTAGCATCACTAAAAGTAATGCCAGTCATGTGCAGTCAGCCAAAAATAATGCATTGGAGGTCAAAAACAGGAAGGCAAAATGACAACTTTCTCAATAAAACGATGGGCAGTCCTGGAGTGCACAAGAACCTGTCACTCAAATCACAATGAGTCTTATGAGTTCCAGTTTGAGCATGCCATTCAGCGTGTGCACTTGTCCCCGTGTCTCTGATTGTAAAGGCACAGTGTCTCCTGTGAGCCCGCCACCTCCCTGATGAATGTTGCGTCCTCAGCCGTGTGCAATCTGTCATCGCTCACACTGTGAACTCTGACACATGCCCCCCACAGCAGCTCCATTGCTGTTCTGCTTCGCATGCCACGAGCCCGACCTCTGGGGCCTCTGGCTCTCCATAAAGCTCGGTTTCACCTGGCTCTGACTGACAGCTGGGGGAGATCCCGTGTGTTTATCTGGATTCGGAGGGAGCTCCTGGCGGCGAACCGCCGTGCTGCACGCCAGAGCCATCCTGCTCGACTGCAACTCTGCCAACCAGCAGATTCCACCGCCGCCTCTACAGCAGACTAGCAGCTACAGTGCCTTGGCGATCTGTTTATCTCTCTCTCTCTCTCTCTCTCTCTCGCGCTATCTCTCTCTCCCCCTCTGTCTTCTTTCTCTTTCACATACTCTGTCCCTCTCTCTTTCTCCCACACACACAAACATTCTAGCTCTGTCCTCCTATCCTTCCCTCACTCACTCTCACTCTTTCTCTTTCTCCCTCCCTCTCTCACACACCCTCTGTCTATTTTTCTGGTTCCGTCTCTCTCACACACTCACTGTAGCCATAGTTACTTTGACAGTGGTCATTATTTTGTTCCTCATCTCTTCAAATAAGGTAACCATAGTAACTTTCCAATTCATTAAAACAAGTTGCCTGAAAATGAAGAACAGGAAACATAATCTTTGTTCACTGCAATTAGCCAGGATACAGCACACTGGACCTCAAACGGATTTTCTGGGAATTTTCACGGCTTAATATCCTTGCAGAGCAATCCACTGTGAAGCAGAAGTAGAAATACACTTTTACTGAGTAAATAATGAATCAAGGTTTTGCTTTATTCATTTTTATTCCTGTGTACACCTGTACCAATATTCTTATTTATCATTGTTGATTAATACCATATAGCTGAATCAGAGTAGCAAATGAAAGTGTTTAGGAAAGTTTACTGTTTTAACTATGCACATTCCATGTTCCCAGTCCTATTCCTGTTTAACATTGGTACATTAAAGCCATATGTTGTGGGAATTATACCGATGAGAATGCATGTCAATAATACAGTATTAAGCCAATGAAATTAGTTTTGAGTAGAAATCATTTTATACTTTATAATGCAACTATTTACCATCAAAATTACTGATTGTCAACATTCACAGTCTGATAAATTAACTATTTAACCTCTTCACTGTATTGACATGACAGAAATGAGGTTATGTGTTGCAACTTTCAAATGGGACACAACTGATTAGTATTGACATGACACCACAGAACAGCAGGAACAGCAATGGCCTTGAGCTGTTCCCAACATGTCTGTGATTGGCCGCAGCACTCATTTTTCCAATATTGCCTCTCTGTTTCTATGGTATTTGTGGCTTCCTGTTGACACAATGGGCACATTTACTGTTTGAGCATTTTCAGCATGAAGATAAACTGTATTTTTTCCTCTGAAAACATAAAGACAACACTGTTTTTTTAATTGCCCCTTTCTGGCACATGTGCAGGAATGAGCTGGGACAAGACATATGACAGCATGAATGTCTCAATACAATCACCTGCAACTAACAGCTATTTCACACAGTATATCCCTTAGTAAGTGGCGTAGATATCAGCAATCCAAGGGAGATCCTGTATGTAATCCAACAAAAAACTACTTGCACATTTTGCAATAAATAAATGAACAAAATGGAATTAAGTGCTGCCAGCATTGTCAACATAGTTGTATCTTTTCCCAGCACCAGTGAGATTACTGTGTTGTCATCAGTGTGAAAAATCCTGGCCAAATTTTCCAATTGGAATTAGCTTTCCTGTAGTGTACTTTGGGTCTAGTGGGATATAGAATATCTATAAGCAGCAAGCAGATAGTGCAACTGAAATTTACATATACACCCTTACTTCCCGCACAGAGTAACAAGAAAAAAACATGGCTTCATGAATTTAGTAATGAAATTTTCTCTGTTGGTTGCTGAAGTGTTTTTGGTTTGATAAAGTTCATTTCTGTCCATTTAAAAAATTCTCTTTGAATTGGAGGTTGCTTTATAATAAGGACTGCATTATATTCAAGTCAACATTGTATTTCATTGTGGTAAGTAAAACACTCTCATAACAACGCAAAACTAATTAAAATGTACACTGCCATTAATTAACACAAGTAAGATACTTGAAAGCAGTCCAGGGCTTTTAGCAAAATTAATCAACACAGATATCTGACCAAGATTAATGGTTTGCACCAGCAAATATTCCACCAAATTTCATTTTACCTCTCCATCACTCCTGAATCAGATATATAAAGAACAGCAGACTTGGCAAAAATGACAACTTGGATAAAACTCTTTCCTCCATTAGCTCCAGATAGTGCTTGACAGTTGCATCCAGCTGACACCCCGCTTCAGAAATCAAGCTGCAAAATTGATGAGGCCATTCGATAATGTGGGTGAGTATAATGGGAATTTGAATTAAGCGGCAGAGATCAGGATGTTAATTATCTGCTGTCAGTTTAAACTTAGAGAATTGATTGGCTGAGCAGGCCTCTGGTTGCATGTAATGGCATGCACTATCAATGAATCCACTGCCTGAACGGAAGCAATTGTACATAGTTAAGCAGTAATGAACTTATTAATTTAGAAAATTATCATAATTATTATTTAAGAGGGAAAAAATTCCATTTTCCAGATTATAAATAGTTTGCTGGTTTACCAATCACTCAAAAGTTAGTTAATTATTGAAAAGTTCATCTATAACTAATAATGGCTGACCCCTTTCAAAACGTTGAAGAAAAATCACTCAAATACAAGAGCAAACCAAAAACAAGTGCAAGATAGAAACTAAATGCAAAACATAAGAATTCAGAACCAAAATAAAGGGCTTGTTTTTATCTAAACTTAGTTCATATTTGCTTCAACAGCAATTTAGTTCAAAATCCATTGCACAACAAGAGTCAAAGTGAATGTTTATTATTTGGATGTTTAAAGAGTTCAGCAAGGTCTAATTTGACTTTTTGGCTCAGATTCAACTTATATTGAGCCAGTGATCATTATTTTGACTCTGCACCAAGTTTTGCCCAGTGAAACAACACTTGCCAAATGGGTTATGTAATATGTCAGGTCTAACAAGCCACAGTTATAGCCTCAACAAGCAGGTCTGGAGCTTCTGAAAGTTTCTCTGAGCAGACCACAGGAGCTGGAAAATAAAAAAAAAACTGACCAGAACATAAAATCATTTTTGTAGCATATATTTTGTAAACGATACATACATACAATACATTGTATATATACACATTTACATTATACATTTACTGTTTACTGTACATGTATATACTGTATACATTTACTGCATGCATACACATTTACTGTTTATCCATCACTGTGACTGGCTCTGCAAGGAGATATGGTTTTGACTCATTCTGTCTAGTTGCAATTTTCATCTATCACAACTTCTCACAGAAGTTCTTCAGTTAATAACAATATACTAATTTTAAAGGGCATAAATTCTGTACGGAAGTTTTGTGTTTGTGACAGAGTCAATCACATCACTGATGCAAGTAATTTCCATTCCAAAACTATTCCCCACTGTAAAGTTAAGACAAGGCAAACATGTAGTTATAGCACCGTATTTTGATTTGTTTTATGTTGTCCATACATTGTTTTCATCAGGTGTTAAATATGTTATATGTTTAATCAATTTTACCAGGGACTCATATGATACAGTTTCATCTATGCTACCAAAAATGTATATGCCTTAGTATGAGCATGTGCATGCACACATTCATTTCTATGTGAATAAATAACCTAAAGACATTCATTGTAATAACTGAAACTTGTAACAGATGGGGATACTGCTTGTGCTACTCTGTCTCACAGATTTTCAGAAGAAATCATAAGTGTCCATTCATATTTGGAATGCAGCCTTAGTGTGCATGTTCATGAATGCCATTTGGCTTTCACAGTAGTGATGTAAGGCAGATTTTATATTTTGTCTGAGAGTTTATCATCATTCAGTACTGTGAGTTGCTCACGTGGCATTTACAAATACACTCACTGGTGCATTTAGCTCAAAGCTTGAACCATTTCTCCAGAGCTAAACTGAGAAGTTTTATGAATGTGGGCCCAGGTGGTTTTCACCTGAACAATGTGCCTGGAGGTACCATCTCCATTTTTTAAGACTCGCTGAGCAGACAGTGCTGGAAGAAATTCAGAGCAGAGGTTGAATCCAACTGGCAGAGAAAAGCACCTGATTAGTGTGTTCAGAAAGGTTATGACACCACCTGTGGGTATTCATGACACCACATATGGATATTTACATGTGGATATTATATGTATCTTGATTTTATGGCACTTAATACAATAGTACAGTAACCTACTACCACAAAACAGTACAGTAAAAACACCTCTTGTGATTACAGAGGTGCAGAACATGGCAAAGTCAGCTAATTATAGCAGTAAGGACCCTCCTGTGAGGAATATTACAGTGTTTTATCATATTCCTCTGAACACATCCGTTATTTACTTGATTCTGGGGTTAATATTGCAATTCAAGTGTGGGATGAGATTTTTTGGGCCCCACATCTGACCTTGCTGTCTGGAGCTTGGTCTTCCACTGTCCTGTTAGATTGCTGACTGACCAGAAGTTTAGCTACAGCATGAAAGAACATTGTTTTTTTGTTTGTGATACAAACTTGTGTTTAACGTCATAGTAAAAATGTGAAGTGTGTAAAAGATTAATCGCACTTCACAACTCTATTTTGCTCCTCAGAATGTAACAGCATGAATCATTTAATGACAACTTGATGATTTACCCACCAAGCCATTGTTTCCGGGGTTTTAAAATTACAAATAAACACAGGCACACACATCCTCAACAAAATTTCCCACGAGCCCTTCCGTCTCTTTCTAGGAGAGCCATTGACATACAGATGAAACCATATAATCAACAGATTTGAGTGGTATGAAACACAATCAACAAAATTTTATTTATTGCGAATAGTTGTTTTGTGTTGAATAAACCTTTTGTTGTTCATGGGGTTTTTTTTCAAACCCATCATAGAATCACTTTGGAATCTCTTGAGATGTTACACCTCAATGATTTTGTCTTCTCCATACAGATGTATCAAATTTCTAGATTTAAAACAAAAATGAAACCTTTCATTCACTTCAAAAGTTATATTTTTCTGTATAATTGTGCTTACAGCATTGTGCTGGAACTATCACACATTGTAAGATGTAGGTGATGAGTGGTTTCTGTACATGATCAAAGCTCTATGCGCAATTGTTCTTGCAATGCGGTAGAAATGAATAGGTTATATGTATCTATTATGAGATGTATATCAGAGTGTATTCATGGATCTAATATTATATTTATATATATATTTATATTTATATTTATATTTAATTTGATATCTACGAGGCAACATTTTACACATTTACCAAACCAAAAGCAAGCAATAAGGGAGACAATGGGAGTTTAGTATATCCTTTATTGCTATGTGCTCCCCTTTACAACAAACAGCATCAGTAGTGAACACTTAAATTAAAACTAAAACATAGAAAATGCAAGCAACTACAGATGAGAAATACTGACAGGTGTCAGAGCATTAATACTCAAAAATGCACGGATAGAACTGGGGATACATAAATCATATATCCTATACAGTATATCTGTCTGAGGCTCAGGGATTGTCAATATAAAATCTAAAAAAACTAGTTTCTCTTTGAACTTTGAAAGCCTTGCATAACATTAGCAGCAATTCTTAATAGGCAGCAAGTCAACAACATTATAAAATGAGAAAAATAAAAAAATGTAACAAGCACTACGTGCTTAATTGTTAGATGAGAAGGACAACTACACACACATCTAGCTATTTTGTGTTATGCAGCCCTTGATTTAGGGGGACAACATACAAATTAATACTTTTGTTGTTTCACGAAAAATAAAAGCACCCCAACTATTACCGACTACCACTACACTTGGCTGTAAGGAAACAGCTTTGTTGTGGTTCAATGCTAATTTAACACTAAAACTGCTGTAATAAACAGCTTTCTCCGTAATCAAATTAACTCAAAATATGAGCATATTTTTGTAAACTAGTCGAATTTTACTTTGCCTGTTGAAAACATTGTCATATCTAAATTCCAGAAATTACTCTGAACTACGGTTGCTTTTTAATTACTAAAAATACAAATGGAATTGAATAAAAGAGTTGTGCTGGTAAAAAATGGCCTTCTTCAAAAATTGGCAAACTGATATTTGGTTATTATTACTGCTGGTAAATACCAGTTGATGTAGCACAAACATAAAAGGAATGTAAGCTTTTAATAAATATTTTAAGTCCTCGATCCTATATACAAGTACTATACATCAACACACAGGAGAGAGTATGAATGGTTGCACTGTGAACAAGGCTGAAACAAAAAAAATATATTATTGTTGCTATTGCAGTCAGATGCATTGTGGTTGTGATAAAAATCCTTTTAAATAAATAGCTTTCTCATTCTTTTTTTCTCAGACAAAGCATAAGACATCTTGTTCATCAATATGTTCTACATAAAGGCCTCTGTAAGTCCAGCTTTACGTACTCCATAAAAAAATCCTTCCATGTGAAAACACTTTTTGAATGCTCAAGGAGTCCATCATTTTCTTTTTTGTGTTCAATGACCATTTTTGCTAATGCATGTCTTGAAAATGCTTTCCCTTATTTTTCAGTTCTGCTCCTGTTTACGTGAGAATACAGTACCCATTGATAACAAAAATTGTATAAAAACTAAGGATTCAATAGACATGGTGGATTACGCAAAGGGGTGATAAGCTGAACATCCGTGGCACACAAACCCAGACATTTTACAGTACTGCCAGGTTTTACTGATTCCAGGCTTATCACACACTCAACGCATTCTGTTGACTTTGGTCCTAAATGTTTAGTCAGGACAATTAAAATCATTCATTAATTGTAAGTGGTATTGCAGTACACGTTCCATAAGAACACTATTTTGTCAGCATATTCTTTTGCCCATGTTAAAAAAGAAGATTGCAAAAGATTTTTCTTTGCCTGTAAATTGATTAGTAAATTGATACATGTCAGTGTTACTCTTTGTTTCATGTCCAGGAATGTATGGATGTAAGCTCTTTAGTATTTGACACACACCAAAGTGTCCTTGTAACATATATAAAATCATCAGCTTTCCTTCTTTAAAATTATACTGACATTTTACATATACATTATTTACAGGACAGCTTATAAATATCTATTTGTCAAACAAACAGTTGCGAACCAGTAACCAAAAATAGCTTGATTCGGTAATTCTATACAACTAGAACCATTTTCCTAATGAGTACCTCTGTGTCATCTCTTAGAATCGGCTGACGCGTGAACCTTGGTAACCGAGCTGTTTACAGGGACAGTTCAACTAGCCTTAGTGAGAATCTTTGGCACTTCTCCATAAACAGAAGTGATAATGGCATGTTGCTTCAGACAACTGCAGTAGGAATCTATAACACGAAAGTGAACCAGCACTTTTATCTTTTTCTCTCTCTCTCTTTCTCTCTCTTGCTCTCTTTCACAATGATGTTCTGATATAGAAAATGCAGATTGCAGCTGGATATCTACACACACAGTTCAGGTGAGGGGTGGTGGGGGAGCTTGGCTTCATCTCTCCACTTCGGAGGATGTTGCGGGCCACCGGCTCTCACGAGGCGTGTCCGCCCTGGGCGAACTGGGGTCAGGAGGCGGGCGGGCCGTCGCATTGACTCGCTTCGGAGAGGGCAAGTGGCGGGGGTCCGTCCCGAACTGACTCCTGGCACCACGGTTGATCTGAGGTGCGGCTCGCCTGCTTGTCTTGTTACTCCCGGCAGGGGGAACCGCCTTCGGGGTGGAGTTGGCCACCGTGCTTCCCGATATTGTGGCCGCCTTCAGGCTTTGACGGAGGGGTCCTCCAGACAGTGCACCTGTGCCGTTGGATAGTTCGGCGGACGACGAGGCATCTAGGAGCCAAGAGGGCAGGGCCGACCCGAATCGGGCCTCCTCAGCCCCCTCGGACAGGTACGGAGCGAGAGTGCTGCTGCGCTTGCTGCAGGACTCACAGCACAGTTTGTTGTAGCCTGGGATGGAGCAGTACCGGGCCAGAACCTCCATCTGACAGAATATGGACTTGTCACCGGTGCAGGGTTCATCTGCAAAATTGGAAACATTTCAAAAATGAAATTACACATTAATGTCATTTTTTTGTTACCTTCCTTAAAATGATATTTTTGGAAACACTGTCAGCCCATTCCCACACTCTCTCAGTCTGATTATTCAGACACATTATCACAAGTATTACCTTCCCAATATTTAATATTACTTCACAACTAAATATACACACATCATGTATGGGCTACTGCAATCAGCTGTCCAATGCAAGCTTATAACACTGTAATTTAGGCCTGTACTGTGGGTGAGTGATTAACCTGGTATACTGTGTTTGGCAGTCCTCATTTTACTGTCCTCATTACTCAACATTTTTTGTCTGTAAACTTTATTTGTGTGTGACAGTTAAATGCATAAAATGTGTGTAGAATAAAATTGCTGCACGTCAACCCAGACAGAGACGCCAAGTAAGCAAGTCAGTATAAAATAATACACATTGCAAAGTTACTGCAGCCTCACGTTCTGTGTGTGATGGAAGTTCACCAGCCTCCCCTCAGTCTGAGGCAACGGCATGTTGTGCTTCTGGATGAGCCTGTCACACCCACAGACTAAAGAGCTTAGGCTCTTCATTTGAGATAAAGCTCTCAGCTGAACCCTCCCCGCCTCCCTCTCCCCCGTTGCCCAAAGTGCTCTTTCCATTCACATCTGGAGTAACAGACTCTTCCCTCATTAGGATTAGAGGCCATTTGTTTGCCTATGTTTCTCTCGTCACACCTGAGATCTCGCTGACGAAAAGCTTCAGGAAAAATAGCTCTGTCTCGAGAGACGACTTATGTGTTTGCAGAGGAGCAGAGCACATTTTAAGAATCCATTTTGTTAGACAGGTCGTGAGTTTCCCTTCGGTTCGTGGTTATGGAACACCTCCTTGTAACATTTTAAAGATTTGCTGTGTAGAAATAAGAGCAACCTGATCTCTTGAGAGCTACAAAGCACAAAAAACAATCCCACAAATTGGATATTAAAGACAGAACCATGCATACGCAGTGTATGAAAAGTATGTGACATCATGCTGACATTACATTCTCTCACAGTAAGGGAGTATTACTAAATGTCACAAGAAGTTACATGGTGACAATGGGATTTATTACAGTGATTTAATGAAAAAAAGTCACTGCTGTATAAGTCATCCAAATTTTGCTTTTTTCATGGTGTAATGTACAATTGAAAATCCTTAATCAAAGTCAGTGTCAAACACACACTGTGCATAGCGCCATGACCTTCCCCTTATTTTGACTCATGTGTCAACCACAGGACGTCCACCCATGTAACTTTTCACTTCACAACATAACTGACCTCAGTATCCCTACCCCAGTCTCTTCAGCTTGGTCATTATCATTATTTGAGTTGTAATGTATAATTAATCTGTGCTACTAGCTGTATTCATTACCTCTACATCTATGAATATTGAATGCTGAATACGTAAAACTAACACAAAATGCTATTGTCTGTGAATATGAATAGCCAAAAATGTTCCCTAATTGTTACTGCTCTTATATTACCTAAAGCCTGATACACTGATGCATTGTCTATCCAACAGGCAGACATCAGGTGCTTTGAAGTGGGTGCTATGAATGAAATTTGTGACAGCCTTCCCAACAGGCTTTCCTGGTTGGGAAGCCTGATGCTTCCCAACCAGCAAGGAAAAAAGCCATATAATGGCTCAGCAGCTGGGTTTCATTTCTTTCAAAAGCAGAGCTACTATTTACCCTACAGTTAAATAAAGTCTCCACAGTATAGGGAGTGAAACCTGGGCATTATGATGTTGTTTAGGGATGCACAGTTTTTCTAGCATCAAGAATCTCACAACTATCATTGTATCGGCTATTTCTACATCTGTTACATCTGTACATTTTATATCTTTCCAACACTAATTGGTTTTGTGGTCCAGCCAGAATAACCCGATAGATGATATTGTCGTCTACACCCTCTTCCCACGGCATCTGCGAATGTGTCCTCCTTCACTAACAGGAACTTGTTCCACGGGATCTCCGTGAGTCAACCATGCAGATAAAAGGCTGATGTCATGGCACTGTGCAACATCAATGGCAATGGTATCATTAGGCACCTCTTTTCTCTAGACATTAATGGCCATACATACATTCCATACATGACCATTTTAGGGCCATCATCAACACAAACCCTTCAAAAACATCTGACACAAATGACACATTTTTAGTCTCGTTGCTGTTTTTTCTCTAAGGTGAGAACCCCTTTCAGGCTTTGAAACTGACCATGGTTTGAAATGCGTTTTGTTTGGAGAATGGGTTCATGGGCACTTGTGCTGGTGCATATATTTAAGAGGGGAACATGAAACTTGTAAAGGCCACATTGTCATCATTTCAGTCTTTTGTGCCCTTAGAAACCCATACTAGATCATAGTATTGATTTTCCCATAATATGTCAGCAGGCTATCTTGAAAAAGGTTGACAATATAAAACTCTAATACATTCTCTCATACATTACTACACTGTATTGATAGAAACTACTCAGTGATCTATAAAATGCAGTGATTTTCATATAAGGTGGTTCCATGATGCTTTTGTTATCAACATGTACAACCCTTTCCCTTTTTTTCCCCTTGTGACACATGCTAGTACATGGATTCTAGTCATAACAATAGAAGCTAATCATAACAAGTATGAAGACCATGTTAACCATAATGGTAGATAGTGATAATAGAGGCATTATATTTTCTGTATTGTAAGGAGCACTTCTGTCCTTGACTGTATGCTCATTGATTTCTCCCAGCTTCCAGGCTGTCTCGTTCAGGTAATCACCAGGAATGCACTCTGATTGAAAACTGCATTTTTTCAACAAGAATACGTGCAGAAAGTGAGCTGTCTCTTCTCGGTGTGGTTCTTGGGTCTCTTCTCTTAGCTTTCTCTCTGATTTTATTTTGAGCAGGGACTTTTTTTCTATTCATTTAAGCAGGAAAGCATATGCAATTCTAACAGTCCATCATGGGTTTGCTACAATCTTTTCCTTATTCATTTTCTGTTCCATCCCACCTTAGGTCAGCCTATTAGCTCTCAATCACCTTCTCTTCTTTAGGGCTCACTGTCCTTTCTCTTTGTCCATTTATCTGATTGAGTGGACAAACGTAAACCAGTCTGACCAGTCATTTTCCTGTTCTGTCTTCATTCAAAGTATATTAGTTAACAAATACTACAGCAGTTTCTATTCCAGATGTTGTGCTCCCTCTTATATGGCCATACTGCCATGCAGAGTTTCCTTCTGGCAAGTTCAGCTGGGACTCTGCCCTATTACGACTCATTTTTGGTCACCTGACTTGCTGTTCTTGAAAAAATACATTTTCATTTCATCATCATAGAAACTCTACATCTGTAATACCAGTAGTCCAATTATTCATATCTGGAGAAACTGCAAAGACAAAATTAGGCATGTGCATGGATAGATGTGAGTTTACAGATCCCATCATCCGTATCTTTAAAAATTTAACTTGAAGTTGTGTTGCTATCAAGTTGGTAAGGAAACATGGTCATGCTTTGCCAAAGAATGTTGGGAAACACTGTTTCAAAGGCAAAGTAGCCAGTGTTCAATCAGTACAGTTTAAATGTGATCAAATCAGTCCAGACACTTCCGGGTGTCACTAGAAAACCATAGACAATCGAGCAAGCCACCAACCCGATTACATCAACCAGGAAGAAGTGGCATCTTCGTTAAAGTACATCCCTTCAAGCTATCTCATGAGGATCAAACTCAAGGCAGCCAGAATAAACTCAGCTCCATCGAGAGTAAGGTCTCTCTGCACTAAGAGGCTTACCGTGGCATGGCCCAGGCCTGCATGGTCTGGAGGTTTCCGGTTTCTCTCCGTTACACTGATCTCCGATTCGGCACGTCACCGGGCGGTGCTCCACCCCCTCCCCACAGGTCACCGAGCACTGTGAAAAGCGCAATGGACAGCCTCAGTGTCTCTGGCAATCTCAAATATGCTGTCCTTCAAAAGGACCTACCTGCTAAACTTTGAGGCAGTCTTCTAACCCCTAGGATGCATTGCTGATGTTCCCTTAACCAACCCACTTAACCTGAATTGCCACAGTTAATATCCAGCTGAATAAATACAGGATATATAAGCTATGTTGGTCACTCTGGATAAGGGCAAATAAGCAAATAAATAATGCAAATACTGTGATTAATTTCTTAGCCTCAGTTATATATTGCATTGTTTCTAAGCAGAATAAGTAGCAGGAGAAAAAAGAGGGATGGTTACAGATCACTTTCAGCACAGAAGTTCTATATCTGCAATTTTTTTTTTCAGATGTAGTCATTTGCAATAAAAAAAAAACCCTGCCACTCTCATCAATATCCGTTGCTTCTACATCCACCTCTATATCAATATTTCTAAATGTTTTATGAAGCCATGGCTTAAAAAACATGACATAATGATCTTAAAACCAAGGACAAGTAACCAGCATGGGTAAAACTGTAAATCACAATGGGCTCAAGTGACCGGAACTTGATTGCGCTAGCTTTTGGGGAAGTTCTCCCCTCGTACCTCAGACCAGGCTCCGGTCCTCCACTGAGCGGGGCAGGGCACTCTGTTGCAGGGCCTCCTGCTCTCAGGTTTCTCTCCACTGCAGTACTTGCTGTGGACGGAGCGGTTGGTGCCCTCGTGCAAGAACTGCACACAGCGAACGGTGCGAATCTGATAGCCCAGGCTGCCGCACGTCTTGGTGCAGTGCTCCCAGTCTTCGGCTATCCACCTGGACACACGGTTGCGCGCGCACACACACACACACACACAAAGTAAAACCAAGGTTACCAGGACTGAAACCAAGAACTTTTTTAGACAAGACAGAAGGAGGAGAGGGGAGGGGGTGTTCAAACTGAATCCATACAGTGCATCCCCAGGGACTTAATTGTTGTTTTCTGCTTTTCTTATTTTTGTCTGCGCTTCCATTACCTGTTGAAAGAAACAGGACTATTGGCTGAAAGGGATAATTAGTGTTTGTTTTCCTGTGAATGTTGATTCTGTGATGCGGTCTACTGCACTTCTGAATGGTGCCTGTCATGGCAAAAAAAAATGATAGTGTGACTTATTTATTTTATGCTTTTTGAGTATGTGAATATCTGGACTTTTTAATTGCTTTAACTCTGTCAAATTCACAACAGAAAGCAGTAAGCAATATGAATGATTACATAGATTTATCTAAAGCAGCAGCAAGATTAGTGTGGACAGCACATCTGAATTACCTTAATTTGTTGTAATGTCAGAGTATTACATGGCCAGTAGTCTGCAACTGCAGTATCTGAAATCCTGCACGGTGACTGGGACTTAAAGGCATTGTATATTACACTAATAAATCTAGTCCTGAAATTCAGACTGCAACACAAAACAAACTGTGCCCTCTAGATTTGTAACAGTGATAACCCCCTTTTAAATAATCCAGACAATATCCTAACTGCAAGACCCTAACTGTACCATTATCTTCTACAAAACTGAAGCATTCACAACCTCAGTATACTCATGGGTAAAGGAAAATAATACAGAGCACAGATCCTTGCGTGTGACCCACTTCACTGTTATTTGGCCTGGGATCATCTGCTGATGTCCAAATGCTTAAACTGCTTGGAATAGTATTTGCGACCTTCAGATGGCTCACCTGATGGTGATCCCATGTCTATTGTATACAATTACGGTTTCATTAAATAGGTTCAATTCATTACACTTACTGGGCTCATCTGGCTTCCTACAGTACAAAAATACTAAACTGTTTCTAAGAGCTAATGAGACATAACTACTATGTTTACCCTTGTTTATTCTTGTAAAGTATAGCTAACGTCTACAAAGGTCACAGTTATTGGCAGAGGACATGTAGGGTAATAACTATGTGAAATGGCTGCAATACAAGTATTAAATAACCAGAAAAAAAAAAATAACTTTTACTGATAAATATCATCACAACATGCCTGCCACTTAACCACACGTCATCACACTGTGCAAAATGAAGGGACATGGAACAGACATAGTCTGTCATAGAGATTAAGTTGTCTACGTGACGCACGGTGATGCTACTCCTAACATGCATACTTTTACCAAGGTAGTTGTCCATCATCACAAAGCTCAGTCCCTGTGACACTGACTGACTTGTGACCACTATAGTGCAACAGTGAAACTTTTCAACATGTGTTGGTGAATAAGAAATGTTAAAACCCATTCTCCAATCACAAGCTACCAGCCAGCATAAAAAGGACTCTGTGTCAGAGTCTGATCTCTACCCCCTAGTTACCACCCCAAGTAAAAAAAGCACAATGGTTGCCTGAGTAGTGAGTAGGTATGGTGCTGACTAAGTTTAACTAGAGGTCTAGTTTTGTGGGCAACTCTGATTTTCTGCAGGTAGTGAAACACTGAAATATGTGTTTCACTACCTTCAAGAGGGACTTTGCCCTCTTGAGTGCTTCTCTCAAACACACTGACTTTAATCTCGTTCCTATCTGTTCTTTGTAGAAGTTGGCCTGAGCACCGAATACAATCAAGACCAGTGGTTCTTTTCAGTGACCAGCAGCCTCCCTTTCTTTGACAACAGGAAATAATGGACTCCTTTATGATGTGGCAGAGTGAAGCCCATCCTAATGGACCATGCTGCCCACATATTGACGTGTCCTCCACAGACCATGAACATTGGAAGCTGCCATGTGAAATGTATTCCTTTCAGAGTGACCGAGGAGAGAGTTCTATGACATCTGTTAGGAACAGAATATTGTTTGATTGTCAGTTATATTGATTTTTTCCCTCAATACATTTCAAGGCTGTTTGGTATTGCTTTGTGCATTCTGAGATACACCCTGGTTCAGAGGTTGAGGGTACATAAAAAATAGGTTTGCGCCCAATTATTGTGCAATCCAGGTTTTTATAGTCACAAGAATGGCAAAATAAAATAGAAATGGAAAACACATAAATTTGCTCGGATATTTGTTTTCCTTGACATGACCGTTTCCATGAAATGCTAAGTGACAGATGCAGCATGAAGGGCACAAAAGCAGCAGCAGCCCTCAAGTTGATGTCCCTAACTCAGGATTCTCTCTCACCCAGCCATGCGAGCACAATGAAGTCTCAGGGCATTCTTCTTTCACTCAGAACTGAATAGTAACCCTTTCTAGGAAGGGTCCTGCAAATTACATAACACCTTCATAAAAACATACTGCCTTCATAAGCACTGCATAAGCAGTTATAAGCCTCTATTTATTATCAGCACATGCCAACCAACACAAACTGATATAGGGTGCTCTACTTCAAAATCCATGCCATACGTGACATTATTGTGATATTCTCAGTTGATATGTCATGGTAAGGCTACATTTGACATGGATACATAGCACAAGCTTTTATAGTTTAGCTTTGTATCACACTTCATTTGAACCCATTCAAATTAATTATATGACAGTCGTTCTGCTGCCAGAGTGTTGTGTTTACACCGTACAATTTTGATTTCATGGATTTAACACTAAAGTTCAGAAACCTTTTTTTCAAGACACTTTTGGACTCAATTATCTAATCCCCGTTAATTCTATGCCTCTCAGCTCACACAAAATCCCAGACGCATCTACACCCTCCAGTGACAGTGACTTGCCGCGTCACTTCTCATTCTCCGCTCCCCCTCGTCATGGCCCCCCAAACCCTCTCCCCCTTCCCCCCGCCCTTTCAAGCCCACAGTCCCTAAAGTCCTGGAGAGTCGTCCGCCCTGTCCTTGCAAACCTGCCCCCGTCCCCTCGGCCCGGGGCCACAGTGTCGTCCCAGCGTCCTGTCTGTGCCTGTCTCCAAATGCACCGCCCACAGGCAACCTTTTTCCCCTCCTACCCCTACCATCGTCCATCTCAGGTCAATGTTGCACGTCCTCTGTCCCGTCACCCAGATGGGCACGCCTCCGGTGCCTCCCTCTAATTCTGCAGCCAGTCGGACTGCAGCGCTGTCCGGTCCTGCATCCACAATAGCTGGGGGCTTTGGCACCTTGTCCCATCACCATGTCTGCTCTCCTCCACAGACTCCAAGCCAAACACGTTTCCAACTATGTCTATCCCAACCTTCCCAGCCGCAACAGAATCTCAGAACAGACATCTTTATTTGCAAATATACACAATGCAATACAGACTAGAGAAAATAATATGGATTCGATGTGCTTATTGCCCTAGACTTGGTGATGGATGACAGTACGTACTATATAGACAATTGATTTGTTTTGTTTTTACAATGCAACTTGTGTAGTTTTATCTTTTACCTGATGAAGACAATGTGCTAACAGGAAATGACTGTTTCTCTGAACCACAGCACCAGAAAATCAAGCACAATAGCTGAAACCAAGGTGAAACTACTTTGCTTTGCTTTACAGCAATAGGAAGGTAAAAAGTCCTTTGTCCTTGTCCTTGTTTCTTTGAAAGGTGGAATGAATTTAACACTTCAAGACTTTACTGACAAATAAATCGTGCTCAAAGCCCTTTCCAAATCTATTTTATAATCTCTTGAACCAGAATTTGCTGATTATTCGAAACCATTTTGCATTAATTTCATTAGTGTGGTTTCCGTCCTTCATTTTTAAAAAGGTAGATTTTTACTGTCTTCTTTTTATCTGTCGACTATACATGCATCCTAGAAAAACAAACCCTGATATTCATGTTCGGGTGGTCTTCCCAATCTTGTCTTTATCATTTCACTTTCTGTGGGATGATTGTCAATCTCCTCACACAAGGTGCTTCAGGCAAGACAACACCCTATCCTGGCAGCATGGGATCTGTCTTTACGTGCATTATCTCACGTTGTATAACACCTGCAAAATTATGTCTACACCACAGTGTGCACACGCACAAACACACAAACACACACACACACACAATATATCTAATGACTTGTGTTTTTACCTTTTACCTTTTACCTTTATCTGTCTACATATTAATTTCACTTTCATTTCAGCAACAGCATTCTGGATTTATTCAAATTTGTTTTCATTCTATAGTACATTTTGTTTAAGCAGCATTTATATTATCCTTCTGAAGACAATGAAATATGACTTTTCTGGTGCATCTTTAGCAAATTAACATGAGGCTGGACATTGTAACAATGCGCAGGAGGGGGAATACTTTTACAGTGTTATGTTCTATTTGTGCTGTGTGGGAGCTGTCACTGCCTATTTGGTAGAAAGCAGTAACTTCTTGCCTCCAGTGAAGAAGCTTGAATTACCACTGTCTTTAATGAATGTGTTCCACAGTGCAGCTAAAGGAGTTGTGTCATGCTTAAGCAACATGTGCAAATTGCTATAGTTAACCAAAAAGGGACAAACAGTGCACTCAAACACATCTACCCAGAACTGAAAGACTACATATTAGTCTGTTGCTCAAGCAACTGCTGGAAGTTTAATTCCTGTGTTGTCATCATATGCTTTCCCACACATCAAGACAGCCATAGCCACACAACTATGGCAATGTTTTGCTCAACATGCATTCTATTTGCACTCTGATGCCTTTCTGCAAGGCATTTCCATTTCAGTAATAACTGAATACTACAACATGTGACATCTGTCACAAGATTACAGGCAATTGTTGGTAATTGATGAACAATGATATTACCTCATAGCCTGTAAGACAAATGTGATACAGGAACACTGAATCAGAAAATGATCAACACTGATAATGCTCAAAGATGGGTTTTATTTTGTGAAACCTATAAGGTACGTGTAGACCACACTTGCAAGATTACAACTTAGTAGCATGTCAGATAACAGAGCCATTTCCAAGAAAAGCTGTGGATGACATTTTGCATTACACCACTTTCTCTTCAACTGGCAGGAATTTAGGGACTTACACTGTTGAAAAGGCCACAGAAGCATGCCCAGGCCTCCTAACTGACTTATATAGACTAGCAAGTACCGATACATAAATGAAATAGCCTAGTTATACTGCTGATGTCAGCAAAGACATTTATAATTTGCATTTTTAGCGTTGTTCAGATAAAGCCTTGTTAAAGCTGTATTCATATTCAGATCACATGCTCATTACTAACATTATTGGTTACATTTATTCAATCCATTACTGTTATTGTCATATTATCGTTGGTAACTTCACCAATTCTTCTTGTATAACCACATGTACATATTAAGACAAGCAAAGACAAGCAAAGATAAAGCTTAACACGTGCACCCTGGGTATTAAACTGCAGGGACTGTGTTGGGTGGTAGTGACAGTAGCAATAAACATCATCTTGGATACCCTGTGTACTTTACTGCCTGAAGCAATCACATGCAAGCACTTCTACGCTTCTCAGGGAAGCAACAGGTGTGTAATTGTTTAAGTGATTAATTTCTGAAGCAAATATGAAGTTGACATCTACTGTGTATAGTGGGTTATCAAGTTCAAAATAAAAGTAATTTAGCACAGAACACTCACCAATGCTGTGAATTTGTAAGAAAAGAGTTTGTTGACACAATATTTTGAGAGGACTCTAACTCTTCCTGTCAATTGCCACATCCTAAATCCTGTTATTCTATCCTGATTTTGTAAAAATAATAATGATGAAAGTATTTATTATTAAACTAAAAAAATCACACAAAAATGCCAAGCAGTTAGTACCAACTGTCCTTAACTGCCACCCATAAGCAGTGCTCTTGGAGCAGCAAAACACATTTTTGGAGAGCTGTCAGCTTCAACTCCGTCGGACTTTCAATGAAGTTGCGGAGTTGATAAACAAAATATCACAACATCGAGGACCTGAAAAGGGGGTTTACCATCAAAATGTCACATTCAACATTAAGTGTGACAAAATCCCTTCAGGGAAGTGTCAAAATCTCAACTTCTTCTACAGCCCCCTAATCCCAAATATAAATCTCACTTAAGCCAGCTGGCAGTCTTTCTACAAGCAATTTGTACTGCTGAACCACAGGAGAACACTCTGGATTTGTGAACTTGGCTGCTTCACCGAGTTCTAGGCAAGATAATCGTGCACCTGAAATCAACCGTGATGTTTTATAGAGAGAAAGACTCCCACATGTGTGAGTTCTGAGTTTAATTATTATTACTTAATAATAATAATAATAATTATTATTATTATTATTATTAGTAGTAGTAGTAGTAGTAGTAGTAGTAGTAGTAGTAGTAGTAGTATTGTTATTAGTATTATTATATCGATATAAATTATTATTATTATTATGCTTCATGATGGAAACTGTGGCGATGTTTTTCGACCACAGCACCTCCTTACTATATACAAAAACTATTTTCAATGGCTCATTATCCTACCTAAAATGAGAGCATCAGGAGATGTCATGGACCTTGAGTTAACATTTCATCACCATAACCATCTGCAAGGTCTCCTTTTCCATCACTGAAATCTGGCAGAGATTAAAACAGTGCTTGATAAAAGCCACCCTCTGCTCTCACCCATGTCTTTTCCACATGTTGACTTTGCAATTCCACCCTCACTGGTCTGTCTAAATGTGCTTACTCAACCTAATGCTTGTTCAAATCTCAGCTGCTTGCTTGTTTGCTAACGTAAAGGTTAAGGATAATACCTACCCCGATTTCACATCAACTACACAGGGCTCTAAGCTTCAAACTGATTTCAAATTTCTTCCCAACAATCCTGATTGTTTGAAGTCATTATTAACCCTGCCACAACTCTCACCCTCTGAAACAAGGTAATGCAAACAAGGACAGGCTCAGTTCAGTTCTGTAAAGCATTAAGGTCAATTGGATTAAAAGACTAAAAATGTCTACAGACATTTAAAAATTCCCGCTCAAGATCCATCTCTTGGGACTGTTGCATGGCTTCTATTTACGAAGTGCCAGATGCCAGAGTACTTACAGAAGACCCTGTGTTCTACATTCAAGATATCCTCCCAATGGACAATGCCACAGATACAGAACTGTAAGAGCTGTAGAGCTGTAAACCAAAATATATGTGCAAAAGGGATTCATTCTCACCACAGCTTCAGTATAAAAATGCCATGCAATAAAATAAAATGTGATTAACATGTATGTTAATGTTGTAATGCTACAAATGTGAGTAGCATGCAAAATAAATGTAAGACAGCAAGAGCTTGAGGACAACGGAGCCGGAAACAGGGAGTGCTGCCTGGTGTGAATATTCAAAACTGTGAATGTCAAGGATCTAAAATCTAAAATCACAAAACCGTTTTGTCTTATTGTAATTGCTGTTATCCTTATTGCTATCATTACCCTCATCGTAATTATCATTATTAATATTATTGTATTTTAAATATCAGCTAAATGCTGTGCACATGGTCCATCCATTGTAGAATAAATGAATGCAGCGTTCCTTTTGCATACAAAGAGGTGAATAATGCTTCAGAGAAGTACTAAGACTCATAACTGTAAACATAAATGTTACACATTTCTGCTACCTGTAATATTAAACCCCTGTTTGCATTAATAAATTTACAGACGAATATTGAGACCGAAAATGAGAATGGCATTACAGCTGTATGTGCACAGGCACTGAAGGCATGATGCAATGCGATCATATCTGGCACCAGCATCACCCGCATTGTGTGTTGAGTATTAACTTCCGCTGCTGTTTCTTATCCAGCTTCCAAAGCTGGTGAGCGAGTTCAGTCTAATCTCTTATTGATCTCTCTCAAGCTTGGTCTCTGCAAGTAATAAACCCCGTAATGGAGCTCCTAAAAAAAAAGTAATTACTGCTGCTCGACAGAGATGTACAGTAACTGAATGCCCAAATGAGGAATTTGCTTTATCTTAGATTTCCACAGGGTGAAATCTAGTACTTTTGTACTTTTAATCTCCATGCAAAAATGAGATACGCAATTGTGATATCTCCAAGAAAGCTGACAAAATCGTACATTTTGGCAAAACCCATGGCATTGTAAATGTCTTTCACAGGGTAATTATCTTGAGAGTCTGTTCATTTTACAAGCTTAATCATTTCCAAGATCCAATTTCTTACTACTATGACAAAATATGTGCAGTAGACCTTAAAAATTATTGGTATGGCAAATGATAAAATAGAATGATTGAATAAAGACATAGAAATATCATACTCATACATATTTTAAATAAACGTAACTGAGTGACCTAGAAAAAAGTCATACATGGCTATAGAGCACCAGTGGAGATTTCACACTGGTTTCACTAAGGCACCTGTTAGAGGGAGTTTCTGTAGTTACTTGTCTGCTTGCAGCATCATTCGGCTACCAGTGTACCAGGGGTGAAAGACATCGAAAGTAACCCCAAGCTCTGTGTCAGCTCCACTCGTTATTATCACATTAGACATGGAGGCTCACACCAGGGCTATAATCACTCCTGATGCTGGGTATGCCTACATGAAACAGACTGTCACGCCACTGGGTAACAATGCGTCTCAGCAAATGAACTGTTAGTGTGAGCTAATTACCAGAAATTGCCCAGCCATGTGACCCATGTAAATTCTGCGTGGCTACAGACAAGCTCATCACTGTGCCACGCCGCTGCTAAAAAGGTGATGTTATGCCAGCCCTGCATCTAATGAATCAACATCAATCAAAGCACTGTGTGCAAAACATGAGGCACACATCCAACCTGGAGAGCAGCTATGGTGAATATCTAGTCAGAGTAAAGTGGTGGGCGGTAGTGTGGTGCAGGCCTTGTGACTCAACTGATTCAGCCCTCTGATGCTGCAATGCTGTGGTAGCCTTTGGAAAGGTGCTTCATATGATTTGCCTCCGTAAATACACAGCCATATGAATAGATGATCTGTAAACTGCACAACAGTGTGTGCTAAGTAAATCTACTGTAAAATATCAATCCATTGATACCCCTTCAGATACTAAGCCTAACACTTCCTTTGTGAGATGACTATAACTGAAGTTCTTGATAATTGGCACAAGTTTTTTATGTTTAACAATATATGCTTTACATGCTTGATATAAGATGACTTTACATGACATGACACAAAAATCTGAAATTTTTCGACCAGACTGTGAATTTGGTCACCATTCACCAGTGAGACTTACAGGGCACAAGGGCATCTCAGGTGATTCCATACATCACAGTGAAAAAATATATAGAGCCGTATAAAGTATGAGTAGATCAATGTCCTTGCTATGGCCCATTAAACTTCCTATTCACTTGGTACATATTATTAAATAACCCCCTGTGGTTTATTTTGAAAAACCTTTCTCTTTTTTTGAAACTTATTTCAGACTCCTCTCAGATACAGATGATGAATGACACTTGTAAGGTAAACTGCTGATTTTTTTTTCAGAGAACAGCCCTTTGAAGAACAAAGAGTAAAGAGGAAGGCAAGATCAAGCAAGGACTGTAAAAACCGACTCACTGGGGCTGCGTGCAGTCCTGCAGGTTGCACATCCTCCGGATGGGTTTGGGCTTCTTGCTGACATCACAATAGCTCCGGTGGACCATCTTGCTTTCGCCCTTTTTACGGCACCCGTACTTAGTGTATTGGAACCCTTGAATGGGATATATACAGGGGATTGCATTAGTACATGAAAGAGTACGAATAGCTGAGGTTCTCCATCAGCAAAAGCCATTACCTCCTGCACAGGGCCGAGAGCACTGTGACCAGCTTTTCAGAGCCCACTCGTAGGAGTCTTCTTGTATGACATTATTGTTGTTGATTGGCACCGAGTCCTCGTGTATAATGTACTTATACATCAGAGTAGATCTTGTCTCGTTGTCCTGCGGTATTATCTACAGAGAACATATTACATAAAAAAGGAAACATATCAAACCTCAGTACATGTTTTGAAATTCTAAATGTTGCATTTAAACAATTTCAAATCAGTATCTAGACACTCCAGAGACACATTCCAGAGGAAATATGTTCCAAAAATATTAAAAAATAAAATGATCTTACTGCTAAATATTGCTCTGTGCATTATTGCATATTAACACAAATATTTAAGTAAAGTATTACTATCTGTTCCATGTATTCTATTTTTAAACATATTTTAGGGTACATGCATAAATGGCCTGGGTCCAGTTTTGGTATGCTAGGACAAGTATTAACACTACAAAGTCAGCCAAGAAAGGTGACGATATTCTCACCTTCTTCAAAGATACTGTGTCACTGACCGTGTTGTACAAGTAAACCAGTACTCTGTGATAAACATTGCCGGTAAGATACTGGTTTCCAGTATATCAAGTTAATAATTTTCTACAAGATTTGCATGTATTTTTTAGTTGCTGCATATTTGCTATTAAGATGTGAGTGAGATGTATAGAGAGAAACATAAATGGGAGTGAGAGGGAGTGAGGGAGAGAAAGGGAGAGGGAGACAGGTATGAGGATGATACATAAGAATGATGGAGCACCAGAGAGACAGGTGGCCAGACACAAAATCCCAGAAGTCTGAGATAGGCCTCCCCACATTTGGTTTGATTTATTATTTTCTCTGTAGTATTTTAGTGTGTTGTATTATGTAGGAAACCTGAGGATGAGCAACTGGAGATTTTATTTTTACAATAAAGCATTACCTTGCATTACTATATCTACAAACCATGACAACTCCACCTTTCTGGACAATGTGTGATAATTCTTAGTAATTAATGCTTATTAATCTAACATTAGTGACACTTGCGTGAAGACAACACACAGTAAAAATTCTAATCAGCTTGCTTCCCTGCTCTAACCTGCATCTATTGATTGCTCTGTCTGACATCTGAGGAACATGGCCACCACCACTACCACACTCCAGTTCTGCTCCCAAGACTGTTCTCCTTTTTGGCCTTCATCTCTCCTGTTATTGTTCCACAAACTCCTCTGCTTATCAACATCTAACCCCCTCGCATTTGGGCCAGATGTAATAACAATGGCTTGTCTTCACTTGATTTACAATCTGCAACAGATCATTTTTTGAATGAAGAGATCTATGCAACAGTATATATTTCCCAACTCCTGCAAATACTGAGTGGTGCCAACCACTCACAGTATATTGCAGTGAATAATAAACAAATCACCTGTCAAGTGTGTCATCTGACTGTCCTGACGCTATTCCAGAGATTGATCTGTATGCCTTTTGAGAGCCTGTGGATCAGGTCTGACATATCTGTCATTTACTGTGGCTGAGACACCTCAGTCCCAGTGAACACACATCACGACTGAGAAAATCAAAGGTGATAACAACCGCTGCTTGGCAACTCCAATTTGACAGACAAGCACACTGAGGCAGGATATGAAAGGCTCCTACGTGAATCTTCCCAAGGGAAGAGAGACAAAGCCTCACCTGGGGAATTAACGCAAGGGTGCAAAACTAAAACCTTCACATGCGGATTTAGCATTGAAAAATGTGCGTACTTCACACAAAGCGGATGAAACACAAAGGCCCAGATGCATAAGACAATTTCACTTACTAATACTTAGTAACATCTGGATTTAACGTTTCGTCCTTATTTCATTACTCATGCAGCCATTTTTATAAATATTAATACTACTGACCTTCGGGGAAACATAGTGTAATGGGCAGCAGTGTCCTGTTGAGGTAAGGAGCATGGCTGATAACCCAGAGGTTTCAGGTTGGATTCCCAGATAGTCCATTGCTGCTGTACTCTTAGGAAAGGTACTAAACCTGAACTGCCTAATTGGTCTTAATGGATAACATGTAGTCTACAGTATGTAATTTGCCCTGGATAAGAATGTCTGCTGAAAATTTGTCCTGAAAATAAAAGTATGTTTTTCTTGCTTTGTTGAAATGTTTGAATGTGATATAGAAGCAGATTTACCGCATCACACCTACAGAATGAGCAACACACTTTGTGCTAGTTTCAATACAATTTAATTTGCTGAAAATATAAGGGCGTCTTCTGCTTATAAGAAAAAAAAGGAGATTTTGTAAGCAGAGGTTCATTTGGGGTCTTTCTTTTGAAATCATTATCAAGAGACTGTTTTTAGAATTCTGACTTTTAAGCAAGTCATCTTTTCAGTCTGCAATTACAACCTGCATCTGCAACAGTGTGTATTTTTTCACATGTGTATGTTCACATTCTGAGTCTACGACATTTAAAACCTGGGTATTTAAAAAAAAGGAAAAAGATTACCAGCACAACTACGGCGTCATGCAGGGGTCCATTGGTGTGGAGTGTCTCAACGTCGTCCTCGATAATGTAATCCCACTCCACGCCCAGGTCAATGAAGCTCTTTGACTTCACCTCCTCTCCCTTTCCATTCAGAATGTAATGCCCTGTTGCTTGATTCTTGATCGCTGAAATCAAAAGTGTGTTAGGAGCTGCTTTTGCCTAAAGGTCAATGTCCTCAGTGCTGGAATGTGCCAGGGCATGAAGACACACAGTTTGTCCATATCACTAAATTTATCCTCTATCTGTATCAGATTTGGAGCATTTACTAATAAAAACCTTTTCCAAACGTCAGAGACATTATCATATTGATTGGGTAAGGAGAACTTATTTCTGTCCTTGGTGATTTTTCAATGCATAATTTTATGATTTCCAATTTTACAGGTTACAGGGATAATTACTTGATATCAATCTGCATTGCTACTGAACATATGCCACTGGTGCCTATGTTTCATCCTCTCTCAGCTAAATGTAATTACACATTCTTGGTCTGTATTATGATTGAAAAATCTCATCAGATTCTATATGGTCAGCATGACTGGCATAGAGATGCGCATACTGACATAACTGCTCCATTTAGAAAAGCTTGCAGTTGAACATTAACCTCATACATAACTGAACATGGAGTGAGTCATACACAAATGTATATGTACATCTGGCAGTAACATCAATATTCAAACTTCACTTTTCAAATATCACACAACAGTACAATACGGCAAATTTCTAAGGTAAAGTAAGTACTCTAAAGCAGTATCTCTACAAAGCTACTACAGGGACTATAAAGAAGCAACAGGCTAGAAGTTTTGATCAAATATCAAAACTGAACACAAGACATGAAGTGACATGATGGATGGCTACTTCTGTGTCTGCTTGAGCCTGTTGAGGTGTCAAGAGTGGAGATGTTGTGGTGTAGGGGCAGTGTTACTAGGAAGTTGGTAAAAAGTATGGTAGAAATCAGTGAAAATGTTTGCCAGTTTTGTGAATGAAGAATAATCAGCTTTGTCATCTTAAATTACCATGGCAAGTAAAAAAACTTGCTTTGGAACAAAAGTTAAAAACTTCTGACATGATGGACATTAGTGAATTCTGTTGTGGTGAAAATTTGACAGAACGCAACACGAAATTCAAATAAAGTTACAAGCACAACATTACTTCCAAAAAATCAAGCTATAATAATATATCTAATTGCAGTCTGTGTAGAGTTGGTTTATGTTAAAGCATAGATCAATTGATTGATTTAATTAGGGTGAAGAACTGACCCAATCTGAGCAAAAAGTAGGGATTCAGGTTCATGTTCATGCAGGTAACAAAATCCACTTAGTCTTATCAGCCATACAGAGATGTATGGACAGCCATGTATCTTGAGGACAGCATTGTTTTCCACACATTGTTATATTTGCCTGGCATTGACATATTGCCTCTCTGTATCTCTGAAATCGACTGGATTGCTTTCTGTCAAACTCGATTTCCGAAAGCACACCTTATGAAATCTCCTGGTTTTTGACTTCAAGATGCACCCGTAGGACTTCCAAACACAATCAAACGGCACAAAGAACACTTCAGTCATGATGGAAGTCGATATGCGACTGGAGCCGAATGAATCACATTTCATGTGGCGCAAAATAAAGCATGCTTTGTCATATTGGCGCTAATGATGGATCGCACCCAACCTGTCATTCCAATTACAGTTTTCGGCCTCCATTAATGTGTATATTTTGCACTTTAAATCATGATTAGATGTTACCTCATATTTGCATCATATACAAAAACAGTACTGCTAATTTACTAAACCAGTAATACAGGAATTACTCTTACTCTTAACAATTAATTATGAATTGAAAACCGGTGAAATAAATGGTAACTGTACATTAGTAAGATTCAGGACTATTTTTAGTGCATTTACATTTACATTTGAATGCACTACCGCATGATAGGCACATTTATTGAAGTGTAGTGTGTTCATTACAGGCATAATCACATGCCTTCACTGGTAAGTAGGTACTACACAGAGCTACTCTGCATATGGATGAGGTGGTGGTGAGCGTTGTGCCCATCTAACAGTAAGAATTCTCAGAACATCAACCAAACTGCTGTAAGCGCTTATACACACTAAACAATAGGCCCATGTTTACCATAATTATAGAGTTCTATTCAAGGCAAAGTATCTATTTGTTGGTTCTCCTTTTCATCACAACCTATTTTTGTATTAATTATTGCCCACTTTAAGTACTGTCCAGGTGGTTGTGGTTCATATGAGGGGTCCATGAACCACAATCATATATATATGTATGTATATATATATATATATATATATATATATATATATATATATATACATACATACATACATACATATATATATGATTGTGGTTCATGGACCCCTCATATGAACCACAACCACCTGGACAGTACTTAAAGTGGGCAATAATTAATGCATGTGTGTGTGGGCTCACAATCTTCAAATCCAACGTAAGATGCCACTTACCAAGAATGTGAGGGGAAGCCTCATGCTCTTGGATGATTACATGCCTAGCACCAGGCGGGATGAGAAACATCTTAAGGTAACCTTTGCGTGTGTTTGCGTCAGCGACGAAAGCAAAGATTGGGAAAGATAATAGAAGCAGTTAGTGAGCAAAAGTAAAAAAAAATGGTTTTCTTGCAGAGGTGGACATCCTTTTACTCAGAGGGCATTTTGCTTTGCTCTACAAGCTGAGAGATCAGAGTGGACGTACTAATCTACATTAACTTTCATTGTGCAAGGTCATATCAACCTGCAAAAGAAAGTTAGAGTGCTGAAACCAGACAAAAGGTTCTTCATTCATGTATAGCAGTAGGGCAGACAAGACCAATTATTTTCTATGTTATGATGTAACATTCGCCAACTGCTTACATGTGGTCTGCTCAATTATGGGTCATTATTAAGAAGATATGTGCAGCTTCTGCTGCAAGATATGATGGCACCCACATTTGTGAACAGTCAAAATGTCCAGATCTGCCTAGGCAGATTTAGGCCGCATTGCTTTTGCTTGATGGTGTTAACTCTTGAGTAAAGGCAACAACAACTTACATAACCTGGCTGGCGCAGTGCAAACCGAGTCTATGAAAATCACTGAACGAATAAACCTTTTGTCAGATTCCATACAAGGCAAAACTGCATTAGGTACAACTGCACAAAAGCAGCAAAGCCGCCTTCTGTTTTATTCCATGGATGTCCAGCCTTCTGCAAACCTACTGAGACTCACCAAGAATATTTTTAGAATCTTCCGTTTCATTCAGATACACATTTCGAGCTCCTTTGGGCAATGAGAACGCTCCTCTTGTCTTCCCTTTAAATGAAATCAGTTTGTTATTTTTCTTTCATAATGGCTTCTTTTCCATTGACTTTAGTCATTTGCCTCTTAATGAACCCTTCTCTTCTGATAATTTGATAATTTGAACACAATAGGCTGAGTAATCTTGAGGTGACTGGTCTTAAAGAAAGAGTTGGCCAGTTTTCTTTACAGGATTAAATCACAGGGTTGCAGCCCGGGAATGGCTTAATTAATTTCCTCAGAGTCCTAATGGAGGCAATGACAGAGGTGAGCCGGGACTCTACACCTGCCTTGCCAAAACGATCTGCTTTTTATGTAGCCCCTGATAGCTGCTTGCCTGTATTGTTTTCCCATAATGCCGACGAGTACACACAAGAGACACCTGATGGGGCGGGGGGCGTTGGGGGGAATGTGAGAGATGCCTAAACATCCTAATAAAGATTAACAATGTCCGCCCACTGCTGCAGCTTTAACTCGTACACTCAGTCCAAAGATCAGGAGTCTCCTAATTGAGTGACGGCTGGAAGGAACTCAGTATCTCTTTCTGTACAGAGAGGGAATGTGTGGCAACTACTTTATTAGCGAGCGAGCAAATGGTTAGGACAGACTAACAAGTCGTCTCCAATCTGTCACAACCAATCTGTCACCGCTCGTTACTCCAGGTGCAAGACCATGTGAGCTCTGGGCCTGTGTAAATGAAGTGTATCTTTTTTCACGGTAGAAATGAAGGTCCACATGCAATCAGGTAATAACTGTGCGACTACGCAATCTGTTCTCATGTAAATCAATTCCCGGCCTTCAAAAGAATGTGCCAGAGCTGCAAAGTCTGTCTGGTTGATTTCACCGAGTCCAAACAGACATTCCAAGGAAAATGCTGAAAACTACCACTTCACTGGGTGATGAATGCAAGCAAATGGTCAGAGCCTGGAAAGTACCTCCCCCTACTCAGAACCACTTTGTGTGTGTGTGTGTGTGTGTGTGTGTGTGTGTGTGTGTTCATGCACACTGGATAGTTCTCACATTTCCAAGCTTTACAATCCGATATCAACACAATCACCCCCACTGGTTTGCAAGTGTGTGTACCCCGCTTTATGAGATACATAAAGGCTTTGAAGATGAACGTACCTGTCAATATTTAATTGACTGAATTGTGAGTGACTGTTTCATTCCATAAATATCATAAATATTTATGAAGTTGCTTTCATACAGTCAAAGGGGCAAACAGATACGTCACACTCCATTAGCTCCTAGGGATTCTGTGTTTCTTTCTTATAACCAGTTCCTCAAATTTTGTTGTTTTTTTTTTTTTTTGCTTTTTCCACTAACTCAGTCACTAACAGTCAATGAAACAGAAAACATTACTTTGGGGAGGAAAAATTTTTAAACCAGGTAACACTGGATACTTGCAGGTTCTGTTTTCCAACAAATGGATTTCCTTATGGCATCTCTTGCTTAACCTCTTCCCTGTTAAAAGAGGTAGGTGATTTTAATTAAAAAGACAGAGAGAGAAAGAGAGAAAAGGGTAAGTACCGTTTTCCACACTCATTCCATTATCCACGTGTTGCCCCTGCTTGTTATTCAGGTCTCATTCAAAAGCTATGGGAGGTGATGTTAAGTCCCAGACATTTGCCAAAAGGAAATCATCCTTTATATTGCTGTCCCTGCATCACGCGAGGGCTGCGATGCCGATCCCCTTTCAGGACCCACGGCCATTTAATGGCCGCAAATAAAATCAATTTCCCATTCACATGACAGGCTGCAATCAATCTCCACTATCACGGCCCTGGCTGCCTAAAAGCAGAATCTGTATCTGCAGCCCTGTGTGTTTGGAAAGTGCGTCCCTCCGGCACGCCACGTGGATCACCTCGGGGCGTGTTTGCATATCGCCAGAGATGTGTGCTGCTGCTGCTGCCGCTGACGGCATCTCATTTACAGAGGCATAGCATGGAAAGATCGTTACATTTCCACAACAACAACAACAACAGTGGCAGTCCGTGCTGGTGTGCTGTGCTTGACCTTAAGGAGATGTGACATGGTGAAGGATATTTGCAGGTATATACTCGAAGCCACTGGACAAGGCATATTTTTTAATAGAACTGGATAGCTAGCATCTTCAACCTGGCATATGAATTACAAATGCAGATTAACAAGCGGTTTGATTAATTGACACGCTGTTGTGTACCTGACACCTATTTCACACCGATTGCACCAGTTATAAATGATGTCCAGGAAAACAAATAGTGTTGTGTTGTGTTGATGGGGTTCTTTCATTCTAAATAGATGTAAATTGGAGTGCACGGGTGTGTAACTTTCCTCATGTATTTATTATGAGATAACTAGCCAGTCTGCACCTCCTTGACATGGGGTGCACGCCCTCCGTCTCTTTAATTTGTGAGTTAACAGCTTCAGTGACACACAGTAAATAAGCTGAGAGTGAACCTTAACACTGTGTTCCCTTGCAGGATGCCCATAGCCTGTTCCCGATTCCTCAGTCCTTATCTGAGCGATTACAAGGGTCTTTCTCATAAGCGCATACCAAATTTCAGCTTTTTGTCACCTAGAAATTACATTATGTTGCAGGAAGATAAAGGCAGCAACCTTAAGGTAAGAATTACCATCTACAAACTGAAACGAAGCAGCAGGTACAGGAGCAGCAAACTCCTCTGAAACCCATTATGCTGCTGTCTCCTCCGCACTCTTTCTGTAAGTATTCATCCAGGCTATAATGAACCATTTAGCTGAATGAATACCTGGTACAGAACTGAAAGACATTCTGCACTCTTTCCCTGTTCATGTCTGAGGACCCAGAACAAACAATTTGCACACTGGCCTTTCTTCTGATTAATCAGCTGTGGATTAAAATGGAGCAAGGGGGAAATCACTGTCAAATTACACAAAGGACATGTATGATGTCCTTTAGACATTCTGACTAAGCTGAAATGAACAGGGTCTCCTAATGGGAAATTTAACATTTTTACCATGAAGGACTGTGTCTGTGTTAGAGGTGGTCACAATGGCTCCTTCTGCCCTGTTCTTGTCTATGCATTCCCTCAAGTCTTTAATCTCAACCGTACAACTTCAACTGGTCTCAATGCTCCCTGTGCTAAAAGTCTCTGATAGCCTCAATAATAGATGGGAGAGCAGAGTTTGTAGCTGAACTGGGATGATTTAGCCAGCCAAAATGCTGACCCAACCCTTTAATCCCTTTGGTGTTTCCGAAATTAAATTACTGGTACTACAACAACAAATTTGGAAGCTCTGCACTGTCGCTTGATATTAGTGAATACTGGGAGAAACAGTTTTGACTTGGTCCAGGCCCTGGAAGATAAAACAATTCAGTCTGCAAATTCATCTTTTCAGTTAAAAAAATCAAAAACATGACAAAAAATACCTGTAATGCTGTGAGATGATCAAGCCCAGTCTACTGTCAATGATTCCAGACATGGTGTCTCATTTAAAATCTCAAGCACAAACAGCAGCGACAACAATAACTTCAACAGTGAAGTTAATTCCCTGTGTTGTTGTGGTGACACTAGGGGTCACATCTTTGCATGCCCACTGTTAATCAAGGAAAGATCTGAAACAGATTTTAGCACACATGCTAAAATTAAAGACCACAGCAAATTAGATTAAGAACCCCACCGCAGGCCAGTGAAGTACCAATGAAGTAGATGATGATCTACCCTGTCGCTGCTTTATTTGCTGATTTTAAATGAGGGAGTTCCACTTTTGTCTTTTGGTATTATTGATTGTAGACTGACCATAATCAATGCAACACTGCAACACTGAGCTGGACTGTCAGAGATCATCACTAATTACCTGCTATGTTTTCAGAGTCCATGACCACCATCTCATTACAATGGCAGACAGGTTCTCAGACCAAAAAGTAAACTCACCCTTGCCATTATGTACAGCGGCACATTAATGCACACCGCAGGGCAGCAGAAACACACTAAAGGTCATGGAGAGCATACCAAAGGAGCGGAACGTTCCAGGGTCAACGTGAAAGCCAAACACGCTGCCTTCACCACATGGTTTATTAATACGGCTTCTGCCCTTTGGATGGGGTTTGTTGTTAAAAGAGGCCTACCAGTTTTCTTGGGGGTGCGAGTGAAGGTTCCTTTAACTGTTCTGCAGTGCGAGTTGTCCCCTCCACAGACCCCGCACTTATCCTCCACTTTGTTTGAACCAATTTCTTTGTCGCAGCCCACTTTCTGCAAAAAAGAGCACAAGGCAGAAAGGCTGAGAAATGATCGCTACTTTATTTTCTTTCATCTATTTCATTATTACTTAAGGACTGACATGTCAGTTGACCCCTGAGGGTGTAGAGTACTTAAGAAGGTTGTATCTTGCAGAGCTTCCTTGGCTTGAGCAGTCATGAAAATATGGAAAAGAAAGGAGATGAGATGCTGTTTTTTTCATTGACTTCTCGAACCTGAATGTGTGTTTTACTCCACTGCATACCCTGCTGTGAAAGTTTAACTAAACATATGGAGGCAAAATGTGACCGCACTGCTAGGTACTATGCTAGTATACTCCCATATACCTCTTCTTCACTTTACACCCAGTTTCTCCACTCTTTAAATTGCATTGCAAATCTCCCAGCTGGACACATGGAATGATTTTGAAGCCTACAGTACAGTGTTTTTAAGTGGCCAGAATAACAAACTATACCATTATCTCAAATCCATACTGTCTCATTAGACAAAATCTTCTTCAAGGTCAGGACAAACAAGTAATGCCATTCTCTTATGAAATAAAGCATGTTTTATGTATAGCCATCAGCTAGTATTAGCCATTTTTTTTACTGCAGAAACCATTATTTTCAGATTTGAAATTTTATGTACTCCTAAGAACCGCCATACCTCATCCTTGAAGGTATCTGTATCCACGAAAATCATGGCAATTGATTTCAGACACAAGAGCAGTAATACTGATACACCCTATTAAACTGTTATGGCCAACTACATTACCACAGTATTCCAGTTTGCTTGATATATAATTTATATTTTACTCATGTATGGGTCATTTATTTACATTTTATGTTGCATATCTAATATTGATATTACACATGCAACAGAAATCAATTTAATTATTCTTTTATTTTGGCAATGTTGTTTACAAGAGGTTTTTCTGAACGTGAATCAAATGGTTTGTTATTGTCTGGATAATGATGCTTTACAGCTAGGCTGGAGACACAGCTATAGTATTTGTAAGTTTATAAAATGTTAGCTGCTCTCCTTCTTTGTGAATGGAAGATGCAACAACACTGGATGCCTCTGGTTATTTATTGGTGGTAACAAGAGAATTTTCCATGCAGTCTTCCTGAGCATAGACCTAACTATTTAGCATTCCCTTCATTAATCCTCGCCTCATCATATATCTGACTTGTGTGTAACACTTCTGAGATATGGGTCTTTGAGCTAAAGGACATGTTATCCATCTTGAGCCATGAGCAAAAAGGAACTGCGAACAGCACATTCGATCACTGTGTTTAATTAACATGAATCAGGTAAGTTCATTTTTCAACCTGAGAGTGAGTCTGCCTTTATCTGTTTTTTTCTCTTTTTCATTAAAATGATTGATAAGAACAATACTGCTCAGTGACATCACATGAGCATTTGTGTGACTGCTGTTTTAGCTTTGCACAGACCATATAAAGCTGCTTTTTAATGTGCATGCTAAAGTAGCTGCATGCAGCTGGCTCCTTACCACACATTCCCCCCGCACACATATGCTGTAGGGATCCTTGTACGAGCATTTCGTTCCATCATGGACAAGCTGCTTCATGTAAGCCACGTCCCCGGTTTCCTTTGATTGGCAGTACAGGTGACATCGTTTATTGGCTGGGAGAAAAAACAAGAAAAAGGACAGGTCTAACAGTAAAGTAAGGTCACCTGTCGACAAATAAACATCCCTTAAAAGTTTTCATTAGCAGCAGAGCTGCTGATGTGATGATAAAGGTCATATTGTTTGCAATATTGCTGTTCAGACGAGGAAACGACAATTGTATCCACACATGAAAAGAAAACCTGTGGGTCGCGGAATCTCACTTTTAATACCCTGAAATTAAGTAACTAAACTGAACCCGCGACACTGCGGCACAAGCAGCGCGCAAAAGCGCAGGCTTACTGGGCACGCCCTGAGGGATGTGCCTTTGTCAGCTGCATTCGGTGAGTCACGCATTGCCCACTTCCTCGGTGTCAAGCTGTGCTTTCGATTAACAGCACTGGCACGACTCAGTCTTAAAAGCGCGGCGACAGAGTGCCACAATGGGGCCCGCGCATGCCCAGCACGGCGGTGCTGAACCTGTTCCACCGAAGAAAAAGCCTCTTGATTTTCAGACACGCTAATCCACTTTACAAAAGGGCAAGTTTAAAGCACATTAAAAGGGCTTCTAGTAGAACACTCCGCTCTGAATATCTTTTCAAAGTTTAGTATTTTTGTACCATTTAATGAAGAGGTTTTGTATATTTATTTTTTTCTGTTACATCATGTTTCTGTTCATATTTCATCAGGGGGAAGAATACATGAATACAGATGGCGGACGGCAAACACAAACACACAAACACAAACACACACACACACACACACACACACACACACACACACACACACACACAAACACACACACACAAACATACATATCTATGCCCAGTGCACAGTGCAGTGTTCATGTGCTGCCAGACAGGGCCTTCGGGCCTCCCTCAGCCCGGATGACTCCTGCCTGCCCGCGCCGTCACTGCGAGTCTAAGCGCTCTCCTCTGATGGTCAGCACACAGATCCGCCGGATGCAGACAGGCGGCCCTGGCACCTACCGTCCGGGTGCTCGTAGGGCAGCCAGTGGTGCTTGGCGTTCTGGAACTCGAAGTGCGAGTTGCGCTGCTGGCACTGCTGGGCCCGGAAGTCTTCGAAGTGCTTGGGGCAGTCGTCCGTGTTGCAGAGCTGATACTCGTAGTTCACTCCGGGACAGTCCTGACCTCCATTAGAAGGTCTGGTGGGTGAATGAATCGGGTAAGTGCCCCACCCCCTTTCATTATTAACAAATAAAAGACTATAGTCTATAGTACAGACTATCTCTTTAAGCCTTTGTGCTGCTTCAGCTTCAGTCAAAGTGAATGTTGTTCTGAAATGCAATAGCTTATAGCTGCATGAGTGTACTAAAATGACAGATCACCATAAGTAATGCTTGTATGATATGGTAAGCTGTACATGGTACATTCAGACCAATAACTGGCTAAGCAAATAAATAAAATCTTGATGAGATATTTGAATCTGCAAAACACAAAAGGTTTTTCACTATTTAGAGTTATTCTCAAAATGACATAGATTAGTGCAACCAGTCGCATTTGACATTTGTCGTTTTGCTGCAAAATTAAATTTTGTGGGTATTAAATACATGTTACACTCAAGTACATAAATCTGCTCTCACACAGCGTAGCAATTCCTCAGTGAATACAAATGTAAAGAAACACTTAATGAGATTTTCATAATGATAATGTATCACTCAGTACTGCTCACATAGCTTCCTGTTTCCTGTTCATTTGGTTTCCATGAGTGCAATACCCTGACCGTTTTCTTATTGCCAAATCCCACAGTGGGTGGGAACATTAACAAAAATGAACAGCTTAATTAGCTCTTTATCTAAATACTTTCCAGATTACATGGATAAATAAAAAAGTGAGGTTTTCATTTCTCCATTGCAAGTCCCACAAGACCTCAATACCATACATTTACATTCCTCACGTTTTTTGATAATGGCTCTCGGAGATACACTTCCTGATGTTAGGCTGAATTTAAGATCTGGGTTACTTTGCCCCAGTGTGGTGCAGTTTGATTTGAGTTGAGGGGTCACATGGGAGACTCGTGGGAGCAGGGAGTAGGGAATCTGTAGGTGGCTTACGCTGGGTTATTGCACTGCCGGGTCCTGAACCGCACCCCCGTCCCGCAAGACCTGGAGCACGAGCCATATTTGGTCCAAGCACCCCAGGCGCCATCCTGCTTCAGCTGGTCGCCGTTCTTCCACATGCAGTGTCCCTTGTAGCACCACTAGGGGGCACAGCACTAACTCGGTCAGCGACACTGAGACACCAAAGAGGTTGGGACAGTCACCACGTGACGATCCTAGCCATGCCGGATTTACCTTCCCAGGTGCGCACTCCGTTCCGTCCAAGGGAGGCCCCTTCTTTGTCTTGCAGAAGTACGGATTGTCAGGGTGACTGCACCACAGCTGCTTGCAAGGGTCGAACGTGCGAAACTGGAAAAAGGGGGAAGGACAAATCGATAAATGGGGGGAAATCGATATATGGTTCACACAAAGACCCACTGGCCTGCCCACTTTTACCACCACTGATGTTTGTGTGCGGTTTGCTTTCACAGCAAAAATGACCTTTAGAATGGATTCGCATGTGGCTATTCCATAGGGACAGGAAGAGGCTCGACTAATCTGATGCAGATCTAATTGATTTTCCTTCTCTCAGTTCAGCAGGGACTTCCTCATGCTGACAATTTTCAAACAACTATGAGACAAGTCATTTTCGATGTTCCTGTGATCAATAGTGCTTTAAGCTCTAAGATGATTACATGCTCATGTATTAAACATTTTTAGAAATAACCATGTACTGTTTTTCTTTGGCAAGATTACTTTTTATTTTTAAATGTATATACGACTTGAATGATATAGGGCATATCTCCATAATATTAGGATATGTAAACTACAGTTTGAGAAGCTGCAGAGTACAAATTGTATTTTTCCATTTTGTGGATAATTGCTGGAAAGGCACATCAGGTGAATAAGTCATCAAATAACCCCCAGAGGACTTAAGTGAATGACACACTTGAAGTATAAAAACCTTTTTTTAGATGTTCCCTGCGGAGCCCAGCCATTTTCTCTTTGAATAAGATGGGCTCTACAGGTGAGAACTCGGAACATTTGGACGTCAGCCACATTCATTGCACCACTCAATGACAGAGCCGTAAGTGGACCTTTCCTTGCCTCTGGCCTGAAAACCGCCCCCCTGCGCACTTACAATATCGCCCTGCCACTGTATTGTTGCACTTGTCTTGCAGATGAGAGGGTCTCAATCTAACTGTCCGCTTTATTTTCCATATGTTTTCCTGTCACCAGGCTGTCAGTGCAGAAATCTTCTCACAGAGGTGTTGACATAACAGCAACTGAATGCTTGCACTTTGCAAGGATCATTTGTGATGCCAACCAGCAGAAAGCAATAATCAGTAGGAAGTCAGACAATGGGGCGCTTGGCAACCCCACCCCAGAATCAGTGCAGTAATGAATCCCCAGTCCTGACAGGAAGTGAGAGCTTTTGCGATGCTACTGCCTGTGACTATCAAAGATATCCATTTATATTGTTCCATTTTCTCAACTTCTGATCAACCATTACCAAAGAAAGGGAATCGCAGCATCTGCCAAACACATTTTGATCAGCAATGCGGGAGCTTGTGCGAGAGGATGATTAGCTATCATTTGCAAAATGTCAATGTTTGCACAGTAAGTACACGCAGGTAATCACATTCTCATCCCGCCTACCTAGGATGTAAGACGGGTAATTACCACGATAATACACAGACAAGCCTGCACACTGGTATGCTTCTGCAAAACATTATTGTGCAAATACGATTTGCTCTGCATTTCATTTTGTGAATTAGGGAACTTTGTAGATTGTAAGAATGATCAGTACTGAAATACAGCACTGCCTCTTAGCAGGCTACAGACCCAGCCTGTGATAACTATGTTTCTGTCATGTGGTGCCATTAATTTTTGACTCTGTTTTATAAACAGTAGTTGTGGTTGTATTTTGCCCCATATACCTGAGGATGACGCACTTGGATCAAAATGATGTCTTTTTGTACAGTAAAGGTATGTAAGGGTAGAACTTCTCTCAGAAAAGCAGATCATTTGTAGACAGGGATGGAGACAATGCTCTAACATGGACATCTGAAGAGAAGTCAATTTTCATTATCCTAAGGTAATGAAGCTTTAGAAAGCAAGATGGAGGTACTTTCACTATTAACAGTAAGTATGTATGGAAAAGTGACTGAATATCTTCATATTTGAATATCTACAAATTAAAAGGCTGTATATATATATATATATATATATATATATATGTGTGTGTGTGTGTGTGTGTGTGTGTGTGTGTATGACAGAGTGAGTGAGAGAGGGAGAAGGAGAGAGGAGAGAGAGTGAGTGTTAGGTGTGAACATACCTTATTCTACTTTATAAATTAAAAAACCTGGAAAAGTTTAAGTTAAATATACACTTCACAGGCATACTGTTGCTTGCAGCTCCCTGCTCTAACTCCCTCATGGCCCCACCTCCACTTCAGGGCCCCTGAAATGAGCTGAGAGACTCTTCAAAATAAAAAGGGTACACAAAACAGGCTGGCTGTACTTACCGACGTACAGATTTTGTATCCCACCCCAAAATCAAAGCGGCACTGCTCGTCCATTGAATAGTTAATTCCAGGGAGTTCTGGAAGCTGGGGCCAGTCATGTTTGAAGGGGTCATCCAAGAGACAGTCATAGGAGCTGGTAGGTACAGTGAGAACACATTGTAGAAAGATCAGAGTTGTGAATAACTTTGAAAGACATACATAAATACATACAAAAAAACTAAAAGTAAGCGTTCAACACTGAATCAGATTCAAACAAGGCATACGGATCAAAACAGACGTTGTCATTTATCTGTATGTTATTTAACAGTCTGCACATAAAACATATGCACACCTGTCAAGGTATAATATTGTTTTAACATGTCTGCCATTTGTTTTCTACAAAATATTTCCATTTAATGAATAATTTAATAAATCCTGCTATTCTATAAAATCATACATCAAACAATCTTTCTTTTTTGCCCCCGTTATGGTGACATACAGACAAGTTAATTTATAGAACAGTCTTCTGAACCAAAGAAATCTGATCAAAGATGAAAATCCCAGCAGTTCACATAAATATTTCCTATATGTAAGGTTGACTAAGGACACTGCTAATAACACCATACAGACAGACTGCCTCAAGTGATCATCAGTGTACTGTTGTTTCTGATTTTCCATTTTTAAACTTTAATCACACAGTAAATGTGCACCTGGTGTGTAAGCTAAACAGCCAGAAAGGTTAGCAATGGCATGAAAAAATATTACTTGTTGTTCAGGGCCAAACTATAGACAGTGCAAGGCATAAATAATCCACTGAAATACACTAAAACTTTTAACAAGATAGATGCTGATACCTTCTGTTGAAATCATGTCTGCTTTTCTGTATTAGGGCAGAATAACTGCTTGGTGTTTGGGAAAAAAACTTCTCTCTTATTAGCATGAAATAAATAAGAGCGCACTACTAATTGTCAGCTTAGATGGAAACCTTGATTTAAAACATTGGAACATGCTGTTCTTTCACTGTTCCACTTACTCCTCTAAAAATATACCGTACATGGTTACCCTTGGGGAACACATATGCTGATGCATATGAACTGTTACGTCAATAACAGCGCATTGAGCTGAGAGAGTATTCAATAATGACGTGCAAGTCATCTAAATGTAAGTGCAAATATGAATCAAACAAAACCGCACCCCCACTTGAGGGAAACAGATCCCTTTGTTCAGCGGTTTTTTTCTTCAGAATTCTGAGACAGGTTAATGATGGGGCCATCTCGCTCTCAGCATCCCTTCAGCGTTAGAGATACGAACCCTCCACACTTTCAGTACATTTTACATTAAAATCCTTCATGGGCATCCTTCACAGAAAACAGTCAGACTTTGGGATATTCTGGAGTCAAAAGTCAGCTGAGCTCCTCACATTGAGAGGCACCCCAACGAACTTTACATCTGCCAATTCCATCAAAATGCCACGGTCATCCAAATCAAACCCACGACACCCCATTGATCAGTGCATTTTTAATGTCATTGTGACATGCAGACTCTGAAATGGACTATTCCATGTCATGTGCACTATTAATTAAGTTTTGTTTGTTTTTTCATGTTGACATTATGATTTTGCTTGTCATTTTATTTTGAGCTGAGGTCACAGTATGAGTGAAAATAAGGCATATCTGGAAATGCTCTTCTGTGCTTTGAATTTTGTCAAACGTCAAAACAAAACAGCAGTAGCAAACGGTCACGTCAAAGCAGGCAACGTCCAGTTGTGTAAGGTTAAAGAAAGCTTATGGTGCTAAGCTGTGTCTAAGCAAGACGTCTTTCAAAAGCTCAAATCTTCCTCTGTCAAAATCTTTCACGAAAGCTCCTGGCTTTCTCGATAGTATTGTGAACCTCAGAGGGCCCAAAAATCTGAAACTGTGTTGTTTCCACGACAGTACAAACAAGAAGCTCCGAAAACATTTTCGCCATCCACCTTTGAGAACTTACTGTATGTATCTGCGCAGCTCCTGCCCACTGCACATGGACCAGTGGTACCGGTGGAAGGCCGCCTGCACCAGAGGGGCCATCACGCTTCCCATGGCCGTCTCGTCCCCGCAGCGGTTCCCCTGCCCGTCGTGTTCCATGCCCAGCCTATCAGAGACGAGGCAGGCTCATTCAGATAAATGTGATCTTTCACTCTGCATTCTGTCCCACCGGCAAACACATCAGTCATGCCAGCGGGGTCATGGGAACTATGGAGGGCAAAAGTGGAGTTATTTCAGTCTCTGGCCAAAAACAGTTCCTTTAGAGAATCTTCTCAGTGGCAGAACACATATCACCTTCTTGAATGTTTTTGTACAGCATCAACGTGTCAATTGTATTAAATTGTGATTAATTTAAAAATAAATACCGCATTATTTTGTGCAATGAATCACAGCTCATTCTTGATATCCACAGCTAATAGCTACCAGTTTTGGTGTGAGTGTAAGTGAGGTGCTGTGCCAGGCCCTTCTGTGGTGAAGGCTGAATACAGCTGATCGAGAAAAACACACAAAACCCTGCTTCTGTCCCAGGTTCAGTATTACCAATGAACAACTAGTTCTCACCACATCCTTATGTGTGAAAGCCTTATTCTGCTAAAAATTGAGCTTCCAAAAATGCCTGTATGTGGTACTTCACTGCAAGCCCACAAAAAAGTGACATTCAATGACGGAACATGCTACTGCCCTAGCAAAATGTGTTATAAAACATAAGCCTTCCTTTCATTCTTTTAAAGGCTTTTTAAATGACTTTTTTGACCTTGTAACATCATTATTAAATTAATAATAACCATTAATAAACAATATTTTGGTCCTGTTCAAAATTGGGACAGCACGTCTGCTGCTTGACTTTGTTATTCACTTCATCATGCAATCTATCCTGTAAATTGTGACAGATTTTTTTAACCGTATGACAGCGAGGAAATAAGAGATTTAGTGTAAGATTCTATGGTACTGATTGCTTTGAACAGGGCTCCGTCGCAGGATCCTGGGTAAATTCTCGCTCTGGATCAATGACACGTGTCAAATCCCCAATAATCAAAGACGATTCCTGGACAGTTAGATTGTGCACGTACGGAAGCCCACCAAACAAGGTATTGAATCTATTTACAGGCAACCTGATGTATTGTATTTTCCATGGTTTTATTTATTTATTTTTATTCTATTTTTGACCAAACATAAGAAACTCCTCTGCAGTGCTGCGACTGTGTCACAGAACAGATTGATGTGCTCTCAAACCTGAAGAAAAAGTGGAAGGAAACAACATTAAAAACTGGAACTAATTCGCTGCCCTCTGGGTTGGTAGGAGCCTGAAAACAACTTCTGTTTCTAACAGCTTGATGATTCTCTCAAGGCTCACAATAAATTGGAAGTGATTTTCAGGCAAACCGACATGGACCAAATGAGAGCCAGACATACGTACTTTTCAAAGTGACAAGAGCACTCTGTTACCCTGATGGTGTTTTGCGCCATTCTCCATCCGTCCTGCGCCAAAAGGCAGACGAGCCAGGCCACAGCGGTGAAAAATTGGAGGCTCGCAACGGGGAGCGAAACCTCCGAAGCATAAATCTTACGGTTTTTTGGGGGCTCCGGAGGGGCAGATACGAGGACACTGGCACGTCCCGAGGATCCCCGGTGCCATTTAACATCAGGATCATTGCAAAAGTCCTGAAGAAGCACTTTGTGCCTTGAAACAATGATGACTGTAATCAGCGCAGATGAAAGTATTCATTACGGGCAGCGTACAATTTGCATTCCTGCGAGCGGTGATAACCTTGAGTGCTGCTCGCCGTCCTCTCTCTCGATCCGAAGAGTAGCCGGGTTACGCAACGCGTGCACCCAAACGCGTACACACACACACACACACACACAGTCTCTCGAGGGATACCTACACATGTCCCGTCTCGTGGGCCACTACGAAGGCGGAGGAGAAGCCATCTTCGTGGTTGAGGGTGCAGCTCCGGACGGGGTGGCACATTCCTGTCACCGGGGCGTACCCTGCAATCACAGAGAGAGAGAGAGAGAGGTGCCATTGGTTCACAGCTGCTCATCTTGTCACAGCAATGCCCACCGTTCCCGCTTGTCCTCTGTTTTGACAGCTGGATCCAGTCCTCAAAATCATCTTCAATTAGTCACCGCTGTTTGTTCTATTTCACACTGACTGACGCCGATCACACAGCGGAATCCCAACCTAGCTGTCTGCTACAATTATGTCACGTTGCTGGGAAATGGATTCTCTCAGTTATTCTTCTGCATAAGAATAACATAATTTATGTCATTGTTTTTCAATAAAAAGGGAAAGGGTTTTTTTTTTAGAAAATGGCAAGAAATGCCAATTGAATAATGAAATCCACACACATAATGAAATGCTAACATGAGCACTTCAAAAGCCACCTGACAGCATGCAGCCAGGACCATATCGAAATGTGTTCTGTACTGCGCCGCACTGACTGAGCCCGTATCTAATAGGAGATGGTCAACAGATGGGGGCCTGCAATGGGGAGAGTGAAGGAACAAAATCCACCCCAGGTTTAGACAGCTGGTTGACAATCCCCCTCTCGCCCTCTTCATCTGCCGCCGATTTTGACATTCAGGAGAAATTATATTAAATATCAGATTGCATTATCAAACCCTCCCCTCAACCTCTCAGTGGCAGTCACACAGAACTAACATGGCGTCTTTCGCTGTCTGAGATGTCCGGGAGGCAGCCCACGGAGCAGCGCGGTGAACTTCCACCGCTCCTGCACATCACGCCCAGGCACAGTTTAAATTAACAGAATAACACCCCTTCCCGACGGGGTCTCTCGGGTCACCCCTGAAACCATGGGAACACATTGCCTTTGTGAACCGGTAATGATGCTCTGTTGTCAGGGGACCGGAGAGTGTGAAAGTTAGTGCCAGGCCTCCAGCAAGTCCTGTGCTGTGCTTGGCAGCCGTGATTGACATCTCTACACTCTGCTCCTGGGACTACCCCTCAGGAGAGACATAATGGTGTCTTATGTTGCCATTGAGGTATGCTTCAGGTCCATTTTTCCCCCCTTTAAACGTAAGGGAATACTAAATTTGGCACTACTAAATCTGAGCTACTTTGGAAACAACTGTCTTGCAGGGAAGATGTTTTTAGATTCACCTTGGGTTCACATCACATTGATTTCTTTCGCTTTATTTCCATCTCTGATAAAAATCTGACAAATTTTATTTATAAAGGCTATTCTTCTCTGTAAAATAGCATAATGCTAACAAAACAGGAAGAGAATTACATGTGGCCTCTATAACAGTAAATCTTCGATAAACACCCCATGTATTGTCCTTTTTCGACTTCTTAAGAATGAGTGCATTTGAAGTCCTGTCACAGTAGGATGGCTTTACAGCCATTCTATTATTGCTTCAATATACCCTTCAATTGGAACACTAATAGGAGCAAAGATACAGAATTGTGATAACAGGATCATTTTCTCATTCTTCTCTGGGGATTAGATTGCTGGAGTACCTTAAGTACAATGCTGCACATCATTCCTGAGGATCAAATTGTTGTCAGAGACAGAATATAAATTTAATATAGATGTTACGGAATTTACTTCAAAAAGGTTTTTACAGGGCAATCCAAGCCTGGTCTAGAATTACTTATGCCATTTTATTGCTGGTTATTCACAGGGTATATGTCTGCACCCAGATCACAGACAGCATGTATCAGCACTAGTATCATTATCAAAGGATTGTCAAACATGACCCTCAAAACTCCAGCTATTAGGAACTGAATATGCAGAATAAACACTGGCCAGATACCGTGACAATTTTTGGAGGGTGCAATATAGGAAGCCAGGGCCTTTGTATTGCTGAAACTAGTAATGGTGACTAATGTTATCTGGGACCAGACCTGCTGTGCCACATGTTGACAAAGTGTTTTAATTGAATAATTCCTTCAACACTCATACAAAACAAAATTCCCCCAGCTGCAAGACTCCGTCTAAGGCCCCAGGAGTTCAGCGTTACATTTTTTTTCATGCTTCCAATGCATCATTACACTATTTTTTGTTGTTGTTTTTGTTCTGCTGTGCTTTTCTAGTAACATAATTTTCTCAATTTTACAACAAACATATTTTCTGAAAGGATGCCTCTTGGAGGTGTCAGAACTGAGGGTGGAATCCTTTCTTTGGCAGAAAATGATCAAATCAGCAGAGCAGGGACTGGGAGAGTTTCCAAGTTTAGTCTGTGCAACACAGACAACGGTACTGACCAACCTACAAGCATGTGGGTGAAGGCTGACCAAATCCTCCAGGAAACATATGGGTGTATTAGTACACCTTCTACATTACATGACGTTACGTTTGCTTAGCAGACAACTTTTATCTAGGGTTAATTACACAGGTATCTCATCCAGAGCAATGTCACATAGGTTACATTGTTACGTGCTTTTGTTGCATTCGTATTGCTGGATATTTACTGAAGCAATTAAGGTCAGCTATTGCTCCCAAGGGTATAACAGCAGTGCCCAATCCCAGTAATCCAATCTGCAGCCTTTTACAAGCCCTGCTCCTTACCATTACTCATTGCCCCTACCTTGCATGCCGGTGGGCCCGAAGCCCTGGCGGGTCAGGAAGATGGCGTGGTCATGGTGCTCGGAATGCTCCGGGTCAGCCTTCTGCTGGACGAACGCCCAGCGACAGACATTCTCCAGGCTCCGCGAGGGGTTCCCCCTCTCTATGAGACTGATGGACTAGCAAGACAGCCAACACAAGCGGTATTAGGCCTCAGTTTCCATCCCAATTTGGAATCACCAACTGCCTACTAGCCTCATTGCACTGAGACATCCCATGCACTCACACAAGAGCACTACAGTGAATTAAGCATTAACTGGGGGTGGGGCGCGACTTCCCTGACATCACCCTGCAGGTACCCCAGGAGCCATAGGATGCCTGAAAACAACGAGATAAGGAAACTCCTGCTGACATGCCCACCCCTATCTGTTCTGCCACTGTGGACTCACAGTCATCCTTGCTGGGATCTAACCCAAGCCATAGGATTTAGGAGGAGAGGAACACCTTAATCACTGAGCCACTTGGGAGGCCTGTCTTTGGCTTGCTAAGGCACCCAAGTTACAGATGCGTGACATAGTCATACGTCTGTAAAAGGTTTATAACATATTGTCACTTTTGAAATGAACACTGGACAAATGAACTTAACAATTGTTCTTTAACACACATATCTGATTTAAAAATTTATATTAACTTTTCTTCCTCTAACAAAACTTAGAAGGTGTTTTAAAGTAAATCCAGGAAAAGTAATTGATATTGTACTTAATCACTTGGTGCCCCCAACCAAATGCTTCACGTGGAATTTATTTTCCCATAGAATCCCCCTAGGTGCCTGTTAATAGCTATGCGAAGAAGTAGTCTAAGGCAGTTCAATCAGTGCAGTGAAGGCACACTCTTACATAAGATTAGACTAGATTCAACTTTATTGTCATTGTGCAGAGTACAGGTACAAAGCCAATGAAATGCAGTTTGCAGTTTGCATCAAACCAGAAGTGCAAAAAAATAGCATTATTTACAGAAAGTGCAGCTAAGAGTAATTACTCCAGTATGTTATATTTTACAGTATGTGCATAAGGACCTCACCTTTGCGTATCCAAGCATGATCATCCTCACAAGGACCACATTGATGTGGACACCCAGTGAGTCATCATGATAAATTTCATTCACCTGAAAAACACACAATTAAGAAGGCATGAGGCATGAGTCACACATTGAAAAAATAAATACCCCCATCATTACAGCGACACACAAGACAAGTCCATGAATTTTTCGCATGATGTTATTGATTACTAATTCCTCTTGCTCCCACAAATGGTGAGATCCAAGGTAAAATATGTGTTCAGGGTCCAAATTCTATCCAAGACATATAATGTTTTTTTTTCCCTCCTCCTCCCCCTTTATGTATTACGGCTACGATTTGATTGTTGAATGGCTGACAGGGTAATGACGCCATGTTTCCTTGCAAAATATGAACGTGGAATGCGGAATGTGGTTGAGTCATACAGGCTTTGTTTCAAATGATGCGTGACGGTCAGGTCAGTCAGTCTGAGAGTCTGATTGAAAAAAAAAAATTAAAATGAGACAAGCCCCATGCAGAGGGTCTCCTAATTCACTGAAAACAGGTTGTTTGAATATAATTTTGAACATAATCCACTCTTTTCAGGGAGCTTAAGAAGCACATTGATCAGAATGCTGGGAAGCTTTTACACACTGAGACGGGTCAGAGCATTTGAATGGATGACTAAAGTGTCTACAAGTGACACTGCATTAATGGATGGCCACTTAACAGGACTCAGGGTCGTTAACATCACAGTGGGGGTGGCCATAAAGGCCAGGTTGTTTTTCCCACGTGCATGGGGCCGAGAGCAACAGTAGTGTGTTATAGCGGTGAGGGCACCAGGCTCTCAACCCTGCACATGTGGATTTAACATCTGATAGCACTCCTGCAATCCCTCAAGAAGATGTCTTACCTGATACACAATGTGAACAATAAACTCAAAGAAAATGCACAATATAAAAATACAAGACAAAAATAAGGTCATAATCCTCCCCCAAACTATAACATTTTTTACATGACCCTCCCCTCAGCCATTAAAAATCACATTACTGCCTACCACGATGCAAATACTAGGGAAAAAAAAAAAAATCATACAGGTCTACATGTCATACAGGTCTACATGTCATCGAATGAAACAAATGCATATTTACCATGCTTTTCAGAAAACAGGAGGGAAAAATTATATGATGACATTCACATCCTGATCAAGCCCCAACCCCATCTCCCAGAACCAATAAATACTGTATAGTCCCTAACTATTGCAATTTGTTCCAGATAAAATTGTCTGGTGGGGAAATGGATGATGACTCAAATAAAAGAAGTACGTTTGGGCGACATTACTGAGATATTCATTCACAGTTCACACTCTGATCCACAACACCATGCTGGTCATTTCATTTCTGTTGTTAATATAATGCATGCCTTCCAAGCAAAGTGCAAATAAGAAAACTTAAAACTGAGGCTGACTGCAGACGCCAGGAGAGTGCATTTCTGTTATGCTCTCAACATTGATTCAGTGAGTTCTTCTCATGCTTACTTGCCTCATTACCCATCGTTTATTCACATGGACAGAGGAGAACCTGGACAAAGAACCCGAGGCAAAAAATGATTCACCACCATTTCCAATTAAGAAATGTATGCTATGTGAAGTACCCATCTGCCTCTTGAAATTTGTGTACACAGGAAACAGAATAAATATATGACTCCCAGTGGTAGAGCAAGTGAACATACCCTCACAAAAAAACAAAAAAAAAACTTGATAACATCCACTTTCTCTTCAGAACAAGAGGGCTTACACAGTCTACTGCAACTGTGCCCAGCTGAGCTGTAATCTACACAGATGGTACTGAAGTCCACACTAGGCAAAAAAAGAAAAAAAAACAGTCAGGTCGTGTGTTGTGTGTATGAAGCCCACATCTGTACTCTATTTGTTTTGTGATCTGTTCCATTGTAAATACTGCGGTTGGTGTACACGTGTATTAATGCGATCCTTCAAGGCGAAAGTAAAACAATACCACATGTTTCTTCACTAGAGAGAGGAGTATCACCCAGAACGGTCCTTACCATTCCTACCATTCAAAGCCCACTGCTTTCCATGGCTAAGGAAGACGCAGTAATATTGCCGAGCCAACAAGGCCCTCCTGTGAACCTTTCATGGAGACTGAATAAATTACCCGCTTATGTCATTGCAGGCCCTCTTTGCTGTCAATGTTTGGCAGCAAAAAGACATACTGAGAGACTGCTGACCTACCCCTGACCTATCATATAAGCAATGTAGGCTATGCCTTCAGCTGGAGTCAAAATCACAAATTATAGCCTTGTTACATGGAAGAACACGCACACAGGTCACAAGAGGTCAAAACAAGCTTAATGAAGAATGCTTGTTGTCATTGTTTTATTTTTCAAAAATATTTTTTCTTAAGTTGTTTGGACATGCCCTCTTACTACTGCCAAAGCTGATAGGCATTACTGTACATGTTACGAGTACCAAGGCTATTTCCCACTAAAATTACAAAAACATTGCTCTTTGTTAAGAACAAACTCAATCCCCAACTTCTTTATACTGCTGAAAGCACAGAATTTCAGGCTGAGTGCTGACAGCAATTTCTTCCCCTTCATAACAGACAAATATGATAGAAGGACATCCTAGCATACTTTTGACACGTCCATTAACTACTTCCTTGCATTGTCAGCAGATTTGACAGGACAACTCTTGACACATGATATCTATTGTGCTTTGAAGTGAGCACGCAGATTCTGCCATCAGATTATATTTTTAGCAAACACAGTTTTTTTGGGAAGGGGGGCAATAAGATACCATCATTACTGAGATGCCTGATGAAATTCAGCGAAGAGCACGCATCTAGCAAAACTGGGGAACTTGAAAAGTCAGCTCATGGTTCATGGGTTAGTGAAAATAAGGCCCAGATTCAACAGTTTGAATAAATATAACATTACAAGGCGCTTTCTCCTATTACTTAAATTGCCATATTAAGTAAGCATTAGTTGCTTTCAGTTTTTCTGTGTTTCTTGCATTACAACCTCTTTTGCGAATATCAAACACGGCAGTAATCAATATTGTGGAGGGAATTAAGTATCAAAAAAAGCAAGTGTACAAAATGCCTATTTGCTATTAATTGGACAAATATGGCCCGGATCAGCAGACATGATGTCCGAGCTCTTATGCCACTTATTTAGCAGAGGCATTTAGAGTTACGAAATAAATATTTCTAATAATTAAACACATCTTCTTTTACACCACAATGTACAGACTACACCCTGAAATCTGACATCTCAGTTCTATGAAACATTTTTTCTGCTTGTTGGATTAGATTTCTACTTATTAAGTCCCAGGTAACCCAGGGTGTAGAGGTTTATGGTTATAGCCTGTTGACACCATTAACATTGTGACCAATCTTCTGTGGCCGTTACTAATTAAAACGGGTAATGTCTGACTTCCAGCAGACTAATACTAACGAAATCATTAAATAAATTAGATACTGAAGTAACACTTGCTAAATCTTGTTATTCAAAGTTAAGCACAGAGAGCTTTGCTAATTCAATCTCTGCCTTAAGAGTACTCTTTTGCTGACAGTGTGTCGTGAAGGGTGAGAGGGCTGGGGTTCAGGGACTCCCGCAGTGGGGTTCACTGGGTAATTTGCTATGGGGACGATGAGAGGTGTACCCGGGCAGATGATTAGATTGTTCAGTGGCACATGAACGCAGATTGCCTTCGTCCTCTGCATATTCACTTATTTTGACATCTTTCAGCCTGGTGAAATTTAGTCTCCTATGGCCTCTAGGGGTTAAAAATAGCAGGGATGTTTTAGTGTGGATGGCTGGTTGCTTAGAAATATGAGCTCCTGTAATAAGAATGTAATCGTCAGGGCTCAATCTACTGTAACCGCTATGCGGTTTGATCATAAGTTTCACCAACAAATTTAAGCAAGTGTTAAGTCATAGTCATCATTGTAACATTGCTGTTGTCACTTTCAGAAATAGCCAAACTTTCAGAAAGACTTTTTTGTCTTTTCACTCAAAGAACAGATCACATTGTTCTTACATTTAATCTGAACCCATCTATCATGGCCTGGCAGGACTTGATAGATCTGGCCTGGAAACTTAATAATTTCATTTCTTTTTTAATTACATTTTTAAAGCAGGCATGAAATCATTATAAACACATCTATAGGCAACTAATTATTGTAATACATTATAATAAATTGAAAATTATGCCAATTAGTTCTAATACTTCTCAGGCAAGTCCTGTTTTTTTCTAAAGTTATTCATAAATAAAGGTTGCTGTGGGCTGGTTTCAGTGAGGGAATGATTACTAAGAAAAACAATAATATGAAAATATAAAAGAATGAAGCCAAAATCACTGGTTGGAAATCGTAACAGATTCACTATCCCTAAACAGGGAAATCCAGTAGGGACATCTACTGGGGGAACTTGTGCATAGCTGAAAAAAGTAAAACAATTCAAAGAGCTCTGTAAAACAAGCCATCTGGTTATCAGGGCCCGCATTACAGGGCAAACAAGTAAGTCTCCTGTTTCTTTTAACACACATTCACAAGCAGGAGAACAGTTGCTGTATATACAAAGAAGCTCTACCCTAAAGGGATAAGAACAAAAGAATGACACTGTTTTAATATTCCTGAAACAACAAAGTGCAGGGAAAATGACAGAGGGGTTTAAACGCTTTTGATGTCCTCACAGTACTGGTATTCAAAAAATATTTGACCAAAAAACTTTTCAACCTGTAACAAACCGATAGTTTAATTAATTACTCTCTGTTGCCAAAATGTGCTCTTTATTGATTTCAGAGATAATTAATGTTGATTTTCCTACGAATGCACTCTCTATGACTTTTGGTTGAATGAGCAATTTCAACTGTATTTACTTTGGGACACAGCTCAAAAGTCAAAAGTTAGGTATGTTTCTGAAAAACTTCAAAAGCCATTTGCTGCCAACAGTAGTATTACTACATAATAATGTCATTCTATTAAAACATTTTCAGATGACTACACACCGCATGCAGACCAAGTTAACAGCATCAATTTAATTGGCAATTTTAATCACAATTTTAAGACACTTTCATTAGTGTTCCTACTTTCAACTGCAGTCAGTAAAATATCTAGCAGTTGAAGGTAAAGACAAATGCAAAGCTCAGAATTCCCTTTCTCGACATACAAATTGGAAGGCAGTGATTGTATTTAAAAAAAATTACAAGAATTTATTATATATAAATCATACATACAGAATATATATATCAGAATACAACTACTAAGATTGTTGGGTTACACTTTCTGTATTTCCATTGCAGTTCAATGTGTTTGTGTGTAATATAGTTTAGCCTTTTCTTTCAGGCTCCAGATGGGCTGTATGCTGTTATAACTCTGCCTTTCTGTCTTTCCTCCCATGTGGGTACTTCCAATACCACAGAAGATAGCCAACATGGTAGGGCTCTTGACAAATGGTGTCGCATATGGTCAACTTTAATCCTCATGTAAGGGTAATCTATCAACGTCGAACTCAAGAAATGGCTGGCATTAAATGCTGTCAGCTGCAATCTACCGCCTGTGCTTTTCTTGGCACAAACAGTGCTTGTTAGCTTGTTAGCATTTAACATTGTACTCAGTATCAACTGAGCTTGTACCTGAAAGCAGCAAACACAATTATGCATAGCAGCAGACCTTTGATCAGAATACAGCAGGTTTTGGCTCAGTTCTGGCCTCCCATTAGGAAGATATACAGTGTGAACTAATGAGGCCCTCACATGGCACTTGCCATACCAGAGTCCCCGCGGCAGAGAGCCGTACTCACGATATTCATGAGGGTCAGCAGGTAGTTCTGAACGTGTTCTTTCCCGTGGAATCGCACGACGGAGTCGTCCACCCCCAGGAGTACCTCGATGTTGTAGTCATCATCGCCGGCATGCCTGCGCTTCCGCACCGTTTGGTTCACCTGCTCGGCAATGCTGTGCAAGGCTCCCGAGACGTCCAGCTCTGGATCTGAGGGACCAGCGAACAAGACAAGGCGATCAGTGAGCCATGAAAGGATGTCATCATCTCACATCTCACAAGGCTCATTCTGCAGCCCAAAAAAAAAAAAAACAGCAAAAATCCAAACAGAAATGCACCTTTATTCAGACCAGTGACTGGAGCTGGATATACAAATCATTAAGAATCAACCATTCAGAATTTTTTTTACACACATAAAATATTAGTAAAACAAAGTTTTATGATCAATTTTTTAGAATTTCATCTTAGTTCTGTAGTCACTTATGCCCTGCAACATATGAGCAAATGCTGTTTTTTTCTCAGTTTACATGTTAAACGATATAAGAGGACAAGCCTCTCCCACACAACTCCTGCACTGATGAAATGCACCGCAGACAGAAATATGGCTGCCACTTCACTCTCCTCAAGCCTACAGTATGGGGATTGTGAGGCGAATTCCTCCAGTCCTCCGTCTCGTCATGACACAGGCATTCTTGTGCGCCCCCGCTCCCCAGAAGGTAAATATGGTCTCGGAGGTCCCACTTCAAAGACCCAGGGCTTCCCTCTGACTCCCTCAAGCCTCCCAGTGTGTCCCGTGCCGGAGGCTGGGCCCAGGGCGGCACCGCACCCCCTTCCCCCTCCCAGGGCATTCAGCCCTGGAATGGCAGCGTAAACATCGCATACACGTGGCAACGGCAGGACCTGGCCCTGCTTCTAAAAATGACATCTGCTCACAGGAGCCACCAGACTCATCTCCAGTGGAAATCTACCAGTGATGTAATGTCACAGAGCAAACTTTTAATCGCTTCACTAGCTTTAAAGTCAGACTTCTATGGCCTCACCTTCAAAAGATGTGAAATAAAAGAAAAATTTAAAATACAACTCTATGTGTGTGTGTGTTGACCTTTCCTTACTTTATTTTCTTTGTAACTGGGAGGAAACGACTCCTAGTACAGGCTTCTCTCCTTCATGCTGAAGTAGTCCATTAGGGTTAAAATATCCAACACGTTCACTTAAAAGGGTAATACACTGGGTGCACTGTGGGTGCTCAGTGGGATGTTTTCTTAATCCTATCACTGGTAAGCAGCGAACTGCTATGGGCTACAATGCACTTAGCGTTTGCCAATAAACAGGATTATTCCTTCCTTGTCAGAAATTTTGTATAGGAAATGTACTTAATTCTTCCTTCCAGCGACATTGCATATTTGCTAACAAAGAAGTGATGTTCCCTTTTTTATAATTAGCTTCCAGATATCACACAAGTGTCATAGCCACATTCACTGTAACTATATGTGCTGACTCATTTTCAGTGTTTAAAGTCCCACAAAACAATTGAAAACAAAAACAGCAACTACATTTTTGCCGGCATTGTTTTGCCTACTAGTAGTAAAATGAGGAATAGTTGTCACTTATGGCCATCTCTCACTCAAACAGTCCATCACTGAATGGGTGAAGGACAGCGCCAGTTCAGAACCGCTTCCTCTACACCCCCCAAAAAAGATGCTGGCAAACATCAACTGAGAAGGGTCGTTAACTGAACAGCTACGGGAGGGCAAAATGAAATATGTTGCATTATTTTAAAACTTCTATTTGGAAACTGCCCTGAGCTTTGCCGAAAAGGCTGTATTTCTGAATTTCTTTACTGTTTTCTTTGGAGCTTTTTGCATATGAATTGCAGTTACCAGCTAGCTTGTTAACTACTAGCTGTACACATCAAGATAACATCTCTGCATCATTATGGCATCATGTGATGCCACTGCTTACAAGTTACAGAGTGCTTGTTCATGGACCCGCCATGAATGGGACCCCTCTAATCATGGGCAGAGGTGGATTTGTCAAGGCATTCAGCTTATTTTAGTTCTTCCAAGTGCCACGGTTAGACTGAGTGTTCCTCTCAAGGACGATCCCAGTTACTGTAGTTATGATGCATACAGTACTACAGAGGGTCAGAAACAGCTGTATATCAAATTTTCAATGTACAGTAGATTCATGTCATATAATACAATGAATTATGCATGTGAGGAAGCCTGCATCAATAAAACCATATGTTTATTAATGTGTCCTGTACGGTATTGTTCTCCGTATCATATAATCATGATCTTTTCTAGGACTGCTGCTCACAAGAGTCCCATTAGCCCTGTTTTCTTCATTGTTTCTCCAATCTCAACTAATGAGATCATGTATGACTGGATTTAATTTGTGCCATTCTCTTAAAAAATGGGGTTCTTGGTTACTAGCAGGGAAAAAATCTCAGGTTAATTATTATCTCTTTGATGTCTGATGGAAACCTTTATTAATATTCCTTCTCCAGCTGAGTTTTAAATTAGCAGTGGCCACAGCAACACATTAGCCAAGGGAATATTCTGGGTGTAAAAGGAGCTCTGTGAGACTTTTAACACAACGGAGTCTGTTCTTAAATTCTTTCCACATTTGCAGGGAGGAATAAAGGTAAGAGGCCCTTCTGGAGCACGCACTCAGACGGGTTTCTGCTTTATGCGGATGTGCAGAGCCTCCTGTAAATAGTGCTCAAGCTGACTCCGCAATCGCATGTCTCTCGCCACCATAAAACCGCATCGGCTAAGCACAGCCGATTTAACCAAGCACCACACAGGTCTCGCGTCTCAAACATATAATCTCATTTAATTTGCGCCCAATATCCGTAATCATTACATAACTCGCCCTCATGCATTTATTCATCTGTGTGAAACTCCAAACGGGTCTCTGCCGTGATTGTGAAAGTTTCGGCCGCGCTGATTGCTGAAATCCTCTCAGATTTGGCCGGTGTAAGGGGATTTCGCGGGGCACTACATCACTCGGATGACTCCAGCTAGTTTGAAAGAGGAGACCTCTGCGGCGAGCTTGAAGGCACTGCCAGAATTACTGAGCATTTGAGTTGGAATCAGAAATTCAAAACGGACATCAGGACAACTGACAGGGCGAAGACAGGAACTTGCTGCATGGCCCCAAGACTAAGCTAAAAGCAGAGCACAGCCTTTGAATATGATAGACCACATGTCGCTTTGTGTTTTAAATGAATAACTGAGATTTGCTCACCCCCGCCCTCCCCTGAGTCTGTGTCTGTCAGCAGGATATCCACACAAAGGATTTTACTTGAATTCAAGGGTAAGCCAAGCATTTGTTGGGAGGTGTAGTGCTTAGAGAACTGGAGTCTGAGCCCAAGGGCACTAGGTGCCAACTACTTATGGAAAACTGCTCTGTGCCCCTGAGCCCAGTTATATTCATTAATTGTACCAAAGAAAAAGACAGCTGTATACATGAGCTACAGAAGGCATAAAAATGTCACAACCGTACTCTCTGTCATCAGGTATAATTAGGAAATAAATGCTGATAAAACACCGAAAACACTACAACCTTAGTCTTGGAGGAGAATGAATCTATTTATCTGTTTTTAATCATGTGAACAATGTGTGAGGTTTAAAATACTGTGGTGAGCAAGAGCGAGGTAGAATCAGAGAAGACCTCCTACGGATCAGCCCCCGACCACGAGCAGAGCCATTCCCACACCACTGGAGTGAAGTCCTCTTAACGAGCCACCATTCAGCCACTACCAGGTTTTACACTTACAAAATAACCCTGTTCCTTTCACAGACATATGCAAATTCAAACGTTTTCCATGTTTAACACACCGCCTTTGTCATTTCCCTGGCGAGCACTGCCTTTGAGCCCTTAAGTGTCTGTGAACTTCAGGAAAACTTCTGACAGAAATTTGGGTTACAAAGCAGACATTTTAAATTCAAGCCGACATTTAAATTCAGCCCAAGAACATCCTCTGTCAGGACATTCTGTATGTCCTCAATTAAAAGGACAGCAAATCAATGAGTAGGTTAACCTATACTTAGTTGATGTTCTTTCTGAAAGGTTAATGTCAGGTCATGTTTGATTAAAGAGGCAATAAAATGAGCCAGATGAGGTTAAATAAGGTTTCTCATGTTACTGGAGCCAGTATCAGCTCCAGCAGAGTGCTGAGGGAGTGTGCTCCTCCAATGACCTGGGCACTGACATCAGACATTACACATTACAAGTTTACATTTTTAAAATCTTTGATCCCTCACAGCAGCACCTACATGTCCAAATCACCTGGCCTCTCACTTATGTGCTTATAGCATTTGGAGTACCAGCTATTTGCAGTGCTTCCTAAAGCAAAGGCATGCAGAATCTGAATGTCACGCCTGTAATGACAGAGGAGAAATATCTAAACCTGCCGGCAGCACTGCAGCATATTCAGAGGTAATGATTAGCAATGAAAAAAAATCACAGACCCAATATGGCTATCATTATATACCTATCAGTACAACCCAGCGATGATTACATTCATGGAACTATTACACCCCCCAATGGTTACAGAAAAAGCAATGAAATACCAAATGGCCCATGACGGAGAACAGATGCCAGAAACCTCCTGAATGCCTGAGTGCAATCAATCACATCACATTTCATAAGCCTTTCAGCACCAGTGGTAAGTGTAGGATTGCTGCATTTGACAAACAGAGATAATGCGCATGGATTCTGTTTGCTTATGCGATTGCAGTGTAAAATGATTTGTTATCTGGCTGTAAATGGATGCTAATCTGGTCAATCCATATAACCTACAGTACAGATCTAAACCTCTAAACATTAAGCTGTATGATTGTTCTCAATAATGAATGTGTTCCATAGTTTACAAACTAATTTGATTCTTCACATTGCTGCAGTGAGATACTAGAACTCCAGCAGAGAGGGGCACAATCACTTTTAATAATATCTAAGGACATTTGTCTGGTTAATTTGAGATTTGATGTTACTGACTCCTGGTGTCTATAAAGCTGAAAATGACTGTTGCTATTTGGGGCTGTTTCCTTGATAATAATACAGTATTTTCTGACATAAGTGGGCCACATAATCATGAATATAATTACAAAAGAGAAAACAATTAAGGACAGCAACTCTCTGAGGTCCAAAAATAGTAAGTTTACTAGAAATAATTCCAAAAGGTATCAGTACAACTCCTTGGTCTAATGTGAATCTGTTGAACCCAGGGAGATCTTAATTGTTCTCTTCCAGAGTTACATGGTCCCTAGACTTGGCAGTCCCATCTGAATGTCTATTTTTTCATTTCTAATTAAATTTCTGAGCCATTTCAAAATCAATAAATAACTCATTATGCAAAGTCTATTCTATGCAATCATTTTGTGAAACTAAAATTACACAGCACTTTTTTATTTAGATATTTGCATGTGCATTCAACTCATTACTTTTAATTATTTTCATTTGTTTTGCTTTACAACCTAATGATAACTGCTTGATAGAATGTTTAAATTACAACTCAAATATTGAATATGTTATGAAGTTGCCATCATTATCTCAGCAACAACAGAGGGGAGAGAAGACAGTGACTGGAGACAAGCAGAGCTAATGTAGACATCAAAATAAGGTTGACAGGCTGGAGGTCTGTAATTTAGGTTGTAAATATCTATTTAATAAAACACTAACCTATGCTGTCATTTTATACCTCCACGCATATGTTACGAGACTGTCTACAATCCAAATGCACACATATGGAAATCACCTATTAGGTTATTTGTGGGACAGTCTGAATCCTCAAAACAACACTGACCTGTCCATTGGTGAATGCATGTTGTCTGAAGTGAACTGAAGTATATTCTAGATAAAATGACAGACTTGTTACTCTTCCACTGTGAGGGAAGAAGACACTAGGTGTATTGACAAGAGACTGATGGACATCAGTCTAATTATTGTAATAACTCAGACAGACATTTATATATTGCTATATTTTGCTCAACACATCCTTTCTGAGAAATATCAACTACTTGTGATAAATCCAAGTGTATGGATTTAATGAAACTGGAGAGACAGAAACTTTAGAACATAGGCATCGAACCACAATGATATACTACAGTATCATGTTTATATGTTGTGTAAACAGAGACAGTCCACAAACACAAAAAAAATCAGTCATTGATTTTAGCAAGCTTTTCTTCCAAGGACTCAAAGACTAGCTTTGTGGATTTCTACAAAACATCAGCAAACAACAAACACTGCAACACGAGCACATGCTGTGATCTAAAGCCAACACTTCTTATGGGAAAGAAAGCTTTCGAAACACACACCCTCATACAGCAGACAGGGAAGTAAGTTTCTCTCCGCATTTTATATTAGTAAGGACCCACGAACAAAGATGCTGGCAATCAAGCATCATTAGTTTGGATTCATTTCAAGCCTATTCAACATGCAAACAAAAACAATGTGTCAACCAAACAGTGAAAAAGCAGCTTGTCATCTCTCTTGACTGTGGCTTGTGAAGAAGAAGCTGTAACACCCCCCACTCCCCACCCCCAGATGTGCAGGAGGTACGTCCCTACTCACACAATCAGAACATTCTTTTCCGGCCCTTCCTTCTCTCTAAACGAAAACAGCTGTGGCTGCCCTTGACGGAAATGCACTGAAACCCTAATGCTGGGCCTTGTTTACTATAAGCCAGGTGTATTTGAAACAGGTCTTCACAGTTTATGAGTAACTGTTTGCTTGGAGATGTAAAGATACAAATATGTATGCATCACTACAAATTATATATTTAAGAACATTGCTTCAAGACTATGAGTTTACATTGCTTGTGGATCCTAAAAAGTTTGAGACATTAGCAAACATTAGCAATTTTGTTCAACTGAACAAAATTTCTTTGAAAACCCCTGGCCATAGGGTTATAGGACTACTATGTTATGTGCTGCTGAGGTCTACATTTATTTCAGTAGTCAAAAGGGTGAACACACATCACACAAACAAAAAGGACTTAGACCACACAAACCTCATAATGCTCATTGCCACTAATTAAAATAATGGTCTACTACTTCTGTAGACAAACACCATCACTCTTGATAAAATACAAAACCAGTATTGTTGTCATTTGTTAAAAGAGTTTCATTTAAAGGATTAATTCATTTCTTTGTAGTACTGTACTATCTCATGAAAACATGCTGTACATCCAAATGTGACAAGAGAAAATATGAGTAATTTCCAGGGAAAAAAATACACTGGAGAGATTCCAGTGCCTCTGAAGAAAAGCACTTTGCATAAAAATTTTGCTTAATGTACTAGTGAGCCGCTCTTATGATAATACACAGAGGTCTTTCTCCTGTGATTTCGAAACCCAAAATATTACAGAATATGGGCTTACCGGGATCGTTCTTCAGGGTGATAAATTCACAACCTCGAGATTCATGAGAGCTTCTGTACTTCAAAGCCATACACAGCTGTAAAAGGTTTCTCTCCTTTCTTTGATTCCAGTTTATAAAATTTCTGGCAGTGAAATATGCCACGGCAATGACATCATTCTCAGGGCCAAGAATTCAAGGAAATTTTTTTCAGCAACTGAAGAACGCAGGCCACGCGCAAGCAGGAAAGAAGAAGAAAGGTATTGTGGGGATGGTAATAGAGCTCTTCCTGTTTTGGTGCCAGATGACATTATGATGAGATGATTCATGGAAATGAGAATTTTAAATAAAACTGGCTGTTTCTGACACAAAAGGATGTAAAATATGTCAAGGCCATTCCACATACTTCAGCGATTTTTACCAAACCTAGAAAGGATAATTATAACCAGCTTTAATGGAAAGAATTAATCAGTCTAGGTCCTCTGCTATTGCATGTGGTTTTGCAAGAAGGAAAATGGCAGATTTTTTTTGTTCTCATAATCACAATATTTTATTACACAAAATAATGAGACAAATGATGGATTTGCATGCTATAAAATGTGCACTATCTGTTTGATTGTAAAGGAATGATAATGATTATATGTATACAGGTCACATGTACTGTCAATGTGACATATGCAATGTCTCTGGAGGATTAGGGAACAGTGTTTTTCACATCCTTGGGTTAATTGATATGATGATACTGTGTTTTCTGAGGGGGGCATTAAATCAAAGTCCTCACTCACTGTGGTCTCTTAACATGCCATGGTGCTAATCCAAAGAGAAGGGGTGTTAACCCTTGAGGCCTGGTCACATTCCCAAACTGACTCTACATCTGGTCACCTAATCATCTCCTTGACAGTTGATTGGCTATGCAAACCCTTGGATTCCCTATCCAGCCTCAATTCCTCAGGTTGTCAAAGAGAATTCCTCACGTAAAAGAGACCTGATTTTCTCTTTTGACCTTCCTGCTTAAATGAAACTTACATTACAGACAAATTAAATAAATAAATAGTCTAAATAAAGACATGCCAACCAGTGCTTCACCTGGCCTTGGCATGACTGCATATCTCCAACAAGCTGCTGAGTAATGGCACGCCAAGAGGCCAATTATCATCTGTCTCTCCTCAGTGACCCATGTGTGACAGTCCCAGCATGCAAATCAGTGCAACGCATGGTCCAAACAAATGTGGCCATGTGAGAAATCTGATCTCGCCTGCCCGCGCACATTTGAGGAATCCACTGCAGTTCTAGCAAATGAATGACATCCCTTCCCATTTCAGGGTTTATTCTGAAATATTAGTCTGTGCTTTTAATTTCAACCCTCCAAATGAGAGAGATGGAATGGAGGTGCCTTCAATTTTCTCGCTGACTTCTGCATTACCTGCCACCCAGCATGGCAGGGGCAGCTGGCAGCTTAGGGGCCAGCGCTGTAATTAAACCGAAGGCCTAGTTAAAATGCCCGGCTCTTTTCTACAAAACTGCGCAAGCTGATCTCTGAAGTGGTTTCTCAAAGAGACAATGTCCCCCTCCTTGAACTTAAGTGTTTACTCAAGTTCCCCATTCATTAGGGTTAGAGATGGCCTACTCATTTTGGAACAGCCCAAGCCCTTGGGTTAGCATTACGTGCCGCCATTTCAGAACTGCTGAGGCACTGCTGCGAATATCTCCCCAAGTTTCAGCGCTAACGACAACTGTGTCCGTTACCTAATCGAGAGGACGGCAATGTGGCGAGGGCCTGACCACGCTGCAGGCGAGCATTTTCTGAATTCAAGACCAGCGATTGGTCACGGGGATGAGAGGGATTATGGAAACCAGAGACCGAAGGCCATGCCCTCCTTTTCCATCCTCTCATCCTCTTGAAGCCCGTTGAAGGGAGCTTCTAATTGGAAACATGTACTCCACCTCCAACGATAAACCACTGCATAGATTTACCTCCAGTTTCCTTGAAGCATTGTTAACAAACGTCCCTCAATTACCTGTTAAATAAAAGTGTTTTACTGTGTTCTTTATGGTGCTAAATTGTCCCAAAAATGTTTCACTGTTAAAAAAGTGCACTGCAGTATTTTTTGTATGCAATACTAGTTTTATCAACAGTATCAAAAGAACCAATTAAATCAGTAGTCAGAAAGACTGGCACCAGAGCGTGTTATGCCTAACTTCACTTACGAAAGCACAAGAGGGGGCCAATGGGGGGAACCCTTCCAAAAGGTCCACTTGCCATAAACATCGAGCAATGAGCTGCCATCAAAAACTTTCTTTTTCCTCCAAGAACTCTGTAAATTACAGAGATATGATAGGAATCTGTGACCTCAAGTCCGTACATTTTGGAGAGATTGTGCTTTCAAATGGCTGTAAGTTCATTTCAGCACAATTCCCCTTTATGTGTGAAAAGGAAACCTAATAGATTACATATCTATTCTTATGCAAGACTGCAAGTTAATCTCTGTGGAAAAACCTGTAACTGCAGAATTTACCACAGCCTCAATGCCACAATGAACATGACCTGCAATTGATATTTATATAATTAGATAAAATGCTGCTTCAAACATCAATGTGACCTATGACTTAGCACGCACAGCACAGCGTATACACAAGAATGCTTCAGCGACACAAACGCCTTTGATATCTGACACAGGCCTTTACCATACTGTCTTTCAGCTAAATAAACCTTTCTCATACTGCTCCTCCTCTCCTCTGGATTACCCAATAGCAACAGCTTGGCCCCTAGCATCAGCAATTGTTCAGAGTCAAACGATGTGGAATGGGAAAAGGACCAATTCCCTTTATTTAGCCTTATAAAAAAGGCACTTCAAAGCATCTCACTACCCAATGTGGGAAAATATTTATGTCGGTCCCTTTGACCACACAATAGGAGGGACTTCAAAAACGGGCCGTTGCCGATACCATTACTCAGAATATGGTCCGTCGCCCACAATGGCTCACTTCCTTCCACTGTAGCATTACTCAGTCGATCCCTAATGTGCCAGAAAGCCCGATTGTCCTCAGTTGTTGGCTCGTCACTAAGGGGATTCAAGCGCTGAAACATTCCAGAGAAGACCAGATGCTCCTGGACAATGACCCTTGGGTGGACCCCCGTACACCTGCACCATTCCACAGGCCGAAAGCTGTGGCGACCACTTCAGTAAACTCAATACCTCCGCAGACCTGGGGCCAGATGCATTCTGGGGCCTGCAACATGCACGACCATGATAATGTCCTCTGCCACTGTGGAGTGGTAATTTAGCGTATTCTTTTTGCCAAATACCAAAGGCTATGTCACTTTTAATGCCTGAAAGACACGGCTGAGTGGTATAAGGTTAATGACTTGCAGCCCTCCTTGCTAAATTACCCTCTTTCAAAATGCCTTCTGACTCGCCAAGACTTCATCTGGGCTTTAATGTAACCTTTTTTCTGCCACTGAGGTCACTGGAGAAACATCAGAGCCTGTGCAAAAGGTACTTTGGTCGAGCCATTCAGGGTCGGGCTAAAACTTCAAAATACAGTTTTTTTCTGCTGGTCACCGATGGTGATAAGAACTCAAAAATGTGTATGAATTGAAACAGTGCAGGAGCACTGGAGGACGTTTTAGCTGCTCATCAAATTTTCCTTTTTTCGCATCTGGGTCAATTAAATGTTAGTCGCACAAAATTACCTTAAGAAGTCTCAGTGTTGATTAGGACCTTCTGGCCCAATCAGCAAACACTGCGTGTTCATAAGAACCTATTATATATGTGAACACACAGTGTGATGGCCTGCTCTGTGTACACTGTGAGCAGCTAGCCTGCATGGAAACTTGGCAGTCGGTGGGCATGCCAGCCTTTACAAGTCCTGGAACAATTTCATTACACATATATATATATTATATAACAACACATAACAGAACAAAGTTAAAACACGGTGCTCCCTGACATTTCCTCTGGCTTTGCATGTCCGAGATTACATGAGTGCGCTCCTAAAATCGGTCAAAACTTAAGCATAACATGCTAGCCAGCAGCTAGTTAGTATTCCAGCTGAATGCAAGTGTCAAACAAAGAAAGTTGGGTAGTAAGTAGGTAAGTGTGAGCTGAAAGCCACTGATGTAGAATTAGGCTGTACAGTGTGAGGCTTATGAGATAGTAGGTACACACTGATGTCTTTCAGTCAAATCCTTAAACAGAGGAAGGACAACATAGTTCACTACCATGTAGAGCACCTTGCAGGCACATCTACAAACACAGGAATTAAGGGAAGAGCCAAGCATCCTACAGCTAATGAAAAGGCTGTTCTCTCTAGGATTGTGTCACATCTCACATGATCATCCCATACAGCACTGAAAGCACTGAAAGCATAGCCTAGCTTTGCAGAAAAACAGCGTGATTCATCCCCAGGCCATTACTGCTGTGCAAGAATAGTGCAAGGGCTAAAGGAGAAGCCATTGAAAAATGGTAACCTCCAGAGATTATTACCGTAGAGGATCGAAATAAGTAGTGGGTTCGGACAGCAAGCAGAAGGGAGAGGCCTGCCGGTCATGGCTCCAATGGCATTACATTTCAAGGCAGCCAACTTAAGGGCCCTCAAAGTTCCAACACTTTTTGAAATGATCTGATCTTACAGATTGATGAAACTGTGGAGATTACTGTGAGGATAAGAGATATCAGATTTAGCCATATGAAATTGGTAAAAACTGCAAAGGGAAATTTGAGGAGGTCCAAAGACCTTCACTGATTTTCAATTTTCTGCCCTGATGCATGGCTAGATGATATCACTGCCTTTGATGACGATTAGATGGACATTTCAGTGAGCTTTAGGCAAAAAACTGATGCTATGTTGAAGCAATACAAACAGGATGGTGAATGTTTAAAATGTTATTCAATTTCAATTTACAGTCAAATCTAAATCAGTTTATGGGACATCATGCTACAAAAAATGTCATTGCACAGATACAATTATCATCTGTACAGACTACAGTTCTACTCTTTTTGGAAATCATGCCTGCTGCCAGTATCTGCTGTCTAGGGCTTTTTTTTTCAGCAAAAAATCCTTGGTACCCAATTCACTGAATGCATGAACTTTAGTGGGAATTTGTTGGGAAGCAGCACAGAGGGCCCTTCATTTCAACTGTTTGGTCCAGGACCGAGCATGAAGCATCGGCTCTCCACAAACAAAAGAGAAAGATCAAACGACACTCGCCTGCCACGAGATGTTGGCATTATAATGGTTGGTGACTTAGGCTTAGAATCTGGTTAATAAAAAGGAAAGAATTGCTAAATTCATACAGTTAAGTAGATCACACATTTTGTTCAAGGTCCAAACAGAACAGTCAATGAAAAGTGTCATGAAGACAGAAAAATAAGTTCACAATGACAGCATGCAGAGAAGCAACCATGTGAGAAAAACAGACAGACCTGCACTTGGACAACACAGACGGACAGAGCAGACAGTGTGAGACTGTGTGCAGTCTGATCAAATACACTCAAATTTTTGTTTAGAGCCTTACTTTAGCATGCAAAAATAAGATTTCGCTCCTAACATTTTTAGTCTGGGACCTAGTATCTCTTTGGGTAAGTTTGTCTGGAGCACTGTGATCTAGATTAAACTGGGAAGCTGGACAATCCAGTGGGAAATTATCTTTCAGTACAGGTGACAGAATACTTTTCACTTGCAGCATTAAAATTAACTGCACAACTGCTGTTAAAGTTAATGAAAAAAACATTGTTAAGCGGCTTAACTTTGATTAATTACGCCGACTTATCTGAAGTATGAACAAAGTTTTAAAGGGCTTTATTTTTAGCACTGCTTCGCTTTTTTAATACTTTTTTTTCCTCTTCATCATTTGCACATTCTAAAAGGATTACGCATTTAAGAGACCCCCGTTCCCCCTCCTTTTTTCCCTACATTGAATGTTTTTCATTCCTGCCAGCTCACCAAATTCCTCCAAGAGCGGCAGCCCTCGCTCGGCCTAACACAGCTGTGTGACAAATATAAATCACGATTTTCCACCCTAGAGTTCAGGAGCTTCTCCCTCGGAAACTGCAGCGCGGAAATCCAGACCACCTCGCCCCCACCGCTCCCCCCAGGCTCTGCCTATCTGCACGCCTCCCTAGGCCTTAAAGAATGGAAGTCATCAAGGCACTTGTTATAAAAAAATTACTGTCTCACCGGCTTTTAAATGAGTCTCCTTCAGAGGCGCACTCACCGTGTGTTTACTCAAACACCCATACCCACACGGCGTCGGATATTCCCTTCTGTCTTGTGCAGACTGCAGAACGCTAATACATCTTGTTTTGGCTCACCATGGGGGGAACGGAGGAGGAAATCAATGTCAATAACTTAATTGTTTTTTCCTCAAATATCTCTCCTACATTGGTGACAAGGCTCAATCAAACGCCCCCACCACCCCCAGGGTAACAAATTACAGACACATAAACAGCGGCAGATTCCCTCAGGAGGGAAGCAAAGTGCTGCTGCCGGTGCCTTGTCTGCAATTTACACTTAATGGATCCATCAGTGTTTTGATGTTATCTGGTCCCGTATCTTTATTGCTTATCAGATGGCTTTGGCTACACCCACGATTGAGGTTGTATCCGCACCGAACGTGCCATTTGCCATGGCGGGGCGGGACACCCAAGCCGGGGCGTCCACAGCGCGTCTGTTTTCAATTGTTTATCAGCCAAATCTTCAACACCACCGCACTTCCACAGTGGATAAACACAGCGGGCGTGTTTACGATCCTGACCCTGAAGGAGTTTGTGGGTTTGGATGGTCGGCACTGTGCTTGTACTCAAAATGTCACGTCCAAATGCCCTAATCTCAAATCAACATTTGGTTTACTTGTTAAGTTAGTAGACCATGTAGGACTGCCAAGCTAGCCGGAAGGCTACAGATGATGTTACAACATTTTAAGAACCGTTGTTTCGGATGCTGACCTTAAATTCAATACGAAAGACCAAAACAGCACAGCTGGCAAAACCTAGCAGCCTAGGTCCAACAGTTTACTCACTTCTGCATATTCAAAATTTTATGAGAATTGATACTACCTACAAAAATCAATATTCCCAAACAATGTAGTTACATATTAAACATACAATACGAACACGCATTAAAAAAAAAGACTATATATATATATATATATATATATATATATATATATATATATATATATATATATATATATATATATATATATATATATATATATGTATGCTATAAACTTTGGTATAATTTACAAATTAACTGGGGGGGCAGCATTCATTCTAACCAGGAGAGCATTTTGTCCTTTGAGTAACAAGTTTAAACAACTAATAATTTTAGATTTATTGATATTATTTTTGTTAGATTCAGTGTCTGCTGTACGTATGAATTCGTATGAGCACATCTCATGGAAATTACTTAAGAACAAAGCATAATAATGCCCCCCCGGTCTCTCTGATCTGTTCTCATGAACTGGGACAAGGTTATTCTCATTCATATTCTTAAATCTTTTCCGTGAAGCTGCTTAGGAATATAACAAATGACAGCAATGACAGTAAAGAGTGCTTTCCTCAGACCCACACCTTAAGTGTTTCTCAGACAATGACATGCGGGATGTTATTCTGTGCTATTGCTGCTTGACCTACTCACTAAGCACCATATTTACACAATATCAGACTTGAAAGGAAGAATGTTTACTTGATCATTAGCACTTCTGACAAGTTATCTTGCTTTCTGTCTTGTTTTCACGGGAGTTCAATAACACAGAAAGTGTTTTACTCCGTACCAGAGCTGGATCGTGATTATTTAGGTTAAGGGAGTGTGCGTTCACTGTTATTCTCTACACTAACAGTGTTGGACCGAGAAGCGGGGTGAAAAGGTAGTGCTTATTTGTTTTTAAACCTATTTAACAACCGTATTGAAAAAGCCATTTGACCAGCTGAGACTGACTTACATGTGGGCTCATCCTTATGACCACCAGGGGCGCTATATACACTGACAATAAATTAGGTTTACATGAAACAGCACAGCAGTCAACTAATACTCAAGTTAATATGAAAAGATTTATACAACATCTCTTGCATAACCTCGCATATAAAAACACAATTTGCTTTCTTAGAAAACATGCAGTTGATACACAATATGTTTTAATGTATTTGATGTTCATATAAAATAAAAAATGTGTATATGCTCTTGTGCCTGTTGTTTGCTCACTATTTGCACTTTTGTACGTCGCTTTGGATAAAAGCGTCTGCCAAATGAATAAATGTAAATGTAAATGTATATGTTGTATACAAACACAGAGCAATGCTAATGCAAAGGGAAAAACTTCTGTGACTTCACAAGACTGTTGACTTATTCTCAGATCATCTTGGTCCCGACTTCATTAGCTAAACATCCAAATAACCAGGCCAGGACTCTCCTACCTTGGGTCAAAGACCATACCTCTGTGTTTTAGCCCTGATGTTCCCTCAAAATCGAGCAGATTAAAAAGCCGCCCTTTGGCATGCCAGGGCTCTGTAGTGCTGAGCTGAACCACTTCACAGGTATTCAAGTGAGACTGTGAAGTGAATGGCCCTGAAAAACCCTGCAGCAGAGGCAGCAACTTCACTAAGGGACCCATTCACTGGCTTATTGACACACCTTCCCTGCCACAGTGAACTATGTTCAACGCATTGCACCAACACGCTCACCACTGAAAAATCACTTCCAGTCGTAGGTGCCTCATCAACAAACGTTCCAAAGTAGTTTAAAAATACATCTACGTTCACATAAATATTTTACAGGATTGTTCATTCTCAGGTGAAAAATGAGTCAGTCGTTCAGCAAAAAACATGCTTCCAGCTTGTCTTAAAATTTGATTTGACAATACAGAGCATACTAGCTATCCAAAGAAGACACCAGCGCAATTGCCTTTGACATTTCTCTGTGTCTTTTTTGGAAGCTAATGGCTATTTGCTTTGTACCTCTATTACGCATGCAACTGCATCCATCCACTTCAAGGATTCATTTTGTCTTCAAAGAAACACTGCCACTGATCTATGAAAATGGTGGCCTATTACTAAAAGAAAATGTATTGTCAGTGTTACCTTACCTTTGAGAACAGATAATTATGCTTTAAGCCATAAAGGACACTGAAGGATGAAAACTACATATCGGGGACCATATCAACCACACACGATCTATAGTTATATGCTACATTACCATATTTTCTGCCCTCTTTTAACTGTATGTGAGTCATACCTGCAAACCTTTTTCATATTTTTCAGGCTAACAAGCATCTCATGAACTCTTCCCATCTCATGAACATACTCGGAGGTTTATAAGATGTACTACACGTTTACATTATGTTTCCTCATTTAACTTTTCCTGAGCAAAGTGCACATAATAAGGTAGATGAACATTAATATAGAAACAAAAAAAACTTACAATAACAAAAGTGAAACAGTGCCAAGCACTTTATGTTATGCATTAGCACCACAGTGAAGGGATTCTGGAGAGGTGAGTTTTCAGTCTGCAGCGGAATATGGCCAGCAGCTTTGCTGTTCTGACTGATACAAGGAGCTCACTCCACCACTTTGGGGGGAGGGCTAAGAACCAAGAACAGCCTTGACAGGGATGCGCATTCCTGCAGCGGGGGGCATGTCCCCAAAATCTCCTTTGCCTTTGCAATAACAACATTGAAACAGCTGGTACAGGGATTGATGGTTTCTGGAGGAGATGTGAAGGGGGGAAAATGAATCGCAAACACACCAATCAAAAGCAAACTGTGTACCAGGCAGCGATGCGTGAACTCAGTACACTCCCATGTTGCTCCTCACGTCGTCACTCCCACCCCTCACAAGTTTGGTTTTCAGTTAAAAAAAATTATCCTCGCTGGGCAACACTGAAGGAGGTTCATGTCATATTTTGTGATTGCAGAAAATATTGTTGCACATGGTGTTCAAGGTGAAAGGATGACCATTATAAAATTTGATTTGACCTTGGTTAAATATGTTGTTCTATGATGTCCCCACATGAAAAAACATGCATTCCTACTTACTCTTGTGATTGTAAATGCAAGCAGTGATTTTACACA